>CM057345.1:45909447-46509447 GCA_030015575.1 Agapanthus africanus | reverse complement strand
GAAAAGAAGAGGAAAAACCTTTTCAAAGATCTTTTTTCTAAAACTCTTTTCTGAAACCTTGAGACCTTTTGGATCTTTTTCTTTTGATACATAGAGAGAGAGATAGAGCCTTTGATTCTCTGCAAAAAGGAAAATCTTAGGTAAGAAATGAAAAATGGAAGCTTCAAAGGAGAATTTAATTTTCAAAAGAGTTTAACTCTTATAAAAAAAAGAGAACTTAGTTCTTTCTATGGTTGAGGATCTGCAAAGTGCACATCTCCCCATGAATTGAGAATTTAATTCTCATTGGGTTGAGATCCTACCATGCAGATCTAAAACACAGAGGAGGAACTGAGTTTAGAGAATTTAATTCTCACAAAAATGATAGGAATTCAATTCCTTTGAGATAAAGTTAGGGTTTAACCCTATGTTATGGGAATTTAATTCCTTCAAAATAAACAGAACCGGGGTTTAACCCTAACTGAGAATATAATTCTCTCAAACTCACAGGAATTTAATTCCTTTAAGAAAAGAAACTAGGGTTTAACCCTATTAAGAATATAATTCTTCAGAAGTTTAGGGTTTAACCCTATGAACAGAACTTTAATGCATACAGAGACCCACAGAATAAAACTCTGAAGTAGGCACCTCACGTGTTACCATGTGACTCCTGCGAAGATATATAAAAGAGAACTTTGAGGCAATGCCTCACGTGCCCTACGTGACCCCTGAAGCATATAAAGAAAAAGCAAAACAAACAGAGACTCTGGGGTGCCCTCACGTGTCACCACGTGACCCCTAATGAGTATTCTAATAAACCAGAGCATGAGCTCCCATCACGTGCCCGCACTTGATAGCTTTCAGGACTAAAAGTGTTAAACACTTATCTGTAGAACAAAATAAAGAGAAGAAGGGGCGCTCTCACGTGTTACCACGTGACCCCTTTTGCCTTAGTGTTTAACACTAAATTGAAGCCTCTGTATCCAGTGTTTAACACTGATTCTCCTTTGTGTTTAACACTAATTCGGAAAATTCTATTTGCAGTGTTTAACACTGGTTTGCTTAGTGTTTAACACTAATTTGAAAGCACTTTTTCCAGTGTTCAACACTGATTATCTTTTAGTGTTTAACACTAACTTGTCAAGCTCATTCCCAGTATTCAACACTGTTGGTCTCCAGTGTTTAACACTAGCTTTAGCCCAATTGGCTAAGTTTCCAGAGGCAAAGCCTCTCCTTCAAGGAATCAACAGAGGGCCAATATCCCAGATACAATTGGACTTAGCCCAAGATGGCCATAAGTCCTCAATTCAAATTTAATTGGACCAATGGGCTCATAATATAATAATCGATCCTAGTATCCAAATTGGGCTACAGATCACTTAACCTACTTCGGTTTAAGGGTACATCTCTTCACTCCTTTGATACTTGTCGTTGTAATTCCTCAACGTCTTCAGAGAGATGACGGGTCCCGATAACCACATACATTGATACGGACTGTGGGGTCCTTAAACTCATGGACTACGACGTCCTTAACCTTGACCGTGATGTCTTAAAACTAACATTGGACTGTGGAGTCCTTAAATCCTCGGACTACGACGTCCTTAACCTTGACCGTGATGTCTTAAAACTAACATCGGACTGTGGAGTCCTTAAATCCACGGACTACGACGTCCTTAACCTTGACCGCAACGTCTTAAAACTAACAATGGACCGTAATATTCTTAAACTACCTATTGACCGCAATGTCACTAAACTAAACAACATGGCTTCCCTAATCGCTCTCTTGGATCTAAACGATCCCATTAAGTTGATCTTAGTCTAAAACTAGACTAACGTATCCTTAACAAACGTTTAAGTCGATCTTAGTCTCAAACGAGGCGAACGTATCCTTAAACACAAACCCCCAAACCCAAATCTAAGATAATACGGATTTGGACTAGTCCACGCCCTACGGGCGACGACATAACTCAGTCTCCGTGTACAATCCACGGGCAACCAAACACAAAACAAACACACACGACATGAAGTGATCATCTGGAGAAGGAGAAAGTTGTTACCGCAATACGGTAGCGTAATTAACTGCAGGGGCTTGCGCCTGCAGGGAAGAGCGTCCCCACAATCAAAAACCCCTCAAGCGAGGGGGAATCTGACGAAGTCTGCTACATCGAACCCATCCGTTTAAACCTTCGATATACGGTGCCATAAATCAACTTGGCATCTTCGGAGAGGTGGACGGATAGCACCAATTAGCATCTGCCCCGAATTTCAGGCAAGACGTCAGTCGCGCCGCCATTCGGAGGGGAACATTCGCAAGGGAATATCTTCTACCCCACTGAGGAACAAAATGTGTTTTGTTTTCTCAGCATGCTACCTTTTGGAAAGGGTATTTCTTGTGAAGAAATTAGTGGTAATGAGGTAGAACTGGAAGGAGTTCCAGCTATACAAACTACAGCTGATGATTTGGTAGAACCGGAGGATTCAGTAGTTTCCAACGAACCTCAGCCTCTCCGCCGATCTGGTAGGGTTCCTCATCCACCTGAGAGATACTTCGATTTTCTCTATGACAGTGGGAGCAAGGATTGCATCATGAGATGATGACCTAACTAGTTTCGAGCAGGCCATCAAGAGTGGGGACTCTGTGAGAATGGCTAGATGCTTAGCGATCTGAGATGGAATCCATATACACCAACAAAGTATGGATTTGGTTGCTTTATCTGAAGTGTTAAATCCCTATCAGGAGCAAGTATATCTTGAGAAGATTACTTGGTGTACATGGAAAAGTTGAGACTTTCAAAGCTATGCTTAAGTCCATCCAGATCCTACTTGCCACTTCTACATACCATGACTACGATATCTGGCGGTTGGGTGTCATGACTGCTTTTCTAAATAGTGATTCGGAAGAGAGCGTCTATAAGTACACAGCCAGAGGTCTTCGTAGATAGTGGGAGCAGCGGAAACGTGTGCAAGTTGTTTTATGGGATAAATCAGGCATCGCGGAGTTGGAATGTCTGTTTTGATGTAGTAGTCAAAGAGTTTGACTTCATCAAAATGGTAGATGAACCTAGTATATACAAAAAGGTAGTAGGGAGTATGGTGGTGATCCTCGTATAGTACGTGGATAACATACTCTTGATTGGGAAGGAGTTTTCCTATGCTACGCTCGGTCAATCTCCTCTTATCACAAGGATTCTCCATAAAGGATCAATGTGATACCTCTTAAATTCTAGGTTTTGGATCTATGAGATAGATCTAATTGGATGTTAGGATTCTCACTAGGTGTAGTGAGATGGTATCAATCGATCCTGGGGAGAATCACTGGATATTTTCCAGGGTGGTAAGGTCGACTGAATGTCAGTCACAGGCATTGTTTTTACCCTCAGTGGAGGGACGGTATGTTGGAAGAGTTCCAAGTTAGATACCGTGAAAAACTAGACGACTAAAGGCTCGATACATCGTTACCAACGATGCTACCAAAGAGGCAGTCTTGATATATATAAGTTCATGAGATGAACTTCGTTCCTACTATTGTGTGACAATGGAGTTGTGGCTTATGCCTAGGAACCTCCGTTCCATCAGAGATCCAGACATATTCTTAGGCAGTATCACCTGATCATGGAGATGGTTGATCTCCAGGGAGATCGAGAATAAGAGAGTAGATACAGAGGACAACAGTGCGGATCCACTCACAAAGGCCTATTTCCCAGTAGAGACTTTTATGGGATGGTTGAGTATGAGATATTTCAACCACAGCTGATTGTTGGGTATGAGATACTACAACAGATGGCCCTAGTGCAAGTGGGAGATTGTTAGTGATATGTATGCCCTAGAGGCCATTACTGTACATTTGATGTATATTGTAGTGGATGCTTGGACATATATATGGAGAACTTTCTTGCTCGACATGATAGATGCTATCTGGTTGCTCTTTATCTTAACATGTACTCTGATTGTCTTTATGTTACATGTTGATAAAGCCCTTAGGATGAGTACTTGACTTCCAGGACTATGATGCAGATCATACTAGTGGGGACAATGTAGTCGCTAAGTACATCCTTCAAATGTTCCTAGTCGTAGGTGTATCGAGACAAGGCATCGATATACCAGAGTAGACTAGCATATAGCTTCTCGACCTATGCAGATGGGCGATGGATGATCCCATATCCATTGGTGTTTGACATCAGAGATAGTATACGGGTGCTCAGTGGAGACTGGGTACACTGGACGGACTCGCCGAGAACTCCCAGATGGTATTATACCTCACGTCAGATGGCAGTTCTCTGGTGACACTGGTACGGGTTAGTCTGTAGACCCGAGATCGTCATAGAGTCTTGTGTGATTCCCACTGTGCTTTGATTTCCATCTTACCACGTTCAAGAGAACGTGCAAAACGGTGGTTTTTGGGTACAGTCCCGAATCACATGGAGGCAATGAGCGATAGGAGAGGTTTCGTCTCTCCCGGTATTAGGAGTTGATATTGCGCTGTGTTCGATTGGCTATAACTGGAAATCCCTGGCCAGGGTTGCTGAGATTTACTGGTAAGTATTATCAGTAGTTTCTCGAACTGTTATGGACCTCATATCGACACGACTTATCGGTTACTGAGGTCTGGCGTTTACCACCCCTAGACTAGATATGCGACATATCACACGAAGAGACCGGACTGTACGGGAGTGTTACTGATTGGATTCACAGGAGAATGTATAGGCTTACTTGTTGATCTTCTGATCGCTGAATACCTGGGTGGCTGTTACGTTTAGCTGACCGCTTGCAGCTTGTGGGTGTTTGATATGATCATCACCTACTGCCGGCGTATTGACGATTCTTCAGAGTCCTACACAGAGGTTTCCTGGCTCAGGCAAAACGGAGTAGGAGCACATATGTGATATGTGCAGGACCGAGAATAATACGAGTATGTGATATCGTATTAGATTCTCGCGATTTGTGATATCGGCCGGGTATATGTGATATAGCCGGGTTATCGGATCAAGTGTTGATTCGATGAAAGGTTACATGTTATATTAGTCGGTTATATGTAATATAGACGGATTATCGGATCAAGTGTTGATTCGATAATATAATGTATAATTATATATGAGATATATTACGTTACATTAACTAATTTAAGCTTTCTTTATTGATTCTTTTTCTCACTGGATAATACATTGATGTATATGTGATATATGTTAATTGTATTATTTTCTTTTGTTACATTAAATATTATATATGTGATATATAATATTGTAACAAGTTGGGGTTAAAATTGCAACTAGGGTTTTGAGAATAAAACATGTTAGGGTTTGGATTAGAGTTAAAGTTTTGGATGAGCTTTGTGGAAGCTTCTTGAAGCTTTGACTTTTGTTCTTATTCTTTGATATTTTGGTGAGATATTTGTTAACCCAACTCAACCCTTTACCCATGGTTTATTCTCTATAAGGGTTAAGGATGTCATCTTTAACCCATGGTTCCAATTCTAACCTCACACAACAATTCATTATTCATCACAAAAGAAATTCTTCTTCTTCTTCCTCTCTTGAAAGCTTTCTAGCTTTTCATTAGTGATGGATATTATGTGAGAAATTGAAAACCAAAGAGAGCAAAATTCCTACTTCATCATCCTCATCTATTCTATCCACTTAGATTTGTTAGTTATATGTATGCCCTAGAGGCCATTACTGTACATTGGATGTATATTGTAGTGGATGCTGGGACATATATAGGGAGGACTTTCTTGCTCGACATGATAGTATGCTATCTGGTTGAACTTTACCTTAACGTGTATTCTGATTGTCTCTCTATTACATGTTGGTAAAGCCCTTAGGATGTGTACATGACTACCTGGACTATGATGCGGATCATACTAGTGGGGACATGGTAGTCTATAAGTACATCCTTGAAAGTCCCTAGTCGTGGGTGTATCGAGATGGGGCATCGATATACCAGAGTAGACTAGCGTATACCTTCTCGACCCATACAGATGGGCGATGGATGATCCCATATCCATTGGTGTTTGACATCAGAGATGATATACGGGTGCTCAGTGTAGACTGGGTACACTGGACGGACTCGCCGAGAACTTCCAGATGGTATTATACCTCACGTCAGATGGCAGTTCTCTGGTGACACTGGTACAGAGTAGTCTGTTGACCCGAGATCGTCATAGAGTCTTGTGTGGTTCCCACTGTGCTTTGATTTCCATCTTACCACGTCCAAGAGGGCGTACAAAACGGTGGTTTTTGGGTACAGTCCCGAGTCACATGGAGACAATGAGCGATAGGAAGGGATTCGTCTCTCCCGGTATAGGGAGTTGATGTTGCGCAGTGTTCGATTGGCTATAACAGGAAATCCCTGGCCAGGGTTGCTGAGATTTACCGGTAAGCGTTACCAGTAGTTTCTCGATGTGTTATAGACCTCATATCGACACGACTTATTGAGCTATTGGGGTCTGACGTTTACCACCCCTAGGCGAGATATGCGGCATATCAGACGATCAGACCGGACTGTACGGTAGTGTTACTGGTCGGATTCACTGGAGTGTGAGCAGGCTTGCTCGTCGATCTTCAGATCGCTCAATACCCGGGTGGCCGTTACGTTTAGCAGACCGCTTGCGGCTTGTGGGTGTTTGATATGATCATCATCTGCTGCCGGCGTATTGACGAGTCTTTAGAGTCCTACACAGAGGTTTCCTGGCTCAAGCGAAACGAAATAGGAGCGCATATGAGATATGTGCGGGACCGAGAATAATGCGTGTATGTGATACCGTATTCTATTCTCGCGATAAATGTATCGAATGGTTATATGCGATATAACCTAGTTATCGATTCAAGCGTTGATTCGATAAGCCGATATATTGTATACTAGTCGGTTGTGTGCGACATAACCGGATCGTTAAATCAAGTGTTGATTTAATGATTTAATGCATATTTATATATTTGATATATTACTTTGCATCAACTAGTACCGGTTTACTTAAGATGGATTTTCTCACTCGGTATGTGCGCATTACATATGCGATATGATTTTGTGCACTTGATTGTATCATGTTTGATGATACATGTTTACTTGGTTAAGTGCAAAGAATTAAACCATGGTTAAAAGAATGGCTAGGGTTTCATTTCCTTTATTTATTCCATTATTTATTTATTTATTCATTTTGGAAAAGAAGAGAAAAGAATGGTTGCTAGATTTGGAGTTTAGTTGAAGCTTCATGAAGCTTTGATAAAGTCAACCATACTTATCTCATCCTTAACCCTAACCATTCACACTAACCATGATTCATTCTCTACACTTGACCATGGTTAAAATTATGATAAGAATTCATTTTCTTTTCTTATTCTTTTAACTTATCATAACAATTTCCTTCTTCTTCTTCCTTGCTTCAAGTGAAGAAGCTTGAGGTCATCAATGGTGGATTGATGTTTTGAGTGAGAAATCCATTTCCAAAGTTTACCCACATCCTATTTCTTCATTCTCTACCTCTTGCCAAGAAGTAGAGTGTGTTTCCTTCACAAGATTTTTGGGTTTGGTGAAGGTCGAGCTTGATTTAGCGATGCCTCGATGTAGATCATCTTCGGCATGGACATCGACGACCTAGCTCGCTTTCTCTCCGACGAAGCCGACTTTAGAGCCCAGATTTCTTTTGGACAGCGGAGACGACTTCGTTGCGGAGCTATGGAGGTGGAGCAAACGGATCTACAAAGGTTGTAATTCCGTATTCTCATTAGCTAAGTTGTTAGCTAGTTCGTTTTTCGCCTAGACATCTAGTTATAGATCCGTACACTAGGGTTTGTAGGCACCATAATTTTTGAAATTGCCATGGTTGATGGCTTGAGAGACCTCACTAGGGTGCCTAGGAACCCTACAAGATTAGGGTGTTTGCTTTACTAATACTTGATTAGTGAAGCAAGAGCTTGGGTTTGAGATTCTTCAAGGTAGATCATCTTAGTTATTGAAGATTAGAAGTAAGGTTGCATCATTCTCTTCATGGAGCCTCTCTAGAGTCCAGGTACTTGATGATCGCAGCGAAGGGATATCAACTCGGAGCTTCTGAAGCGAAGGAACGGACTACAAAGGTTGTAATCCCTAACTCTTAGATGTTAAAGTGTTAACTTGCTAGCTTTTGTTTGATTCTCTAGTTAATGATCTAGGTTTAGGGTTATCTATAATAGAAAATTTTGAAATTGGCATGAGAGATGCCACCCGAAATCTTGCTGCCGTCGTAGGTAACCCAACAGATGGTGTGAGCAAGTGGGCACATATGGTGTGACATGCATTTATTGCATAAAGTAGTAATGTGATTTGTATCTTCAAGTTTCCCTCCATATCCAAGAGTGCAGACCAGCTTAAATTAGAGAAATCAAGTTGCACCATTGGACTTCTGGGGATAACACAAGACCACACTACAAGCACGAGCCCCATCCCTCGGAATTGACCCGAGCACAATCCTCATAAAACCGAGGTCGTCGGCCCCATATGCTCCATTGGGTCCTATATTTCTACTGGCCTTCACCTGCTGCCACGTAGCCCTATTTTTATTGTTTGTTTAATCTTTTTTGCCTATAAAAGCATGCAGTGGGCAAGGGGTGAAGGGTTTTCTTTGGTCCAAATTTTCTCATTCTTTTTCATACACTTTGTAACTCTTTTTGTTTCTTTGGTTCTTGTACGTAACTTTTCCTTGAGTTCATGCCCTTCTCTTGATTTTGCAACCTCTTTAATGAGCTTGCAAGTTTAAGTTTAGGGTATTGATCTCAAGATTGTATCTTGGACATAATAGAACTTTCATTTTGCACACTTGGGTTCCTAGTATTCTTGCTTTTTTTATTCTTGCTATTTTACATTCTTGCACTTTTCATTACTTGCAATTTATTATCATACTCTTTACTTGCACTTTAAATTCCATGCACTTACTTGTAATGTTTTCTTTTCTTTTCTTTGCTCTTTTTGGTTTGTTAATATGGTATTGTTAATATGATGTTTGTGAATATGTGTTGTTAGGAATAGAGAAAGATATTGTAAGTTAAGGTTTCGTTTCCCATTTCCTTTTCCCGTATTTTTCCATTTGAAACTTCGCTCAAACCTTACGCAAGCGCTCCGTTAGGCACCCTACCCTTTCAAGGTAACGGTGATTCCTAACCGCGACCGGTTGCATTCGGTTTGGCCGGAGGCGAAAGCAAGAGACAAGAACGGAAAGACAAGGGTCAATAAGCCGGATTCCACGAATACCATGCTTAAATACCCTAATCCACGTTGTTGCCGATTGCTCTAGCTTCATTGGTTGAGTTCGGCTTAAAGGACTTGAATACGGAATCCATTAACTTACACCATCCTATCGTTTCCTAACAAGCTTTATACTTGCATATAACACATAGGTTAGATACAGACAATCCGTCCACGCGCATTAACTCGTGAGAACAAGAACATAAAATGCTCCGTCTCCCTGTAGATCGACCCGTGCTCATCACGGCTAGCTGCAAAGCGACACCGTCCTGATCATGGTTAAACTTTAGAACTCTTAAAACTCGACACGCTGAAGGCTTGCGATCAAATGGCGCCGTTGCCGGGGAGACGGTAATGTTGTAATTCTTGTTGTTTAGGGTTAATCTCTGTACGTTTCATCTATACAACTAACCCTATTTTCATAAACAAACTAAAAATTCAAAATTTCAAAACCAAACAAAAAACTAACAAAACCATTTTTGTTCTCTGGAATTCTTACCTGCTTGCACTCTGTAACTAAAATAAAAAGATAAACAATACCAGTGAGACAATAGTGGAACAGTGGGACACTAGAAGAAATTGGAGCCCTATCTCATCAAGTTGGCCGGCGACATTCCCTCAAATTCCGAGCTCGCCGGCCCAAGCAATTCATTTTGCTCCCAAATTTCTTCTCTGTGCTCGAGTGTTCTATTTTTGTCCTATTTTTATTGTTTGTATTTTTATAATTTTTAGTGTGCAGGTATTTGGGCATTCGTATCGCTTTTTCGCACTAATATCCGTTTTCCGACATTTCAGATTTTTGCGGATTTACGAACTGCGATTGTGGAGAGCAAAGTGTACATTCCAAGTTAAGGTGATTACGAATTATAGTGCCAAAGATCCGGGTAGTTTAACCCACGCAAGCGAACTTTTCAAGCTTACCGGATTTGATTCAACGGGGGTTTCCTAACCCAAAAACTTAACGGTACGTATTTCTTAAACACTTTCTTCTCAAATCCGACGCATCCACTATAATATCTTTGCAGGATTCTTTGCAAGTTCGCTACCAAACGCCAAAATTAACTAACCCGTATTTGTTGCAGTGCCGTGCTAAACATAAAAAACGATTGTTTGATTCTTTGAATAATTTTTTTTATTAAATTGCGTATTGCATACATTAATACGGATTTAAGGGCAAGCGAACCCCACAACATGCGGTAAAGGATTTCATCCTCTTTTCCGTGGCCCACAAATCACGAACTTGAACATAACGTTTACCCGCACAAATTTTAAAAGAAACTAGACTTTAAACCTTAAGGACTTTGCGCTCACTATGAGAAATTAACTGTGTTTAGAACACCGCTTAACGGTATACCGTTCACGGGGTGTCTAGGAAAGTGTTCACGGCGAAACCGCCAAAAGAGAAAAGATTATTTAATTAAGGACCTTCGCAAACCGACCGATAATTCTTGGGTTTCTTTGTGCAACATGCTTGTGTACACACTTTTCTATCTAAATGGACCAACACAATACAAGTTGTACACAAGTTGACTAGAACTTAGGGGGCTGCCATGGCATGATGGTGTGAGCAAGTGGGCACATATGGTTTGATGTGCATTTATTGCATAAAGTAGTGATATGATTTGTATCTTCAAGTTTCCTTCCATATCCAAGAGTACAGACCAGCTTAAATTAGAGAAATCAAGTTGCACCATTGGACTTCTAGGGACAACACAAGACCACACTATAAGCACGAGCCCCATCTCTCGGAATTGACCCGAGCACAATCCCCATAAAACCGAGGTCGCAGGCCCCATATACTCTATTGGGTCCCATATTTCTACTGGCCCTCTCTTTCTGCCACGTAGCCTTATTTTTATTATTTGTTTAATCTTCATATTTGCCTATAAAAGCAGGCAGTGGGCAAGGGGTCAAGGGTTTTCTTTGGTCCAAGTTTTCTCATTCTTTTTCATACACTTTGTAACTCTTTTTGTTTCTTTAGTTCTTGTACATAGCTTTCCCTTGAGTTCATGCCCTTCTCTTGATCTTGTAATCTCTTTAGTGAGCTTGCAAGTTTAAGTTTAGGGTATTGATCTCAATGTTGTATCTTGGACATAATAGAACTTTCATTTTGCACACTTGGGTTCCTAGTATTCTTGCTCTTTTTATTCTTGCTATTTAACATTCTTGCTTTTTTCATTACTTGCAATTTATTATCATGCTCTTTACTTACTTGCACTTTAAATTCCATGCACTTACTTGTAATGTTTTCTTTGTTCTTTTCTTTGCTCTTTTTGTTTTTTTAATATGGTGTTGTTAATATGATAATTGTGAATATGTGTTGCTAGGAATAGAGAAAGATATTGTAAGTTAAGGTTTCGTTTCCCATTTCCTTTTCCCGTATTTTTCCATTTGAAATTCCGCCCAAATCTTACGCAAGCACTCCGTTAGGCATCCTACCCTATCAAGGTAACGGTGATTCCTAACCGCGACCGGTTACATTCGATTTGGCTGGAGGAGAAAGCAAGAGACAAGAACGGAAGGACAAGGGTCAACAAGCCGGATTCTACGAATACCGTGCTTAAATACCTTAATCCACGTTGTTGCCGATTGCTCTAGCTTCATTGGTTGAGTTCGGCTTAAAGAACTTGAATACGGAATCCATTAATTTACACCATCCTATCGTTAACTAACAAGCTTTATACTTGCATATAACACATAGGTTAGATACGAACAATACGCCCACACGCATTAACTCGTGAGAACAAGAACATAAAACGTCCCGTCTCTCTGTGAATCGACCCGTGCTCATCGTGGCTAGCTGCAAAGCGACACCATCCCGATTGCGGTTAAACTTTAGAACTCTTAAAACTCGACACGTCGAAGGCGTGCGATCAAATGGCGCCGTTGCTGGGGAGATGGTAACATTTTAATTCTTGTTGTTTCGGGTTAATCTCTGTACATTTCATCTATACAACTAACCCTATTTTCAAAAACAAACTAAAAATTCAAAATTTCAAAACCAAACAAAAAACTAACAAAACCATTTTTGTTCTCTGGAATTCTTACGTGCTTGCACTCTGTAACTAAAATAAAAAGATAAACAATACCAGTGAGGCAATAGTAGAACAGTGAGACACCAGAAGAAATTTGGAGCCCTATCTCATCAAGTTGGCCGGTGACATTCCCTCAAATTCCGAGCTCGCCGGCCCAAGCAATTCATTTTGATCCCAAATTTGTTCTCTGTGCTCCAGTGTTCTATTTTTGTCCTATTTTTTTATTGTTTATTTTTTTATAATTTTTAGTGTGCAGGTATTTGGGT
Source organism: Agapanthus africanus (assembly GCA_030015575.1). Classification (NCBI taxonomy): domain Eukaryota; kingdom Viridiplantae; phylum Streptophyta; class Magnoliopsida; order Asparagales; family Amaryllidaceae; genus Agapanthus; species Agapanthus africanus. The sequence continues at coordinate 46,496,954 of CM057345.1, read as the reverse complement.
ATTCGTATCGCTTTTTCCCACTAATATCCGTTTTCCGACATTTCAGATTTTTGCGGATTTGCGAACTGCAATTGTGGAGAGCAAAGTGTATATTCCAAGTTAAGGTGATTACGAAATACAGTGCCAAAGATCCGGGTAGTTTGACCCACGTAAGTGAACTTTTCAAGCTTACCGGATTTGATTCAACGGGGGTTTCCTAACCCAAAAACTTAACGGTGCGTATTTCTTAAACACCTTCTTCTCAAATCCGACGCATCCACTATAATATCTTTGCAGGATTCTTTGCAAGTTCGCTACCAAACGCCAAAATTAACTAACCCGTATTTGTTGCAGTGCCGTGCTAAACATAAAAATTGATTATTTGATTCTTTGAATATTTTTTTTATTAAATTGCGCATTGCATATATTAATACGGACTTAAGGGCAAGCGAACCCCACAACATACGGTAAAGAATTTCATCCTCTTTTCCGTGGCCCACAAATCACGAACTTGAACATAACGTTTACCCGCACAAATTTTAAAAGAAACTAGATTTTAAGCCTTAAGGACTTCATGCTCACTAGGAGAAGTTAACTGTGTTTAGAACACCGCTTAACGGTATATCGTTCATGGGGTGTCTAGGAAAGTGTTCACGGCGAAACCGCCAAAAGAGAAAGGATTATTTAATTAAGGACCTTCGCGAAAGCGTCGGAAAACCTCCCCTTATCTCTTGAGGAAAATTTTGAGGATATTCTTGAGGATAAACCAATTTTGCTTGATGAGTCGGATTTTTCAATTCATCATATCCCTTTCATTGACTATGTGCACCCTACGGAACCTTTAACCGATAACCTTCCTCAACCACTTTCCTCCATCCTTTCCATCGTTCCGACCTTGTAAGAAACCGTATCACTTTCATTTCTTATGTCTGGTTTACTAAGTTCGGCGTACCCATGGTTTCTCACGAATCTTGAGAGATTTGATCCAATTTCTCGCCATATTGAAAGATCAGTACAATCCATCTTTTCACATCGATCATTACATATTGTACTAATTTATTCAATCCATTTCCACCATCAAGTTCGTATTCCACTTCTTTCTCCCTTCCGCCATTCTTCTCTCCACCGAGACCGGACACCGCTTCTATCCCCACACGGTCTCACGTGTTTCTCATTTCTTTTCTCTACACTCCATTCTTTCACCAACCGCCGCTTTCTAACGATAAAATCTTTGAATGGTTGGTGCTCACTTTTGGCCTTTGTAAGGCTTTGTATAGCTTGATACAATGTTCTCTCCCTCATAACTCTGAACTTTATCGCTTAAACTGTGGAAACACTGTTTCACTTATATTTGGGGGGAACCTTTTTGTGTATATATTTTTGTTTTGCTTTGTATATATTTCATTTAGGGAGCGCCGGCAATTTTGACCCTTTTGGTGTAGTCTGACAGTGAGGGCACTGTCAAGTTTAAGTTTGGGGTGTGCTCGGTAAGCTTTCTACCTTTGCATTCTTTTGTAAATTTTGCATTTGTATACTTATTTAAAAAAAACCATAAAAATCGAAAAAAATATAAAAACTTTGTCGTCAAGTTAGCTAATAGGGTAACTTAGATTATTATTCCGAAAGTTTAGTTGATACGTTAGAAATAACTAAATTCTAGACTTAGGAATTGAAAACCCTAAAAATAATCCTCATTCTGTTTAACTTTGGTAATTATACATCCTTACAGTTTTTTTGAGAAATAAGTAATCTTGAATTCAGTTTTTTAGTTAAGTCGAGATGAACGGAAAGTATACCAAAGAAGGTATAAGAGGCATTCATTTGTATAATATAGTATATCATATTTTAAGTGATTTTGCCATTGCATGCATGCATGCATGCTGAAATATAACGGTATATAATGTAAATAACTTTATTTGATGTTTTCTTAAATCATACATTAAACATGAATGTTTCTAATTAGAAACTTTGATCCTGATTACCTAATCCTAACATTAGTCTCAATATATGGCAATAGTAAATTCTCATGATTTTGTAGATAACGGCGTCCTTCACAGTCAATGCTGTAGCTTCTTTGTTATTTTCTTACTTTCTTACATGCTGCTTCAATTATTTGAAAGTATTTTAGACCTGGTTATTTGAAGGGCCGTCACATTAATAAAATTGATTATCTTTAAGAGCATATAATATTGCCTTGGGTATCCTGTTTGTGGAAATGAGAAGTCTTGTTTCTTTGTTTGATAGTTAAGAGGTATTCCTTCCATCGAGGGAATGAGCTGAGGTACATGCAACTGGAGAAGGATATGTCAGGACATCGCCAGATATTAATTATGCTTATTCCTTACACAACATGATCTCTCTTGCATCTCATTATCAAATATTGAAACACCATTTAACTATTTAAGTAACAAATCAGTATGTAGATGTTGATTCATGGTTTATATCCCTCATTGTCTCATCAGAGAAGCCAGTTCACCGAAAATACTAAATCAGCATATGTTTGATTCCCTTTTTGGTTAGGCTCCTTGTGTGGACATGCTTATCTCCTTCACCTTCTGAAGGCTCTCCCAGAGATGCTATTTGCATGATGTGTTGTCATGTTCTAGCGTGTTGTATTGCTATCTGAGAGATTCTTGGGATAGCATAAACATGAAATTATTTCCTGATTTATGCCACAAAAGTTTATTATACTTTGAAATGGCTGATCTTTTCTAGTTCATATAGATTAGTCAAGGAGCTATAAAAATGTAGAATGAGGACATATGTACATATGCATTTTTTGTGCTATATTTATTGCTTCAATTAGATCTAGCAATTGATATAACTCTAAGGATTTTTAAATCTAAGGAGTAGGGTACAAAGGACAAAAAGATGGAGCAGGGATTTACTGAATGGACAAAAGATTTATTTCTCAAGCAGTGCTACGTGACATTGATTCTTTTCATCTACCATCTCCTTCAGCGCAATCAGTACTTCTCGAGTTACATCTAAAAGCTAGAAAACTTCTATGGTTAAGCACCAAAGTCAATAATCAACGAGCGACTTGTAAACAGGTTACCGGAACTTAGATAACTCAGAGACTCTCTCCCTCCATAATGAACATTGGATTTTTCCGGCTTCGCTGACTGGTTTTTGATTTGTGGATTCAAATTAAAGATAAAATATAATAAAATAAAAACAAAACTTAAACATGCTCACTAGAATTTCCAAAGTGTTTTGCCAAGAAGGTGAACATGCAAGGATGTAAGTGCTTCATTAAACATGATCATGCCATTTTTATCAGAGAAATAAGTGAAGATTTAAATATGTTGTTGACTATGAAGTCTTTTTGGATCTATCAACAATCTGAAGGCTTTTCGTTGTACTATGCAATATTGGCCTTATAGGATCTTGTTAGATGTAGCACCAAATTATAGCAACGTGTTTACCAGTTGATATTTTTTGCACAATAAAAAAGTCATGCAAAACACCTAGCATGACATTGATGCCAAAATTCTCCCCGGCCATGCAATTGTTTATCTAATTTTTTCATGAATTTCATGTTATATATAGTTTATTTCCCTAAGTTAATGAGCTATGATTTTAACTTCTTAATGATTTGTGGTCATACAGGTAAAGAATTGAATGATCCTCGCCTCTTGACTGATGTTGGTGATGTTCCTATCCAAGAAATCCAAGACTGTGGTGTGGATGATGACAGATTAATGAACATTAGGTCAAAAATTGCATCTCTTTGCCAAATCAAAAATCAAATTCAAATTCAAAATTAAGGCCAAAATCAAAGTCAAAAACTCAAAGTGGGCCCGAGCCCAAACCCGAGCCTAGTGGGCCCAAGCCCAGATTAAGCCCAAGCACGAAGAGGGGCCGGCCCAAAAAGAAGACGAGAAAAGGAAAAGATTAAATGTATATTTTGTTTTTAAATTAAATAGGCAAAAGCCAATTTTATAAAACATATGTGGTTATATGTAAAGATGGAGACTTATAAAAGTCCCTCCTAAGTTGACTCAATAACAACTTTTGATTCCCCAAATTAGATCTAGGGTTTTATGCGCCTCCCTCTCTTAAGGTCTCCTCCTTCTTTCTCCTCTCCTTTTCTATTGAATCCGAGACAATTTTTCTCATTTTATAAAAACAAATTTGATTTTGGTTATTAACCCATCCAAAGAAATATTGATCTCCCATTAAAATCACTAAAAAGAGCAACATTTTTTTTATCTCTTTCTCAAGATCCAACAGAGAAGAGAAGAAAGAAGAGAAAACTCATCTGCGTACGTTCTGAAGCCTTGTGGAAAGGGAAAAGAACCCTTTTTGATCTTCTAAAAATAAAAAATTATGTTTGGAGCTGTAGCTCCATTGGGTTTCGATCCTTACTTGCACCGTATTAGGTGCCCATTTAGCTAGATGCGCATCCCAATGGGTGCACATTGTGCCAAGTACGCACTTCGCTATATGCGCACCTCCCTATGTGCGCAACTTACTGGACCTTTGGTCCATTCGGAACCCTTTGGCTCCTAACTTTCGCATCTTGATAGGTGTGCACCTCTCTAAGTGCGCATCTCATTGGACCTTTTGGCCCATTCGGAACCCTTTGGCCTTTATCTCTCGTATCTCGATAGATGTACACCTTCCTAAGTGCGCAGCTCATCGGACCTATTGGCCCATTCGGGACTCTTTGGTCACCTACGCCTCTCACACCTTATCAGGTGTTCATCTTTCCAGGTGCGCATCTTATTGCGTGCTCACTTTGCAAATTGTGCACGTGGTACACATGCATCCCTCACTTCTGTATTTCTTGTAAATGTTTTACAAAATAAAAAAATGATGAATAAAATAGACACGTCCCACACTCATAAGCCTTCTTCTCATAAACTCTGCGAGGCTTCCGATATGCCCAAAACATCCTTAAGATACAAACACATACGCATATTGTATATTGAGTTTGCATGATTCGTTTGACCTATTAATCGAGGGTTCTCTCGCTCCAAAAGTGAGGGGTAATTAATGGCAGTTTAGTCCGCGGTTGCCGGAGATTTGGAACCTCACGATCAATATACTCCTGCCTACCCTAGGCAGAGAGAATCTGTGATACGCCTGACAAGCGACACACATTTCTATCTCGATAGGGTGATGAAAAACACTCTACATGAATCAGTCAAGCTAGTGATGGAAGAAGTAAGATATTCTCTTTTCCTTTATGAAATGTTATATATTTAAGTATTTTGTGCGCTATTGTATCTTCTAATAGGTACTTATACACCACAAGTTATCTTTGTACACTTCCTGCCTTGACTATTATATGGAAGAATACCAGTGCATTGCCTTCCTTTTTTATTTCCCTCTACCAAGGTGGTTGCACAATAACTTATATCTGACTTAGTTTCATGGATAGCGGGAGATTTTCCTTTTCAGGATAACCCATACTATATGCATCCATCTCTTTTAGTTGCCAGACATTTTGGTAATATCTCCTGACCGTTTTATTATCGACTAATGTAAATCTGCTCTATTCCAGCATATTTCAGGAAAAAATAGATGAATTTCGCCCACATCTCTTCCATGATTTTATTATGTTATTTGTTGCATTAATGTGTGAGTTATATGATATATTCAACATTTTATTTGGCCCTCTCCAGATAATCCAAACGTTTGTTACAAAAGGGAAAAGCTTAGTCCAGTGTGTCTTTATGCTTGTGGGGTTGGCGTCTCGGTTGGGTTTCATGCCCAACTGACAGGGATATTTGGCCTGTAGACCTCACCCTTTCAATTGAAGTTAGAGATGAAAGGCCTCACAACAGTCACGAAACTTGAAAATATGAATTTTTGGGACTATTTCTTTCTTGTTGTATGTTTACAGTTGTTAGAGGGAAGAGGGCACCCTAATCATAAGGTAAGGGTTAGGTTCACTGTTCGTGTTTATGATTCTATGAACTAGGCGATTTCTTATCGCGCTATTCTTTTAGTTGCGACACAAATCAATGAGGACGGGACCTCGTTGAGTAGGTGGTTCCTAGAATTGAGGTAGACAAGTCAAGCTAGAAATCGCCAATCATGGGTGTAGCATCGTTGAATATCGGAAGACGTTCCATTGAGAAGGAAACAGTACCGTAATACTACTTATAACCATCTCCAATTTGATACGAGTGTCTTCTGTATTCATCAATCTCTTTTTATCTCAATTGGTGTAATGCAAGCCCATATGAGGTTCGCATTATTTCCTAACTGATTCTCTTTGATTGTCATGGGTTTATCCCTTTGAATGTTATAGCACACCCAACAAAAGGCAAAAGGTTTAAAATTTATTACCCTTTGCTTGCAAGTTCTTGTAAATATCCAAATTCACAACTATAATTTTTTTTTTTGGTAAGAAGATATTACTTCTGACAGTCTACATATAAACACTTACATATAACATTTTAAAAATCTTCCATAGGATAAATTGCCGACCCCAAAAATTGGGTAAAAGGGTGCTGTGGTGCTGCTGCTTTCCTCGTCATCGTCGTTGTTTCACTGGATAAATTATAACCGTCTTGAAAATACATTCTTTTTAACTTATTTTATACGTGCAGAGCACATTTTATGATCACTAGCGGTGTGGCTATTAGCAAACTAGGTTATGCATGAAGATTGGTGAATTCCCCTTGGGGATTAACCTTGCATTCATTTGTATTTATAGATATACAAGAGACATACAGGAGGATATTTAGGAGATAATCTCTCCTATTTACATGTATAGCCTAATTATAGCTACCTAATTAGTAATAGAATATTAACATATATTTTCTAATTAGTAATAGAATATTAACTTATATTGTCTAATTAGTAATAGAATATTAACATATATTTTCTATTATCACACCCCCGCAGGCGGAGCGGGAGGAGGTCGGACGCTCAGGCTGGAGCGAAAATCAGTGAGGAGTGAAGTAGGAAGTCCTTTGGTGAAGATATTGGCATATTGTGAGCTGGAAGGGACGTGGTGAACCCGGACGTGGCCCAAAGCTACCTTTTCACGAACAAAGTGAATATCGATCTCAATATGTTTCGTACGCTGGTGTTGTACCGGATTAGTGGATAGGTAGACAGCACTAACATTGTCACAATATACAAGGGTCGCATGAGTAAGTGGGCAATGAAGTTCCAAAAACAGGTTGCGGAGCCAACAAGTCTCAGCAACGGCATTGGCAACCCCACGATATTCGGTTTCGGCACTGGAGTGAAAGACAGCAGCTTGACGCTTTGAGGACCAAGAGAGAAGATTATCACCCAGGAACACACAGTAACCGAAGGTAGAGCGGCGTGTGTCGGAACACCCACTCCAATCCGCATCAGAGTAAGCAGTTAATCCGGTGGCGGTGGACGGATATAGGTGCAGGCCATGATCCACTGTGCCACAAACATAGCGCAAGATGCGTTTGAGAGCGTTGAAGTGAGGCTCCCGAGGATCATGCATGTAGAGACACACTTGCTGGACACCGTAGGAGAGATCAGGCTGGGTAAATGTGAGGTACTGTAGAGCGCCGACAAGGCTACGGTAGAGTGATGGGTCCTGAACCGGTGTACCAGAGGGGCCAATTTTGGACTTAGTGTCCACTGGAGTCGCACACGGCTTGCAATTCGCCATGTTGGCTCGATCAAGTATTTCAAGGGCATATTTCTGCTGAGACAGAATGTAACACCCTAGTTCGTTATACAATGACTTATTTGATTAATTAATATATTGAATGGTTATTTCTTGATTTATTGTTGTTATGGATGTGAATAGTGTAATTGGTATCTATATTTGCATCCGATCCGACCCGCTTACTGGAAACCCATCTTGATTCCTGTTTATAATTTATCTCGGCTAGTTATAAGAATCCGTGCACCTTCTTGTTCTATATCTTGTTTACCCGTATCATATATTGGGTATCTACATTGTTTTAATAATACAAATATAATCAAATAATATATTTTAAAAATACCTAGAATGACTTGTATCATACCCTTGACCCTGTGGTTCCATCAGTACATCGTGTTCTCATTCCGTTTATTGAAACGGACTCGTTTGGATCGCTACGTGCATTTTACGTGCATCCATTCTTGGGGGTATGCATTTTATCAACCGGACATCGCATTGTGATTTTAACTTATCCGTATATTATTTATATTTTAAAACTAGAATTTTAGACACAACCTGGAAATTTTTCGGAATACTTTTATTTTAGCCCAAAACCCCAAATTTATATATTATTAAATTTCTAAACTAATTTTACTATGCGCAAACACTGTTCACATAAGTTTAATCATATAAAAATATATTATATTATATTATATATTATTATTATATTATATATTATTACAATATATTATTATAATATATATATTATTATATTATATAATATAATAATATATATATTATATTATATTATTAATTATTATTTTTGAAAACTTACGTTCACATCTCTCTTTCTCTTCTTTCTCTCTGTCCGTTCTCTCTCCAATCTCTTTCTCTCTCCCTCTTTTTTTTCTTCGTCCTACAATCACGCCGCAATCTCTGCCCTCTCTCTTTTTTTCTTTCTTTCCTCCGCCAATCACTCTTTCTCATTTTCTTTCTCTCCTCCGCCTCATCTCTCTGTCTCTCTCTTTCAATTTCTCTATATATATTTAATCCTCACCTCCTCTACCTCACGTCTCTCTTTCCTCCTCTTCTTTTCTTTTTTCCTTCCACGCCAGCCTTCACCTCCTGCAAACCCACGTGAGAGCCGTCACCCTCGCCGCCGTACGCATCCGTCGTGCGATCCGTTCAGGCAAGTTTACCTTGCTACATGCTATGCTAATACATCTATATTCCTATGAATAAAATATCACATGTTTACTGCATCGTGCATCCCATGTTACAGTTTTACGGTTTGATACCCGTTCGCATCCGAATTATTTATTACATATCTAGTCGCATGCACGTTTACCTTGCTACATACTATGATACATATTTCATATCCATATTAATAATAATATTACATGTTCATTACATTATGCATCCATATTGCAGTTTACCGCTGTACAACACCCGGTCATATCCGTGCTATATGTTACATATTTAATTGCATGCCTGAACCTGATTGCTTCATGTTACTGCTAGATTCATATATCATACTTGCTACAGTTGATTACGATTACCCATTTGTTACCTGTGCACTACCTGACTTGACCTGATACCCTATTTGACATGACTTGATACATGTGCACCACCTGACATGACCTGATATATTACTACTTGACTTAATACCTGATCCTGTTACTAATGCCGACAACCTTGACATGTTGTCCCTACGGACATTTTCTGTTGTCTATTCAGACAAATCTGTACCTGCTTGATCCTGTGTTGGCATTAGCTCCAGATTTATCAATACCTGACTTGAACACATAACTTGGGGATATGGGGAAATCAAAAATGTAGCTGAACGTAACTTAAAGGGCTATTATATATTGTACCGTGGTCCCGTGGGGAATGAACGGGATATAGACTCACAGTCTATTATATTGTACCGTGGTCCCGTGGGGAATGAACGGGGCATAGACCGATGAGTTACGATGAGGATTATATTAATTGATTTCGAATAACTTTAGAGTAGATAACCCTATAGCACGGTTTAGACTACTCACTGCACTTCACCTGTTTATATCCTGTTCACTGATCTATATTCATATTACTGTTTACTTGTTACTGATGACTTGTTACTGTTCATACTTCATGCCTGCATATTTCATTTCATCCTGCTTGCTTAGAATTATTGATATTATGACGCACTGGCGTCTGGGTTTTGCATGGCCCAGATCCCTTATCTTTATCGCAGGCTGTCCAGGAGTATTTTGATCAACAGGCCGAGCAGTGAGGACATGTTATTAGTTTAGTCAGTTTTCCTTTCAGCATTTTATTCCTGATGTGAGCCCGCATTTATGGGACGTACATTCCAGTTTATTATTGTACTTGAATGTTTTTCTTCCGCACATTATTTCATGACTCTTTCATTCTGGCTTATGGACATGTGTTAGATAGTTTATTATTGTTCTTGATATCTCTACAGCCGTAATGTGACTGTGGAGGGATATTTCCTATCCACAGGTAGCATGGTTGGCTCTGTCACGTGTCGATCTTAGCGCACTCTGGGAAGCGGGGCGTGACATGGTTTGTTTGGTATCAGAGCCATAAGTTATAGGTTAATCGAGTTTGATTCTTTTGTAGTTGGGTATTGGACCCAATACACGAATCAGAATACTCGTGTTTAGGAACATGTCCTGCCACCTTGTTATCGTGATTCTTGAATCATATCTTTCTTTTATCCTTCGTCTTGACGATATGCAAACAACTTTGCATCTCGGCTTGAAACCCTTTTGGTTCACTATTGTTTCTCCCTGTTTCTTGATTCGGATACTAGGATTTGGGCGACTTGAGTGTAGTTATGTAATTGTACCCATGAACTGCAGTATGGTTACAATGCGGTACTCTATTTTAGTAACTTGGAGTTCTGGTCTTGATTCATTTCCTTGCCCCATGGTCGTTAAATTATCTTGCTTACCAGTTATTGTTTCATCGCCAGCTTGAATCATATTTACCGTGCTTTACCCTCTTCGGTATCTTGATTTCGGATGAAATCATCTTGGTATCTTACTTGTTCATGTTTTCCTCGCATTAGAATTATTCAATTCTGGTGCATCCCTTTGTTTGTTGTTGTTTTGGGAATGGATTTTCGCGGCACTTTCCACGCTCATATTGATTGTAAGGAAAGAAAAGTGATTCTCTAGATTCCCGGACATCCGTAGTTTGTTTGCTGGAGGAAGCTGTTCTGTCGGGCCAGTCGAGTTTAGGGCTAGGCCGACAAATAATGTTCTTTCGTCGATGGAAGTTGATAAGGAAGAAGCGCCGGCTATAATTTGAGAATTCATGGACGTGTTCGAAGAAATCTCGGGATTATCGCCAAAACGAGATGTGGAGTTCGCGATTGATCTTGTTCTTGGTGCAGCGCCAATCTCAAAGGCGTACTATCCAATGGCACCAGTGGAGTTGGAAGAAGCCAAGAAGTAAGTTACTGAATTACTTGAGAAGGGTTGGATTCACAGCAGTGACTCACCTTGGGGAGCTCCAGTTCTTCTAGTGAAGAAGAAAGATGGCACAAAGAGGATATGCATTGATTATCGAGAATTAAATCGGGTGACGATTAAGAACAAGTACCCGATCCCTCGCATTGGCGAATTATTCGAGCAGCTTAGTGGCGCGAGGGTATTCTCGAAGCTGGATTTGCGATCCGGTTATCATCAAGTTCGAGTTAAATCAGAGGATATTTGCAAGACTGCGTTCCGAACTCGATATGGGCATTACGTGTATTTAGTGATGCCATTCGGAGTCACGAATGCACCAGCGATATTTATGGACTTGATGAACCGAATCTTTTCACCATTTTTGGACCAGTTTATAGTGGTGTTTATCGATGATATTCTGGTGTATTCAAGGAGCCAGGAAGAGCATGCCGAACACGTGAAGATCGCACTGCAAACGTTGAGGCAAGAAAAAATTGTATGCAAAGATGAGCAAGTGCGAATTTTGGCTCGAAGAAGTGAAATTTTTGGGGCACGTCGTATCCGGAGATGGAATCGCTGTTGATCCTGAAAAGATTGTAGCAGTTCAAGATTGGCCGATTCCGAAGAACGTAGCAGAGATCAGAAGTTTTCTTGGACTGGCCGGATACTACAGAAGGTTCGTAGAGAATTTTGCTCGGTTAGCTGAGCCTTTGACCAAGCTTACGCGGAAGGAGGTACCATTCGTATGGACGGATAGTTGTGCGTCAGCTTTTGAGGCGTTGAAGCAAAAATTGATAACTGCTCCTATTCTGACCGTACCAGACGGTTCCGGAGGATTGGTTATTCACAGTGACGCATCTGGGAAAGGTTTAGGGTGTGTTCTTATGCAGCATGGGAAAGTTATAGCATACGCCTCAAGACAATTAAAAACCCATGAGAAGAATTACCCAACTCACGATTTGGAGCTAGCAGCTGTAATATTCGCTCTGAAAATTTGGAGACACTACTTGTTGGGCGAAAGGGTAGAAGTATTCACCGATCACAAAAGCTTAAAGTATGTGTTCACACAGAAAGATCTCAACATGAGGCAGCGTAGGTGGTTGGAGCTGATGGCTGACTATGATCTTGATCTAAAATACCATCCGGGGAAAGTTAATGTAGTGCCGGATGCGCTTAGCCGATTGCCAGCAATTCGGATGTTGACCGCACAGAAAGAGCTTATCGATGATTTTCGGAGATTCGAGTTGGTGATCCTGCTACCACACTCTTCGGGACAGTTGATGCAGCTGCAAGTACAGTCGTCGTTGATCGATAATATTAAGGCAGCGCAATCACAGGATCCAAGATTTCAGAAGTTTCGAGAGCAAGTTGAAGCGGGACTTCGGACGGACTTGTTGATTCATGAAGATGGTTCGTTGCGATATGGTAGCCGTTTGTGTGTGCCGAAAGGAAACATTCGCGAAGAAATTATGAAGGAGGCGCACAGTTCCGCATATTCCGTACATCCAGGAGGCACGAAAATGTATCGTGATCTACGACCGCATTTCTGGTGGGAAGGCATGAAAAGGGAGATCGCCCGCTTTGTAGCAAAGTGTTTGGTATGTCAGCAAGTTAAGGCTGAACATCAAAGGGTAGCCGGTTTATTGCAACCACTTCTGATTCCTCAATGGAAGTGGGAACATATAACCATGGATTTCGTGACAGCTTTACCGCGGAGTCCAAAAGGCAATAATGCAGTTGGGGTAATTGTTGATCAATTGACCAAGGCAGCTCATTTCATTCCGTTTCGAGTTGGTCAGTCGACGGAAGCGTTAGCAGAACGGTACATGCAGGAGATTGTGAGATTGCATGGAGTACCTGTGAGCATCGTTTCCGACCGTGATACCCGATTTTTATCGCACTTATGGAGAAGCTTACAGGAAAGTTTGGGGACCCAATTGAAGTTTAACACTGCTTATCATCCCCAGACAGATGGCCAATCAGAAAGAACGATCAAAACTCTTGAAGATATGTTGCGAGCTTGCATGTTGGACTTCAAGGGTTCGTGGGAGGATCATCTACACTTGGTGAAGTTTTCGTATAATAATAGCTGTCAGGCAACTATACAGATGGCTCCATTCGAAGCGTTATATGGTCGCAAGTGTCGTTCACCTGTTTGCTGGGACGATGTCGGAGAGCGAAGGTTATTGGGACCAGATCTTATTGTGCAAACCGTGGAGAAGGTTAATACGATCCGGAAGCACATGAAGGCAGCACAAGATCGACAGAAGAGTTGGGCTGATACATCGAGAAGACCTCTAGAGTTCGCCATTGGTGATCTCGTATTCTTGAAGATATCACCGACTCGAGGAGTGATTCGTTTTGGGAGTCGAGGCAAGCTCAGCCCTCGATTCGTGGGGCCTTTCGATATTATTGAGCGCGTTGGAGAAGTAGCTTATCGATTGGCTTTACCACCATCTTTGGCGAGTGTTCATGACGTGTTTCATGTATCTCAACTTCGTAAGTATGTTCAAGATGAAACACACGTACTAGATCATTCGGAGCTGAGAGTAAGGGAAGACTTGACCTATGAAGAACGACCGATGTAGATTGTTGATCGAAGAGAAAATGTCCTCAAGAAAAAGGTTATCCCTCTCGTACTAGTTTCATGGGGGAATCGCTCGCATGGAGAATTGACTTGGGAACGAGAAGACGAGATTCGACAGAAGTTTCCACACCTCTTCTCGTAGATTCATGTTTGGTTGTATTTTCTTGTTTTGGGAATTTCGAAGACGAAATTCTTTTTGTAGTTGGGTATAATGTAACACCCTAGTTCGTTATACAATGACTTATTTGATTAATTAATATATTGGATGGTTATTTCTTGATTTATTGTTGTTATGCATGTGAATAGTGTAATTGGTATCTATATTTGCATCCAACCCGACTCGCTTACTGGAAACCCATCTTGATTCCTGTTTATAATTTATTCCGGCTAGTTATAAGAATCCGTGCACCTTCTTGTTCTATATCTTGTTTACCCGTATCATATATTGGGCATCTACATTACTTTAATAATACAAATATAATCAAATAATATATTTTAAAAATACCTAGAATGACCTGTATCATACCCCTGACCATGTGGTTCCATCAGTACATCGTGTTCTCATTCCGTTTATTGAAACGGACTCGTTTGGATCACTACGTGCATTTTACGTGCATCCATTCTTGGGGGTATGCATTTTATCAACCGGACATCGCATTGTGATTTTAACTTATCCGCATATTGTTTATATTTTAAAACTAGAATTTTAGACACAACCCGGGAATTTTTCGGAATACTTTTGTTTTAGCCCAAAACCCCAAATTTATATATTATTAAATTTCTAAACTAATTTTACTAATGCAAACACTGTTCAGACACGTTTAATCATATAAAAATATATTATATTATATTATATATTATTATTATATTATATATTATTATAATATATTGTTATAATATATATATTATTATATTATATAATATAATAATATATATATTATATTATTATATTATATAATATAATAATATATATTATATTATATTATATTATTAATTAATTATTATTTTTTAAAACTTACGTTCACATCTCTCTTTCTCTTCTTTCTCTCTCTCCGTTCTCTCTCCAATCTCTTTCTCTCTCCCTTTTTTTTTCTTCCTCCTATAATCACGCCGCAATCTCTGCCCTCTCTCTTTTTCTTTCTTTCCTCCGCCAATCACTCTCTCTCATTTTCTTTCTCTCCTCCGCCTCATCTCTCTGTCTCTCTCTTTCAATTTCTCTATATATATTTAATCCTCACATCCTCTACCTCACGTCTCTTTCTCCTCTTCTTCTTTTCTTTTTTCCTTCCATTCCAGCCTTCACCTCCTGCAAATCCACACGAGAGCCATCACCCTCGCCGCCGTACGCATCCGTCGTGCGATCCGTTCAGGCAAGTTTACCTTGCTACATACTATGCTAATACATCTATATTCCTATGAATAAAATATCACATGTTTACTGCATCGTGCATCCCATGTTACAGTTTTACGGTTTGATACCCGTTCGCATCCGAATTATTTATTACATATCTAGTCGCATGCAAGTTTACCTTGCTACATGCTATGATACATATTTCACATCCATATTAATAATAATATTACATGTTCATTACATTATGCATCCATATTGTAGTTTACCGCTTTACAACACCCGGTCATATCCGTGCTATATGTTACATATTTAATTGCATGCCTGAACCTGATTGCTTCATGTTACTGCTAGAATCATATACCATACTTGATACAGTTGATTACGATTACCCATTTGTTACCTGTGCACTACCTGACTTGACCTGATACCCTATTTGACATGACTTGATACGTGTGCACCACCTGACATGACCTGATATATTACTACTTGACTTGATACCTGATCCTGTTACTAATGCCGACAACCTTGACATGTTGTCCCTACGGACATTTCCTGTTGTCTATTCAGACAAACCTGTACCTGCTTGATCCTGTGTTGGCATTAGCTCCAGATTTATCAATACCTGACTTGAACACATAACTTGGGGATATGGGGAAATCAAAAATGTAGCTGAACGTAACTTAAAGGGCTATTATATATTGTACCGTGGTCCCGTGGGGAATGAACGGGATATAGACTCGCAGTCTATTATATTGTACCGTGGTCCCATGGGGAATGAACGGGGCATAGACCGATGAGTTACGATGAGAATTACATTAATTGATTTCGAATAACTTTAGAGTAGATAACCCTATAGCACGGTTTAGACTACTCACTGCACTTCACCTGTTTATATCCTGTTCACTGATCTATATTCATATTACTGTTTACTTGTTACTGATGACTTGTTACTGTTCATACTTCATGCCTGCATATTTCATTTCATCCTGCTTGCTTAGAATTATTGATATTATGACGCACTGACGTCTGGGTTTTGCATGGCCCAGATCCCTTATCTTTATCGCAGGTTGTCCATGAGTATTTTGATCAACAGGCCGTGCAGTGAGGACATGTTATTAGTTTAGTCAGTTTTCCTTTCAGCATTTTATTCCTGATGTGAGCCCGCATTTATGGGACGTACATTCCAGTTTATTATTGTACTTGAATGTTTTGCTTCCGCACATTATTTCATGACTCTTTCATTCTGGCTTATGGACATGTGTTAGATAGTTTATTACTGTTCTTGATATCTCTACAGCCGTAATGTGACCGTGGAGGGATATTTCCTATCCACAGGTAGCATGGTTGGCTCTGTCACGTGCCGATCTTAGCGCACTCTGGGAAGCGGGGCGTGACACAGAAAGAGACCATCCTTTGTGCGAGTTGCTGCAATCCCAAGGAAATAATGGAGTGGGCCCAGGTCAGTCATGGCGAACTCGGAGTTTAGGGACGCAATAATCCGCCGTAGTAAAGCATTTGATGAAGCCGTGAAGACGATGTCGTCCACATAGCGTAAGAGAAATGCTAGGTCGCCCCCATGACGGTAAATGAAGAGAGAAGTATCTGACAGACTGTTGCGGAACCCAATGCACGCCACTTACTTGGCAAACCGCTGGTACCAGGCACGGGGTGCCTGTTTAAGATCATAGAGGGATTTACGGAGGCGAAAGACATGGTCAGGATGAACAAGATCAATAAAACCCGGTGGTTGATGCATATAGACCGTTTCATATAAGGCTCCATGAAGGAAGGCGTTTTTCATGTCTAACTGATGTATAGGCCAGGAGCGTGATAAGGCAAGGCTGGGTATAGTGCGGATAGTAGATGGTTTGATCACCGGACTGAAAGTGTCGTCACAGTCAACTCCCGGCCGTTGGCTCTTGCCGTTGGCAACCAGACGAGCCTTGTGTCGCTCAAGTGACCCATCAGAGTGAAGCTTGTGCTTGTACAACCACATAGACCGAACCACATTCACCCCAGGTGGGCGAGGCTCCAGAACCCATGTTCCATTTTTAATAAGAGCATCATATCCAGCCTGCATAGCTGCACGCCAGTGAGGATCCTTCAGGGCTTGGATATGAGAGCGGGGAATAGGGAAGGGAATGGATATGTGGAGGTTGAGTTTTTGAATTGGTTTGGATATCCCGTGCTGTGGACGGGTGACCATGGGATGCGAAGAAGGTGGAGGGGGAGGAGGAGTTGGAGGTGAGGTCGTGGATGCCGTTGAAGGGGAGGTTGAGGCTTTGGAGTTCGTGGAGTGGGATGGTGGGGTGGTGGAGGCCGTGGGGCTAGTAGAGGGCACCCCCGTAGTGTGAGGGGTTGTATTGATGTTGGAGACAACGGGCGACTCTAGGAGACGGCGTAAGATATGTGACGGTTCAGAGGAGATGTCGAGGAAGTTGTATGTGGTGGACGGAGTAGGAGATAGAGAGTTAAACGGGAAGACGGACTCGTCGAAGGTGACATGACGAGAAATGATGATTTTTCTAATGGTGAGATCAAGGTATCGGAAACCCCGATGATTAGTCGGATAGCCGAGGAAGACATATGGGGTAGACCGTGAGGCTAGTTTATGAGGAGGTGAGAGATGGGGATAGCATAGGCACCCGAAAACTCGAAGATGAGAGTATGAGACAGGCTTTTGGAAGAGTTTAGAGAAAGGAATGTCATTTTGTATTGAGGTGGATGGGAGGATATTGAGAAGGTGTGTGGCCATATAGAGGGCTTCTACCCAATACCCAGGAGGAAGGTGGGCCTGAATGAGAAGAGTGCGGACAATATTGCTAATAGTCCGTATCATCCTTTCTGATTTGCTGTTTTGTTGGGAGGTATGGGGGCACAAAAAACGAACAAGCATACCATTAGCAGCAAAGAGATCATGAAGGGGAGTATTATCAAATTCACCACCGTGGTCACACTGAAAGGCTTTTATTTCCCGATTAAATTGAGTGTGGACATAAGCACGAAAATGTAAGAATTTTGAAAAGAAATCAGATTTACGCCGTAAGGGATAGACCCACAAGAATTGTGAGAAGTGATCCAAAAAGATAACGTAGTATTTAATGCCACTAATACTGGAAATAGGCGAAGTCCATAAATCCGAATGAACAATATCAAATGGGGACTTAATAATAGACTCTGAACGATAAAACGGAAGCCTAACATGTTTTCCTAATTGACACGCATGACATAACTTTTGAGTTTTGTCTTTATTACAAGAAATAAAACCATGAGACACTAGAGACTGAAGAACAGTGTCGCCCGGATTTATTTCTCAAGCAGTGCTACGTGACATTGATTCTTTACATCTACCATCTCCTCCAGCCCAATCAGTACTTCTCGAGTTACATCTAAAAGCTAGAAAACTTCTATGGTTAAGCACTAAAGTCAATAATCAACCAGCGACTTGTAAACAGGTTACCGGAACTTAGATAACTCAGAGACTCTCTCCCTCCATAATGAACATTGGATTTTTTCGGCTTCCTTGACTCGTTTTTGATTTGTGGATTCAAATTAAAGATAAAATATAATAAAATAAAAACAAAACTTAAACATGCTCACTAGAATTTCCATAGTGTTTTGCCAAGAAGGTGAACATGCAAGGATGTAAGTGCTTCATTAAACATGATCATGCCATTTTTATCACAGAAATAAGTGAAGATTTAAATATGTTGTTGACTATGAAGTCTTTTAGGATCTATCAACAATCTGAAGGCTTTTCGTTGTACTATGCAATATTGGCCTTATAGGATCTTGTTAGATGTAGCACCAAATTATAGCAACGTGTTCACCAGTTGATATTTTTTGCACAATAAAAAAGTCATGCAAAAACACCTAGCATGACATGATGCCAAAATTCTCCCCAGCCATGCAATTGTTTATCTAATTTTTTCATGAATTTCATGTTATATATAGTTTATTTCCCTAAGTTAATGAGCTATGCTTTTAACTTCTGAATGATTTGTGGTCATACAGGTAAAGAATTGAATGATCCTCGCCTCTTGACTGATGTTGGTGATGTTCCTATCCAAGAAATCCAGGACTGTGGTGTAGATGATGACAAATTAATGAACATAAGGTCAAAAATTGATCGCCAAAATCAAAGTCAAAAACTCAAAGTGGGCCCGAGCCCAAACCCGAGCCTAATGGGTCCAAGCCCAGATCAAGCCCAAGCACGAAAAGGGGCCGGCCCAAAAAGAAGACGAGAAAAGGAAAAGATTAAATGTATTTTTAGTTTTTTAAATTAAATAGGCAAAAGCCAATTTTATAAAACATATGTGGTTATATGTAAAGATGTAGACTTATAAAAGTCCCTCCTAAGTTAACTCAATAACAACTTTTGATTCCCCAAATTAGATCTAGGGTTTTATGTGCCTCCCTCTCTTAAGGTCTCCTCCTTCTTTCTCCTCTCCTTTTCTATTGAATCCGAGACAATTTTTCTCCTTTTATAAAAACAAATTTGATTTTGGTTATTAACCCATCGAAAGAAATATTGATCTCCCATTAAAATCACTTAAAAGAGCAACATTTTTTTTATCTCTTTTCTCAAGATCCAACAGAGAAGAGAATAAAGAAGAGAAAACTCATCTGCGTACGTTCTGAAGCCTTGTGGAAAGGGAAAAGAACCCCCTTTGATTTTCTAAAAATAAAAAATTGTGTTTGGAGCTGTAGCTCCATTAGGTTTCGATCCTTACTTGCACCGTATTAGGTGCCCATTTAGCTAGATGCACATCCCATTGGGTGCACATTGTGCCAAGTACGCACTTCGCTATATGCGCACCTCCCTAAGTGCGCAAGTTACTGGACCTTTAGTCTATTCGGAACCCTTTGGCTCCTAACTTTCGCATCTTGATAGGTGTGCACCTCTCTAAGTGCGCATCTCATTGGACCTTTTGGCCATTCGGAATCCTTTGGCCTTTAACTCTCGTATCTCGATAGGTGTACACCTCCCTAAGTGCGCAGCTCATTGGACCTATTGGCCCATTCGGGACCCTTTGGTCACCTACGTCTCTCACACCTTATCAGGTGTTCATCTTGCCAGGTGCGCATCTTATTGCGTGCTCACTTTGCAAATTGTGCACATGGTACACATGCATCTCTCACTTCTGTATTTCTTGTAAATGTTTTACAAAATAAAAAAATGATGAATAAAATAGACACATTCCACACTCATAAGCCTTCTTCTCGTAAACTCTGTGAGGCTCCCGATATACCCAAAACATCCTCAAGGCACAAACACATATGCATACTGCATATTGAGTTCACATGATCCGTTTGATCTATTAATCGGGGGTTTTCTCGCTCCAAAAAGCGAAGCGTAATCAATGGTAGCTTAGTCCGTGGTTGCCGGAGATTTGGATCCTCGCGATCAATAAACTCGTGCCTACCCTAGGTAGAGGGAATCTGTGATACGCCTGACAAGCGACACACATTTCTATCTCGATAGGGTGACGAAAAACACTCTACATGAATCAGTCAAGCTAGTGATGGAAGAAGTAAGATATTCTCTTTTCCTTTATGAAATGTTATATATTTAAGTATTTTGTGCGCTATAGTATCTTCTAATAGGTACTTATACACCACAAGTTATCTTTGTACACTTCCTGCCTTGACTATTATATGGAAGAATACCAGTGCATTGCCTTCCTTTTTTATTTCCCTCTACCAAGGTTGTTGCACAATAACTTATATCTGACTTAGTTTCATGGATAGCGGGAGATTTTCCTTTTCAGGATAACCCATACTATATGCATCCATCTCTTTTAGTTGCCAGACATTTTGGTAATATCTCCTGACCGTTTTATTATCGACTAATGTAAATCTGCTCTATTCCAGCATATTTCAGGAAAAAATAGATGAATTTCGCCCACATCTCTTCCATGATTTTATTATGTTATTTGTTGCATCAATGTGTGAGTTATATGATATATTCAACATTTTATTTGGCCCTCTCTAGATAATCCAAACGTTTGTTACAAAAGGGAAAAGCTTAGTCCAGTGTGTCTTTATGCTTGTGGGGTTGGCGCCTCGGTTGGGTTTCATGCCCAACTCACAGGGATATTCGGCCTGTAGAGCTCACCCTTTCAATTGAAGTTAGAGATGAAAGGCCTCACAACAGTCACGGAACTTGAAAATATGAATTTTTGGGACCATTTCTTTCTTGTTGTATGTTTACAGTTGTTAGAGGGAAGAGGGCACCCTAATCATAAGGTAAGGGTTAGGTTCACTGTTCGTGTTTATGATTCTATGAACTAGACGATTTCTTATCGCTCTATTCTTCTAGTTGCGACACAAATCAATGAGGACGGGACCCCGTTGAGTAGGTGGATCCTAGAGTTGAGGTAGACAAGTCAAGCTAGAAATTACCAATCATGGGTGTAGCATCGTTGAATATCGGAAGACATTCCATCGAGCGGGAAACAGTAGTGTAATACTACTTATAACCATCTCCAATTTGATAGGAGTGTATTCTGTATTCATCAATCTCTCTTTATCTCAATTGGTGTAATGCAAGCCCACATGAGGTTCACATTTTGGAAAATTTCCTAATTGGTTCACTTTGTGATGATGCTCAGTATTGACGATCCCCAAGATCAGGACACGTGGCAGATGACGTGTCCTAGAACTCAGAAGAAAGGGCCCATAGGGACTGACCAGGCCATCCCTGTACCCGACCTGCACGCGTGAGCTGGCCCTCCTCGGGGCCCCTTGAAAATGGGCCTCCTCGGCCCCTCAGCTCGCCCCGAGCTGTCACAAGACCAAGACTCCTCGTCCTTCTCGCTCGCCCCCGAGCTCCACAGGCGAGGACGTCTTCCTCGGTCCTCCGACCAACTCCACCGCTCACGAGCGTAACCGCCGCTCCGCAAATCTCGCCATGCGCAAATTCTCCGCCAGCAATATCCCACGTTCCACGCCATCACGATCCCCATTAATGAGCGATCCGCTCTCCGCGCGGGCATGACGTCGGGGGCATAACTGCCGGCGAGATTCTCGCGCCTGCTGCTGCGTGTTACCACCGCTATATAAACCCCCATCACAGAGGGGTCAAGTAAGCCATTTTTTACTCCACTTAGCCGTTACGCTGCTCGGATCTAGTACTAACTTGATCGTCGGAGGGTCCTCGGTGGTACGAAACCACCCCGGGACTTCTTTGCAGGTACTCGGCGCCAAACTCTATAGGGTTAGCTTAGCACCTTGGAAAGATTTTGGCAAGCATCAATCATGCTACTTTATTTTCTGGGGTGTAAAACAAACCCTAACCAAGATCTTAACTAGAGACATAGGGTAAACATAGAAAGTAAACAACTTTACTTCTAAGAGTTTGGGATCACAACCTTTGTAGTCCGTTCCTTCGCTTCATAAGCTCCATATTGAGGTCCCTTTACCGCGATCATCATGTACCCGGACTCTAGAGAGGCTCCATGAAGAGAAAGATGCAAACATACTTCCAATCTTCAACAACAAAGATGATCTACCTTGAAGAAACTCAAGCCCAAGCTCTTGCTTTACTAATCAAGTATTAGCAAAGCAAACACCCTAATCTAAGTGGCTAGAATAGATGAGGATGATGAAGTAGGAATTCAGCTCTCATTTGTTTTTAATTTCTTACTCAAAATCATCACATACCAAAAAGCTAGAAAGCTTTTCTCAAGAGCAAGAAGAAGAAGAAAGTCATTTGTGATGAATAATGAATTATCATTGTATGGTTACAAATCAACCATGGGTTAATCAAGAAGACTTAACCCTTGTAGAGAATCAACTAGGGTAAAGGGTTTGGGTTCGGTTAAGAAAATATCTACACAAAAATATCTTAGCTTAAAACAAAAATAAAGCTTCTAAAAGCTTCATGAAAAAGCTAACTCAAATACTAACCCAAATCAAACCCTAACTTGTTTAATCTCCACAAAACATGTTGCATTTGTAACCCTAACTTGTTACAATATTATATATCACATATATAATATATTTTTGTAACAAAATAAAATAATACAATTAACATATATCACATATATATCAATGTATTATCCAAGTGAGAAAAAGAATCTTTAAGTGAGCTTATATTAGTTAATGTAACTTAATATATCACATATATAATTATACATTAAATTATCGAATCAACACTTGATCCGATAATCCGGCTATATCGCATATAACCGACTAATATAACATGTACCGATTCATCGAATCAACACTTAATCCGATGACCCGGCTATATCACATATACCCGGCCGATATCATATATCGCGAGAATGGAATACGATATCTCATATCGTAATATTCTCGGTCCCGCACATATCACATATGTGCTCCTACTCCGTTTTGCCTGAGCCATGAAACCTCTGTGTAGGACTCTAAAGAATCGTCAATACGCCGGCAGTAGGTGATGATCATATCAAACACCCACAAGCTGCAAGCGGTCAGCTAAACGTAACAGCCACCCAAGTATTGAGCAATCAGAAGATCAACAAGAAAGCATGTACATTCTCCTGTGAATCCAACCAGTAACACTCCCGTACAGTCCGGTCTCTTCGTCTGATATGTCGCATATCTCGCCTAGGGGTGGTAAACGTCAGACCCCAGTAGCTTGATAAGTCGTGTCGATATGAGGTCTATAACAGTTCGAGAAACTACTGATAACACTTACCAGTAAATCTCAGCAACCCTGACCAGGGATTTCCAGTTATGGCCAATCGAACACAGCGCAACATCAACTCCCTATACCGGGAGAGACAAAACCCCTCATATCGCTCATTGCCTCCATGAGATTCGGGACTGTACCCAAAAGCCACCGTTTTGCACGCCCTCTTGAACGTGGTATGATGGAAATCAAAGTATAGTGGGAATCACACAAGACTCTATGACGATCTCGGGTCTACAGACTAACCTGTACTAGTGTCACCAGAGAACTGCCATCTGACGTGAGGTATATTACCATCTGGGAGTTCTCGACGAGTCCGTCCAGTGTACCCAGTCTTCACTGAGCACCCATATACCTTCTCTGATGTCAAACACCAATGGATATAGGATCATCCATCGCCCATCATATGGGTCAAGAAGCGCATACGCTAGTCTACTCTGGAGTATCGATGCCATGTCTCGGTACTCCCACGACTAGGAACATTTGAAGGATGTACTTGGCGACTACACTGTCCCCACTAGTATAATCTGCATCATAGTCCTGGTAGTCAAGTACTCATCCTAAGGGCTTTATCAACATGTAACATAGAGACAATTAGAGTACATGTTAAGATAAAGAGTAACCAGATAGCATACTATCATGTCGAGCAAGAAAGTCCTCCCTATATATGTCCAAGCATCCACTGCAATATACATCGTATGTACAGTAATGGTCTTTATGGCATACATATCACTAACAATCTCCCACTTGCACTAGGGCCATCTGTTGTAGTATCGCATACCTAACAATCAGCTGTGGTTGAAGTATCTCATACTCAACCATCCCATAAAAGTCTCTACTGGAAAATGGGCCTTTTGTGAGTGGATCCGCACTGTTTTCCTCTGTGTCTACTCTCCTAACCTCGATCTCCCTGGAGATTAACCATCTCCATGATTAGGTGATACTGCCTAAGAATATGTCTGGATCACAGATGGGACGGGGGTTCCTAGGCCTAATTCACAACTCCATTGTCACACAATGGCAGGAACGAAGTTCATCTCATGAACTTATATATATATATATATATATATATATATATATATATATCCAGACTGCCTCTTTGGTAGCATCCTTAGTAACGATGTATCTTGCCTTTAATCGTCTAGTAAGTCACGGTATCTAGCTTGGAACTCTTCCAACATACCGTCCCTCCACTGAGGGTAAAGACAATACCTGTGACCGACATTCAGTCGTTCTTATCACCCTGGAACCTTTCCAGTGATTCTCCCCAGGATCGATTGATACCATCTCACTACAACTAGTGAGAATCCTAACATCCAATTAGATCTATCTCATAGATCCATAACCCAGGATTTAGGAGGTATCACCTTGATCCTATATGGAGAATCTTTGTGATAAGAGGAGATTGACCGAGCATAGCATAGGAAACTCCTTCCCTATCAAGAGTATGTCATCCACATACTATACGAGGATCACCACTATACTCCTTACAACCTTTTTGTATATACTTGGTTCATCTACCATTTTGATGAAGTCAAACTCTTTGACTACCACATCAAAACAGACGTTCCAACTCCGCGATGCCTGATTTATCACATAAAACATTATGCTCACGTTTCCGCTGCTCCCACTGTCTATGAAGCCCTCTGGCTGTGTACTTATAGACGCTCTCTTCCAAATCAATATTTAGAAAAGCAGTCATGACACCCAACCGCCAGATATTGTAGTCATGGTATGTAGCCGTGGCAAGTAGGATCTGGATAGACTTAAGCATAGCTTTGAAAGTCTCAACTTTTCTATGTACACCATGTAATCTTCTCAAGATATACTTGCTCCTGATGGGGATTTAACCCTTCAGATAAAGCAACCAAAGTCCATACTTTGTTGGTGAATAAGGATTCCATCTCAGATCGCTAAGCATCCAGCCATTCTCACAGAGTCCCCACTCCTGATGGCCTGCTCGAAAATAGTTGGGTCATCATCTCATGATGCAATCCTTGCTCCCACTATCATAGAGAAACCGAAGTATCTCTCAGGTGGATGAGGAACCCTACTAGATCGGCGGAAAGGCTGAGGTTCGTTGGGATCTATTGAATCCTTCGGTTCTACCAAATCATCAGCTGTAGTTTGTATAGATAGAACTCCTTCCAGTTCTACCTCATGACCACTAATTTCTTCACAAGAAATTCCCTTTCCCAAGGTAGCATGCTGAGAAAACAAAACATCTTTTGTTCCTCAGTTTGGTAGAAGATATTCCCTTGCTAATGCTTGGGATATCCAACAAACTTCCACAGAACTGTCCTTGCCTCGAGCTTGTCCGGATTTTGCTTTTGACATAGGCCGGACAACCCCAAATCTTAACATCTTTAAGAGATGGGCTCTTTCCATACCATATCATATATGGAGTGGTAGGCACCTGATTTGGTTGGAACCCTATTCAATAGGTATGCAGCTTCACAAGTGCATAACCCCAAAAGAAAATTGGTAACTCAGTAGTACTTATCATAGAGCACACCTTATCACATAGGGTGCGATTGCTCCGCCCCGATACACCGACGTGCTGTGGTGTATACGGAGGAGTAATGCTGAGAGAGAATCTCATTCTCCTTTAGAATAGTCCAGGAATTCCGTGCTCAAGTATTCTCCTCCTTGATCTCATCAAAGGACTTAATACTTATACCCGTTTTTGGTTCTCTACTTCTAACTTATATTCTGTGAATATCTCAAAAGATTCGGACTTCTATTTCAACAGGAACATATGTCTGAATCTTGAGAGATCATCAGTGAATGTAATGAAGTTCAAAGAACCGGTCCTGGCATATGTAGACGGGGGACTTTCATACATCAGCATGTATCAATCCCAAGAGTTCACTAACTCTTTCTCTGTTTCTAATAAACGGAGATGTGGTCATTTTATCTTTGTGACATGACTGGCAAGTTTTACAAGATGTAAATCCAAACTAATTTAAATATGCATGTTTATGTAACTTCAGCTAGTCGGGTCGCATTGATATGACCTAGTCTACAATGTCTCAAGATGGATTTGTTCATTTCTGAACTCTTCCTCTTGTGTGTGTTCTGTACGTTAAGAACTATGGTTTGATTTAGAACGTCTATACTTTTAGATAACGTGCCTGAACCGATCAACTCTTGATATAGGAAATGTTCAAAACATTATCCAACAATACAAAATTATATCCTTCTGTACTAATAAAGAGACTGATATGATGTTGTATATCAGGTTCGGTATCTAATAACGTTCGTTCAGAATCAATGTATTTTGGTAATACAGGGTGATAACTGTCAACAGACTTGGCTGCAACACTTGCATCATTTCCAACTCTTGAAACTTATCACCCGTTCTCAGTTCTCTACCTCTCTGTAGCCCATGTAATAAATTACATTTGCGGGATCCTGATCCAGTATCTCATACCCAGGACATAAAGGATACTGAGAAACAGTTCTCGGTAATGAACACACCCGAAGAAGATGCATCAGCATGTACTTTCTTCGTTTGGGCGGCACGGGAATTCTAGTAATCCCCTATTTCCTGTTCTGTCTTATAACGATTATAAGTTGGAGCGGGACCAACGTTCCCTAGCGCAGTATAACAAGCGGGTTTGGTCAATTTATCCGTATTATTATCTTGATTAAGGCGTGACATGGTCGCTACCTGGAGAGAGATAGAAGAAAACACTCAACGTATACTCTTGCAAGATTAGATTGATTATTAATATATCTAATCAGGATGTCTCTCACTGTTTTAGTCAAATCTTCCTTCAAACCCTAAAAGAAAAGACTAGCCAGGATTAATTACACTCTACAAGTTCGCCAATCTTTCAGCCAGGCCAGTGCCGGTACTTTGAGGGAGGTTCCCCACGCTTTCGCACAGACCTAATTAAAGTAAACCTCATTTTCCCATATGCATAACCCCGTTGACACCTTTCTAGACACCTACTTGATCGGCAAATTATAATGTGTAAAACTCTCCCAGGAGTAACTCTTACTCGTAGCGGGTATTGGGATCCAACTATCTCATAGGAGGTATGCAATCTCATTGCAAATTTCAACACTTGAAATTCCCAATAATATTTTACCCCTAGCGTCCTATGACCTTGACGGTGGTCAACAAACCATAGGCTGCTAGTCAAGTTCTACCCGTCATTTCCTGATTGAATTAAACCCACCCGCACGACCCTTGACGGAGGTCAACAAGGCCGCACGACTACCCTAAAACAATCACATCATATGCAGCAGATAAATACTAGTCAGCTACCGCACACTACGCCTTGACGGGGGTCAACAAACGTAGCACGAATACTAAGTAGGACTTATCTGAAATGACGGAGGGCTACATCGGGTTTTTAAGAAAACCTTTTGCGTAATGAACTTGATATCATTTTAGAATTGAGTTATTTTAAATGGAATGTTTTTGAGGCCTTTTCTAGTTTTGCTAAAGAGGTCACTCCCGGTGAAGGGACCTCGGCTCTTTTCTCATCGAATAAGGTGCAAGATATTTCACAAATATCACTATGCAAAGCAAAAACTATAAAAACAATCAAAAGACAAACCGAGTTTGTAGTATCTGCTAGTTTCGCTAAAGAGGTCACTCCCGGTGAAGGGATCTCGGCTCTTTCCTTAACGAATAAGGTGCTGGATATTCTACAAGGAATACCGCTATGCAAAGCAAGAACTAGAGCTGCCAGTTTTTGAGACAAGTTTCTACAACATCTTTAGGTTTCTTTTAGTTTCATTAATCTCATTAATGAAGTCCCATTTTATTATGCTTCACAAGCATCAGATATGAAACGAAAACAACAATATATAATATATATCTCATATATATAATATAAACATTCGTCTCAGGCAGTAATATGATCTCATCACAGAACATTGCAGCAGAAGAACATATATGAAATATTGGATATACTAGGAGGTCCGTGTTTTAATACGAGCCTGTATAAAATACGGATTCCACGGTCGCGATGAATAGCCAAACCCACATCTCTAGACCCCTACGAGAGCGGCAAGTAACCCTGCCAGTTCTAGAGTTAGGAGACCCGGTCTCGACTCCTCGAGATAGTCTCCCACTGGACCCTAGAACCCGGTTACTTGTGCTCCCCGCCTTGGGTCTATCCTAATGCGGAAAAGTAAATAATATACAATGGTGATATCCTCAACCCGGAAGTGCCCCAATAAAAGAATATTACATACAATGAATTTTACATGAATGAAAATAAAAACCCTCATCTCACATAAAACCCCCGGCTATTCAAAACACGACGATCCAATATAACATATCACAGCAACACATAACATCACATGTCATCAACGTAAGTAAATATGCGTATCCCAATTGTCATTGATGTATAGCAACGAAACCGGCGATACACCACATATTACACTTACGGTCGCAGAAAAGAAAGTGTAAAACTACAACAGTTAGAATCCGCAACCTCCTTAGAAATCTCATGCCTAACCAAATGAATTCCTTAGACATCGCATGCCTAAAATTTATAAACCCCGCATTTTAGTCTCAATATCGAAAATTCTTTTCAATATCAAGTCAGGCAATTCAACAAGATTCCCGACATCCTGATCGAATGCTCGTCGGAAACTTTAGCAGACGGCCGCACCCCTGACGCCGTCGACGAAGTGCACTAAGGCGGAACACCGCTGCCGCGAGCACCCGAACGGATGCTTTTGGCGACGGGGTTCTCCTACAGTCACTTGGTCGGGGCTATGGGGCGTGTCTATCTATTAAGTTTACCCGGCGAGTATCCGCGTACGCTACGTGATTGCGACGAACTTTTGATCACATCAAAATCCCGTGGCAACTGATCAAATGAGACTAAACTGCTAGATTTATAACATTCAAATTAGTTATCTCATAACTACTTGTGGATTCTAAATATTGTATCACATTCCAGATAAATAGATAATGTTAAATTTTCCGATTGAATAAACAAACACCCAAGATTTTCCAAATAGCTCAACACTTGAGTTTAGTTTAAAAGCATCCATCACATGCCACAGTACCAATGGTCCAGCCGTAGAAGGGTCAAACCAACGCCTAACATGTGGCAACGCCGTACTGCCCCAAACCCTAAGGTTTAGAGGCGGTTCAGACGGTCACATAATCGAGTTAAGGTTTGTGTTCTTCTAGAGGGTCCACCGCGTTACTTGCACGACTTTGAACGTTCTTTAACTAAGGAAAAATCCAACACTTAGAAATTTTCCGACAGGGCAAAAAGTGAGTTATTGATATCCGTTCGAACCTTTTAACACGTTCTAAATTACCAGGAAGAAACTAAACGATGTTAAACTTTCCGATCGAATCAACGAATTCTAAAGATCTCCAGAAAACTCAACACTTGAGTAATATTAAAAATTCCCAGAAGCATAACGTAATACCTACGGATCACCTGTTGAAGAATGATCCCTTAATCCTCAGCTTCGACCGCGGAACCGCCGCCAATAGCAAGGTTTGGCCGCGGTTCCGCGGTGGCTTGATGGACTTAGGGAATCATACTTCACAGATATCCATACAATCACCTGCTTAATTTTCTGAGTATTTTTAATACGGAAAAACCACCCTTTTTAAAAAATTTCCAGAGAAGGGGTGCGAAATGATGATTCGGGGTTCGATCGGACTTTTAACTTCGTCTACACAACGCCTAATGCTCTAGCTTGGCTCTGATACCACTGTAGGGTTAGCTTAGCACCTTAGCAAGGTTTTGGTAAGCATCAATCATGCTACTTTATTTTCTGGGGTGCAAAACAAACCCTAACCAAGATCTTAACTAGAGACATAGGGTAAACATAGCAAGTAAACAACTTTACTTCTAAGAGTTTGGGATTACAACCTTTGTAGTCCGTTCATTCGCTTCATAAGCTCCGTTTTGAGGCCCCTTCGCCGCGATCATCATGTACCCGGACTCTAGAGAGGCTCCATGAAGAGAAAGATTCAAGCTTGCTTCCAATCTTTAACAACAAAGATGATCTACCTTGAAGAAACTCAAGCCCAAGCTCTTGCTTTACTAATCAAGTATTAGCAAAGAAAACACCCTAATCTAAGTAGCTAGAATAGATGAGGATGATGAAGTAGGAATTTAGCTCTCATTTGTTTTTAATTTCTCACTCAAAATCATCACATACCAAAAAGCTAGAAAGCTTTTCTCAAGAGCAAGAAGAAGAAGAAAGTCATTTGTGATGAATAATGAATTATCATTGTATGGTTACAAATCAACCATGGGTTAATCAAGAAGACTTAACCCTTGTAGAGAATCAACTAGGGTAAAGGGTTTGGGTTCGGTTAAGAAAATATCTACACAAAAATATCTTAGCTTAAAACAAAAATAAAGCTTCTAGAAGCTTCATGAAAAAGTTAACCCAAATGCTAACCCAAATGAAACCCTAACTTGTTTAATCTCCACAAAACATGTTGCATTTGTAACCCTAACTTGTTACAATATTATATATCACATATATAATATATTTTTGTAACAAAATAAAATAATACAATTAACATATATCACATATATATCAATGTATTATCCAAGTGAGAAAAAGAATCTTTAAGTGAGCTTATATTAGTTAATGTAACTTAATATATCACATATATAATTATACATTAAATTATCGAATCAACATTTGATCCGATAATCCGGCTATATCGCATATAACCGACTAATATAACATGTACCGATTCATCGAATCAACACTTGATCCGATGACCCGGCTATATCACATATACCCGGCCGATATCATATATCGCGAGAATGGAATACGATATCTCATATCGTAATATTCTCGGTCCCGCACATATCACATATGTGCTCCTACTCCGTTTTGCCTGAGCCATGAAACCTCTGTGTAGGACTCTAAAGAATCGTCAATACGCCGGCAGTAGGTGATGATCATATCAAACACCCACAAGCTGCAAGCGGTCAGCTAAACGTAACAGCCACCCAAGTATTGAGCAATCAGAAGATCAACAAGAAAGCATGTACATTCTCCTGTGAATCCAACCAGTAACACTCCCGTACAGTCCGGTCTCTTCGTCTGATATGTCGCATATCTCGCCTAGGGGTGGTAAACGTCAGACCCCAGTAGCTTGATAAGTCGTGTCGATATGAGGTCTATAACAGTTCGAGAAACTACTGATAACACTTACCAGTAAATCTCAGCAACCCTGACCAGGGATTTCCAGTTATGGCCAATCGAACACAGCGCAACATCAACTCCCTATACCGGGAGAGACAAAACCCCTCCTATCGCTCATTGCCTCCATGAGATTCGGGACTGTACCCAAAAGCCACCGTTTTGCACGCCCTCTTGAACGTGGTATGATGGAAATCAAAGTATAGTGGGAATTTTTCATATCATAATTTTGCATTATTATATTCCCCATTCTTAGTCATTTTACAAATAAACATGTGCTTTTGATCCATGTCTGCTACATAGTTGCAGGTTACAGGTTCTCGGAACAAAAACAGTGAAAACGATGAAAAGACGATACAAAAGTGAGACTACGACCAACAAATGGAAAGATCTTGATCATGCCTACAGTTTGAAGACTAAACGAAGATCAATGGATGATTTCACAAAGAACAAAGGCAGCGCAAGGTTCAAGACTTCGACACGAAGCAAGCGGTAAAGTCCACGACATTATTCACTATGGAAATCTGGAAGAAAACTAGAGGACAATCTGAGAAACCAAGGGAAGAAACAAGTAGGAAAATGCAACAGGAAGAAAACCAGAAAATTGCAGCCAACAATCCCTCCACATGGCCACGGAACCGCGGCCAAACATGGGTTTTGGCCGCGGATCCACGGCCATAAGGAGCCCGTGTCGGTGCAAGTTCGTGTCGGTGCGGCGGTGCGTTGACTAGTCTTCTTTAGGGTATATTTGTAAATGCAGATGTGAATCGATTGTAACCCTAGGGTTTCTATGCTCTATAAATAGAAATCCTAAACATCTCTTGGAGGTATGCCTCTTCTTGTGCCTCAATGTATTTATCAAAATTCAGAATTCAATTCCTGTAAATGTTGGAAGAGAGCATCAAATAAAAATTAGAGTAAGTTTTCTTTTTATTGCCCTAGTTAAATTTTCTTTCCTGCCCTAGTATAGATTTTTCATTATCTGCCCTAGTATAACTTTCATTATTTGCCCTAGTTAAATTAGTTAGAATATGTTTTTCAATTCCCTAATGAGTGAGTAGATCCTCGCTTGTTAGGGTTAGGAATAGGGAAGGTTTGAGAGATGAAGATCTCTCACCCCTTTCTTGCCCATCACATATTTTTATAGGACTCCATGCATACATACACACACCGCTCTCTACGGCACTCTATCCCACGAGGTAGCGGTGATACCGTAGTATAAAAGACCGGTTGTGCAGTTTTCCATGGAGGTTAGGGTAAGAATTAAGAAAGGAAGGACACGAACCTAGAGGAAGAAACACCGTTTCTTCCCGGTGGTACTAATCCACTTTATTAATTATTACCATAACACCTCATAGATCTTAATTAAGGCATAGTAAGCGGTAAGGAATATTGACTTTCTAAACTTAACATAAACCTAACCCTAGCAAGATTTTAATCCTAGTGTATATCAATCTTAGTTTTTAGATTTAATCAATCCGACAACAATCAGAATTAACTCGTTAGAACAATTAGGAAATACACAAAATCCCTGTGGACCGACCCGTACTCACTGGCTAGCTACCAAGCGACGCCGTTCTTGATTGCGGTAAAATTATTCTTTGATTCATCTTTTGAAAGCGCATACGCAAAAATAACATCAATCAAATGGCGCCGTTGCCGGAGATGGCGTTGTTATTTTCTTTTTGTAATTTCGGGTTAATATAAAATTGAAAAATCATAAAAACTGAAAAATAAAAAAATATAAAAAAAATTATCATCTTGTTATTTTGTGAAGGGTATTTTCGTTTGAATTGTGCAGGATCGACGAACGAATTCAGATCTGGAGAAATCTAGCGAGCAAAACAGAAAACAGAAGATCTGAACAACAGAGAAAAACCAGACCAGAGGAGCAGGAAAAATCTCGGGAACTGAACCGCCGCTTCCACCGCATTTCTGCAGCCGAAAGCGCCCTTTGTCCGCGCTTCCGCAGCAGGGAGGTGACGTCATCACCTAAAAAACTCTCTGTGAGCTTCTTTTCTCCTTCTCTGAACCCCTGATATCTCCTCTGTAAAAATTTGCCTGCAGGATTCTTTGCGCCAAAAAAGTTTCTCCCCCTTCCAATAATTGATCTTGTGCAAGATTTTTTGCGCCGCGCTAAAAATTTTTTGTTTGCAAGTGATTGTGTTTACTGCTTTGCATATTTTAAATTGACTTTAAGGGGTTTGAACACTAATCCAGATTAGGTGAGGATTTCATCACCTTCCCAGGACCCCAAAAATCACATAAGGCATATTGCATTGACCATCAATTAATTAAAAAAGATTAGACTCAGCCCTAAGGACTTCACGCTCAATAGGACAAAGGAATAGTTGTAGGCATCGACCGTTGATCCTAACCTGACTTTGTGGTGCCTAGGCTGGACAGGTAGTGAAAGGTAACTTTAAAAGGCTCGTCTCACAGTGATTCATGAGCGGATCCCTCATTTCTCTACTTGTGCTTACCTGGCCACAATTGGCGGTGAAGAGGCGGTTTAAGGTCCTACTTCTTGCCCTTTGGAACAGTTAGGAGCTGTCCAGCTGATCTAGGTGACCCTAGATCTAGTCTTGATTGTGCATTTGTGATTGATTGAACGTGTGTCTAAGCCTTTTATCGAAAATCTTTTTGCAAAAAGCTCCACATAAAAAAAACACAAAAAGAAAAAAAAAAGGAATTTTTTTTTACAAAAACTTGCAACTTGTCGCTAAGAAATCTGTGCACCCCACATTCTTTTTCTTCTCCATCTTACATCATGGGTACCCCACCTCACAAAACTCTTGCTGAACTTTGGTATCCTCATCCAAACATTACTTCCTACACGAATTGTTTTGGTCGAATTACGGACGGCCCCTCCATGCCCAAAATTTCTTTGAAAGATCAAATAGAAGCGTCTAGGAGAAACAGTTCGACTCCACAATCCACTTTGTATCAACCTTTACCACCTTCTTTCGTTGATACCCCTTTTTCGAGTCCTGTTGTAACTCCGAAAACCATGTCTATTGCTGAACATATAGAACAATCTCGTAACCGATCTTTCACTCCTTTCAACACTTCCAGTTCTTGGGATCAACAAATCCATTCACCTTTTTATCCAAATGTTGATCCTACTCCTGTCCAACCATTCAATTCCTACCAGTCCTACCCGACTTTCACACATTCCCTAGACATTGCTTCTACACAACCATTTGGGAGTTTCACGTATCCGAACAACTTTGAATCTTTTACTGAAACCCCTTCACAACCCATGTCTAGTCTGGAACAGTCGTTGGAAGCTTATATTGTAGCGAAAAATCGACAGATGAGGAATTTGGATGCGTCCATTGCCGCCCTTAATTCATCAAGACAACCTAGTGAACCGGTAGCTAGTTTCCAGCTAGCTCCAAATCTTCCAATGTATGATGAGGCAGTTGGACAGAGTGAGAATTTGAGTGGTGAGAGTGAGTTCTACACACTTCCAAATCAAACCTACCCATCCTCAATTGAATCCCACAACTCTGGTTTTCAAACAAGTGTCCCAAATGATTCACCAGTTGAAAATAAAACGTTTAATGAGTTGTGTGACTTTGTAGTGCTTGATTTGCCAGATTGTGAAGGGTCTCTTTTGAGTGAAACCATCACCAATCCTTTCGATCTCTACACCTCCAATTTAGAACCTGAATTGATAAATATCCATGCCTTTAATAAGGTGTCTAAAAAAATGGATTTTCACTTGATTAAGGATATTAACGCCGGGAATATTTTGGATGATGAACCCGTTGATTTGACTGAAATTTTATCTCCAATTCATCATCTCGAGTCATTAAATGTTTCTCCCGAACTTCATATGCGTCTTGATTTTGATGATAATTGCATGGATGAGATAACTTTTGAGCAGAATTATGAGGATAGTATTGAGGAGAGTATTGAAGATAGTATTGAGGATGAACCATTTTTGTTTGATGAGTCAGATTTTCCAATTCATTCTCCTGAACCTTTAACTGTTATACTTCCTAAATCACCTCCCCCCCTCATCCTTCCAATCGTCCCGACCATGCAAAAGATCACGCAGGAGGACTGTGAGCTTGAAAAATTTCTGTTCGATCACAGCAGTTTCGACGCCACTAGTGAGTTCCTCTTTGAATCTGACACAGTTCTCACAACTGATATCGATTACGAGTGTTTCACTTTTGCGGATGATTTTGAAAACTCACCGCCTGAGTTTGAGTCTTTTGAATTTTCAGATGAGTTGGTTGAACCATCAGACTCGGTTGCTTACAGTCATTTCGAACCATTGATGCAATCTTTCGAGTTCGAGACAGATTACTTAGGTGAGAATAAAACTATCCCTAAATCACTCCCCTTCGTCCTTTCCATCGTTTCGACCGTGCAAGAATCCGTCGCGCTTCCATTTTCAATGGATGGTTTACCAAGTTCAACGTACCCATGTTTTCTTGCGAATCTTGAGGGATTTGACCCCATTTCTCGACGGGTTGATAGATTAGCACAATCGCTTTTAACACATCGGTCATCACAATTTGTGTTAATTTATTCACTCAATTTACACCCTCAAGTTCGCACTACACTTCTTTCTCTCTTCCGCCATTCTTCTCCGAATATACCGAGATCATATTCCACCCTTCTTCCCATACGGTCTCGTGTGTTTCTCAACTCCTTTCTCTACACTCCATTCTTCCACCAACCCTACCATTATAACAATAAAATTTTTGAATGGTTGGTGCTAACCTTTGGCCTGTGTAAAACCTTGTATAGTTTGATTTTTCTCCTCCCTAACTCTGAACTTTAACGCTTAAAACAGTGGAAACACTGTTTTACTTAAGTTTGGGGGACTTTGTTGTATATATATTTTGTTTTTCTTTTAACAATAAAAAAATTATTAAAAAAAATAAACAGGGGAATTCCGACCATTTTGACCCTCTTGGTGTAGCATGACAGTGAGGACACTGTCAAGTTTAAGTTTGGGGGTATGCTCGGTAAGCCTTCTTCCTTCGCATTCATATGTATATTCTTGCATTTGCATACTTATTTTAAAACCCATAAAAATTAAAAATTTTGTAAAATTATAAGAATTAAAACATTCAATTTTGGCCATAATTGATTTGAATTTGACAAAAAAGCTAACTAGTTAGGAACAACTAGATCTTAGACTTAGTAAATTAAAAACCCTAAAAATAACCTTTCTTAAAATTTAACGGTAGAAAATATATGTCTTTGTAGTTTACTTAGAAATAGGCAAATTTTGAGTTCACTTCTTGGACTAAGTTAAAATAAGGGAAGAGTATTGATATTTTTATTAAAGTGTAAGTCTGAAAAATAATTCCTAAGCTTAAGTCTAAATTATGAAAATATATACCCTACAAATTGCACAAACACGAACCTTGAAACTTGGATCAGTAGAAGAGACCTTGAAATGCTCTTGTCTAAAGTCCTTAGTACGAAGAAAAATAAAATAAAAATACAAGTGTGAATAAAGAGATAAAAAATGAACACTGGTTTTTGTAATTACTTAAAGCTGCATAAATAGAAAAAAATATTTAGCGAGGGTGCTTCATCACCTAGTGCCTTAGACCAACTGGTTTAGGAGTCACTGCTAAAAGCCTTAGGGATTACAAGATTAGGAATTACGCCTTAATGTGCAAACACATTTTGTAATTGGTCGTTGGTACCTCAAGAAGTATTAATGGTCGCATGAAGAATGTGTGAGAAATTTCATCTAAAAATTCACCAATTGAAAAGTACTTTGGACGATGGACAAGAGTATAATAGCTTGATTTGAATTTCCATGTGTAGAGGTGATATATACACACACGTAGGGGTATGTGATTGGGGTTTAGATGAGAGATAGGAATGAAACATAGGACTTATATCTTTAATAGAGATGATAAAAATTCCTAAGTTGATATAGAACCCTAAAAGGAAAACTTAAAAGATACTAAAAGCTAAGTAAATCTACAAAACATATATAATCTTAAGTTAAATGATAAGGAAGCGTGAAAAATACGGGTGGATAATTTCGGAGTCGAAGATAATAGAGTTTCTTGTTAGAAGACCTAATTGAAGAATAAAAGTCAATAGACCGAATTGATAGGATTTTGTAGGTAGTATCCGCTGAAAACCTCAGGAGACAACACTCCTCCTACTAGGGACACCTAGAGGTTTAACGGCTTGTTGCACGAGCTCAGTGCAATCGCGTTTCCCTGTGAAAGTGAGGCTGGGTCTTTTTCGAGAATAAAAACCAGCTTTGCTCGAGAACGAGCAAAAGATAAGTTTGGGGGTATTTGTTCATATCATAATTTTGCATTATTATATTCCCCATTCTTAGTCATTTTACAAATAAACAGGTGCTTTTGATCCATGTCTGCTACATAGTTGCAGGTTACAGGTTCTCGGAACAAAAACAGTGAAAACGATGAAAAGACGATACAAAAGTGAGACTACGACCAACAAATGGAAAGATCTTGATCATGCCTACAGTTTGAAGACTAAACGAAGAGCAATGGATGATTTCACAAAGAACAAAGGCAGTGCAAGGTTCAAGACTTCGATACGAAGCAAGCGGTAAAGTCCACGACATTATTCACTGTTGAAATCTGAAAGAAAACTAGAGGACAATCCGAGAAACCAAGTGAAGAAACAAGTAGGAAAATGCAACAGGAAGAAAACCAGAAAATTGCAGCCAACAATCCCTCCACATGGCCACAAAACCGCGGCCAAACATGGGTATTGGCCGCGGACTCGCGGCCATAAGGAGCTCATGTCGGTGCAAGTTCGTGTCGGTGCGACGGTGCGTTGACTAGTCTTCTTTAGGGTATATTTGTAAATGCAGATGTGAATCGATTGTAACCCTAGGGTTTCTATGCTCTATAAATAGAAATCCTAAACCTCTCTTGGAGGTATGCCTCTTCTTGTGGCTCAATGTATTTATCAAAATTCAGAATTCAATTCCTGTAAATATTGGAAGAGAGCATCAAATAAAAATTAAAGTAAGTTTTCTTTTTATTGCACTAGATAAATTTTCTTTCCTGCCTTAGTATAGATTTTTCATTATCTGCCCTAGTATAACTTTCATTATCTGCCCTAGTTAAATTAGTTAGAATATGTTTTTCAATTCCCTAATGAGTGAGTAGATCCTCGCTTGTTAGGGTTAGGAATAGGGAAGGTTTGAGAGATGAAGATCTCTCACCCCTTTCTTGCCCATCACATATTTTTATAGGACTCTATGCATACATACACACACTACTCTCTACGGCACCCTATCCCACGAGATAGCGGTGATACCGTAGTATAAAAGACCGGTTGTGCATGTTTTCCATGGAGGTTAGGAAGAAAGGAAGGACAAGAACCTAGAGGAAGAAACATCGTTTCTTCCCGATAGTACTAATCAACTTTATTAATTATTACCATAACACCTCATAGATCTTAATTAGGGCATAGTAAGCGGTGAGTAATATTGACTTTCCAAACTTAACCTAAACCTAACCCTAGCAAGATTTTAATCCTAGTCTAGATCAATCTTACTTTTTAGATTTAATCAATCCAACAACAATCGGAATTAACTCGTTAGAACAATTAGGAAATACACAAAATCCCTGTGGACCGACCCGTACTCACCGGCTAGCTACCAAGCAACGCCGTTCTTGATTGCGGTAAAATTATTCTTTGATTCATCTTTTGAGAGCGCATACGCAAAAATAACATCAATCAGGAATCACACAAGACTCTATGACGATCTCGGGTCTACAGACTAACCTATACTAGTGTCACCAGAGAACTACCATCTGACGTGAGGTATAATACCATCTGGGAGTTCTCGGCGAGTCCGTCCAGTGTACCCAGTCTTCACTGAGCACCCGTATACCTTCTCTGATGTCAAACACCAATGGATATGGGATCATCCATCGCCCATCATATGGGTCAAGAAGTGCATACGCTAGTCTACTCTGGAGTATCGATGCCCTGTCTCGGTACTCCCACGACTAGGAACATTTGAAGGATGTACTTGGCGACTACACTGTCCCCACTAGTATGATCTGCATCATAGTCCTGGTAGTCAAGTACTCATCCTAAAGGCTTTATCAACATGTAACATAGAGACAATTAGAGTACATGTTAAGATAAAGAGTAACCAGATAGCATACTATCATGTCGAGCAAGAAAATCCTCCCTATATATGTCCAAGCATCCACTACAATATATATCGTATGTACAGTAATGGCCTCTAGGGCATACATATCACTAACAAACTCCTCTAAATCACCTAACTCCTCAAAACCCATTAATATCCGCACGCAACAGGAGATCACCTCCAGAATCCACTGGGAGATCGACTGAAGACAACATCTGAAGGAGATCCGAAAAGGACCTCCATCAGTTGGCACCGTCTGTGGGAAGAAAACTCCACAAAAAATAAAATTGGCCTTCCGATCTCTGTCAACATGGCAAGCACCCATCCTGAAGATCCGGGTACCAGCCGCCGCCTCCCCCTCACCGGAGGCGCGGATGAACCCTGTTTACCCCAATCAGAGCAAAGCTCTATTCAAATTCCAAGGCGGGAAAAGAAGCAACGCTTCTGTTTCCCCCAATCAGAGCAAAGCTCTGTTTTTGAAAATTAAAGTGAAAATTAAAATTCAAAAATTGAAGCAACGCTTCAAATTCCTTGCGCTGCGCGCAACACGCCACGTGTCAAAACTGATATGTCAGCGCAGCGTCCAAGGCAACGCACCCAATCAGAGCAAGGCTCTATTTAAAAACAAAATTAAAAGAAGCAACGCTTCAAATGCGCTGCGCTCTGCGCTGCGCGACATGTGTCAGCGCAGTCGCGCTAGCGCAGGTGCGCTGCGCCTTGCGCTGCGCGACACGTGTCAGCGCAGTTGCTCTGCGCCTTGCGCTGCGCGACACGTGTCAGCGCAGTTGCGCTGCGCGACACGTGTCAAGCGCTGGTGCATCTGCGCCAAACAGAATTAAAATTCCAGTGAAATCTTTCTGTTCTTATTAAAACAAGAAGATTGTCTTCTGTAAAACAGAAGCCCTTAGATCAAACATCCAACGATGGGGAAAAATCCCTAATCACTCAGAGAATGATCTCTTTAACAAATTTAACAAATTAATGGGCACTATATAAAGGCCCCTAGACCCCAATTTCAAAAGACAACACAGAGAATAGAGAGACAAAAACTCAGAAACAGAGAGAGAACTCCTTTAAAGAATTTTGAAAAGAAATCCAGAAAGAAAAAAGAAGGTTTTAGAACTTCTTCTGAATAGGTCATTGATCTAAGAACAAGATCAAGGATCTTCAACAAAAAAAATAATAACAAAGGCATTGCCTTTTTTATGAACCATTGGTTCTGGAATCTTAAAGATTCTTTTCTTGAATCCAAAATTGGATCAAGATAATTAAAACAGTGCCTTGCACATGTAAGTCTGCACTGTTGCGCTCCTGGGTTGGCGCAAGCCACTAGAGAGCGCCACGTGTCAGCTCCAAGAATATATTGCGCTATGCGCTTTTAAAATAGAGCATTGCTCTCTGAAATTGGCGCAACTCACCAGAGCGCGCCACGTGTCAGCAGCGCAACAGCGCAGCGCACTGCGCTGTTGCGCCTGCACTCACTCGAGCGTGACACGTGTCACCTCCACATGCGCTTGCGCTCAATAATTGGCGTAAAGCGCCTGACAGGCCACATGGCCACTGTCAGTTTGATTAATGCACTGCATTATTTACAGAAGGGCCAAGCCCAATTAAAAAAGGCCTAACATGCCTAATAAAATGTAATGCATTATTTTAAAAAAAAGGGCAGAGCCCAAACAAAAAACAGATGATGTGCATCATTTAAAAAGGACAGAGTCCAAATCAAAAAGGCCTAGCAAGCCAAAACAAAATGCAGTTCATTATTAAACAGGGGAAAAGCCCTAGCACAGGCCTAATAGGCCAAAGATAAAAACGTTGAACATCTTCAACTGGACTTAGCCCAATCATGGCCGTAAGTCCTCAAATTAAATTGACTGAGCACGGCTGCTCTCTTAAATCAATTTACACCTGGTTCAAGGGTACATCTTCGAACTCCTCTGATATCTGTCATTGTAATCCTTCAACGTCTTCAGAGAGGTGACGGGTCCCGACGGCCATACATTCCATGGACCACTACGTCCCTAAACTGGCAATGGACCACTACGTCCCTAAACTGGAACAATAGAGCCCCTAAATGCTCTTCCCGTTAAGTTGATCTTAGTCTCAAATCGGACTAACGTATCATTAACGAACGTTTAAGTTGATCTTAGCCTCAAACATGGCTAACGTATCCTTAAACTAAAACCCCAAACCCAAATTTAAGTAAATACGGATTTGGACTAATCCACATCCTACGGGCGACGACATAAATTAGTCTCCGTATATAATCCACGGGCAACCACAAATAAAACAAACACCCATGACACGAAGTGAAATTCTGGAGAAGGAGAAAGTTGTTACCGCTATGCGGTAACGTAATTAACTGCAGGGGCTTGCGCCTGCAGGGAAGAGCTTCCCCACAATCAAAAACCCCTCAAGCGAGGGGGAATCTGACGAAGTCTGCTACATCGGCCGCATCCGTCTAAACCTCCGATACACGGTGCCATAAATCAACTTGGCATCTTCGGAGAGGTGGACGGATAAAACCAAATAGCATCTGCCCCGAATCTTAGGCAAGACGTTCAGTCTGTGGCCGTCTTTCGGAGGGGAACAGATTCTGGCACGCCCGGTAGGACCTTTTCCTCTTTCCACTCCACACTTCGTGTGTCGTGTTCTTGAACGAATCGCGGTTTTGTTATGGTTTCCTATGGATTCGAGGTACTAAGATTTGGTTTCTTGCTCCGTGCAGAGAGCAGAAGATCAATGGCTTCAAACTGC
Organism: Agapanthus africanus; assembly: GCA_030015575.1. NCBI lineage: Eukaryota > Viridiplantae > Streptophyta > Magnoliopsida > Asparagales > Amaryllidaceae > Agapanthus > Agapanthus africanus. The sequence goes on along the minus strand of CM057345.1, from coordinate 46,454,248 downwards.
ACTACCTGCAACTGCAACTCTCGCTTCGTCTTTGCTGGAGGAGTGACTTATGGGCCCCAAGCGGCCACCCTTTTCAAGATACCAGTGGAGCAGGTAACTCAAGCCACCGCTGGACTATTCTTTGGGACCATGCTCCCACCGATGAGCTTCAATGCCCCAATGACGTCGCAAGAAGCTCCAAAGAAGTCGGTCTTTGATCGGCTTACAACTACCGCGGCCCCTCTCAACGGGTCACCTAACTCCACTGCCTCGGTTTTTAACAGACTAGGCCAGAGGTCCAACGGGCCCATGAAGAAGCCAGCAATACCCGAAGCTGCCATCCCAAAGCGGATATCCATCCCGGCTCAAGCGGACGAAATCATTGGAAAGGCTACTCCTTCCAAGAAGCCAGTTTTTACAAGGCTAGCCATTCCGGTAGCTGCTCCAGGCGAGGTCCTCAAAGATGCTTCCCCTGCCCAAAGGGGGCATGAAGAGGTCACCCCCTACGGCTGAAACAACTCCATCCACACGACACGCTCGACGTCGCCACTGGCGCCGAGTAAGGAAGGCCCGGGGCAACTCCCCCTCTGGGATAACTCCGCCAGCTCCGATGGTGGGGATCAATCCTGCTGTTCCGACCGAGAACAGCTTTGAACTGCTCAACAGGGTGCGTAGAAACTCTCCTACTACAGTGCTAAAGAGAATTCCTTCACCTGTGAAGAATGCTACAGAGAAGAAGCCAGAGCATCCCCCTCAACGGCTACCCTCTAAAATTTACAAGGTCTGGCGACAGATCCAGGAGTCGGTGATTGATCAAGACTATCTCCGCCGACAGAAAACGATGAAGGTTCGGCAGGAGAAGGATTACTCCGTCAAGCCACAAAAAGCAACGGCTACTTGGGTGCCCACTACAACGGCCCCCTCAACTTCAACCACTCAAAAGAAAAGGAGGCCGCAAAAAGCCCCTGTGAACATGGCGAACCGTAAACGCGCTCAGCACAAATGCCCCAAGTTTTGGGGCATAGTGGTGCATATTGTTCATATGGCATCCGGGAAAGAGGATAGCCGCACTTCGATGGGTCACCGACCGCTCACCCGATCCGTGACAAAATCCCAGGAGCAGCAACAGAAGTTTCAGGAGATGATGACTGCAATGGCCGCACTTACCGGGCCAAAAGAAAGCTCGGAGGCATCATCAGAGCAGCGTCATGAACAAGAAACTGACGCTGACTACCTACGCAGAGTCCTCGAAAAGAAGGACAAAGAAGCCGCAGATCAAGCGGCTAACATAAAACAAATGGCGCTTCTCTTCCAAGATATGGTAGGGATGATGATCCAACAAGATCCTCCTGCTGAAGATCCTCTGATTGTCCTTGAAGATGACAAAGGAGAGACATCGAATTCTCCTTCGGCTCTTTCAGCAGCCAAGGAAGAAACCATTTCCAAGGCCGCACTGGATGACTATATAGCTCAGCAAATACGAGCTCATCAGGCGAATGAGGCGGCTGGGCAAATTGCTAGAACCGAACGACCCTACCCGGGCTGGTATGACCAAATCAGTTACCCGCCGGGATATACGATCCCTAAATTCCATGTGTACAAGGGGACAGGGAATCCACATCAGCATGTCGCTCAATTCAGGGCCTTATGCGGCAATACTGGAGGCGATGACAAACTGTTGCTTCGACAATTCGTCGGCAGCTTAGCAGAAACAGCCTTTGAATGGTATTCGGAGCTACCTAATGACTCTGTCAAAACATTTGCGGAGATGGAGCTACTGTTTACAAAAAGATTCACGAGTGCTAGTGGACGCACCCCGGTAACAGCACTGATCAACGCCAGGATAAGGCCAGGCGAAACATGGGTCCAATATGCAACACGATGGCGGAACCTATGGTCGAAATGCGAACAATGTATCGAAGAAGCGCCAGCGGTGGGCATGTTCGTGGGCACTCTCGATCCCAGGAGACTATATCCTAATTCATGATGTTGTTCAGGCCGACCACTTTCCAGGCCTTGATCGACAAATTAGCCCAAATGGACCAGATGGGCCATGGACCGTCTCCTCCAAAACCGGACTCTCGAAATGAGAAGGGGAAAGGAAAAGCGATCGTCGTCGCCAATACTTAACAACAAACGAGCAAATCAAAGCCGGTTGCTCGCCAAAACAACGTGCGTCCACGCCCATCCCTCGAGGAGAGACTAGGACGTCCTTACTCGTTTCCTCGGAATAAAACAAGGAAACTGTTCGAGCTGGCCACGCGCAACGGACTCATCAATTTGCCGAGCCCAAAACATCTGTTGCAACCAGGCGATCTCAATAATCCTGATTATTGCCCTTACCACCACACGGTAAGTCACCCGATCGAGGACTGTTTCGTCTTTAAGGGATGGATCGAAGTTCAGTACCTACAAGGCAAGTTCGCGCTGTCTGAAAAGTGGAAAGTAAACCCACCACAGCCGCACACTTTAAAGAAGACGGACACGCCGGGGGTAGCTTGTTCTTTTGTTAAGGACGAAAATGATAGAGAAGACTCATCATACGAATCCGAAGACTTTGTAGCGAGTTGTTATGTGATCTCTCACTCATTGATAGATGATGAAGAGGCTCCTTGCGCCGAGAAACCGAGGGCGGACCCTGAACCAGAAATTCTGCGGCCGTCAAACGAGATGATCGATGCCTTCCTGAATGAGATTCGGCTGAAAGTTAAAGCCAATCAAGAGCGTGAGATGGCCATATTGGAAGGAGCTAAACACCGCCGACTAGACGAAAAAGTCGAGGCACTCCCGTCAAATCAAAAGACATCCACTGCTGATAAAAACAAATTCAAGACAAGAAAAAGGTTTGCTAAAGCCCTATCAGTGGGAATGAAGCTACCACCCTCTGAAGAAAATGCTCTCGGTGGAGTAGAGATGCATCCTAAGTTCTGCTTATATCATCAGAGGATCATACATCCTACCGAAGACTGCGACTCCTTTAAGTGTTGGTGGCAAGGGTATGTCGCTCAAAAGCAACACTTCAACAGGACAAAGCGTGAAGCTCGTAGACATCAAAAAAATGCGATAGATGAGCGCAAAAGAGCCGCCGACGACTGTCACATAGCCGACTCCCAGGGATCGCAAATTATCACCTTTGGAAGCGACTTTGACGAAGAAGCTGCCCTCAACCCTCTCCTCAAGGAATCCGTTTCAAAAATGAAAGAATTGAGGAGTTGCGAGAACGTTCAGCCGTGCAATCGCACGCTACTCGGAAAAAATCTCGGCCCCGCAAACAAAGGATCGAGCAAAAAGGATAAAGGGAAGGGAAAAATAGCCATCGTAGCCAACACTCAACAGCAATCGAGTGGCCCTAGACCGGTTGTTTGCCGAAACAACAAGCGGCAACCCCTCCATGAAAAGTTGAAACGTCCTTACTCGTTTCCTCAAGATAAAACAAGGAGACTGTTCGAGCTGGCAGTGCGCGACAGACTCATCAATCTGCCGAGTCCAAAACGTCCTTTGTGGCCAGGCGATGTTAACGATCTTAATTATTTCCCTTACCACCAAACGGTAAGTCACCTGATCGAGGATTGCTACGTCTTCAAAAACTGGATTGAAGACCAATACCAACTGAGCAAGTTCGTCATCTCCGAAAACTGGAAGGTGAGCCCGCCACAACCACATGCTCCGAGAAAGACGGATACGCCGGGGGCATCATGCTCATTCATAGGGAAAGCCCTATAGACCGAAAAGTCAGTAAACTAGAGATTCGCCTCAAATACGGCGACGACGGACCGAAACGTCCTTAAAATAATGACGGATCGAAACGTCCTTAAACTAACGACGAACCACTACGTCCTACAACTAGCTGACGACCGAAACGTCTTTAAACTACTACCGCAGCATCCTCAGGCTGACGAGATAAAAAAAAATAAAAAAAAAAATGTAATAAAAAAATAAAAAAATTGGTATGTCCATAAGCAAAATGGGCATGGATGAAAACCCGAAAGGGTTCCGTGAGTAAAAACAGCAGGGCTACCGGCAAGTGTTTGTGAAAACCCGAAAGGGCACGACCTCGTAAAAAAAATAAACAGAATAAAAAGAACGGTATGTCCATAAGCAAAATGGGCACGGATGAAAACCCGAAAGGACGCCGTGAGTAAAAACAGCAGGACTACCAGCGGGTGTTTATGAAAACTCGAAAGGGCGCAACCTCGTTAAAGGACATTTACAGGGTCCTCTCGACCTTGTAAGAAGAAATCACCCGCGTGAGATCCTTACGACTCACAAGGGAGCAACACACTTAGGGATCCTCACGATTCCTAAGGAGAAAATACACTTGCGAGATCCTCACGACTCGTAAGGAGAACTCTCTTATGGGACCCTCACGGCTCATAAGATTTGAAAGTCTTAAGTTACAAGACCTAAACCTGTGCTTAAGCAACCCCCACAACCTTCGATATTGCCCTACAAGCGGCTCATACTGACCCTTGTATACAATCCACGGGCGCGAATAAACATTTCCCTAACAAAGTCCCACCCGTGACTAGGGATATGTCCATATGGTGAACAACCCTTATAAGTCCTCTCGACTTATAAGGAGAAAACCCTTTTGTAAGATCCTTACGACTTACAGGGGAACATACACTTAGGAATCCCCACGATTTCTAAGGAGAAAACGCACCTATGAGATCCTCATGACTTGTAGGGAGAAATACCTTTGTGGGACCCTTACGGCTCATGAAGTCAAAAGCCTTAGTCGACAGCATCCTAACCCTGTTCGCTAAGCCACCTTTGTTCGACATCGACAGAGGCAAATGATGATTCGCTCCTGGCAATATCCCAGTTGCAGCGATGCTGATGCCTAAACCAGTATCAAATCCCAAGCCCTTTCATGGCAAATGATGATTCGCTCCTGGCAATATTCCAGTTGTAGCGATGCTGATGTTGAGATTGGCGTCAGATTCCAAGTTCCACACTCGCGATAAAAAAAATCAGTGGGCCATACGTGCATACGAAATAGCCGAAATGATGGGGCAACTTGCAATAAAAAGCAGCAGGTAAAAATATATGCATACAAAAACAACCGAAATGATTGGGTGATTCGCAATAAAAAGCAGCAAGTAAAAATAAGATAAAGAGCCGAAATGATTGGGCAACTCGCAATAAAAAACAGCGAGTAAAAATAAAATAAACAGCAGAAATGATTGGGCACCGTGAAAAATAGCCGAAATGATTGGGCAATCGCGACCTTCGCGATATAAAAGCTGAAATGATAGAGCATCGCGGAAATAAAACAATAATAAAAAAATATGAAGGAACTTTTGCCCTACATGTGAGATCACATCGATCCCTGTATACAATCCAGGGGCACAAACAAAGAGGGAACCATACCTTCCCAACAGGCTCCACAAGAAAGCGAAGCCAAATCTCGACGGTTCATAGACAACCTAGAGACAATCTCGACATTTGTCGCAATATTGCAGACACGATGTCAACAAACGGAGCAAAGGAAGATCCATAGCTTCAGGGTCTCGACGTCAACATCGACAACTTAGAGGTCACCAATGGCGTTTCTCCCCACTCCAACCAGATGCAGATGCAACGTCAACAAAAGACCTCACGGTCGAAATAAAGCGGAGCGACGGCAAAATCCCAACTCTACCTCAGCATTCGTCTCGATACAGCAGACGAGATGTCAACAACGTCGTTCCTTCGCAGTCCAGCAGGATGCAGACACAACGCCAACAAAAGACCCCATGGTCAGTAAAGCGGAGTGACGGCAAATCCCAGCTCCACCTCAGCATTCGTCTCGTTATAGCAGACGCAATGTCAACAACAATGTCCTTCCTCCAACAGGATTTGGATATGACAAAACAAACGAAGCGAAGGCCAAATTCCTAGCTTCAAGGTCTTAATAGAAAGTCATATAAAGCCTGAAAGACAACCGGAGATCATCTCACACCAGTGCGGAGTGGTCACCACCTCGACGTTCGTCTCGACACAGCAGACGCAACATCATCAAACAGCGGAGCCACGGCAAAGTCTCTAGTTCCAAACCTCGATGGTTCACCAACAACCTAGAGACAACCGCGACATTCGTCTCGATATAGAGGACGCAATGCCAGAAAACGAAGCGAAGGCCAAATTCCTAGCTTCAAGGTCTTAATGGGAAGTCATATAAAGCCTGAAAGACAACCGGAGATCATCTCACACCAGTGTGGAATGGTCGCCACCTCGACGTTCGTCTCGACACAGCAGACGCAACATCGAACAGCGGAGTCACGGCAAAGTCCCTAGTTCCAAACCTCGACGGTTCACCAGCAACCTGGAGATAACCGCGACATTCGTCTCGATACAGCAGACGCAATGCCAGCAAACGAAGCGAAGGCCAAATTCCTAGCTTCAGGGTCTAGACGGCAACTCACATAAAACCTGAAAGACTATCGGAGATCATCCCACACCAGCACGGAGTGGTTATGACTCATCGGGGCTCTCCAAAATGAGCCTAACCTCAAGTAAAAAGCGGCATGGAAAAATTCCTAACGCTTGCTCTTCCGACGGTCAAACTGCCAAGGAGGATTGCTTGAAGACGTCTTGTCCAGCCCCCGAAGGGATCAGAGACACGGCAGTCGCAGGGCTACTCGAACAGCACGATTGCCTATCGAGGAATATATCAGTTGAAACGACGGTACGACGGCCAAAACCCTAAGTACCACATACCCTAACGGGCTTCTGTCGTAAAAAGCAGAGGTTAACTGTGACGTTAGGATATTCTCGCGAGAAATGCTCGATTCGTCTCGACTCATGAGGAAATTAGTGTCTTTGCGAGAAATGCTCGGTTCGTCTCGACTCGTGAGGAAAAGCCTTAGGCAGTGGGGATTAAAAAACCTGTTTCCTAAGCATTGGGGCCCTGCAAGTCGTCCCAAAACGGACTCTTGCACACTATCTACGGGTCACACTCTCCAAAGTCGAATCTCGACAAGGAGGGAAACAACCGCTTACGGGTCCTCTCGACTCATAAAAGGGAAAATTCTCTTATAAGATCCTTACGACTTATAAGAGGAAACACACTTAGGAATCCTCACGATTCCTAAGGAAAAAATACACCTACGAGATCCTCTCGACTCGTAGGGAGAAAAGTCTTTATGAGACCCTCACGGCTCATGAAGTTGAAAAGCCTTAGGTAGCAGACCTGAACCTGCTTCCTAAGCCATCACTACTCCCCAAGATGTTCAAGACAGAATGTTATATATCGCTTACAGGCTATGCTTATTTAAGGAATGTGCCAGTAACAAAGCAGAAAATAAAAGGAAGGAGGCAAAAGAGTTGTTATTCATACTTGGAAAGTTTTTACATCAATAAAGAAATAAACAACAACATTATTAAAATGTTTACAACGGTATAACCTCGGAACCAGGACATGGGTTGAGGAATTAGAAAGTAACCTTATCTAAAACTTTCCAAGCCTGGCGAACCATCCTAGTGTGCTTCCTTTCGCGAGCACGAGCATCAGGATCCCCACTGATGTCCTCCTCCCTCCGATAGGCAGCAAGTATTGCAGACTGTTGAAAAGCTTGGTGCAGAAGATTGATAAGGTTATCTCGCCTCCTCTTTGAGATTAGGCTCATCAGATACACCGAGTGCACCTTATCCTCGGCGGCATCCAATGCCCCAAGTAGCACACCAGTACAGAATAGAGGAAGCGCTTCCCAAATTGCTCCCACAATAAGCTTCAGGAGAGGGGAGCGCCGAGGAAGCAATTGACCGTTGTATGCGTCGAAGCGACTCATGATCTTGGCACACTCGGCATTAGTAAATTCTTGATTTTGGGAACGGTCGAGTCGGCGGATGTCCCCGTAGGAGATAATCTCATCGATGTCGTACATGTGGGCGTCCATCACTCCTATAAAAGAAGATCGACAAAAATCAGCAACTCTTAAGAGTTCTGCTATATGATTTAAAAGGAGCAAAGCTCCATTAATGAATCAAGAAATTATAAATGAAATCTTTCAGAGAGCAGAACTCTATTGATGGAATCCTAACAAAGTTCTCTTTAGTTCTCTTTAGATCCTTTTAGAGCAAAGCTCTGCTAAGTGAATCCCTAAATGGGTTTTCTTTAGATCAGGGATCTATTGAGAGCAAAGCTCTGTCAATGAAAATTGATTTAATTTAATTAAATTTTTTACCTAAAAAGTGTTTTCTAAAGAAATTCTAACTCTTGGAGTTCTTGAAGGCAAGAGCAAGGCTCTGAAGTTTTGAAAGTAAAAATCTTAAAAGATGATGATCATCCGTGAAGGACCAAATGTCCTATTTATAGGTATCAAATGCCCTTTCAACTTCCAAGAGTTGCCGCGACGGTTGGAATTCTGCCACCGCTGCGCTCACGTTTGGAGGGCCACGTAAGCGCAACGGTGGGGGGACATTTGTTTACCCCAATCAGAGCAAAGCTCTGTTCAAATTCCAAGGCGGGAAAAGAAGCAACGCTTCTGTTTCCCCCAATCAAAGCAAAGCTCTGTTTTTGAAAATTAAAGTGAAAATTAAAATTCAAAAATTGAAGCAACGCTTCAAATTCCTTGCGCTGCGCGCAACGCGCCACGTGTCAAAACTGATACGTCAGCGCAACGCCCAAGGCAGCGCGCCCAATCAGAACAAGGCTCTATTTAAAAATTAAATTAAAAGAAGGAACGCTTCAGATGCGCTGCGCGACAGGTGTCAGCGCAGTTGCGCTGCGCGACATGTGTCAGCGCAGTTGCGCTGCGCCTTGCGCTGCGCGACACGTGTCAGCGCAGTTGCGCTGTGCTCTGCGCTGCGCGACACGTGTCAAGCGCTGGTGCATCTGCGCCAAACAGAATTAAAATTCCAGTGAGATCTTTCTGTTCTTGTTAAAACAAGAAGATTGCCTTCTGTAAAACAAGAAGATTGCCTTCTGTAAAACAGAAGCCCTTGGATCAAAGATTCAACGATGGGGAAAAATCACCAAATCACTCAGAGAATGATCTCTTTAACAAATTAATGGGCACTATATAAAGGCCCCTAGACCTCAATTTCAAAAGACAATACAGAGAATAGATAGACAGAAACTCAGAAACAGAGAAAGAACTCCTCTAAAGAATTTTGAGAAGAAATTCAGAAAGAAAAAAGAAGGTAAAACCTTTTAAAAAGAAGAACTTCTACTGAATAGGTCATTGATCTAAGAACAAGATCAAGGATCTTCAACAAAAATAAATAAATAAATAATAACAAAGGCATTGCCTTTTTTATGAACCATTGGTTCTGGAATCTTAAAGATTCTTTTCTTGAATCCAAAATTGGATCAAGATAATTAAAACAGTGCCTTGCACTTGTAAGTCTGCACTGTTGCGCTCCTGAGTTGGCGCAAGCCACCAGAGAGCGCCACGTGTCATCTCCAAGAATATATTGCGCTATGCGCTTTTAAAATAGAGTATTGCTCTCTGAAATTGGCGCAACTCACCAGAGCGCGCCACGTGTCAGCAGCGCACTGCGCTGTTGCGCTTGCGCTCACCCGAGCATGACACGTGTCACCTCCACATGCGCTTGCGCTCAATAATTGGCGCAAAGCGCCTGACAGGCCACATGGCCACTGTCAGTTTGATTAATGCACTGCATTATTTACAGAAGGGCCAAGCCCAACTAAATAAGGCCTAACAGGCCTAATAAAATGCAATGCATTATTTTAAAAAAAGGGCAAAGCCCAAACAAAAAAACAGATGCTGTGCATCATTTAAAAGGGACAGAGCCCAGATCAAAAAGGCCTAGCAAGCCAAAAGAAAATGCAGTGCATTATTAAACAGGGGCAAAGCCCTAGCACATGCCTAATAGGCCAAAGATAAAAACGTTGAACATCTTCAACTGGACTTAGCCCAATCATGGCCGTAAGTCCTCAAATTAAATTGACTGAGCACGGCTGCTCTCTTAAATCAATTTACACCTGGTTCAAGGGTACATCTTCGAACTTCTCTGATATCTGTCGTTGTAATCCTTCAACGTCTTCAGAGAGGTAACGGGTCCCGACGGCCATACATTCCATGGACCACCATGTCCCAAAACTGGCAATGGACCACTACGTCCCTAAACTGGAACAATAGAGCCCCTAAATGCTCTTTCCGTTAAGTTGATCTTAGTCTCAAATTGGACTAACGTATCCTTAACGAACGTTTAAGTTGATCTTAGCCTCAAACATGGCTAACGTATCCTTAAACTAAAACCCCAAACCCAAATCTAAGTAAATACGGATTTGGACTAATTCACGTCCTACGGGCGACGACATAAATTAGTCTCCGTATACAATCCATGGACAACCACAAACAAAACAAACACCCACGACACGAAGTGAAATTCTGGAGAAGGAGAAAGTTGTTACCGCTATGCGGTAACGTAATTAATTGTAGGGGCTTGCATCTGCAGGGAAGAGCGTCCCCACAATCAAAAACCCCTCAAGCGAGGGGGAATCTGACGAAGTCTGCTACATCGGCCGCATCCGTCTAAACCTCCGATACACGGTACCATAAATCAACTTGGCATCTTCGGAGAGGTGGACGGATAAAACCAAATAGCATCTGTCCCGAATCTCAGGCAAGACGTTCAGTCTGTGGCCGTCTTTCGGAGGGGAACAAACCCCCTCCGGCGACCATCATCAACGCCCTCGCCAGCCGAATAGATCGGCTGCAGTTCTTCGTAGAGGCGCTCATCCGCGTCCAAACGGCCGAGCCTGGGCCCCAGATCGCCGCTCCTCCACCTTCAGAAGGCTCTGATCCCGTCGGCACGGCTGACACCGGCAGGCTTTGACTCCTGACCACGGATCTCACGGGCCGATACTCTCTGAGGCCCGTTGGGCGCCCCACGGCTCCACACCAAGGTCCGCCGCCGGAGCGCCTCGCCTCGAGCCTCCTCACGACCCGTACCCCCCTGAGGAGATGTCGGTCACCTCGCCTGCCCACAGGCATGACCGACACCCCTTCCCTCGACGGGGTCGCACAGAAGGGGCTCGCCACGACGGCTCGAGGGCCACCTCGCTCGGGGATCTGAGGAACCTCATCGAGAGAAACCGGGGTCGTGCCCAGACGCAGGTCTCCCACAGCAGAGGCCAGGGATCGCGGGGCGCCGATTCCTCGGGGTACCACGGCCGACTTGACGCCCTCGAAAAGAAGATCGAGGGCATCTGCCAGGAAGGTCACCTCTCGGCCAACGGGGCTGAGTATGCCGCCAACTTGCTCACCAAATCGTTTACCGAAGTACCGCTCGCTGTCCACGTCTCCTCGCGCAACAAACCCCCAAAAGTCTCTCTGTTCGACGGGAAAACCGACCCCAAAGCCCACTTGGATGCTTTCACCGCAGGGATGAGCTTCTAGGACCATTCCGATGCCGTCCAGTGCAGGGCCTTCCCAGCCACCCTCATCCGCTCTGGTCGGGACTGGTTCCGAGGACTCGAGCCTCGCTCAATCTCGACCTTCGACGAGCTGGCTACTTAGTTCCTCGGCCACTTCATTGGGAACCGTCGGCAGAGGCGCACGGTCGACTACCTCTTCACAATTAAGAGTGGGGACAAGGAGACGTTCAAGGCTTACATCACCCGCTTCTACAACGCCTTCCTCGAGGTCCCCGAGCACCGGGACGAGACCGCCATCACGGCGCTCTGATTTGGTCTGAGGCACAAGGAGTGGCTGCGCTCCTTTGCATTGGCACAGCCTAGGACCATGGCCGAGGTCAAGGCGTGGACCGAGCGCGAGGTTCAGCCGGAGTCCGAGGTGAACGCAAACCTCCCCCGGGCAGAACGGTCCGACCAGAAGAAGAGGGCTCGGGAGGAGAGGCCGGAGCGTCAGCAGCCCCATCACCCGAAGTTCCGGGAGTACACCCTGCTCAACGTCTCCCTCGCGGTGTTGCTAGAGGAGGCCCAAGGTGAGGGGTTCTTCAAGTTCCCTCCAATCCCACGTCAGGCCTCGAAGCGGACCCGGGGCCCTTACTGCGCCTTCCACCGGACGCTGGGCCACGCCACGGAGGATTGTAAGCAACTCCGGGACTACATCGAGGAGCTCATCCGATCGGGGAACCTCGCCGCCTACTTAAGGGACAAACGGCAGGCCGACCGCGAGCAGGAGCAGCGTCCTCCTCCCGCCGAGATGACCATCAGCTAGATCATGCTTGTCTCAGCAGATGACCAGTCCGGCGCTCGGGAAGCCCCATACCCAGTGCCGAGCACGAAGACCAGCAAGCCTCCGGGAATCTCGGGCCACGCTGATAGGGTCATCTATTAGCATGTACTTTTCTTTTGGGGCAATGTAAACTCTCCCTAGGGTCTATTGTTAATTTAATAAAGATCAACGGAACATTGCGGAAAAATAAGAAAGATCTTATTTATTCAAAAAAAAAGGGTATTATGGGCTCCTCAGCCGTACATACAAAAAGAAGAAGAAAATTACAACAGCGGGGGAAGGGGTGCAGAGAGCACTGCTCATGGTACTCGGTAAAGATCTCCATCAGTCGAGGCCTCGCGAGATCCAACCTCTCCCCTCGGTTCCCCCGCGCGCATTGACCCCGAGCCTCAGCTCGTAGCACTCGCGGACGAGCGCCTCTGAGCGAGCTAGCCGGCTCGCGGAGATCAGGCTGAAGCGCCTCAGAGACCGCAGCTTGCCCACGGCCTTGTTATAGAGCTGCTCGGACAGGGATTGTAAAGCCCCGGCGACGCCCTTCAGATGGAGTACATCAGCAGCTGCAACAGGGAGGAGCGTCGGGGGAGCAGCCGGCCGAAATGGTCCTTGATGCTCCTATAGACCAACTGCACCGTGTCCTCGGTGCAGTTCTGGTCGTAAAGGTATACGTCTTCGAAGTGGATGATGTCGGGGATGATAAAAGGGAAGTCTTGCATTTTCGACGATCTGTTTATGAAGGAAAGAAGGACCGGTGCTCCTTCAGTCTTATATAGCCCACTGCGTCCCAACGGAGCTCAACAGTTGCCCGCTTTCACCCAAAAAGTCACTGCCACACGGCGATCATCAAGCCTTCTGTGGCGGAATTGAAACGATGCGCCCCTAGCGCTTCGCCTCCCCCCACATTCAATGCACATGCTACGCGCACAGTCGCCGCGACCGTTCCTGTTCCCCATGCCTACAACTGGATGGTCGGGCTAAACCTCGCGAAGAATTAGCCAAGCAGCTACCCTGCTCGGCTATACCTGGCCGGTAGCTTCCCTACTCGCAACGCCAGGAATCAAATCCCTCACCAAGAGGCAAACCAGCAGCTACCCTTCTCGGTTATCCCTGGCGGGTAGCTTCCCTACCGCAACGCCAGGGATCAGAAAGTCCTCCCAGAGGCAGTCGAGCCTAACCGTCGCTCGGCTATCCCTGGCGGGTAGCTTTCCTACCGCAATGCCAGGGATCAGAAAGCCCTCCCAGAGGCAGTCGAGCCCGAGGATCCCTCACTCAGCTATCCTTCAGGACAAAAGCCCTCGCCAAGAGGCACCGGGCAGTAACCCTGCCCGGCCAAGGGTCCTTGGTAGGCTTCTACAGCCCCTCACGTGCCAAGGAACAAAGTCCTCCCAAAGGCAGTCGAGTTCTTTCTCGGCTATCCCCGGCTGGTAGCTTCCTACCACAACCAACAGGGATCAAAGTCCTCGCCAAGAGGCACTGGACAGTAACCCTACTTGGTCCCCATCCTGAAGGATCAAAGCCCTCGCAAGAGGCAACCGGCCAGCTACCCTGCTCGGTCATCTTCGGCTAGTAGCTCCCTACCCATGACGCCAGGGATCGAAGCCCTCGCAAGAGGCGTCCGAGCGGCTACCCCGCTCGGTCATCCCATGCTGGTAGTTGCCTACCCACGGCGCTAGAGATCAAAGCCCTCGCCAAGAGGCAACCGCGCAGCTTCACTGCTCGGTCATCCCCACTCAGTTATCCCTGGCGAGTAGCTTCCCTACCGCAACGCCTGGGATCAGAAAGCCCTCCCAGAGGCAGTCGAGCCCGAGGATCCCTCACTCGGCTATCCTTCGGGACAAAAGCCCTCACCAAGAGGCACCGGGCAGTAACCCTGATCGGTCCCCGTCCTGAAGGATCAAAAGCCCTCGCCAAGAAGCAACCGCGCAGCTTCACTACCCGGTCATCCCCGCTCAGTTATCCCCGGCGAGTAGCTTCCCGACCGCAACGCCTGGGATCAGAAAGCCCTCCCAGAGGCAGTTGAGCCCGAGGATCCCTCACTCGGCCATCCTTCGGGACCAAAGCCCTCACCAAGAGGCACCGGGCAGTAACCTTGTTCGGTCCCCGTCCTGAAAGATCGAAGCCCTCGCAATTGGCAACCGAGCGGCTGCCCTGCTCGGTCGACTCCAGCTGGTAGTTCCCTACCCATGACGCCAGAGATCGAAGCTCTCGAAAGAAGCCTCCGAGCGGCTACCCCGCTCGGTCATCCCAGGCTGGTGGTTGCCTACCCACGACGCCAGAAATCAGAAGCCCTCTCCAAAGGGCAATAGAGCAGCTTCCATCCATCCTCGGCACAAATAAGGCGGACAACCCTCTGCCCATCGCATGCAGAGGATCCGAGCCACCAACAAAGGGCATCGGATCTATCCAAGTCTCGAGCGATCTCCTCTCGACTTCGGGGCCATGGAGACACCTCCTTCTCAGCAGCGCTTGGCATGCTTGGCAAGTAATCGAAATCAACTCAACGGACGATCGCTAGGCAAGTAGCCGACCTGACATGGAAGCCTAACAGCGCAAGAAGAGAAATTTTACGAGCATTCTTCACGGACCAAAGAAAAAGTTTTATTACTAAAAGGCAAAGTCTTTACAAAGGGTATTTTTGGCTCCCCAGCCTTACAAAATGCCCGGAGGCTTACAAAATTCCAGAAGCAACAAAAGAAAAGGAGGAGGAAGACAGGGGCTTTAGGCCTCGGGGCCAGGAGCGACCTCGGGGCTCTCGACATCCACCACGAGGCAAGCTAGGTCCTCGGCGACTTCCTCGCCAGGAATCTCCTGCCCCTGCTCAACGGCGTCTACGAGGGGGTGCCCGGAGCTCTTCGTCAGCGAACCCAGTCATCCGGGCCTTAACGGCGTCGAGGGCCTCGTGCCAGATGAGGGTCGTGGTGACGGCCAGGTCATCGTAGTAGTCTTTCGACTTCTTGAAGCCCTCCACCACCTTCGCCGCCGAGAGGTCGGCCAACTTCGCCGACTCGGCCGCCGCCCCCAGCTCCTTCCGGAGGGTTTTCACCGTCTTCTTCAGGTTGCCGG
Organism: Agapanthus africanus; assembly: GCA_030015575.1. Lineage (NCBI taxonomy): Eukaryota > Viridiplantae > Streptophyta > Magnoliopsida > Asparagales > Amaryllidaceae > Agapanthus > Agapanthus africanus. Next base: position 46,439,057 of record CM057345.1, on the reverse strand, counting down.
CAAGCACCTGAGTGTCCTCGAGCTTGGCCTCAGCAACCGCGGCGGCCTAGCGGTGCCGGGCGACCTCCCGCTTCCCGGCCTCCACCTTGCCCTCCAGGGCGGCGACCCTCGCCATTACCGTCTCCAGCTCCCGCTTGGAGCTCTCTTCCAGCGAGGCAAGCTGGCCCGTAGCCTTCATCGCTGGGGCTATCACCTCAGCCTCCATACGTAAGACGAGGGCAACGTGCTGGAGAACCTGAAAATCAGGAGAGAGATCAGAAAGATGAAGGAGACACCGAATCTCAAAAAATATATAATAATGAAAACCAAGCGCTTACCTGCACGGACACCTGGGCGATGGACGTCAGCTGAGCCCTGAAGGTCCCCCCGGGGACTCTACCCCCGGCCGATGTCTCTATCTCGTGCAGCAGGCTATCCGCGACGGATAGCCCCGAAGGCACTGCGAACTGGAGGCCCCCTTCCTCCACCATGATCGGTGAAGACGGTCCCCGGGATAACCTTCTCTTGAGCAGCTCTGAGGGAGAGCCGATCTCCTCCTCCGAGACTGAGTCCTCCAGAATCCGAGCCCGCTTCCGGCCCGACACTCTGCTGGGCCCCGGGGCGAGATCCGCCTCCGAACGCTCGCAGGACGCGACCACCGGAGGAGAAGGAGCCAGGGTAGGCTTTGAGCGGGAATAGCCGGCACCCCCGGCCTTCGTGACTTTCCTCGGCTGGCGCATGGAAGCTCGGAGTGAGTCCATATCCATGGGTCCTGCACAAAACCGAATGTAAAGAGGTCGGCGACACAAGCAATATACAATCCAAAAAGCAAGCCTAAACTTACCGACGAACTCAACGGGGTTGAGCCCGGTCTAACTCAGGACCCTCTCAGACAGCAGCACGTCGCAACGAGGGATGGGCTCCCACGATGCCACTCTCACAACGACGGGGTCACTGGACTGGTTCCCCGGCAAGCATTTCTCCCTCAACCACTGTGTAGGCATGGGCCAGTCATCGCCCTCAGGGGGGACAAAGAAGAACTTCTTCTTCCAGTCGTGAATGGAAGAAGGCAGGGCCATAACCCATGTCCCGGCGGGGCCCCCTGTCGCTTTCTAAAAGAAAGGTAGACCCACCTCGGGTCGCCCACTCGACCACCAGGGTGATTTTTGAAGACGAGGGAAGAATCAAGGAGGGAGAGACTGAAAGGAATCGCCTGTAACTTCAGGCGGATCAGGAACCCGAGAAGAATCCACCACGAGTTCGGCACTAACTGGCCAGGGGCTAACCCGAAAAAGTTCAGCGCTTCGACGACCTCAGGAGAGAAGGGCAGGCACATTCCATCCCAAAAAGCTTCCAAATACAGGGCATCTCCCTGCCCCGTACTTGGTCTGTCCTCTCTCCCTCCTTGGCCAGACGAAGCGTATATCGCGGGGGGATGTGGAAGCGAGCTCGAGCGTTGGTGAGCTCGTCCTCATGCCTCACCCAACACGAGATGCCGGGGGCCGCATCTACCGCCTCCTCCCTGGGGGCTGCCCCCGCCGCACGATCCCGGAAATAGGGGCCGACCCCTGCTCCCCGGGAGGACTCAAGCTCACCTAAAGGGTCCCTGGAACCTACTCCGACGACACCAACCGACTCGACAAAGGAAGACATCTAACCTTGAGATGGATGGTCCTCGGGAAACGAAAGCGGAAGAAAGAAGACGAGCGTCGAGCAACCAGGACTTAGAACGGGGAAATATGAAAGAGTAGGGGCCCTGAAACGGGCCCCACCCCTATTTATCACAGCGAGCGACCTCATCCAACGGCTTCCTTCGTCTCCCGCCAAAACACCTCCTCGCATCCCACAGCTTCGATTGTTCCACTAGTCATTCCCACGCTGGACCACACCCCTGCAGGCGTCGCAGGTCTGCACACATCGCGTCGGCCAACCAATGCTTAACACGTGGACCGTCACTTCAACGGCAGGAGGCACAAACCGGCGCACCTTCCTTAAATGCAGAGATCTCTCCCTGATTTGCTGACAGAAAAGATAACTGACGGCCCGGGAATGCGTCCCGATGAAACCTTATGTCACGTCCCGCTTCCCAAAGTACACTAAAGTGGGCACGTGGCATAGCCAACCATGCTACCTGTGGATAGGAAAAATCCTTCCACAGTCACATTACGGCTGTGGAGATATCAAGAACAGGAAAGTAAACTAACTACCTAGTACATGTCCATAAGCCAGAGTAAAAGAATCAAGAGATAACAATATGCGGAAGCCAAAAGATACAATAAATGAAACACCTGGAGTGAAACTACGTACCGACAGGAACCTTACCGCTCGTCTAACAGCGGCAAAACTCCTAATCAGTCTACAGCAAGGTAGAATAATCTGGGTCATGCAAAACCCAGACGTCAGCGCGTCAAGTCATCGAGTAATAACATAGTAAACAGGCAATGCGAATATAAACATGAATAAAGCAAGGGTAACAATAATATAAATCGGAGCAGTACACGGTGGTGTGCAGTGGGTAAACTGGTTTGTTCTATCAGGTTCTCTGTTCTAAAGTCTTTGAAACCAAATTGATGAACCATCGATGTAACTTAATAGTATCCCGTACATACCCGGGACCACGGCCACAATATTCTCGGCTGCAGCCGAGACATGCCGCTAGGCACAAAACAGGAATGTGTACACTCGATAGTATCCCGTACATACCCGGGACCACGGCGACAATATTCTCGGCTGAAACCGAGACATGCCGCTAGGCACAAAACAAGAATGTGTACACTCAATACAGGTAGTGAACTGTCGAGTTACAAGTCAGATTTTACCTTTGATTTCCCCATACCCCCAAGTTATATGTGTATGTCAAGTCAGGTATCCGGTAATCAAGAAACTAATGCCAACACAGGATCAGGTAAACAGGTTTGTCTGGATAGACAACAGGAATGGTCCATGAGGACTACATGTTATGTTTGTTGGCATTAGACACAAGATCATGTAACAGGTAAAGCTATGGTACATCAAGTCAAGCCAGGTAATGTACAAAGGTGTCATGTCATGTCAAGAGTGTACGGTACCATATCATGTCAAGTAGGAAGTGTAACAGGTCATGTCAGGAAGCACAAGAAGTCATGTGAGTGCTCATAATCAAACTAACATAAGCATGTGTATAAATAAACAAGCGTGAGTACTATCAGAACAATAAACTGGAACATGTAATATGATATGCAAATATATATAATTTCAAGGATATGGATGCACAGTTATCGATTAGGGTTACATTTATAGTTCCAATATTAATTAGGATGCAATTTATTAAATATGGAGTGTTAATATCACATTATTATGTAGTAATGTGATCTATGGATGCAATTATATGTATCTTAAATGCGATGGATGCAAACGGGTATCCGAAAAGTTATAAAACTATAAAATGGTAATGTGGGATGTACAACTAAGCAATATGTGATATAAATATTGATATAATAATATTAATACGGATAACATATTCAAAGCGATTAATAACTATAAAAGTGGTATTGATTAACCATGCACAAGAAAGTTCCGTTCGGAAATTCAGCGTCACCCTAATTTGTAAAATAGCTTAAAAATAACAAACGTTCTCCAAAAGGGACGTGTCTTATACCAAAACAAAGATAATTCAATAAGGTTTTCAGTTTTATAAGTATAAGCATCTCAAGTTGTACCTACAAAAAGTTATGAACATTCGAAATTGAAAGTTTGCTGCTGGAATTTTCCTGGACAGCAGTTTGGAGACATTTTCATTTGCATTTTACGTTATTTAAACAATATATTTTGCAAGTAAATATTTCATAGAGTTATAGTATTCTGATTTAGCTTCGTAACGAACTAAAGAATGTATTCTAATGATTTTTCTATGATTTATAATGAATTTTATAAGGTAAGGTGTACAGTAAATTTCAGATTTGTCATATCCGCTTTTTCAACGACGTTTCATGTGTAAACTATAATATTTTCAAATATATAATATTATAAAATGCAGATTATAAACTAATTAAAGATAATAATAAGAAATATTACGACGATATATATTTTAATTGATATGGATGCAGTATAATGTAATCTAGTATGTCACAAGATAAGTTTTCATGATCTAGATTTAATATGATATAAACGGATGCAAACGGAATATCGAAACGTTATAAAATTAAACATGGGGCACTACATTTAAACTATAGGTATGGTATTTATTTAAATAGGTATAAAATGAATTATATAGCATGTAGCAAGATTAACTTGCCTCGATGGGTCGCGAATCGGGAAAACGGGACGTTAACCGTCAGCGGGGAAAACTCGCGACGGGCGCACGGTTCACGGAATGAACCCAAACGACGAACAAAGGAACCACACGGGTCGGGGTATCTCGCTGGAACGTCGTGAAGCGTCACCGGCATGACGGAATTCCGGCAACAAAAGAACAGTTAAAAAAAATGAGAAACGAGACATGAAGCAAGAAGAGAAAGAATGATAAAGAGAAGTACGAGAGAATATATGAAAGAGAGAGAGAAAAAGTGGAGAGAGAGAGCGAGAGAGAGAGAAGAGGGAGAGAGAGAAAGTGGAGAGATAGAGAGAGGGGGATAGAGAGCGACGGGAGAGAGAGGAGAGAGAAGTGGGGCCCACGGGGTTAAAGGGGAGGTTGCGATTGGCTGAGAGAATAAATTGAGAAGGATATAAAAAATTGTAAAAATATTATATGGTTAACTAAATTATATATGATGGTTTAAATATATTAAAATCTGGGATTTTGGCGCAAAGTAAAACATTTCCAAATCGCGTCCGGGTCGGGTCCAAAAATTTGAAATTGAAATAATAGAATTTTAGGCGGGATCCAAAATTTAAAATGAAGTGTTTTATGATCAAAAAGCATACCCCCAAAACGGACACTACGTGCACGTAGCCGTCCAAACTCGCCCGTTTCACTGAACGGGACGAGAACACGATGCACGGACGGTACAACAGGGTTAGGGTGTCAAGCAGGCCAAGATGAATATTTTTTAATTTTATTTTAGATGCCAAAAATTGTTATATGCAGAAATTAATTTCCGGGTAGAATTTACAATAATTAACCATCAAGCAAGATAAATGAAATAAGTGCCACACTACGTTCGAACGGTAACTGAAATTAGTAGCATTGGGCTCGGGTGTTACATTATACCCAACTACAAAAAGAATTTCGTCCTCGAAATTCCAAGAATACAAAGATAGATAACTACAAGAAAAGGTGAGGAAACTTCTGCCGGATTTCATCTTCTCGTTCCCAAGTGGACCTCCATGCGAGTGATTAGCCCAAGAAACAAGCACAAGAGGGATTACCTTGTTCTTAAGAACCTTTTCCCTTCGATCCACGATTCCAATCGGTCGCTCCTCAAAAGTTAAGTCTTCTCGTACTGTTAGCTCCGAATGATCCAATACGTGTGTTTCATCTCGAACATACCTACGGAGTTGAGATACGTGAAACACATCGTGCACATTCGCCAAGGACTGCGGTAACGCCAAACGATACGCTATCTCACCAACACGCTCCAAGATCTCAAAGGGTCCAACGAATCGAGGACTAAGCTTTCCTCGAATTCCAAAACGAATCACCCCTCTAGTCGGTGATATCTTCAAGAATACCAAATCACCCACGGCGAACTCTAGAGGTCTTCTTGACGTATCTGCCCAACTCTTCTGTCGGTCCTGTGCTGCCTTCATATGATTTCTGATAGGGTTAACCTTCTCAACTGTCTGCCCAACCAAAACTGGTCCCAATAATCTTCGTTCACCGACATCGTCCCAACAAACAGGTGAACAACATTTACGACCATACAAAGCTTCAAATGGAGCCATCTGAATAGTTGCCTGAAAACTGTTGTTGTAAGACAACTCCACCAAAAGTAGATGATCCTCCCAAGACCCCTTGAAGTCCAACCTGCATGCTCTCAACGTATCCTCAAGAGTTTGGATCATTCTCTCCGACTGACCATCAGTTTGAGGATGATAAGCTGTGCTAAACTTCAATCGAGTCCCCAAACTTTCCTGTAGACTCCGCCAAAAGTGTGATAAGAACCGAGTGTCCCGATCGGACACGATGCTCACCAGTACTCCATGCAATCTTACAATCTCTTGCATGTACCGCTCTGCCAAAGTCTCTGTTGATTGACCAACCCGAAAAGGAATAAAATGAGATGCCTTGGTCAATCGGCCAACAATCACCCATATAGCATTGTTGCCTTTTGGACTTCGCGGTAAAGCCGTCACGAAATCCATGGTTATATGTTCCCACTTCCACTGAGGAATCGGAAGTGGTTGTAATAAACCAGCAACCCTTTGATGTTCAGCCTTAACTTGCTGACACACCAAGCACTTTGCCACAAAGCGAGCAATCTCCCGTTTCATGCCTTCCCACCAGAAATGCTGTCGAATATCTCGGTACATCTTTGTGCCTCCTGGATGTACAGAATAAGCTGAACTGTGTGCCTCCTTCATAAGCTCTTCACGAATATCTCCCTTTGGCACACACAAACGGGTACCAAACCTTAACGAACCATCTTCGGGGATTAATAAATCTGTTCGTAGTCCGGCTTCAACCTGTCCTCGAAACTTTTGCAGTCTAGGGTCCTGCGATTGTGCTGCTTTAATATTCTCGATCAATGATGACTGTACTTGCAGCTGCATCAACTGTCCCGTAGAATGCGATAGCACAACCTCCAAGTCAAATCTTCGAAAATCTTCAACGATCTCCTTCTGTGTAGTTAACACCTGAATTGCTGGTAACCGACTAAACGCATCCGGCACGACGTTAACCTTCCCCGGATGGTACTTAAGATCAAGATCGTAGTCAGCCATCAGCTCCAACCATCTACGCTGCCTCATATTAAGCTCCTTCTGTGTGAACACATACTTCAAGCTCTTATGATTAGTAAAAACTTCGACCCTTTCGCCCAGAAGGTAGTGTCTCCAAACCTTCAAAGCGAAAGTCACAGCCGCAAGTTCCAAGTCATGAGTTGGGTAATTCTTCTCATGGGTCTTCAACTGTCTCGATGCGTATGCTACAACCTTCCCATGCTGCATCAAAACACATCCCAATCCTTTCCCAGATGCATCGCTGTGAATCACCAATCCTCCGGAATTGTCTGGCACGGTCAGAATAGGGGCGGTTATCAACTTCTGCTTCAACGTCTCGAAAGCTAACGCACACTTATCCGTCCGTACAAGAGGTACCTCCTTGCGCGTAAGCATGGTTAACGGCTCCGCCAGACGAGCAAAGTTCTCCACAAATCTTCTGTAATACCCGGCGAGTCCAAGAAAGCTTCTTATCTCCGCAACATTCTTTGGAATCGGCTAATCACGAACTGCTGCAATCTTTTCTTGATCGACGGCAATTCCATCGCCAGACACAACATGCCCCAAAACTTTACTTCCTCCAGCCAAAACTCGCACTTGCTCATCTTCGCATATAACTTCTCCTGTCTCAACGTCCGCAGTGAAATCTTCAAATGCTCAGAATGTTCCTCAAAACTCTTCGAATAAACCAGAATATCGTCAATAAAAAAAACCATGATAAACTGGTCCAAGAACGGTGAAAAGATTCGGTTCATCAAGTCCCTGAATACTGCCGGTGCATTCGTTACTCCGAAGGGCATCACTAAGTACTTGTAATGTCCATACCGAGTTCGGAATGCCGTCTTGCAAATATCTTCTGTTTTCACTCGGACCTGATGATATCCGGATCGCAAATCCAGTTTCGAGAATACCCTCGCGCCACTAAGCTGCTCGAAAAGTTCGCCAATGCGAGGGATCGGGTACTTGTTCTTAATAGTCACCCGGTTTAATTCTCGATAGTCGATGCACATCCTTCTTGTGCCATCTTTCTTCTTTACTAGAAGAACTGGAGATCCCCAAGACGAGTTACTGCTTCGAATCCAACCTTTCTCAAGCAATTCAACAACATGTTTCTTAACTTCTTCCAATTCTACTGGCGCCATTGGATAATACGCTTCGGATACTGGCGCTGCCCCAGGAATAAGATCAATTGCGAACTCCACATCTCGCTTTGGCGGTAAACCCGATATATCTTCAAACACGTCCATAAAATCACGAACAACAGCTGGCTCTTCACTTTCATCACTTCCATTGATGCAAGAATATTATTTGCCGGCCTAGCCCTAAACTCGACTGGCCCGACAGAAAAACTCCCCTTCATCCCAGATAAACTCTGCTGCTCTCGGCTGCCGCAAGTACTTGTGAGAAAGTGGTCAAACCCAGTGAGACAATCTGCCTCTGGATGTCCACGTCCAGGCTGCGCATGAACCTCCGTGCCCTGTCTGAATCGTTGGCAACTAAAGGTCCAGCGAAACTACTGAGTCTCGTCCATTCTGCTGCATGCACATCTACGGGTGCTCCCTTCTGCTTTAGTCCGATGAACTTCTCTTCCATTTCCTCCCGTGCAGTCCGCGGGAAGAACTTCTCCAGGAAACTCTTCGAAAAATCCGCCCACTTGATCGGCTTGGGCAAACGGTTCTTTTCTATAAGCCACCATTCTCGGGCGTAATCCACTAACTGAATGCGTACCACATCAACTCTTTCTCATCTGGAATCTGTGCCGCAATAAGCAAATTCTCTGTGTCAACTAGCCACTGCTCTGTTGGCAACGGCTCCTCTAATCCTGTAAATGTATACGGACCCAAACGTCTGAAATCTGCTACTGTCCCTACTCGGTCAACTGGCTTAGCTCCAATATTGTTCACAGACTGCTGAACGATCTGCAAACCTTCCTGAAACGAGTCCGCTTGCTGCTAGATTAGCTCGGTCTGTTTCTTTTGATTCTCCAGCATTCCCCTTATCACTCCAAGCATGGCGGCTTCGTCCACACGCCTTGGTACGTCTTCAAATTCTTACCGGCCATATTCCTGAACTCAAAACACCCAACATTAGCTTGATGATAGATTCTAAATATAGATCAAGGCTAGAACTCCAAGATACTTAAATAGAGTGCCGCATTATAACTATGCCGCGGTATCATAGCCACAATTACATAACTCTATCCAAGTCGCCTAAGTCCTAGAGATAACAAGGAATCAGGTTTCGAGTCGATATGCAAAGGAAGTTTGCACATCGTAAAAGATATAATCAGGAAGAATGTGATTCAAGAATGGTAAACGGTAAGGTGGCAGGACATGTTTCCTAAACACGGGTATTCTGATTCGTGTATTGGGTACAACACCCAACAACAAAAGAATCAACCCGACTATCCTATGGCTCTGATACCAAAAGAACCATATCACGCCCCGCTTCCCAAAGTACGCTAAAGTGGGCACGTGACATAGCCAACCATGCTACTTATGGATAGGAAAAATCCTTATACAGTCACATTACGGCTGTGGAGATATCAAGAACAGGAAAGTAAACTAACTACCTAGTACATGTCCATAAGCCAGAGTAAAAGAATCAAGAGATAACAATATGCGGAAGCCAAAAGATACAATAAATGAAACACCTGGAGTGAAACTACGTACCGACAGGAACCTTACCGCTCGTCTAACAGCGGCAAAACTCCTAATCAGTCTACAGCAAGGTAGAAGAATTTAGGCCATGCAAAACCCAGACGTCAGCGCGTCAAGTCATCGAGTAATAACATAGTAAACAGGCAATGCGAATATAAACATGAATAAAGTAAGGGTAACAATAATATAAATCAGAGCAGTACAGGGTAGTGTGCAGTGGGTAAACTGAATTGTTCTATCAGGTTCTCTGTTCTAAAGTCTTTGAAACCAAATTGATGAATCATCGATGTAACTCAATAGTATCCCGTACATACCCGGGACCACGGCCACAATATTCTCGGCTGCAGCCGAGACATGCCGCTAGGCACAAAACAGGAATGTGTACACTCGATAGTATCCCGTACATACCCGGGACCACGGCCACAATATTCTCTGCTGAAACCGAAACATGCCGCTAGGCACAAAACAGGAATGTGTACACTCAATACAGGTAGTGAACTGTCGAGTTACAAGTCAGATTTCACATTTGATTTCCCCATACCCCCAAGTTATATGTGTATGTCAAGTCAGGTATCCAGTAATCAAGAAACTAATGCCAACACAGGATCAGGTAAACAGGTTTGTCTGGATAGACAACAGGAATGGTCCATGAGGACTACATGTCATGTTTGTTGGCATTAGACACAAGATCATGTAACAGGTAAAGCCATGGTATATCAGGTCAAGCCAGGTAATATACAAAGGTGTCATGTCATGTCAAAAGTGTACGGTACCATATCATGTCAAGTAGGAAGTGTAACAGGTCATGTCAGGAAGCACAAGATGTCATGTGGGTGCTCATAATCAAACTAACATAAGCATGTGTATAAATAAACAAGCATGAGTACTATCAGAACAATAAACTGGAACATGTAATATGATATGCAAATAGATATAATTTCAAGGATATGGATGCACAGTTATCGATTAGGGTTACATTTATAGTTCCAATATTAATTAGGATGCAATTTATTAAATATGGAGTGTTAATATCACATTATTATGTAGTAATGTGATCTATGGATGCAATTATATGTATCTTAAATGCGATGGATGCAAATGGGTATCCGAAAAGTTATAAAACTATAAAATGGTAATGTGGGATGTACAACTAAGCAATATGTGATATAAATATTGATATAATAATATTAATATGGATAGCATATTCAAAGCGATTAATAACTATAAAAGTGGTATTGATTAACCATGCACAAGAATGTTCCGTTCAGAAATTCAGCGTCACCCTAATTTGTAAAATAGCTTAAAAATAACAAACGTTCTCCAAAAGGGACGTGTCTTATACCAAAACAAAGATAATTCAATAAGGTTTTCAGTTTTATAAGTATAAGCATCTCAGGTTGTCCCTACAAAAAGTTATGAACATTCGAAATTGAAAGTTTGCTGCTGGTATTTCCCTGGACAGCAGTTTGGAGACATTTTCATTTGCATTTTACGTTATTTAAACAATTTATTTTGCAAGTAAATATTTCATAGAGTTATAGTATTCTTATTTAGCTTCGTAATGAACTAAAGAACGTATACTAATGATTTTTCTATGATTTATAATAAATTTTATAAGGTAAGGTGTACAGTAAATTTCAGATTTGTCATATCCGCTTTTTCAACGACGTTTCATGTGTAAACTATAATATTTTCAAATATATAATATTATAAAATGCAGATTATAAACTAATTAAAGATAATAATAAAAAACATTACGACGATATATATTTTAATTGATATGGATGCAGTATAATGTAATCTAGTATGTCACAAGATAAGTTTTCATGATCTAGATTTAATATGATATAAACGGATGCAAACGGAATATCGAAACGTTATAAAATTAAACATGGGGCACTACATTTAAACTATAGGTATGGTATTTATTTAAATAGGTATAAAATGAATTATATAGCATGTAGCAAGATTAACTTGCCTCGATGGGTCGCGAATCGGGAAAACGGAACATTAACCGTCGGCGGGGAAAACTCGCGACGGGCGCACGGTTCACGGAATGAACCCAAACGACGAACAAAGGAACCACACGGGTCGGGTACCTCGCTGTAACGTCGTGAAGCGTCACCGGCACGACGGAATTCTGGCAACAAAAGAACAGTTAAAAAAAATGAAAAACGAGACATGAAGCAAGAAGAGAAAGAATGATAAAGAGAAGTACGAGAGAATATATGAGAGAGAGAGAAAAAGTGGAGAGAGAGAGAGAGAGAGAGCGAGAGAGAGAGCGAGAGAGAGAGAGAGAAGAAGGAGAGAGAGAAAGTGGAGAGATAGAGAGAGAGGGATAGAGAGCGACGGGAGAGAGAGGAGAGAGAAGTAGGGCCCACGGGGTTAAAGGGAAGGTTGCGATTGGCTGAAAGAATAAATTGAGAAGGATATAAAAGATTGTAAAAATATTATATGGTTAACTAAATTATATATGATGGTTTAAATATATTAAAATCTGGGATTTTGGCGCAAAGTAAAACATTTCCAAATCGCGCCCGGGTCGGGTCCAAAAATTTGAAATTGAAATAATAGAATTTTAGGCAGGATCCAAAATTTAAAATGAAGTGTTTTATGATTAAAAAGCATACCCCCAAAACGGACACACATACGTGCACATAGCCGTCCAAACTCGCCTATTTCACTGAACGAGACGAGAACACGATGCACGGACGCTACAACAGGGTTAGGGGTGTCAAGTAGGCCAAGATGAATATTTTTTTAATTTTATTTTAGATGCCAAAAATTGTTATATGCAGAAATTAATTTCCGGGTAGAATTTACAATAATTAACCATCAAGCAAGATAAATGAAATAAGTGCCACACTACGTTCGAACGGTAACTGAAATTAGTAGCATTGGGCTCGGGTGTTACACCTTAGGAGGGAACTCACCCTGGGCGGCCCGACAGTCCACTCTTGACCCGACCCGCTAGCTGATCGGGACAAGAGTGGGGGGGGCTAATGATGATGCTCAATATTGGCGATCCCCAAGATTAGGACACATGACAGATGACGTGTCCCAGAACTCAGAAGAAAGAGCCCACAGGGACCGACCAGGCCACCCCTGTACCCGACCTGCACGCGCGAGCTGGCCCTCCTCGGGGTCCCCTGCAAATGGGCCTCCTCGGCCCCTCAGCTCACCCCGAGCTGCCACAAGACCAAAAATCCTCGGCCTTCTCGCTCGCCCCCGAGCTCCCCAGCCGAGGACGTCTTCCTCGGTCCTCTGACCAACTCCATTGCTCACGGGCGTAACCGCCGCTCCGCAAATCTCGCCAAGCGCAGATTTTCCGCCAGCAATATCCTACGTTCCACGCCATCACGATCCTCATTAATGAGCGATCCGCTCTCCGCGCGGACATGACGTCGGGGGCATAACTGCCGGCGAGATTCTCGCGCCTGCTGCTGCGTGCTACTACCGCTATATAAACTCCCATCACAGAGGGGTCAAGTAAGCCATTTTTTACTCCACTTAGTCGTTACGCTGCTCGGATCTAGTACTAACTTGATCGTCGGAGGGTCCTCGGTGGTACCAAACCACTCCGGGACTTCTTTGCAGGTACTCGGCGCCAAAATCACCTATCTTCTCAAAACCCATTGAGATCCGCACGCAACAGGAGATCACCTCCAGAATCCACCAGGAGATCGACAGAAGACAACAGCTGAAGGAGACCTGAAAAGGACCTCCATCACTTTGATTGTCATGGGTTTATCCCTTTGAATGTTACAGCACACTCTACAAAAGGCAAAAGGTTTAAAATTTATTACTCTTTGCCTGCAAGTTCTTGTAAATATCCAAATTCACAACTATAATTTTTTTTTTGGTAAGAAGATATTACATCCGACAGTCTACATATATACATTTACATATAACATTTTAAAAATCTTCCATAGGATAAATTGCCGACCCCAAAAAATTGGGTAAAGGGGTGCTGTGCTGCTGCTGCTTTTCTCGTCATCGTCGTTGTTTCATTGGATAAATTATAACTGTCTTGAAACTACATTCTTTTTCACTTATTTTATACGTGCAGAGCGCATTTTACAATCACTAGCGCGTGTGGCTATTAGCAAACTAGGTTATGTATAGCAAACACGGATAATTAACACCAAAAGAGAAGTCGATAATGTAGAGAAAATGAACTTTTAAATCTTGAAAATACCTATCACTAGTAACCGCTTTCATCTTTGGATTGGGGGTTGGTGCTATTTTGAGCGCATAGTAATTGGGCTATTCATGATCCAACGGTGGCCAATAGGGTCAAAAGGGGAGGCCTATGGATCTTGATATGAGACTAGGATTCATAAATAGCACCAAAATAACATGGAAGCAATGTCACCCATCCCAAATCCTTCATCTTTTAACTGGACCCTCTCAATTTTTTATTTTCACTAAAAGGCTGCCGATTAGCAGCAAATTGAAGTTTAAATTGAGAAATAACTGCATGACCCTACCCATTTAAACTAAAATGTTATAGAATTTGGCTATATAAACTAACAATCATAAAAACATTGTCTACTAAATTTGCAGAAACTAGGAGAAGGTGTGAAAGGAGTTTACATAACGGTAGATGTGGATTGCCTCGATCCTGCGTTTGCTCCTGGAGTTTCCCACATTGAACCTGGAGGCCTCTCGTTCCGTGATGTCCTCAACATTCTCCAAAACCTGCAAGCTGATGTCGTAGAGTTCAATCGACACTGTTGATGGAATGACGGCTATGGTTGCTGCAAAGCTTGCTAGAGAGCTTACCACCAAGATTTCTAAATAGAACGAGCTTCCTAAATTCTCATCTTTATTAATTACTTTCCCTGCACTTTGCAGATGTTGAGATGGTACTTTTATTCAATCGGCGTTTTCCATGGATTGTTGATGAAAAAGTGGTGATAGAATTGAGAATTGGTTTTTATTACATGAATAGGTTATATCAAGTTGTTCTGGTTGTAGTTTTAGCATTAGTTTATTAACAGTAAATGGAAACCTGTTATGAAAATCTTAGTTTACATGGAGATGGTTAAGGCTGCAATATTTGCGCCCCCGTCTGTTTCGATTTTTATGTTCAAATGAACATGGGCATGATATTTACGTGCTTATAGTTTCGATTAGAATGATCAAAATTTAGCATAGTTGAATCATGAGAATATATTAAAAGAGTTGAAGACTGGATTTCAAATGAGCGCCTTATAATGAAAAATAAACTTCAAGATACTGTCTCACACACTATTAAAATTCCATATAAATGACCATTTACTTTCCTTCAATGGTCATTACAGTATCTCAATACATGCTTTTATTACCATTTTCCTGTCTCGGCTCTAATTTTTATGCCCGTCCCTCAATCGAGATAATCTTATATTGTCGCGCAAACCACACAAAGAAACCCAGCTCTACGACCCCGAGCGCCGCCATGAGGAAAAAGTACCTCTCCAAGAAACCGTCATTAAGGTTCGCCGGTTCCCAACCTTGACGCCTTCCCTTCGTCGTAACTTTCATCACCACACTGAGCACCAAGCTACAGAAATAGCTCCCCATTGAATTTGCCGACAAAGAGAGCCCGATCCCCAGACTCCTCATCACATCCGGAACCTGCGAGCCGAAGAAATTGAACATCGACACGTACACAAATGCCTCACCGACCCCTAGAAGCACGTACTGAGGGACCTGCCATAGTATGAACAGGGAGCTGAGCTCCTCGCTCCTAGGTTGATAAAACTTCTTTCTATGTATTTCAACGAAACCTGTAGTCAACCAACAGATGTGATAATTGGTTAGGACATTAGAATTATGATGAAAAAATCACAAGTTCAAGACGTGCAGCTAAAGGGAAAAAGGAGGAGACTAATCCTATTTGTTGATTAGGGACGGGTTTTCTCACTAAAATACCTTTGATTTTAATAAGCTCCCTTAAAGTGCTATTCTGAGGGTATTTTAGTGAAAAACTCCGTTAAACCGACATTAAAAGATTTTACTATATAATAAAAGAACTTAAAGGTAGTTTAGTGAAAACATGCAGTAGTGAAGAGTTTTCCAGGGTAATTTAACACCCAAAAAAAAACCTGCAGTGACCATTGAGGCCATGGCAAAGACAAGGCCGTATCCCATCTTGCGGAGGTCGCTGGGGCCCACAGGGACAGCTCCGGTGAGCATGGTATATAGCGGGGTGATGAGGCGCCGGTAAAAGATGATGAAGGTGGAGACCGAGAGGATGTCGAAGACTGTCATGCTCGCGGGGGGAATGTGGAAGTTGTAGATCGTCGTTTTCATGGAGGCACCTTGCTCGACGAAGAGGGAGACCATCTGGATGAAGACGCCGACGTAGGTGATGGTGCAAAGCCAGATGGGGAGGAGCCGGAAGACACACTTAGCTTCCTCGACCTGTGTAATGGAGCAGAGGCACCATGGGTCCGGGGACGGCAGCATGTCTTTCAGAGTAACGACTGCCGCATGGTCTAAAAACCTGATAATATATATAGATTGTTATTGAATTAAACTTACAAAGATACAACAATAAACAGGGAAAAGAACGGAAAAACGAAGCACTTGCCCGAACTCTTTAGTATGCGCCAATCTCCTCCCTCCATTGCCTGCAATATTGAATTCTCCTCTAACTTCATACAAACCATCTGCTCCTTCTCCGACCTCGACACTCCTCTTCTTCCACGCCGCAACAATCACCTGACAGGGAAAAAAAGAAGGAACCCCAAAAACTTCGGACGACTGTTTCTAAAGATTTATCCTTATATGAGTTGTAGCTTAAAAATTCATGAAAAATAATTCACCTGACAAAACCTTGAGACCGGATTCCCGCACTGACGGAAATGCCTGTACCTGACCGTCCCGCAGAGAAACAAACCAAGTGCAATCACAGCACTCGCAGCTGAAATCCAGAACCCCAGAGCCCAGTGACCCAGATTCTGCAAGTAAGCCAAGACAGTCTCCGAGAAGAGAGACCCGATGTTGCTAGCTACATAGAAGTAGCTGTAGAAGAACTTTCTTGACGTTTTCTCGCGCGCGTGCTCCTCGTCAAACTGGTCGGTGCCGAACGTGGCGATAGTGGGCTCCCCCGCGCCGTTGCCGAACGCGATGAGGTAGATGGAGACGTAGAACATGGCGAGAGAGAACGGGGAATGGGGGTCGCACGGGAACTGGGCTTTTCCGCAGCCGGCGGGCTTGAGGAGGAGGTAGGAGGTTGTGAGGGAGAGCATGACTAAGCCCTGGTGTCGAAGGAAAGAAAATGTGCCAGATCAACAAAAATGGAGCTCATGTTATGCCATGCTAATGATTAGAAAAGGAAATTATATTAGTTTTGTATGTAAAAGCTAATTATTTGCAATGAATTACCAGATTTGTGCATGTAAAAGCTAGTTATTTGCAATAAATTTCACTAAATTATCCTTAATAACTATGAGCATTTTTCACTAAACTATCTTAAAATATTTTTATAACCAGTGCACTCTTTTAAACCAAACTTCAGGTAACTTTATCAAAAACTTCTAGGGAGCTAACTGACTCCCTAATTAAGCAGGTTTTCCTGCTGTCAAAAGCTCCCCGGCCTCAAAAGCTTGTTAAAAACCCCGAAAATGTTTTCACGAGTTGTCAAAAAACCCCAGACCCACGGTTTATCTGTATAGCTGCCTGCTATATCTAGTTATTGTGTGATATGTATGAATTGTTTATTCTCTATAGCATGCATCTATACAGATATACCGTATGAAAATCTTCCAAGAGGGTTTTGGACAACCGCTTTGAGGCCATGGGTTTTTTGTCGGCGGGAAAACTTGCTTGGGGTTCTTAAGCTAGTATAGTTTAATTAGTGAAATGTAGCCTAATTTCTTCATTATCATTGGTTTATTAATGGAAGGGAGTTGATGAGGAGATTATTTATTTCTTACAAGGGTGAGAATGGATTGGAAAATGGCGCAACTCCTGTATCTCCCAAGATAAGCATCACTGAGAAAAGCACCCAACAAAGAGAAGAGATTAACTGTTCCCATCCATCTACTGAAAGTGTTTGAAGCCTCTGCATTGGCTTGTTTCAATACCCTTGTTGAGAATAGCACCAGATTCACCTCCACTCCAACAAAGGCAAGGGTTGAGAGTCCTTGATTCACTGTTTATAAATAAGGAAAAATAAAAGCATAATCAACATTAATTATGCTTAAATTATTTTGCAAGAGCCATATAATTAAAATACAATATTGTATATATAGTATTTTTTTTATATATACCTATCTTAGTTATTTGTCTTCGTGTACTTACCATAAAGTAGACCGGGTTTGGCTTAACAACATGAACCTTGGCTTAACAACATGAACTTAGGCGAGACTCCTTTTGAAAAGTTATTCACTCTCTGTGATTTTAAGAGGACGATGAACTCTGCTACAACATCTGGATTCTAGAAAGAAGTGCGCAAGGTGAGTGGTTTATTTTATTCAGGAACAAATTTTTCTCCTGTCCAAGGTGACTTTATATCCATATACCTTTTATAGTTTTTCCCGACGTGAGACTATTTTAATTCACATATTTTAACACCCCACACGTGCAGTGTGGTGATGTTGTACGTTGATCGTATAGTTCGTATAGAGGATTCTGTGAGGGTGTGCGGATTCGAGCGCAGATTGCAAGGGCTCGAGCGTAGAGGGTGCAAGGATGCGCGGGCTCAAGAGCGCAGGTCGCGAGGCAGAGGTGCGGTTTGACCTAGCTTTGATATCATGTTAAATTTCGAGAGGGCGTGACTGTATATTTTTATGTAAGAGCGTACACAGGCTTTTGATATATGTGAGTTCCATCAATAAGACTCAAACCTTGTTGAGCTTTAGTCTATTTTATATTTTATACCCATGTACCTCTAATAGTTTTTCCCGACGTGAGACTATTTTAATTCACATATCTTAACATTTGGAAAGATGAATGGTGCAGGGAGGAGTCATTAAGATACTGGTTTCCAGAGTTATATATTCTTGCTAAGGACAATAATGCATCTATTCAAAGTCAATGGAATGATCACGGGTGGAAAATACGTTTTAGAAGACGATTACGAATATCTGAAAATGTACATACTACGATACTTGGAAGATTGGAAGCCAGATGAGATACATAGATGTGTATGGAGGTGGGAACCTAAAGGAAATTTCACTCTAAGATCATTATATGATGTGCTAAGTAAAGGGGGTTCGATTAAGACGGCTTGTTCACACATATGGAAGTCCAGGGCTCCTCACAAAGTTAAGACGTTTGATTAGTTAGTTTATAGGAATGCGATAATCTACAAAAAAGGTGGCAAGGACCGTCAATGTGTGCTATGTGTATGCAGGATTTAGAGATGGTAGGTCATTTATTGTTGATGTGCTCGGCGTCTAAACATGTTTGGAAGAATTTTATGTCTAGGTTTCAATTATCTATTTATAGCCATATCTTTTGGGAATCTTGGTGAAAATTAAATAAGTTTTGAGTATGAATGTCTATGCACATGTGCATGCATATTATTCTCTTAAATGACCTCTCTAGTATCAACTTTCCTTTTTTAACAACTAATAACTGAATATGTTTCTTTAAAAAAAATTAAAAGGAGTCGCGTGCATCTAATATTCTAGAAGAAAATATAGAACAAATCAAAAAATTATGGTTATGTGTTGTGGCTCTCGAACAATAATAAAAAGTTTGACCACTTCTAATACACCGTTCAGCTGTAATATTTGGATTTGTTGAAGGACTTGTAGTTGATATAAGTTTAAGCCCGATTTCACTGAAACCGTAGAGGGAGGCACTCAAAGCCATCTCTACACCAATAAATTTTTAAGTCTGCCGACAAATCTTCATAAAAAGGAGTCGATCATTAAAAAATGAGAAAATATCTATTGATTTTGTTAAGAAAGTACACCTCTTGTTCGAATCAGACTTTAAAACCAAACTTTTCCTCAGGAGGATAGATGGGACGATTCGGATGCGGATCATCTCCATTACCAAAAGGTAATGGAAAGTCCAGTGAAAATATAATAGCCGTTGGATTCCATCGATGGGTTGTAAGGCATCCATCAAAATATGAGAGCGGAACCTAAACACCATCTACGCTGTAGTAATCTGCATCCCCTCCTCCCCCTTTCTTCTCACATATCATCACCCCCCTCTCAAATATACATAATCACCATCTTTAAGAATTATTATTCATCATGAACTTGAACTCCTGAGGTTCTCCCGTTCCATTTTTTATACGTAAAGCGTAACTTGATTTGTTTCTGATTGTCCAAACCCATCTATTCTGTATTTTTATTGAAAAATCTTGTCATCGGGCAACGGATCGATCCGTAATATAAAACAACCAGTAGATCTCAAGTCTTATTGTGTTCTGAACAGATCATATGTTGAAAGCCCAAATCCCAACTTTAAGATAGAATACCCTATTTTGTATTGTCTATTAAGTTTGAGAGGGAAAGATATGGAGATCGATGTTGAGCAAAATATGAAAGTAAAAATGAGAGAGATTGCAGTATTTTTCAAAGAATGAGATATACATGGATTTTTGTGTTACAAAAGCAAAGATTTAATATCCTTTTTTCCGAAAATCCAAATAGAAGGAAGGGTGAAACGAAAAGGAATAGAGGTGGTATTTCATGGTTTGGGGGTCCAAGGCCTCAACTTATCCATGTTGAATCGTTCATAGCCGTTCGATCAAATCCTATGGTTGACATAATTTTACTTGACTCTTCGTTGCCTTTTGGTAATGGAGAGGATCCGAATCCGGCCGAGACGATAGGCAACCAGCTGCAGTTTCTACTTCGAACCGGTCTTCGCTAGATGACTCGATTACACTGTAGTTTTGCCACTGTAAAATTCCTAGGGGTTCAGTTGTTCGCCGATGAAAGTGGTACGTGAGTTGGTATTAGAACATCGATGAGATAGTTCGGTTCCTAAATAATTTCGTAGTGTTTTGTGTGAAAAAACTTCTTAACAAAAAACCTTTCTATGGTTTCCTCTAGACATATAGATATCTATTATGCCAAGAGAAAAATTACGCCGATTGCATTATTTAAACAAGACGTCAAAGACATGTGAATAGGAAGACTAAAAGCAACATTTTTTCTCTTTTTATATCAAAAAGAAATAATTTCATTAGATGTCTTCTTTACACCATCTTCATCTTCCCCGCCGTCACCACGATCATTACCAATTCTTAAACTGATCCATATACAATATTGCTCCACCACCATCGCCACCAACCGTTCTTCTTGCATTGCTCCCATCGTTATCATTCCTTTACCCATGGCCATCACCGTCTCTAACATTTCTGCCATCACCGACATCGACTCTGTTGGTGATACTACTGCCATAAAATTAACATTGCCAGCTTGCCATTTAAGCACCATTCACAACCATCCCCGCCACCATTGTTAATGTCGTTACCAATGCGGCCACTGTCCATTGTGATATTACCTTCATTGTCACCTCATGATCCTTTTAAACATTATAATTGTATTGTTGTTAGCCTTGAATTATTTTCTTACACCGTAATAATAGTATGTACATATGGTCAGATCGGATAGGTTACGGTCAACGTGTCATAGTTAAGAGAAAACTACAGTCCATGCAGTCGTACATGCATTTTCTATGGTTGAGTACCCACAACAATCAACCAAATTTCTTACCATAATTCAACACCTCTCAAGCAACAAAAACATAATACTTCTGCTCAAAGACAACTAAGTTACATGGATAAGAAAAGCAGCTTTAGAAGCAAGTTTATCTAAAAATTTTAGATGGTGGATTGTTAGGAAATTGTAAGACTGGTTTTGAGAATAGACTTCTAAGCAAACATTTATTGCCAAATAGATAATTTTCATGTTTGGTTAATAACATTGTAACAAATGTTATTGGTCCAGTTGAACCGGCGAACCCACCCATACTTAATGGATAAAAGTTTGATTCAAGATCCGTTCAATATGGCGTTGTACATGTCAGGAAGAATGTTCTAAAATTGTGGTTGTCCCATAATTTTTTAAATCTTGTCCACCAACCAATTAGAGATGTTTACGGAATAGGTTGAACGCGCACCCGTCCGCATTCATCCGCTAATAAATAGGTAAATACTTGATCAAAAACACACCCGAGCGACATTGGACGGGTTTGGAAGAATGTATTTAAACTGTCGGCGGATTCTAAATTTTAATAATTTTGCCTACACCCGACCTGAACCTGGAGAATTTGGAGGGAATCAATATTAATTGATTATATGTTTTAAATGCTAAATATGAAACTAGTTTCTAGAAATTTAAGATTTTTCAATGTATTTTGTAGCTCTATCAACATATCCATTGTTCATTTTTGTTTCAATCTTATGTTAATACTTCCTTTTTATTTTATTTGTGTTTTCATATTACTGCTGTATTATCTATGATATCTACGAAGGAAGCAGATGGCCTAATTATTCACCTATTTTAAAAAAAAATCTATGAATAATTTTGCAGAATATGTATTTTGTTATGCAAATTTTTTTTCAAACTCATTTGAAGAAAAAATTACCCTATTCCATCCTAATCCACAAGCTATGTATCGCTTCCTTTATCAAAAGCCCGATCCACACCTGAAATCTGTCCAAACCCATTAGAGGAGAATATGGATTTATATACCTATTAAAGATGGTGGATATATAATATTTGAAAGTGAAATGTTTTTTTCCTTCCAGGATGCATGGTCGGAAAAAGATTCCCTATCTAGCCATTTTATTAGACTCATGTCTTTTTGATGGGATGGGACTCATTCCATTAAGAGAATATGCATATTTTTCAACTATCCAGGTAGGAAAAGTACTACAACAACAACAACTGAGCCTTTTATCATAAGCATATATTGGTAGGCTACATGAACGAACATGCGAATCACGCCGGGTTCAGCACATGAATCCTCCGTCTCCACTCACCCCTATTAAGCAATATACCTTCATTGAGGCCTTTGGCAAACATATCTTTTCGTATTACCTCCATCCACGTTTTCTTCAGTCTCTCTTTCACCCTTTTGACATGCTTATATCGAGAGCATCCATTCGTCGAACCGGTACTTTCATAGGTCTGCGTCGTATATGACCAAATTATCTTAACCGATTTTCCCGCATATTCTCCTCCATATGTGTTACACCAAATTTTGCATGAATATCCACATTTCGCGCTTTATCTTTTCTGGTGTTACCACACATCCAACGAAACATGCGCATCTTCGCTACGTGTATCTTTTGTGTATGATGCTTCTTAAAAGTGTAGCATTCCGTATCATATAATAAGACAGGTCGAATAACGCTCCGATAAATCTTCCCTTTCAACATTAACGGAAAGTTACGATTGCACAAAATCCCTGTTGCATTCTTCCATTTCAACCAACCAGCTTGGATCCTTTGGTTGACATCGCTATCGATCTTCCCATTCTTTTGGATGATGGAATCTAGATATCTAAACTGACCGCTCGGTGATATCTCTTATCCATCCAGTGTCATACCACTATGGTCCCGACTTCTCTGTTTGCAAAATTTTCTTTGCATATATGCTGTCTTGGACCTGCTTAATCTGAACCCCCGAGATTCCAATGTTTGCCTCCATAACTCTAATTTGGCATTAACCCCTGTTTTCATTTCATTTACCAAAACAATATCATCAGCGAATAAAACACAAGGTATCTCATCCTGAATAGTTCTAGAAAAATCATCCATCACAATGGTAAACATGAATGAACTTAACGCAGATTCTTGATGCAATCCAATTATAATCGGAAAATCACTCGTTAGGCCATCACAAGTTCTGACATTTGCCACTACTCCGTCGTACATATCATTGATTATGCCAATGTACTTGACTGAGATTCCCTTTTTCATCATTGTCCTCCATAATATCTCTATAAGTATTTTATCGTACGCTTTCTCTAAGTAAATAAATATCATATATAAATATCTTCTTCTCTCTCGAAAACGCTCGACAAGTTGACGAAGCAAATGAATAGCCTCTGTCATCGATTGTCCAGATATGAACCCAAAATGGTTCTCTGTTATCTTAACATCCATAACCTATGATTAATCACTCTATCCCAAAAGTTCATAATATGTCACATAAGTTTTATTCTATGGTAGTTTGAGCAACTTTGAATGTCACCCTTATTCTTGTAGATAGGTACAATGTATTTTACCTCCATACATCCATCTTTTTGGTCTGTCAAATCTTATTAAACAGATCTGTTGGTCATCTAACGCCTGTCTCTCTTAAGTATCTCTAAATCTCGATAAGAATCTCGTCTGGACCAACCACTTTTCTTAATTTTATTCTCTTCATGACCTCTTTAACCTCAGGTATTCTTATTCTACACATGAAATCACGGTTTATATCTTGAGATTGAATGACAAGTCCATCCAAATCCTTAGTAAAGCTTCCATTGAACAATTTATCAGAATAATATCTCCACCTTTTCTTAATATACCCATCTCAAACTAAAACCTTCTGATTTTCATTTTTAACATACTTCACCGCAAATAAGTGTCTGGTCTTTCTTTTCCGTATCTGGGTAATCATGTCTATATCATTTTTCAGCATCCTTGGTGTCCAACTTCTCGTATACCTTTTTATAGACCTTAGTTTTAGTTTCCAGAACAACTTTCTTAACTTCCTTTTCAGCTATTTTATATTTCTCAAATATTTCCGCATCTCTACTTTTTTTCAAATCTTTATAAGAATCTCTCTTGATTTTAATAACAGCTTTTACTTTTTCGTTCCACCATGACTGTAACATTTTGGAAATTATATTATTATTTTGGAATTTAAATAATAATATTATGAGTTTTACGGAAATAATACCGAGTATAGATTTGGGTTTTCGGGATTGGTATCCGTATGTATATTTATTTTCTGGAATTGGAAAATGAGAGATATTTTGAAAATGGTAGGTATTTTGTTGATAGGAAACGATATGGGATTTTAGTGTAATTGATGGATTTATTATGTAGAGAAAAGAGATGGAGGGAGGCATGCTTTTTGCACACTCTCGCATTCTCACCATATCCCCACCCTCCTCTCTCCTCAACCTCTCATTTCACTCATCTCATTCTCTCTCCTCTAAAATATCTTCTCCTTTTCCAAACACCCAACTCCTTCACTAAAAATCCTAGAATTCTTCATCCAAACTCATTTTAGAAGCCAAGATTGCAACTAGAACCCCCCAAGACTTCAAGATGAGCCATACTTAACCTTTCAAACCCTTGAAACTCCATCAAGAGCTTGGATCTCCACTTTTTTCCACTCCAATAAGTAAAGGTCTCTCCTTTCACCAAGTTTTACAACTTTTTAAGTGTTTGGCTATGGAGAAAGTAAACTTTTTACTTTAATATGGTATTTTTATGAGTTAAACTCTTCCTAGTTGGGTTTTTGAAGCGATCCACTAGTTATGGTAAATCTAGTACTATTTACTTGGTGGTTACATCTTACTTTTGGAAGTAGAGGGTATTTTAGTGCAAAAGAATTGATTTTAAGATTTCAAGAATTTTTCAAGTTTTTCAAATTTCGTTTCAGCAGGTTTATTCTGCAGACGTCTGCTCCAGAGAGCTTTAGATGTCTGCCCATGATCTGTGTTTCATGATTTTTCTTCTGCAGATGTATGGCCTCCAAATCTTCAGATGTCTGCCCTTAAAACTGTTGTTTATGATTTTGTTCAGCAGACGTTTGATGCTTGATGACACAGACGTCTGCTTTTGATTTGGATTTCTTGATTTTGACCTTCAGACGTCTGAGAATCTTTCTTCAGACGTCTATTTTTCTCTCTATGCGACAGTAATATTTTAGCCAGATGTCTGTCCTTTAGAGCTGCGGACGTCTGCCCTTCGTTATTTTTGACAATTTTGATGTTTTTATCATATTTTATTTTATTAGGTTTGTATTGATTTTAATGAAGTTTCCTTACATGTGTATGTCCACTTTGGTTATAGGGTCGATTGCGGGGACTTCCGAGATGGCAAGCAAGGACGAGGCGGTCTTAGGCTTCGACTAGCTCGAGACGCATCGATAAGCAGATTTATATCTACGGGGGAAGTCGGGTGGATGGTTTATAGCATCCCCGAAACCATTTAAGTAGAAAACATATTATATAATATAACTCATAGCATACATTCATATAATTCGTATAACAAATCTATTATGTTATGTTAGAAAAATTATATACGAAACTCGTATACTTAGACTATAACTATGTAGTTAGTCTATAATTCGTAACTAGTAGAATATGTGTGTGTGTGTGTGTGTGTGTGTGTGTGTTTATATGATAAATGTTATATGCCCTACGCGACTAGATGTCCGCACTATATGAGATATGTGTTTGCGTACGCAACTTGAGGTCCGTAATGATCCTGATTGGATATTTGGTTATGATTGTACGAGTAATGATCCCATACTTGATGAGATGATGATAGATTGTCGAATACGGCCGATATTTATATGACTCGTGGAGTCTTGCTATTTGCCCCGATTGGGATATTATGATAATGCTCAGATTATACCTATTTTAAACCAACAATTTGTTTCCTATTTTAAAACCATAATGCCAAGGATGCGCTGCTAAGTTCAAATGAACATCTATTTCAAAAATATCGCAGCCACCTGGTTTCCAAACAACGTTTCGTTCTATTTTAAACTATAATCGTGTTATTCATAGGCAGTTATCTAATTATAACGCTTGTTCACGTTAGTTTACTTTACTCTTTATACGCTCGCGCTTAAATTGCTTTATTATATACGCTACGCATATGCTATTCGTTTATGGATGAGATATCGTCATCGTACGAGATTCCATACTCGATGAGATATATGATATTACGTTTATATTATATGTTCATGCTTAGTTTACTATAATATATTTAATGTTACCTCCGTTATTCTTATACGAACACACTTGTTAGAACACTAGCACAATTACTAATGATTGACATATGACGCGATCATAGATACGTATGATACACCACACATCATTAGTATTGTCATGATACGTATAGAACTTGTCGTGCTTATATGAACAAACTTGATAGAACACTTGCACAACTACCAATGATTTCAATGTGACACAATTACAGACGTGTATGATACACTACACATTATTGGTACTGTCATGACACTGTAGGATTGCTATGCTCAATAGTGTCCTAATTATATCCATGTTGATGTCATTATATGAATGCGATTGATTGATATATCCATATGATTAACCATCAACTGATGAAAGATGCATGATGCATTGTTGATGATTGTGATATTGATGTTCGAACACACTTGATAGAACACTTGCATAATTATTAATGATTTCCATGTGACACGATCACAGACGTGTATGTTGCGCTACACATCATTAGTATTGCCATGACACAGTAGAAACTGCCATGCTTATCTGTGTTCTAGTTATCCATGATACTATGTGATGATACTTATCATGATTTCGATATACGAATATCATTGCCATGTATATTCATATATGATTGTTGCCAACTATGGCAAAGATGAATTAAGTATGCGTTCTTCGGAACTTGATATTTTCCATGGATTTGAGAAGCCATGGTGTGATTTATTAAACTTTCATATGTTTTAAAATACGGTTTTCTCTAGATATAATGATTTGATGCCCACCATGAGTTTTCTTGGTATTTATAATATGATAATTATCCGAAATCGAGGGGATGACCGATTTTAGGATACATGGTGGACCCGGAATGACTCCGAGGGCTTGCGAGGCCGTAGGGAGGTACGGAAAGCTTAGAGAGGATGATCGATACCGGTGATAGTTTGGATCGCGTCGGATATCCGGAGGATATCACCGGTGATCGTCTCGAACACGGATGATGTTATCCGGGGCAAGAAGACGAGATTGAGATTTCGAGTGTTGATGATGACACTCATATGATAATGATTTTGAGTGTCGGTGATAGACACTCATAAGATGATGATGAGATTTTGAGTGTCGATGATGGACACCTATTTGATGATCTTGTGGATCATGTTTTCCTTGTGCGCGATTCGATATGATGTGCTTGTAGATGCTGATGTTATACACATACACACACGTTATCACATAGTATAATAGTCCGTTTGGAAATCGTCCACCCCGCGCTGCTTTTTGCAGGGAAACGTGCAAGTCAAGTTTGGGGGGAGGCAGGCGTCGACCCAGATTGTTATACATTTCGATTTCTTCCTTGTGATATATTTTTATTCATGAGTTGGCAACTCACCCCCGTTGTGCCTTAGTTTCTTACAGAACCGACCGCTTGGAGTAGTAGCGGCTTGCCGGCACACTTCTTCCTTCGGGTGATTTCTTTTCGTAAGTGAGTTACATAATTGTATCGTAACCGCCCCTTATATATGTATATTCTTTTGGATCTAGTTAAAAACTCCATCAACCACCTGTATATTTGTGACTTAGAAGTGAGACTTAGATATTTATGTATTTTGGGTGTCGTACTCGTGTGGAGTCGACTTGATATTGACTTTACTATGTTTATGGTTTTTCATGCTATCCTTCATCTCGAGCATCGTATATTAACTGCGTGTTTGCTCCGCCGTTTGGACGTGAATGCTAGCTCCCGTTAAGGATATTTATTATATTTCTATGCATTGTATGTGGTTTTATTCAAAATTTACAAAGACGGTGCTGCCCGATTTTTAAACAACGAAAATATTTTCAATCAAACTTTACTTATACTTTAAAAGGAAATTGATTTCATTTAGTAACCGTTTTCAAAACTTCACCTCCACCGTTTATTTTACAAATTGTTTAGATTCTTGGTTTTTGGTTTATTTGGGTTACGGTGGGGTCCTATAGATTCCATGTGATTTAAGTGCCGGTCACGTGTCATTTCCGGGTCATGACAATGACGTGTCCTTAGATGGTGAATCACCACCCCTCGACTTACCAAGTAGGTATCTGGCTACTCTCTTGATACAAACTAGCTATTTTGTTCCATATTGTGTTTGAATCATTTTCAAACTGCCAACCCGCCTCTTGAACTACATGATCTATAAACCCTTTTTGGTTACCTTCCTTCAGTCGTCACCAGTTAATTCTAGACTCTACCTTACGTCTAATATTCTTACGTTCTCTTTTAAATTGAACATCTGAAACTAAAAGTTTACGTTGAGTGGTTACACTATCATTTGTCACTACCTTACAATTGATGCAACAATCTTTATCTATCCTTCTAGTTAAAAAAATCTATTTAACTTGCACTCGATCCACTTCTAAAGTGATAAGGTGAGATTCACTTTTCCTAAATTAAGTGTTTGCTAATATCAAGTCAGAAGACAAGACAAAATATAGAATCGAGCCACCTGCTTCATTTCTATGTCCAAAACCAAAACCTCCATGGATAGTATCAAACCCACTAAGACTAGTACATGCATATCCATTGAGATCACCATTGTTTTCCGCCGAAGACCGGTCTGAGACGCAGAGGCGTCTAGCCTGAATTTGGGAACAGATAATATTTGGAACATATCCATCCACCTCTCCAAAGAAGCCAAGTTGATTTATGACACCGTATATCGGAGGTTTGGACCGATGTAACCGATGTAGCGTGACTTATCAGATTCCCCCTCTTTGAGGGGGTTTTGATTATGGGGACGCTCTTCCCTGCAGGTGCATGCCCCTGCGGTTAATTATGCTATCGCATAGCGATAACAACTTTCACCTGCTCCAGGTAGATCAATACCTGAGTAGTCGTTACGTGCAGCTAGTACCGCTGACGGCTTGCGGGTATCTGATGTGATCAATACCTACTGTTAGCGTATTGACGAGTTTTTAGAGTCCCACATAGAGGTTTCCCAGCTCAAGCGAAACGAAGTAGGGCATGTATGGAGATATGTGCGGGATCTTAATTAAATACGAGTATATGATACCGTATTCTAATCTAGCGTTTTTTATATTAGCTGTGTTATATATGATATCACCGGATTATTGAATCAAGTGTTGATTTAATAATTTGATATGTATATATATATATATATATATTAACTAATATAATGCTCATTTTAATTCTTTTCTTCTCATTATATATTTGATATATACAAATTGTATTATGGTTGATGATACATAGAACATGGCAATATGAGAATCACATTGGAGAAAAAGATAAGAAGAAAATGATTTACTTATATGAATAAAACAAAATAAAGAAATGAGTAATTGCTTCTAAAATGTTCTCCAAGATCCTAAGAACCATGACTTATTGTTTCTTTTATTTTATTCATCCAAGTTTATCTTTTCCTTAGCTCATCTTATCCTCAAGGTTCATTCTCATCTCCAAGTTCATCATCTTCTTTTCATCTCTACTTTTTCCTATATTGAGAAATAGAAAAGAAAAGAAAGAATTTTTATGAGAAAAATCCTTATTTCATCAACTTACACTACTCGAGCAAATTAGTATAAGTTGTTCTCTTCACTAATTCATAGATTAGTTAATTGTGAGCTTGAGTGTGAGAAGCTTCAAGGTGGATCATCTTCGACGACGAAAACTTTGAACAAACTTGTTTCATCCTTCAAGTGGAGTCAAAGAAGAGTTCTAGAACTACTACTCAGAGAAATTGAAGTGAAGGACGAGACTACAAAGGTTGTAGTTTCTATTCACTTAGTTTTAATCTCTAATTTGCTATGTTAAGAAACCCTAATCTCTAGTCGATTCTTATTTAGTAGACTTAGCCTTCTAGAATTTTAAAATTGCTTGCTTACTTTTGTTAAAATCCTAGTAGAGGTGTTAAGACACACTTACATGGTATCAGAACCAAACTAGAGCATTAGGAGATGTTTAGACGACGTTAAAGAGTTCGATTTATATTTTCAAATCCGAACTTTGGTAGTTTTTGTCCATTTTTTAAAACTTTAACTTTTTCCATTTTAGAAATGCTCAGAAAATAGTGCAGGATTTTTTATGAAGACACAAGAAATACGAGAACCTAAGTCCACGAAGTGGCCGTGGAACCGCCGTCTAACCCATGCTCCGGCCGCGGTTCCGCCAAGAAATTGTGAAGTTAGGACTCCAATTTTCTTGTGTTGTTTCTTTTACATATTTTAGATTTTCTGGATATTTTTTATGAGGCTCAAGTCGTTGAGATCTCTGAAATTTTTTGTTGAATTGGAATATCGATCGAAATGTTAGCGTTGCCTAAATGGTTTTGGTTATGTAATACAATTGTTAGAATCCACATTAATTAGTTTTGTGAAAACTAATTATCGATTTATAAATCTTACGTTTTAGTCTCAATGATGGATTACCACGGAGTTTGTATTTGGATTGAAACTCCGTCGTAATCCCGTATCGTACCTGAATACTCACCGGGAAACACTAGTAGAGAATTACGCCCCTTTGTCCCGACCAAGTGACTGTAGGAGAACCCCATGGCCAAGAGCATCCACTCGGGTGCTCACGGCCACGGTGTTCCACTCAAGTCCACTTTGTTGACGGGCTCGGGGGTGCGGACATCCACTAAAGTTCCCGATGAGCCTTCGATCTTTTAACCGGGAATCCTATTGAATTGCCCGACTATAACTTTGAAAATTGTTTTCAATTCAAGACTTAAATGTAAGGTTTATAGCATTAGGCATGAAATTCAGAATATGTGATAATCCGGATTTATGATGTCTATAGATACAGATTCTAATTATTGTAGTTTTCATTTCTTTTCTGCGACCGTAAGTGTAATATGTGGCAGTATCCCCAATCTCGTTGCTATATGACAACGACATTATGGATACACATATTTACTTACGTTGATGACATGTGATGTTATTGTATTGCTATATCGATATGTTATATTGGACCATCGTGATTGAATAGCCGGGGGTTTTATGTGAGTTGAGATCTTTTCACTTTCATTCATGTAAATTATTGTATATAATATTCTTTTTTTGGGACACTTCCGGGTTGAGGTGGTTGTCTCAATTCGATGTATATTATTTACTTTTCCGCATTAGGATAGACCCAAGGCGGAGAGCACAAGTAACCGGGTTCTAGAGTCCAGTGGGAGGCCATCCCGAGGAGTTGAGACCGGTCGCCTAACTTTAGAATTAGAAGGGTTGCTTGCCGCTCTCGTAGGGGTCTAGGGGTGTGGGCTTGGCTATTCATCACGACCGCAGAATCTGTGTTTTTCGTTAATACTTTAATCTAAAACACGGACCTCTTAGTATATCCTATATTTCATATACATGCTTCTGCTGTGTTGTGATCATATAACCGCGTTAGACAATTGCTATATATATATATATATATATGATATACTAGTAGACACTATATATGTTTTGCATCCGCGATAGTCCTGACCCCGCCCTGCCGTAAGTTAAGTAACCTTACGATGAAGACTCGGGTCCCTGTGGCGAATGCGGATGTCATATATGTGTGTTTTATTTTTATTTCTTCTGTGATGATTAGACGCTTAAATGATGGGACGACATTAGTAAGATTAATGTTAATAAAAGAAACCTAAAAATGTTGTAGAACCAGATTTGAAAGATACTCGGATTTTTCGTGAAGAAACAATTATTTCAAATGCGGAGCTTAAGCCGCTCCTTTACAAATCACTCGGTTCTACAACGATATCAAGTTTAATACATTAAAGGTTTTCATCAAAACCATTCGCAGCCCTCCGCCATTTTAGGAATTAGAGTACTTAGTATTCATACTACGTTTATTGACTATAGTTAAGGCGTAATGTGCGGTAACTAAGTGATGTCTTCCTACAAAACATATGATGCAATCGGTTGGGACATTCATACGACTTTGTTGACTATAATTAAGGATCATATGAATGGGTCTAAATCAATCATGAAATGACGGGTAGAACTTGACTAGCGCTTATGATTTGTTGACTATAGTTAAGGTCATAGGTCGCTTGGGGTAAAAACTATATCTGGAATTTCAAATGTTGAAATTTGCAATGAGATTGTATACCTTCTATTTAATAGTTAGATCCCGATCCCACTGTGAGTAATAGTTACTCCCGGAAGAATTTTATACTTTAGAATTAGCTAATCTAGTAGGTGTCTAGAAAAGTATTAATGGAGTTATGCCTCTGTGGAAATGGGGTTTATTTTAATTAGCTCCGTGCGAAAGCACGGGGAACCTTTCTTGGAATACCAACACTGGCCTGACTGACCGGTTAGCGAACTTGTAGAGTGTAATTAATCCTGCCTAATTTTATTTCTAGGATCTGAAGAAAAATTTGATAAAAACAGCGGGAAATATCAATTAGATAAGATAATAACCAATCTAATCATGCAAGAGCTTACGCTGAGTGTTTTCTTTTCTCTCTCCTAATGGCAGATACCAATGACGGGACTTAAGCTTCTATTAGAGAAAAACAACTGCTATGACCAAATTATAAAGACTGGCTGAGGAACGTGAACATTACCCTTACCTATGATAAGGTTGCATACGTCCTCACTACCAAAGCCCTTCCATCTCAGGCCCTGATTTCTCTGTTGCGGATAAGGAGATCCGCAAAACATGGGATATCGACTGTGCCACAGCAAAGTGCCTCGCATTAGCTTCGATGGACAATGAACATTAAAAGCAACACGAGAAGATAGATGTACAATCCATCTTTTTCTATACAAAAAAGTTGTATGGGAAGCAATCTCATGCTCTTAAATACGATGCCTCACGAAAATTGTTTCAAATGAGAATGGCTGCTGGTACGTCTGTAGGAGATAATGTCGTAAAAATGGTAGGCCTTATTGAAGAGCTTGAGGACCTGAGATGGACCATGGAGAATGAACAATATATTGATATCGTTCTACAGTCTCTCACCCCCGCCTATGCTCAATTTGTAGTGAATTTCAACATGCACAAATTGGAGAAATCACTTCCTGAACTTCTCAATATGTTTAGCAGTGCAGAGAGCATACTCAAGATAGTGAAAACTCCTGCTCTACTTGTTGGGAAATCTTCCTCCTCCGTCCCAAAAGCAAAAGCTAAGGGAAAGAAGAAGAAGAAACCCACCAAGCCGAGTGGTGGAGTTAAAAAGACGAAAGGGAAAAACATATTTGGGGCTGCGGGATCAGGGAAGGGTGAATGCTTCTATTGTCATAAGACGGAGCATTGGAAAAGGAATTGCACTGAGTACCTCGCCAATCTCAAGAAGAAGAAGCATGTTGGTGCTTCCGCTTCAGGTGTGTTTGTCACCGAAAACTGTTTTTTAATGAAATCTGCATCCTGGGTATTAGATACCGATTCATATTCTCACATCTGTAATTGTGTGCAGGGGTTACGAAATAGCAAGGTTTTTAAGAAAGGTGATCATACTCTGCGAGTTGGGAATGGTTCAAATGTTGATACTGCATCAGTGGGAGAGTATCACCTAGGATTGCCTTCAAGATGTATATTGATTTTGAATCCCTGTTTTTTTGTACCAACTATGTTATGTATTATTATATCTGTATCTTTGTTAGACAATGAAGGATATCATTTTGTATTGCAAAGTAATGTTATGAATATTAACCTAAATCAACAGTTGATTGGGTATGGTAAACTAAATAACAGAATCTACGTCATGAATCAACACACAGTTTTCAACATCCAACACACAAACAAAAGAAAGACTTCAGAAATAAATGAAGCATTCTTATGGCATTGTAGATTTGGTCATATTAACGAAACAAGACTAACCAAGTTACATAAAAATGGATATTTGAATCTGTTTGAATATAAATCCTATGCGACTTGTCAGTTTTGCATCAAGGGTAAAATGACCAAAACTCTGTTTACTGAACATGGAGAGAGAGCTACTGAACTCTTAGGCCTCATACATAGTGATGTATATGGACCAATGTCTACGCATGCAAGAAGCGGTTATTCATACATAACCTTTACTGATAATTTCTCGAGCTTCGGACACGTGTTCTTACTGAGACATAAGTCCGAAACTTTCGAAAAATTCAAGAAGTATAAAATTAAAGTAAAAAAACAAACTGGGTTGAGCATCAAAAAACTTCGACAGATCGAGGAGGAGAGTGCTTAAGTACGGAGTTCCTTAATTTCCTAAAAGAGAATAGGATTCTCTCTCAGCTCACTCCTCCGTACACACCACAGCATAACGGTGTGTCAGAGTGGAGGAATCATACCCTATTAGATATGGTACGCTCCATGATGAGTGGTGCTGAGTTACTACTTTCCTTTTAGGGGTATGCATTAGAGATTGCAGTATATCTATTAAATAGGGTTCCGACCAAATCCGTGCCTACCACTCCATATGAAATATGATGTGGGAAAAGACCATCTCTTAAACGAGTTAGGATATGGGGTTGTCCTGCTTTTGTTAAAAAGCATAATCCAGACAAACTCGAGACACGATCGGTTTTGTGCAAGTTTGTGAGATATCCTAAATATTCATATGGATATCTATTCTACCACAAGAAGGAACAAAAAGTGTTTGTTTCTCAATATGACACATTTTTAGAAAATGAGTTTTTTTTTATAAATGATACTATTGGCAATACGGTAGAACTGGAAGAAATTCCAGAGCCACAAACAACTACTGATGATTTGGTTGAGCCTGAAGTTTCGATAGAACCCAACGAGCCTCAGTCATTCCGTAGATCTAGTAGGTCTTCTCACCCACCAGAGAGATACTACGGTTTCCTCATTGGTGGTGATAGAGAATATTGCATCATGGAAGATGATGACCCTATTAGTTTTCAGCAGGCTATCACGAATAGTGACTCAGTGAAATGGCTGGATGCTATGCGATCCGAAGTAGAACCATGCACACCAACAAAGTATGGACTTTGGAAGTTGCATCTTCTGAAGTAAAACCCGTAGGGTGCAAATGGATCTTTAAGAAAAAGATTGGTGTGGATGGACATGTGGAGACCTATAAAGCTAGACTTGTAGCGAAAAGTTTTCGTCAAAGACCAGGATTGGACTATGATGAGACCTTTTCTCTGGTAGCTATGCTTAAATCCATTCGAATCCTACTTGCTATTGCTCCTTACTACGACTATGAAATCTGGCAGATGGACGTTAAAACTGCATTTCTAAATGGTGATTTAGAAGAATGCGTTTTTATGGATCATTCAGAGGGCTTCATTGACAGTAGGAGCAGCGAAAAGGCATGCAGGTTGCTTAAATCTATTTATGGATTAAAGCGGGTATCACGGTGTTGAAACATCTGCTTTGATGATACGAACGAAGAGTTTGATTTTATCAAAAACGTAGATGCATCTTGCATTTATAAGAAGATTGTAGGGAGTACAGTCACATTCCTCGTATTGTATGTGGATGACATTCTCTTGATAGGAAATGGCGTTCCTATACTACAATCTTTCAAACTATTCCTATCACAAAGGTTCTCCATGAAAGACCTGGGTGATGTCTCGTG
This sequence comes from Agapanthus africanus, assembly GCA_030015575.1. Lineage (NCBI taxonomy): Eukaryota > Viridiplantae > Streptophyta > Magnoliopsida > Asparagales > Amaryllidaceae > Agapanthus > Agapanthus africanus. The sequence continues at coordinate 46,403,161 of CM057345.1, read as the reverse complement.
CATTCTAGGCATTAAGATCTATAGAGATAGATATAAGAGAATGTTGGGATTGTCCCTATCCAGGTACATAGACACCATACTAAATAGGTTTAGTATGGAAGATTCCAAGAGAGGCAATTTACCCGCTTGTCACGGAATCACTCTCTCCAAAGACGAGTGTCCAAAGTATGATGAAGAGAGGGATCGCATGAATGTTATACCCTACGCTTCTACTGTAGGGTTTATCATGTATGCGATGTTATGTACTCGTCCAGATGTAGCTTATGCACTGAGTATAGTAAGCAGGTATCAATCCAATTCAGGGGAGAAACGCTGGACAGCTGTGAAGAACATTCTTAAGTACTTGCGAAGTACTAAAGAAATGTTCTTGGTGTATGGTAACAGGGATCTCCAAATGGAGGCCTTTACCAATTCCAGCTTCCAGAGTGACAAGGATGACAGCAAGTCTATCTTGGGTTTTGTATTTACCCTCAATGTAAGGGCGGTATGTTGGAAAAGTTTCAAACATGACACCAGTGCAGACTCAACGATGGAAGTTGAGTACATTGCTGCAAATGATGCTGCCAAGTAAGCAGTCTGGATGCGGAAATTCATCTCATAGCTTGGAGTGGTTCCAACCATTATTGATCCAATACCCTTATATTATGATAATAATGGGGTTATGGCGTTAGCTAAGGAACCCAGGTCCCATCAGCGTTCCAGACATATCCTGAGGCGATATCACCCGATCTGGGAGATAGTTGATCGCCGCGCGATCGAAGTTTGGAGAGTAGACATGAAGAACAACACCGCAAATCCACTCACCAAGGCCCTTCTACAGGCGCAATTTGAGCGACTTTTTGTGATCTTGGGTATGGGATACGCCAATAATCGGCCTTAGTGCAAGTGAGAGATTATTAAATATGTATGCTGTAGAGGCAATTATTGTAATTGTTGGACATGTATATATCTACAGGATAATCTTTCTCAGTATGATAGTATGCTATTTGGTTTGACTTTATCATTCATGTGTATGGTTCTACTTGTTATTAATGTCGCTAATACATGTTGATAAAGCCCCTAGGATCTTTGTTTAACTGCCAGGAATGCGATGCAGATCATATTAATGGGCCCTAGGTAGTCTATAAGCATATCCTTAAATGTTTCTAGTCGAGAGGATATCGAGACAGGGCATCGATGTCCCAGAGTAGACTAGTGTATACGTTTTTTGACCCTGAATTCGGGCGATGGATGATCCCATATCTATTGGTGTTTGACATCAAAGATTGTATACATGTGCTCATTAAAGACTGAGTATACTGAACGGACTCGCCGAGAACTCTCAGATGGTACCATATCTATCGTTAGATAGCAGTTCTCTGGTGACACTTATATAGGTTAGTCTGTAAACCCGAGATCGTCATAGTGTCTTGTGTGGTTCCCACTGTGCTTTGATTTCTACCCTACCACGGCTCTACTGAGTCGTGCAAACAGGTGGTTTTTGGGTACAGTCCTGAGTCACATGGAGGCAGTGAGCGATGGGAGGGGTTTCATCTCTCCCGGTATTGGGAGTTGATGTTGTGCTATGTGCGATTGGTTATAACCGCAAGTCCTTGGTTAGGGCTGCTGAGATTTACTGATAAGTATTATCAGTAGTTTCTCGATTGGTTATAGGCCACACATCGGCATGACTTATCGAGTTATTGGGGTCTGACGATTCCACCCCCTAGACTCGATATACGACATATCAGACGAAGAGACCGGACTGTACAGTAAGTGCTGCTTATAGGCTGTACGGGAATTTGGACAAGTTTGCTTGTTGATCTTCTATTCGTTCAATACCTGGGTAGCCGTTACGTCCAGGTAGTATCGCTGACGGCTTGTGGGTATCTGATGTGATCATTACCTACTGCTAGCGTATTGACGGGTGTTTAGAGTCTCACATAGAGCTTTCCTAGCTCAAGCAAAACGAAGTAGGGCACGTATAGAGATATGTGCGGGAGCTTGATCAAATACGAGTATATGATACCGTATTCTAATCTAGCGTTTTTTATATTAGCCGTGTTATATATGATATAACCGGATTATTGAATCAAGCTTTGATTTAATAATTTGATACATATATATATATATATATATATATATATATATATATATAAAAACTAATATAATGCTTATTTTATTTCTTTTCTTCTCATTATATATTTGATATATACAAATTGTATCATGGTTGATGATACATAGAACATGGCAATATGAGAATCACATTAGAGAAAAAGATAAAAAGAAAATGATTTACTTATATGAATAAAACAAAAAAATGAAATGAGTTGTGGCTTCTAAAATATTCTCCAAGATGCTAAGAACCATGATTCATTGTTTCTTTTATTTTATTCATCCAAATTAATTTTTTCTTTAGGTCATATTATCCTCAAGGTTTATTCTCATCTCCAAGTTCATCTTCTTCTTTTCTTCTCTAGTTTTTTCTAGGTTGACAAAGAGAAAAGAAAAGAAAGAATTTTTATGAGGAAAATTCCTACTTCATCAAACTACACTACTCTAGCAAATTAGTATAGGTTGTTCACCAATTCATAGATTAGTGAAGTGCGGGTTTGAATGTGAGAAGGTTCGAGGTGGATCATTTTCGACGATGAAGAATTCGGGCAAGCTCATTCCATCCTTCAAGTGGAGTCAAAGAAGAGTTCTTGGACTACTACTCGGAGCAATTGAAGTGAATGACTAGACTACAAAGGTTGTAGTTTCTATTCACTTAGTTTTAATCTCTAATCTGCAATGCTAAGAAACCCTAATCTCTAATTCGATTCTTGTTTAGTAAACTTATCCCTCTAGAATTTTAAAATTGCTTAATTACTTCTGTTAAAACCCTAGCAGAGATGCTAAGACACACTTACACATACTTCATTTTGCCGTGTTCCTTACTTAAATCGGAGCCAATACAAATGAAGGTTAGAAAAAGACTAATTCAAAAGCGGGAAAATAGTTCTATTTTTGAATATTGATGGGGCCCAGAAACGGTTTCCGTTACATGCCAACTATTTGATGCTTGACTAAATTGACTATATGAACAGCCTTGTCAAGAATAAATTATATCCATTAACAACAATATAATTTATATAAAGTAGTGGATAAATGAAGATTATCTATTGTATATTCATTAAATATTTACTGACCTAGTAATAACATGCCCGACGACCATCCACCCGAGTTGTCTCTCCGTGCAGGTCTACCAGAATGATCAATGGACCCATCTCCAGTCACCATCTCTTCCTCGATCTCACCGTGGCTCACTCGAATCTTCAAAAAATAATTAGAAAAACATACAATTGCAGAGATCAATATCTTCTTAGTAAATAAACTAAAACCTAGATAGTTATAGCCTTGCCAAAAGCATCATTAATTGAAGCAAATTAGATCAAGCTAGAGAAGCAAATGTGGCTATGGCTTGAGATTATATTTTTCAACAAACAATAATATTAAAAGATAAAATTCATGGCAAAAAACTAAAACCCAAAATATAAGAATTACAAATTTTCTTCTAGCGTTTAGAGAACCCTAACGTAGCCTAGTTACTTATTTCGCGAATGTTTCTTCTTTCATAAGTAATCAAGTACCATTTACTTATTTTTCATCTGCAATAAATGAAAAGTTATTAGAAATCGAGCATTCAGACAACATATTTTCAATAACGCAATGGCAAAAGCCTCCTGATTTGGTAGAAAGTTTTTATTAATAAAGAAGTATGAAACAATAAGCAAGGTAGAAACAATCAAAGAACGAACAAATGTTGGGTTTTTACTTACGTCGGGGTTATAACGAGCCACTACAGCAACGATAGACGGATACTCTTCAAGATTGTCCATAGAATGGATGGAGGGAGAGGTATTTTTTGGGTGGGGGATGGGGGATGGGTAGTAAACTATAGGATTCAATGTAGGTAGGGTTGGAAAAGGAATCCAGGTGTAGAAGTTTTGAAAGAGGATTGGAAGGCTTTTAATTTGCCACTTCTCAGAAAAGATTGTTCTTTCAATCCATTGACATTTTTTCTTTGGGAATGTGATAAAGACAAAAACCATGCATGGTTTCATCCAGCTGCCCATATTTGAGTTGGTGAGATTAATTAAAATCATCATCATTACATACCTAAAGTCTTCATTAACCCAATGCATCTTGTATTTTCTCATTCTCTTGCCTAAAATTTTAAGAAGGTTTTCTTTGTTAAATAATGAACAATGTTCATAGTTAAATCACATGAATCATGCCTAGGGCCAATACGTACCCTAAAATTTTAATCACTAAACAGTTGCATCACACCAATATTGCCATAAGTCCATACCAATAAAAATTAAAACATTATGCGTGCTTATGTTTGAGCTAGGACACCAATATTGCCATAAGTCTGTATGAATTGTTGAACTAAAGAGAAGGACATATCGATGCTTAAGGATCAAGAATCGGATGGCATGCAGTCGGTTATGCAGTTGCTTATTGAAACAAAATGCATCCTTGGTCTGATTAAAGAAGTTAGATATATTTAGATGTCTTTGGTTGCTTGCTTAAATCTTATAACATTTACCTTTTTAATTATAATGCATATGTTAGAAGTTTAAGCATTTGGAGTGTTGGGCATTTTAATCAAAGAATGTGGGCATTTGATATATTTGGAGTTCCATACAAAAGACTTAAGCCTGTTGTCGCGGTGCCCATCATATATATTTTTAAAAGGAAAAGCCCACGCAATAATTCTTTGTTTCCTGATTTTAGGTTGGAATCAATGTAAGGTGGCTTGTGCTCTATAGTAGACGCAGCGGGAAGCGGTAAAATTGGAAAACAAAATATTCCTACAAGCACAAGCATTCTAAACACTTGAATCATGCCAATGACTCAAACTAGTAACAAGAAAAGAAGCTAAACTAAAAGTTGAAACTAAAACCTTTGTAACTTCTTCAAGTGCTCCTCGGTAGACTCCTCCTAAGCTTCTAAGCTCCACGACCAAACTTGAAAGACGATCTCTTTGTCGAAAATGATCCATTTGAGGAGAAACCCTTCTTTGGCTCCAACTTCACTTCAAGTCAACTTCTTTGATGAAGTAACTTGGTCTATGATCTTTTAAATCTTGACTTTTCCTCTATTTTTCTTTTCTCTTTTGATGGAGATGGGAGCTAACTAGAGAAAGAGAGAGAAAAAGAAACAGCAAATGGAAAGCCTTAAGCGAAATTCGTATAGCCCCTCTTCTCTCTCTCCGTTTGACAAGCCAAACCGCTCTACTCCACTTGTCCATCCAAAACGGGTCGTTATGTACCCATAACCCATGTGCACTCACATGGCTACCACTTAAAGAAAAAGAAAAAAAATAAAACAAATAAGAATATGTAAATAAATTCTAAATGTCATTTGCATCCAAATCCAAGCATAAAAGAGAGTAAAATGCAAAGATATATATAATACTATATATCCAATGTGTGTGTGTGTGTCTATATATATATATAAATATATATATTAAATCAATACTTGATACCGTAAATAAAGGAACCAATTGAGATAGTTTGGAATGTAAAACTGATTATGTAAATAAATTCGTCTGCTTGGAACAGTGAGAAATAGTAGTCAATGGAGCAACTTGGCAAAGATGCAGAAGCCTGAGGCGTAAACAAACATGACAAGAGGCCGTTAAAATGCGTACTTTAGCTGTCAATTTAACAGAGCTGATGCAAAAAAGGGAATAATGGAATAGTGTTTCCAAAATGCAGTAAAGTTTATAATAGAAACTTTTAAATGCAGTGGTATTCAAAATCACATGATGGGTGGGTGCTTGTCTGTTTTTTCCCCTTTTATTTTATTTTCTTTCTTTCTTTGGGGAGTGTGTGTGTGTGTGGGGGGGGGGGGGGGGGGGTTTGGCAAACTTGTCATTGTTAAATGTTGTTTGCTACATCAATGTGGAGTTGTATGATAAATTCAACATTTTATTTGGCCCTCTTCAAATAAAAATAATCCGAACGATTTGTTACAAAAGGGAAAAGCTTAGTCCAGTGAAAGTACTTATCACTGGTAACCGCTTTCATCTTCCATCTTTGGATCCGGGGTAGGCGCTAATTTGAGCGCACAGTGATGATGTTATTCATGATCCAACGGTGGCCAATACAATCAAACAAAGGGCCCATGGTATTGTGATCTTGATGTAAGTCTAGAATTCATAAATAGCACCAAAATAGCATGGAAGTAATATCACCCATCCCAAATCCTTCATCTTTTAACTGGACCCTCTCAATTTATTATTTTCACTAAAAGGCTACCGATCAGCAACAAATTGAAGTTTAAATTGAGAAATAACCGCATGCCCCTACCCATTTAAACTAAAATGTTAAAGAATTTGGCTATATAAACTAACAATCATAAAACATTGTCTGCTAAATTTGCAGAAACTAGGAGAATGCGTGAAGGGAGTTTACATATCTTTAGATGTGGACTGCCTCGATCCTGCGTTTGCTCCTGGAGTTTCTCACATTGAACCTGGAGGCCTCTCGTTCCGTGATGTCCTCAACATTCTCCAAAACCTGCAAGCTGATGTCGTAGCTGCTGACGTCGATGAAGAGTTCAATCCGCAGCGTGACACTGTTGATGGAATGACGGCTATTGTTGCTGCAAAGCTTGTCAGAGAGCTTACCGCCAAGATTTCTAAATAGAACGAGCTTCCTAAATTCTCATCTTTATTAATTACTTTCCCTGCACTTTGCAGATGTTGAGAAGGTCCGCGTTTTCCATGGATTGTTGATGAAAAGGCGGTGATAGAATTGAGAATTGGTTTTTATTACATGAATAAGTTATATCAAGTTGTTCTGGTTGTAGTTTTAGCAGTAGTTTATTAACAGTAAATGGAAACCTGTTATGAAAATCTCTTAGTTTACATGGAGATGGTTAAGGCTGCAATATTCGCTCTCCCCTGTGTTTCGATTTTTATGTCCGAATGAACACGGGCATGATATTTATCGTACTTATAGTTCCGATTCAAATGATCAAAAATTAGCATCGTTGAATCATGAGAATATAGTAAAAGAGTTAAAGAGAGGATTTCAAATGAGCACCTTATAATGAAAAATAAACTTCAAGATACTTTCTCACACACTATTAAAACTCCATACAAATGACCATTTTACTTTCCTTCAATAGTCATTACAGTATCTCAATACATGCTTTTATTACCATTTTCCAGTCTGGACGGCTCTAATTTTTACGCCCGTCCCTCAAACGAGATAGTCTTATATTGCCGCACAAACCGCACAAACCACACAAAGAAACCCAGCTCCATGACCCCGAGCGCCGCCATGAGGAAAATGTACCTCTCCAAGAAACCGTCATTAAGGTTTGCCGGTACCCAACCCTGACGCCCTCCCTTTGTCGTAACTTTCATCACCACACTGAGCACCAAGCTACAGAAATAGCTCCCCATTGAATTCGCCGACAAAGAGAGCCCAATCCCCAGACTCCTCATCGCATCCGGAACCTGCGAGCCGAAGAAGTTAAACATCGACACGTACACAAACGCCTCACCGACCCCTAAAAACCTGTGTAATGGAGCAGAGGCACCACGGGTCCGGGGACGGTAGCGTGTCTTTCAGAGTTACGACTGCCGCATGGTCTAAAAACCTGATAATATATATAGATTGTTATTGAATTAAACTTACAAAGATACAACAATAAACAGGGAGAAGAATCCAAAAACGAAGCACTTGCCCGAACTCGGGTCCGCAGCCAGCGGGCTTGAGGAGGAGGTAGGTGGTTGTGAGGGAGAGCATGACTAAGCCCTGTTGTCGAAAGAAAGAAAATGTGTCAGATCATTATTAGTTTTGTATGTAAAAGCTAATTATTTGCAATGAATTATCAGATTTGTGTATGTAAAAGCTAGTTATTTGCAATAAATTTCACAAAATTATCCTTAATAACTATGAGCATTTTTCGCTAAACTGTCTTAAAATATTTTTATAACAGGACACTCTTTTAAACCAAACTTTAGGTAACTTCATCAAGCACTTTTGGGGAGCTAACCATATACAAAAAAAAACGTAAATTTTCAAAACTCCCTAAGCAGGTTTTCCCGATGTCAAAAGCTCCCGGGCCTCAAAGCGCTTGTTAAAACCCTCCTAAAAAAATTTCAGTTGTCAAAAACCCCATACCCACGGTATCATTATAGCTGCCTGCTATATTGATATGTATGAATTGTTTATTAGCTATACCATGCAACTATACAGATACCGTATGAAAATCTTTCAAGGAGGTTTTTGACAACCGCTTTGAGGCAGGAGGTTTTTGTCGGCGGGAGAACCTGCCTGGGGTTCTTAAGCTAGGATAGTTTAGTGAAATGTAGCCAAATTTCTTCATTATCATTGGTTTATTAATGGAAGGGAGTTGATGAGGAGATTATTTATTTCTTACAAGGGTGAGAATGGATTGGAAAATGGCGCAACTCCTGTATCTCCCAAGATAAGCATCACAGAGAAAAGCACCCAACAAAGAGACGAGATTAACTGTTCCCATCCATCCACTGAAAGTGTTTGAAGCCTCTGCATTGGCTTGTTTCAATACCCTTGTTGAGAATAGCACCGGTGATGGAGGTGGAGATCTCCTTCAGAAGTTGTCCTCCGTCGATTTGATAGCAAGCGTTTCGAACGGTTAAGATTTGGTGTGAGGCTTGTTAAGCGTATGGATCTCAAAGGATTGGTGTTGTTGTTGATGCCGAGCAATCTGCAAGTGAAGTCCTGAGATGGGTGACCACTGTAGGTCCCTCCGACGATCAAGTTAATGTCGAGAAATAAGAGAAAAGTAACGGCGTATTGGAAACAATTCCCCTTACATGAGTCTTCTGAAAGAGGGGTTTATATAGTGGTTGCATGGAGCGAGCCGGTGCGAGTCCTCGCCATCGGTTACGCCTTTTCGTTACGCTCGTGTAAATGGCGAGATCCGTCCAATAATGACGGGATACGCTCACTGATGGAGAGATGCGCCAGCGAGGGACAGGGAACATAGGGCGGCGGATATCTCGCCTTGGCGAGATACACGGAACCGTTGCAGGGGAGCTGGAGCTCCATGCTCTCGATTGATCGGGGAGGCCGAGAAAGCTCGGCCTGTCAGATGACTCAGACGAGCCGGGAGGCCGATGAAGCTCGGTGTCACGCCCCGCTTCCCAAAATACGGAATACGAGGGGTTGACAAGGCCAGCCATACTCCTACGGTCAAGGAAACATCCTGCCGTAGTCACACTTCGGTTTCTAGCTTTACATGGTAATCAGTAAATAATGCACAGGTAATGAGAAATGCAGTAACTGGAACAAAACAGTATAAAGAACTGACCTGATGGGAAACAAAAGGTATAACCCTAGATAGCTAATCAAGATGTCCGTGATGTACGTCTAGTCCTGGTCCAGGCTAAATCTTCTCCTCACACTGAGCATGCATACTCAGGTCGTCAGAGCGACACAATAGCAATATAATATATAAATTCATGTGATAACTCTAACAGTGATAATAAATATATAAAACAGTAAATCAATGACGGTATAGGTATGAACACGCAGTAATCAATGCAGTGGAACAGTAAAAGCAGTGAAATAATATGCCAAGTATGTCAACACAGTGAGTAAGTATGTCGATGCTATCACTCCTATCAGTCTCTAAGTCTCACTGTACATGTCACTAAGCCTATCGTCAGTCCAAGTGTGAGAGCCAACCACTCGCGAGTGTCCTCCACCCAAGGTTAGAACCCAAGGGCAAGGGACCACGGGCCCAACATATAACTCACGGTAATAATCATGTACCCTGTAAATCTCCATACATCTCCATATATATAAGCCTGCAAGGGACTCCCGAGATTCTGTTGAACTCACACTCAAACTACCCCACACCCCATGGTCTACATGAAACGCTAACCATAATCTCAAATACTAATCGGTCTGTGACAAGTCTGCGCGAGAACTGGAGGCAGGATCTCCATCAAGCACGTCCCGACTAATATCTAAGATAAATGGCAGTGTTTGGTGCCTTATCTATGACACTCATGCAAGAGTTTCCATAAGTGTCCCATACCACTTATAGTTACACGTACACGCGTCCCACAGACGTCGACAATGCAATAGAATAATAAGGTTTACTGATTGTGTACAAGTACGTGTCACTTTCACTTAATCACTTATTCACGAACACTAACGTACTTTCCATAATCATCACTAATACCTAACACTAGGTTATCAATGCAGTGACGTATGTATGATATGATGCGGAAACAATGTGTAAAGCATGATTAAGGTGTCATAAAACAGTATTCTATCACTTGCACGATTTATCATGAATCGTACGTGTACAGTTTAGCAAAATGATGAACGGGGAATAATTAGTATGTTCAGTTATATATTCAGAGAATTTGGTTTCACGTCAATCGGGTTTCAGGATCTCTAGTTATGGTCATTTCATTTTAAGCGTTCACGGCTGGAAATCCGGTTTCAGAATCGGAAGTCCGTTTCGCAACGCATTTTAATCCTAGTTGAGATCAGAATTTAGCGACACTACAGTTGAATGAAATCTAGATTTTTCAGTAAGGTTTTCAACGTAACAGACGGATCTTCAATCACGTCCGTACGTCAGGAGATATACACTGTTCAATACTAGTATGTCAATTCTGATTCTGTTGGGACTGTTATACGTCCCGATCTTTTAAATTACAGGTTAAATAGAAAATGTTGACGAAATAGGGTGAAACCACTTGTGTTATCTAGCTAACAGATTCATATTATATAAACAGCGGAGTTCCGCAACCTACGAGTTAAGGAAACCAGGTGGTACCCATTACGGGACAGCACACAGTAAACAGAGTCGCTCTGGACTGCAGTCCAGAGTCGCACTCCGATCTAAATATTGTCAAAGTTTAAGTACAGAAATATTTAGAAACTTGGATAGGGTTATAGTTCGTCGAGTCGGCTTCGATTTGAGCCCACGAATGCATCATTCCAGTATATATATAATTTATGGTGATTTTAACGGTTTTCAGGTACAAGAAATTTCCATTTTTACGGGTAAACTTGGGGGTAGTCGTTTTAGTCGCTAATAGTCGTATTTTCCAGCGAAATTTATACAAAGTATTCATCACTACAAGGGCCAATATAAACAATCCAGTTCCGTCAAATTAGATAAGTATTCTCATTGGGATCATATATCGAACAGGTACGTAGTATAATTTATTCAGAAAATAACTACAGAATCTATACGATTTTAGTTTGTAACAAGCATAACTTAGCATGTAGCAAGTAGAGAACTTTCCTGGGAACGTCTCGGGGATGCACAGCAGTGACGCGGTCTATTGCAATGGCACGAAGCGATCACGACGCAAATACGACAAGGATTTGCCTCGGCTCGAGCTTAGTTTGACGGCTCGGTGCAGTGGGTGGCGACGGAGATGGCAGGGGTGTCGGTGCTCAGGGTAGGGTTGAGGGCTCGGGTTTGGTGAATGAGTTGATGGGGTGAGAGAGAGAGATCAAGAGAGAGAGATCAAGAGATATATAGAGAGAGAGGAGTGTTGAGAGAGACAGAGAGAGTGAGGGTTGTAGAGAGAGAGAGTGAGAGGGATACAGAGAGGGAGAGAGTTGTAGAGAGAGGTAGAGAGATTGAGAGATATTAGAGGGAGGGGGAGACAGAGAGATTGAGAGAGAGAGAGAAAGGATTAGAGAGAGCGAAAGAGAAACACACACAGAGAGAGAGAGAGAGAGAGGAATTCAGAGAGAGAGAGACAGAGAGTGTGAGTGAGATCAGAGAGTGAGAGAGAGATGATGACGGCGATGATGCGGGGAGTCGACGGGATGTAGGTGTGTCGACGACGAGACGAGAAGCTCACCGGCATCGGGGCAGGGGTGGTCGAACTCGGGTGCAGGGGAGTTTGAGCTTGGCTGTGGGTTTTGGGGTATTGGGTGATGGTGGCAGGGAAGAGTGAGGGAGGGTGGTGAGAGGATGAGGGCGGTGATGAGGGCTCGACGAGATGGCCGGCGGAGTGGGGTGATGGCGACGGAGGAGGCGTGGGCATGGGTTCAAGAGAGGGAGAACGGGAATGAGGGGGCTCGGGGCGAGGAGAGTGGTGAAGAGGAGAGAGAGGTGCGGTAGACGGGGGTCGCGCGTCGTGGAGAGTAACGCGCGCGAGCGACGAGGGCGCGAGCGTGGGCGGAGGCGACGGAAGTGGGTCGAGGACAGCGGCAGGAAATTAGGGAGTAGCCGTTGGGGAGAAGAGGTAAGGTGTGGGCCGGGTCGGGTTGGGCGAGGATTAATATAAGGGAAAATCAAATGGGGAAAATAAAGGGAGTGGGCCGGGGCCGAGAAAAATGGTGCTGGGCTTGGGGATTTGTTTTGGGTTTTAAGAATAAATTAAGTTATAAAAGAATGGGCTTGGAAAATAGTATATGGGCTGGGGAAAATTATTTGTTAATTCTAAATAAATTTTGTGTTGGGTTTGAGGAAAAGGAAACTATAAAAGAAATAGGTAATCGGGTTCTGGTCTAGCTTAGGGAAAAGTAGTGAAGGGAAAATGAAAGTGTGATTAGGTTTTATTTTTCTTTGAAAGACTACCAGGTAGAAAATAAAAAGGATTTTATAATTCTAGAAACAATAATAATAAACTAAATAACTTTTGAGGGGAACAAAATACGAATATTGGTATAATAAGAAGCTGGGTATTATATTATACCACCCTTACAAAAATTTCGTCCTCGAAATTTAAAATAAACGATAAGTAATACAAACATAGGCGAAAGCTATTATATTGCACACTAACTCATAAAGATTTACTAGAAATACGTGGACGAAGAAATTTGAAGGTTTATATATGTACGAACAACATACAAAAATAAAGGTTTAAATAAGTATAAGACAGGAACAACTACAAAGGCAACCTATATGTATACGAGAATAGCAATAACAACAATAACGAACAATGATATTCGATGCGTACTCGATAAAATCGAAACTCAAATATGTGCACGTATAAGTATATCAAAGGTAGCACGGCAGAAATAATGAGTATAAGGCACAATCATTTATAATAGTAAACATAGGCACAATACCCGAAAAGATAAAAAGAACGAAAATAAAGTAGTGAATGATTAGTCGGTAGGTTAAAACATTTTAGGATAATTTATCGATCGAATAGTTTTAGAGTAACTTAGAAAACCCACGTAATGAAAATAAGAAACATGTAACGAAAATATACGCGATGTAAGGTTGCGCTACTGAAAATGAGAATAATAATAGTGTACTTAAAATACATAAAACGGAGTAATCAATAACACGCACTCTTTGATAAATACCAAATAATGAAAACTAAATTTTCGAATAACAGTGTCCCTAAATATATATTTAAGGTAACAGGAAAAATATATATAGGGCTAACTAGGGTAGGATTTACAAGGAAGTGTGGCTCATACAAAAGGTCGGGGTGTGACGGCTTGAGACTGAAGGTCAAAGAGATCGGGGTCGGGTCAGTACAGGAAGTAGAGGTGAGCAACAAAGGACTACAAGGGGAAAGTATGGGGAGGATAACGGTCGGTACATCATATGAATCAAAAATTTGAAGGGTCAGCGAACTCGGAGATTTCACTAAAAAAAAAATTTCCTCCCAGAAGGAATCTCAAACGAGGCACAGACGAAGGATGAAGGGTGGACCTCTAAAAGATCGGGTGCGGTACTAGTTAAACTCAGTAAGGGTTAAGACAATGTAAGGAGTAGGAGTGGACAGATCTCAGTAGGGAAAATAATTATATAGAAAAAATAATCAAGTATCAAGTGAACTAAGAAGATCGAAAGATTAGCGAACTCAGCAATTTATTTTATTCCAGAAGATTTTAAACAAAACATTCTCAAAGACGAAAGGTGGCCCTAGACTATACACAAATTTATTTGGCCAGATAAGACAACATCTAAAGGAATCCCGTCAGTCGCGGTTGTGGAGATTCAGCAGTTTGCAGTAGGCTCGTGCGCTCAGGTAGGGGCGTCCATTTCCATATCGCCTCGCAGGGATCGCCATTGGGAGTTCTTCCACAGCAGGGTCTTGATCTTCTGGTCCTTCTTCCTCGGCTGGAGCTTCTTCATCGAGGTCTGATTCCATGTGATTCTCTTCTTCTGGATTCTCTTCCATGGGATTTTCCTCCACTGGATTTTCTTCTATCGGGTCTTCCTCGGGATCTTCCTCTATCAGGTTCTCTTCAGGGTCTCCTTCCTCTTCGTCGGAATCGTCTATCATGTCAAACTCTGGGGCGGCTGCTCCTTCGTCTTCGGAATCGCTGTTTCCAAAAATGACCTGGGGACCGTTGATCTCATCGTCAGAACTCATCAGTGTGCGGTCTAAGAAAACGCATGACTGTGCATCCTCATCCAAATGCGGCGCTGCTCCAGGATGGGCCATGGCCTGAAAAGAAAGAGTCATGATTAGACAGTGGAATACCTCAAGAAAATAGCTAAGTGTACGAAGTATAGAAAGATATGCGGTGGCAGGAACTGAAAAATCAAGATTAAAATGCGGTGATAATGAATAGTATGAATAAGGGAAAGGACAAGAGAATGATACATATATTACGATTCAAGTTTTATTGCATTCAACTAAAAGTTCGACGGATACAAGATTTCAAACGGAAAGAAATATTTAAAAGAGGATGACAACATAATACTGAAATTAGAAAACATGAAAATTCTCCTTTGATTGCTAGACTGCTGTATTCTCGTCACGCGAGTTGAATCCTGTGTTGGGTCCGCTTTATTCTCAAAGTTCGAACTACGCAATAATCATCACTTGGCAGAAGTGGGGAGTGTGGACGAGTCTCCTCCTTATAGTTCTTTCCTTTCTGGGCAACCGTTGATGAGATGTTCGTTGGATCCGCAAATCAGACATTTCCCTTGTGCGCGGCAACAATCCCTCTGAAGGTGTCCTGGCCTCTTACAGTACCCACAACATTGGGTCTTCTGCTGCTTCTGTCGCGGGGAAACAAAATGGCGCTTCATCTTCTTCTCTTTTCCTCGCCTAACAGGGATCCCTTTACAATTTGAGACTCCCGTTGGTGCCTGATTCACCTGCCTTCTCAGTCCTTCAGCTAACAAGTCGTTCGTTCGCTCCTGGGTTTCCTTCAGACCTTGCAGTACACTCAGAATCTCAATGTTCTGATTCTGGGGAGTGGAGATGGAGGAAGAGTCGTTGGACGACATGATCCTGAAACAATAATTTTGAGGATGATATAAGGCACAAGCTATAAGAATCAAAATGTAATACGGATTGGACAAAGATTCAAGAATATCAGATGTGATGAAATTTATTACAAGCGGAAAAACCAACTGTATGACTCTAAGTCACTTAAACAGAGTACGGTAGTGCAATTGCAACCACGTAACCCTGCCAAGTCACCCGAAACCCTAGCAAATGGATTGCAGAACACTCAATGTGAATATGAATCAAGAATAACAAGTTTACAACCTAGACCAAGGGATGTCTTAGATTGTCAAGCTATACACGGAAAACTGCAATCCCAATCGAAGCATAACCTGGGCTCTGATACCAACTAAACCATGTCACGCCCCGCTTTCCAAAATACGGAATACGAGGGGTTGACAAGGCCAGCCATGCTCCTGCGGTCAAGGAAACATCCTGCCGTAGTCACACTTCGGCTTCTAGCTTTATATGGTAATCAGTAAATAATGCGCAGGTAATGAGAAATGCAGTAACTGGAACAAAATAGTATAAAGAACTGACCTGATGGGAAACAAAAGGTATAACCCTGGATAGCTAATCAAGATGTCCGTGATGTACGTCTAGTCCTGGTCCAGGCTAAATCTTCTCCACACACAGAGCATGCATACTCAGGTCGTCAGAGTGACACAATAGCAATATAATATATAAATTCATGTGATAACTCTAACAATGATAATAAATATATAAAACAGTAAATCAATGACGGTATAGGTATGAACACGCGGTAATCAATGCAGTGGAACAGTAAAAGCAGTGAAATAATATGCCAAGTATGTCAATACAGTGAGTAAGTATGTCGATGCTATCACTCCTATCAGTCTCTAAGTCTCACTGTACATGTCACTAAGCCTATCGTCAGTCCAAGTGTGAGAGCCAACCACTCGCGAGTGTCCTCCACCCAAGGTTAGAACCCAAGGACAAGGGACCACGGGCCCAACATATAACTCACGGTAATAATCATGTACCCTGTAAATCTCCATATATCTCCATATATATAAGCCGGCAAGGGACTCCCGAGATTCTGTTGAACTAACACTCAAACTACCCCACACCCCATGGTCTACATCAAACGCTAACCATAATCTCAAATACTAATCGGTCTGTGACAAGTCTGCGCGAGAACTGGAGGCAGGACCTCCATCAAGCACGTCCCGACTAATATCTAAGATAAATGGCAGTGTCTGGTGCCTTATCTGTGACACCCATGCAAGAGTTTCCATAAGTGTCCCATACCACTTATAGTTACACGTACACGCGTTCCACAGACGTCGACAATGCAATAGAATAATATGGTTCACTGATTGTGTACAAGCACGTGTCACTTTCACTTAATCACTTATACACGAACACTAACGTACTTGCCACAATCATCACTAATACCTAACACTGGGTAATGCACATTATCACTAGGTTATCAATGCAGTGACGTATGTATGATATGATGCGGAAACAATGTGTAAAGCATGATTAAGGTGTCATAAAACAGTATTCTATCACTTGCACGATTTATCATGAATCGTACGTGTACAGTTTAGCGAAATGATGAACGTGGAATAAGTAGTATGTTCAGTTATCTATTCAGCGAATTTAGTTTCACGTCAATCGGGTTTCAGGATCTCTAGTTATGGCCATTTCATTTTAAGCGTTCACGGCTGGAAATCCGGTTTCAGAATCGGAAGTCCGTTTCGTAACGCATTTTAATCGCAGTTGAGATCAGAATTTAGCGACACTAAAGTTGAATGAAATCTAGATTTTTTAGTAAGGTTTTCAACGCAATAGACGGATCTTCAATCGCGTCCGTACGTAAGGAGATATACACTGTTCAATACTAGTATGTCAATTCTGATTCTGTTGGGACTGTTATACGTCCCGATCTTTTAAATTACAGTTTAAATAGAAAATGTTGACGAAACAGGGTGAAACCACTTGTGTTATCTAGATAACAGATTCATCTTATATAAACAGCAGAGTTCCGCAACCTACGAGTTAAGGAAACCAGGTGGTACCCATTACGGGACAGCACACAGTAAACAGAGTCGCTCTGGACTGCAGTCCAGAGTCGCACTCCGATCCAAATATTGTCACAGTTTAAGTACAGAAATATTTAGAAACTTGTATAGGGTTATAGTTCGTCGAGTCGGCTTCGATTTGAGCTCCCGAACGCATCATTCCAGTATATATATAATTTATGGTGATTTTAACAGTTTTCAGGTACAAGAAATTTCCAGTTTTACGGGTAAACTTGGGGGTAGTCGTTTTAGTCGCTAATAGTCGTATTTTCCAGCAAAATTTATACAAGGTATTCATCACTACAAAGGCCAATATAAACAATCCAGTTCCGTCAAATTAGATAAGTATTCTCATTGGGATCATATATCGAACATGTACGTAGTATAATTTATTCAGAAAATAACTACAGAATCTATACGATTTTAGTTTGTAACAAGCATAACTTAGTATGTAGCAAGTAGAGAACTTGCCTGAGAACGTATCGGGGATGCACGACAGCGACGCGGTCTATTGCAATGGCACGACGCGATCACGACGCAAATACGACAAGGATTTGCCTCGGCTCGAGCTTAGTTTGACGGCTCGGTGCAGTAGGTGGCGATGGAGATGGCAGGGGTGTCGGTGCTCAGGGTAGGGTTGAGGGCTCGGGTTTGGTGAATGAGTTGATGGGGTGAGAGATAGATCAAGAGAGAGAGAGAGAGATCAAGAGATATAGAGAGAGAGGAGTGTTGAGAGAGACAGAGAGAGTGAGGGTTGTAGAGAGAGAGAGTGAGAGGGATACAGAGAGGGAGAGAGTTGTAGAGAGAGGTAGAGAGATTGAGAGATATTAGAGAGAGATTGAGGGGGAGAGAGAAAGGATTAGAGAGAGAGAAAGGATTAGAGAGAAAGAAAGAGAAACACACACAGAGAGAGAGAGAGAGAGGAATTCAGAGAGAGAGACAGAGAGTGTGAATGAGATCAGAGAGTGAGAGAGAGATGATGACGACGATGATGCGGGGAGTCGACGGGATGTAGGTGTGTCGACGACGAGACGAGAAGCTCACCGACGTCGGGGCAGGGGTGGTTGAGCTCGGGTGCAGGGGAGTTTGAGCTTGGCTGTGGGTTTTGGGGTATTGGGTGATGGTGGCAGGGAAGAGTGAGGGAGGGTGGTGAGAGGATGAGGGCGGTGATGAGGGCTCGACGAGATGGCCGGCGGAGTGGGGTGATGGCGACGGAGGAGGCGTGGGCATGGGTTTGAGAGAGGGAGAACGGGAATGAGGGGGCCCGGGGCGAGGAGGGTGGTGAAGAGGAGAGAGAGGTGCGGTAGACGGGGGTCGCGCGTCGTGGGGAGTAACACGTGCGAGCGACGAGGGCGCGAGCGTGGGCGGAGGCGACGGAAGTGGGTCGAGGATAGCGGCGGGAAATTAGGGAGTAGCCGTTGGGGAGAAGAGGTAAGGTGTGGGCTGGGTCGGGTTGGGCGAGGATTAATATAAGGGAAAATCAAATGTGGAAAATAAAGGGAGTGGGCCGGGGCCGAGAAAAATGGTGCTGGGCTCGGGGATTTGTTTTGGGTTTTAAGAATAAATTAAGTTATAAAAGAATGGGCTTGGAAAATAGTATATGGGCTGGGAAAAATTATTTGCTAATTCTAAATAAATTTTGTGTTGGGTTTGAGGAAAAGGAAACTATAAAAGAAATAGGTAATCGGGTTCTGGTCTAGCTTAGGGAAAAGTAGTGAAGGGAAAATGAAAGTGTGATTAGGTTTTATTTTTCTTTGGAAGACTACCAGGTAGAAAATAAAAAGGGTTTTAGAATTCTAAAAACAATAATAATAAACTAAATAACTTTTGAGGGGAACAAAATACAAATATTGTTATAATAAGAAGCTGGGTATTACACTCGGCCTGTCAGATGGCTCGGAGACGAGCCGGGAGGCTAAGGAAGCTCGGCATGTCAGATGGCTCGGAGACGAGCAAGGAGGCTAAGGATGCTCAGCTCTACAATAGCTCGGAAATGAGCAAAAGGTGGATGTAAGTTCGGCTGCTGGATTCCTTGAGAGCAAGTAGTGGGGGTGTAAGCTCGGAGACCATCCGAGAAAAATCGCCAATGCTCCACACTGATTTCATCTCGACAGCCCCCAGGTGCCTATTAGGCTTACGCGGATGATACGCCATCTTCCATGTGTCGTGATCTGAGGAATTCACACTTATAAACCTCATCGTTAGCCCCCAACTCTCGTTCCGACCTATTTATGGGTCGGGTTAAGAGTGACCTGCTTGGTTTTCTCCTGCTCAGTTTAGTGCCGAGAATCATTAGTGTGGATTGTCTGAGGACGACGTAGCATTGGGCAGTTGCGTTGTTTCGATCTTCGAGTCCACATAGCGTCTCACCGTGCGCCTAAGTTTTCGCTTGTATCTCCGATGTCGTCAGCGGATCAGTGAAATGATTGCGCTTTAAAGAGGGGGCACCGCTTCGCTCGATCGCCAGTTGGGCTACGTGCCACGTGTCCGACGTTGGTTGACGGATAAGACAGGCTGTCTCTGACTTCTGCAATCGAAGAGACGTCCCAAATGGTCGATCTCCACGTGGAGCCCCGACGGCCGCTAGGCGCGATGTTTCGTTTTGGCAGAAATCGATCTGGGCCGTAGGATGTTCTCATTTGGGGTGTATAAATAGGAGGGGACCATCCTAGACCCAACACTTTGCTATAATTC
Organism: Agapanthus africanus; assembly: GCA_030015575.1. Taxonomy (NCBI): domain Eukaryota; kingdom Viridiplantae; phylum Streptophyta; class Magnoliopsida; order Asparagales; family Amaryllidaceae; genus Agapanthus; species Agapanthus africanus. The sequence continues at coordinate 46,383,199 of CM057345.1, read as the reverse complement.
TCTCTTGTTGTTTGAAGATTGTCTGGCGCACCTCTGCTTAGATCGGATCACCTCTTAAATTTTCCTCGACGAGTCCCTTTCTTTGAATCAGGTTTGATGTCTTCTTTCGAGAAGTCTGTAAATGTTGTAGGGGTAAAGTCGGGCGATGAGGCTCCAGTTGCTGGGGCCGAGTCCAGTGGGTCTTCTTCCTCTTCAGCTTCATATAGCCGAGAGCATTCTTCTTCTACTGCGTCTTCTGTGTCGGGCTCGCCCCCCAGAGTCAGGGCCATCCTTGTCACTCACCGTCGGGGGGCGACAAGGGCTCCCAAGGTGCGCATCGGGAACATCCACGATGCGCCCTCCGTCTTGAATCGTCTGGACGAGATTTTCGACATCCGGACTCGATTCCATATCCCATTTAACTATTCACTCCATTTAGCTAGAGAAGGTGAGCGGGCAGATCAGGTGCGGGGCAAGAAAATTGCTCTATATCTAGAAGCATTCCGGACAGGAATGTGTCTGTCCTCCTCATCCGCGGTTTGTGCGGTGCTTCATTGCTTCTATCTTGCCCCGGGTCAGCTAGCACCGAACTCGTGGAGAATCCTTCTCGGGTTTTTGGTCCGGTTAAAATTTGATCGGATCCCTTTCAGTTTGACCATCCTTTTGTCTTTTCTTTGCTATAAAAATCACCCCGGTACCACCAAGGAAGAGCCGAGCTGGGTGTATTTTTCATTTAAAAACATAAGTATGGGATGGATGGGTCGAGGGTAGCGGTCGCCCCTTCTTCCATACATGAATGGAAGAAGTACGTATTCATCAGGCCACCGAAGGGAGAGTATTGTCCTGTATCCACACAGTGGCACATGGCCGACTGCCCGAGGGTGAAGCAGTCGACTTCCCCAGAGGAGAGAGTGGTGTCCCAGTGGGAACCGATCCAGCGGGTGGATGTCCTGCTTTTCGAGCAGGTACTAAGCTGGGCTGGGCTCAGTGATGCCCGTTTTTTGGGTAAGTTAGGGTTTTCATCGACCTGTTTAGACTCTGCTAAATTTTCTTTGTTGTTTTAGTGTCGCTGACCTTTTTCTCCCGTGTGTTCTTTTTTACAGAGCCCATGGACCGATCAAAAATCATGGCTACCATGGCCGCCAAGGCTCAAGGAAGAAAGATTGGGGGCGCAAGATCGTCCCAACCAGGTCCGAGCACGGCCCCGAGGCAAACTCCTCCAACTAAGCCTTACGCCGCACCCCCAGTCCCGGAAGAACGCCGTGGGGGGGTCATAAGCACGTGCAGGACCAGGCACCCCAGGCGAGGGAGGATGACGAGTCTCAGCCCACCGAAATCCCTCTTAAGAGACAGAAGCGGGTGGTCTCTCATCCATCCCTTACCGAGATTCAAGTGCAGGAGGGCGACTTCTGCATTGAGGTGCCCTCGGGGCTATCCGTGGCCGACAGCTTGCTGGCGGACATGGAGCAGGCAGCTGGGGGCAAGCTTTCCTGGGGAACCATGAAGGCTCAGGTGGCCGCAATAACGCAGGAGACGGTTCTGGTTAGTATCCTCCCTTTAAGTAAAAATTCCTCAAGTTTTATTTCCTCAGTTTAAGCTTTTTAACATGTTTGTTGTTTTCCTTAGTTCCTCCAGCATTGCGCTCTCCTCGTCGCCATGGAGTCTGTAACAACTCCAATTTCTATGTATATAAAATTGTTTAAAAGTTAATGTACAATTGGGGTATTTACAATTCCTGTGAATGCTATAAGTATTTGTTTCAATTTTGAACAGCAAGAAAGAGCTTGTAGCTCACTGGTAAAGCCTTGCATTGCTGAAGCATAGCATCAGAGTTCAAATCCCATCAGCTACGTTATCTTTTTATTTTGATTTCTTTTAATCTTTTTAAAAGCCCAAGAGTCTATACGGGCACAACACGTAAAACCAAGAGTCACACTTTAAATAAACATGTGCACGGATGAATATGAGGCGACACCTACACGTGGCACGAAGACCAACCCCAGCCGTCGGTGTTGGCTCAGCGACGTTAGCAAAAAGACCGGCGCCGTCGATCTCGCCCGTCCCAAATGCCATCATCTTCTCACCTCTGCAACTCTTGGCCTACCCCACTTATCTCATATTGCTTGTTTACTCTGAATTAATCCAGAGAGCAATAAAATGCCCATTTAATCCTACTTTAATGCATATTTCAATGCATTCTTTAAACACCCTAAACCCTAATTTTTCCCTATAAATACCACCCTCATTTCACCCCTACTCACTCACAATTCCCTGCCAAAACTCTTAAGAAATTTCCAAGTTCCTATAGTATGCAAGTGGAGTTAACGAAGGGCGAAACTCCGACGAAGTTCGAGCAACGACCCAAGGAGTTTCCGGCGACGAAAAGACGCACCGGCGCTTCCTCACTCTTCATCTTTCTCCCCTCTACCTTCTAAGCCAGTAAGTCTCATTTCCCCCTCTCATCTTCATCTTGAAAAAGTTTTATTTCTAAAACCCGACGGAAGCGGAGTTAGTCCGACTTCCAATTTGGTTTTCTTTAAAAACTACACTTTTCTTTAACAAGATAAAATCATATCCTCATATATTGTTTAATAAATATTAACAAACTCAATAAAACAAGTTTCACATCAAAATAATCATTTTTGTGACATTTATCGTATTTTTACATAGAAATACCACAAACTATTCATTTCGACATTATAACTTATTTCCTTGCTATACCTTTAGATAGTTCACGAGGTAATGACCTACCTCATCACAACACGTATCTCTATCATAGCACGATGAATTTTGGGACAATAGAATACGGGAAATACGACCATACAAATAAATACCCTAAAATTACAAAACCATTTTCTATAAAAAGTGTATTAATCATTTCCATGAAATTGTACCTCTACAACCCATATTTGGGGAGCCCTGTTTCGGGATGGTGTGGATCATCGCATATCTTTGGGTCTAGCAGAGCGGAATTCAGATCTCCGCAAGGAGCATTCGGATTCCGATGGAAATTTTAATATCATTTTCAAGAAAATGAGATTTCTAGAAAATAATAAATTAAAATTATTTTTATATAAATATATATATATATATATATATATATATATATATATATATATGTATGTATGTATCATGAAAAGTTCTATTTTAGATATAATATATAATATTCCAACTTTTCTAAATCAAAAGAATCTCTTTACATAAAAATACCATGTAATACAAAACAAGTTCAATATATATCAATAAAATACCATATACTATGAAAACTAGGTTCTATTTACTAGAAATATCACAATTGTAAAATATACAATTATGAAAACCCTAAAGACGATAATTAAATGCTTAAGGTGTATTTTGAAAATTATAAAAAATTATTTTTATATAAAACCCCCTCAAGTTATATAAATTACAATAAGAATCCTAGTAGGTTTAAACGGAACCAGTCTCTTGAGCCCAAGGGAGCCGGAGATATGGGTGCTTGCCTATCTAAGATAGACAACCTAATAAACGGTGTTATCAATACGGTAATTGTCTTTGAAAAAGACACAAATCCTGCCGTCCATTTGCAGCAGTTACCGATAACACCAAAACCTAATTCAGGATTCAATTTCTTTTCTAATTGTCTGACTCAGACTGGATCTCAATATAATCAATTTGAATTGAATGAGATTCAAGTATAAAACACAATTCAATATGAATCCATATATTAAATCTGTTCAAACTATTCAATCTATATTGATTGAACCGAACCATGGATATATTCCATCTACATGTTCTTCCATTTTATTCGTTCTATTACTGATATCATGGTTTCGGCAAGTCATCTATCTATAACAATCTATAATGCAAGACAATGCAATTTACAATACAATACAATCAATACAAAAGTCATCGCAGGGTTTATAAGGGGTAGATTGGTACGGAAGGTGTTAAAAGTGGCATGAGACTGTAACCATAATACACATAACCTGAATATCCATTGCCGTTGTACCGTAACTTAATGGTTTCTGGTGCTCCGTATACCTTAGTCTCCGGAATAGTGGGACTCCTCTCGTATACACTGGCATTTTCTGTACCAAACTACAAACAAGAGCGTTAACAATATAATCAATATTAATAATTATACACTCTCTCTGCCTATTCTACTTCTTCCTTATTTTTGGGACTTACCGAGCGATTGCTCGCTGACGACATTCTGTTTCTTCCTTCTTTGGAATGTTGTCAGGTGGATCGAACCTTCAGGAGATCGAGCCCACTAGCGAGGATTTGGATCAGCTAGCCTTCGACCCAGAGCTCTAGTTTACTTGTACATTTCTGTATTTTCATTTCTGTTATGCCACTATTTAGGCATCGCTTTCATTCTATGTATTTACTTTTCCATTGTACTGTAAAAAGAATGTGCATGGAACCCTCCCATGCAGGTCAGTTCTGTGTGGACAAGCTAAGCAATATATAACACAAGAAATAGCAACTAAAAACATTTTTTACATTATATATTCCTTGTATCTTATTATTTCAAATTCTTTGAATCTATCCTAACCCTATTTTTTATTCAAGGTTATGGATTCCCCAAACAACACCAGCACAAATGTCAACAACACACCTCCACCTCTACCGCTCACACATGCCGTCACTGCTCTAATCAATAAGCAGATGGTACTGCTTGAGGCGATCCGAAGCCTCCTAGAAGGACAACAGCAGCGGACTGATATTCTTATGAACCGACCAGAAGTGGAAGCCCCTGGGGTAAAGCAATTCAGAGCTTTACACCCCAAGCAATTCTCGGGGAAGGAGAGCCCTCTTGAAGCTGAAGAATGGACTCAAAGTATTGAAATAGCTTGGGTTCGAGCTGCGAAGCTGCAACTCACTGACAATGCACGGGTCTGGTAGAAGGCGGAAGAAAGCCGTCTCGCCCAACCGATCGAATGGAAGACTTTCCGCGACATGTTCGACGCAAAGTACTTCCCAGAGACTGCTAGATTTGACATGGAACAGCAGTTCATCCACTTACAACACGGTTTGATATGGACCAAATCTGTGGATGAATATGATGTTGAGTTCATCATGCTCAGTCGGTAAGATATGTCTCAATAATTCGGTTTTCAATATATCACATACTACACAGCTAACACAATACCTTAACAGGTTCGCGGCATACCTGATACCGACTGACGAGATCAGAGACCGACGATTCCAACAAGGGTTAGATCCGAAGATCCAGGCTGCAGTAGCTACAGGAGATTTCCCGACCCATGAATCGGCTCTGAAAGCTACCCGTCGATATGAGGCAGTGGTAAAGATGAAGGGCGGACCACAATCTGCTGGAATTAAGCGCCCTGCCAACTAGATGGCAGTAGGAGCCTCGTCAAGGCCACCCTTTGTGCCCGGAGACCGGGAGTACCGAACAACCTGCCCAACCCAGCTTTTTGCACATATTGTCGGAGGGATGGACATCTAACGAAAGACTGTCGGTGTACAAATCGCCTTTGCTTAGTCTGCGGCTCAGCTACTCATGATATTGGGTCTTGTCCTCGTAGATGTAACCCAAATGCTGCACCCAGACCAGCAATCACCTACCCGCAGCGGCCAGCCATTCAGGCACTTGCTCCACGACTTGCACTACCTGCTCCACCTCCTCATCGACTGCACCTCCTTCTCGTCAGTTCCATCAAGTTCAACGGAACCCACCTCAAGGACAAGGGAACGGACAGAGGAATGCTCCTCCAGTAAGGAGGAACGTGCCGAGGCGACAGGCTTTCATAATGACTGTGGAAGAAGCTGAAGACACCGACCAAGTCATCACTAGTAGCCTCACTCCCTGCACTCGTACTATTCGATACCGGAGCATCTCATTGCTTTATGTCGCAATGATTCGTCCGAACTCATGCGATTCTAGTCACACCGCTTGTATCCAGCTGGAATGTCAGTACAGGGAACAACGTTCTAAAGGAAACAATGGAATACAACTGTGTCCAGTGGTCATCTGCAGTAGAGAATTCTATGCTGACTTTAAGGTGCTGGACATACCGAACTTCAATGTGGTTCTAGGTATGGATTGGCTAAGAACCTTCTACGCTATCATCGACTGTCGTCAAAGGAGGATAGTGTTCGAGATTCCAGACCATCCGGTCTTTTATTTCAAAAGTGGAGACCGCACCCTGGAGCCAGACACTTACAAGGAGAAACCAAAGAAAGCAGTGATCGCTACACATCAGGCGGAAGAAGATAAACCGGAGGTAGTTCGAGAGTTCGACGATGTATTTCCTGAAGACATATCAGGTTTGCCTTCCGATCGAGCTCTTGAATTCAGTATTGATTTAGTACCTAGAGCGCAACCGGTGATCAAAGCGCCTTATCGTCTAAGTCCAGAAGGTTTGAAGGAGATCCGAACTCAGTTGGACGAATTATTGAAGAAAGGATGGATTCGTCCCAGCACTTTAAGTTGGGGATCTCCAGTTCTACTTGTGAAGAAGAAGGAAGGTTCATACCGAATATGCATTGATTAGAGAGCCTTGAACGAAGTAATGATAAAGAACAAGTATCCACTCTCGCGCATCGACGATTTATTCGATCAGCTAAGTGGATCTTGTGTTTTCTCTAAGTTAGATCTTCGTTTAGGTTATCATCAGGTGAAGGTCAAGAAAGTTGATATTCATAAAACAGCCTTCAGAACTCGTTATGGACATTACGAATATCTCGTGATGCCATTTGGAGTGACCAACGCACCGGCAATATTCATGAACCCGATGAATCAAGTTTTCCGGGAGTACCTAGACAGGTTTGTTGTCATCTTCATCGACGACATCCTGGTGTATTCAAAAAGTCGGAAAGAACGCGCCGAACACTTGAGAATTGTCATAGAAACTCTACGACAACATCAGCTCTATGCCAAATACAGCAAGTGTGAGTTTTGGCTAGATCAAGTCGGTTTTCTCAGGCATATTGTATCGGGCGAAGGAATCTCTGTGGATCCAGCGAAAGTATCAGCAGTAAACAAATGGCCGACACCGAAGTCAGTGAAGGACATTCGAAGTTTCTTGGGTCTAGCTGGATATTACAGAAGGTCCATTGAAGGATTTTCGAAGATCGCAACACCTCTGACCAAGCTTACACGTAAAGATGAAGAATTCGTGTGGTCAGAAGCATGCGAACGAGCTTTCGTAGAACTAAAAACAAGGTTTACATCAGCGCCTATTCTCGTGATACTGGACCAAACTGGAGGTTTCGTAGTGCATTGTGATGCATCCGGTAAGGGATTAGGATGTGTTCTACATCAACACGGAAAGGTTGTGGCTTATGCTTCAAGACAGCTGAAGACTCATGAGCGCAATTATCCGACGTATGATTTGGAGTTGGCAGCCATAATCTTCGCTCTTAAGATTTGGTGCCATTATCTTCTTGGTGAACGAGTGGACATATACACAGACCACAAAAGTCTGAAATATGTGTTTACTCAAAAGGAATTGAATATGCGGCAGAGACGATGGTTAGAACTCATGGCGGACTTTGACATCAACCTGCAATATCACCCAGGGAAGGTGAATGTAGTTCCAGATGCTCTCAGTCGCCAACCATTAACACTGAATCTCACCTCTCAGTGGAAGCTTCAACAAGACTTGCATCAAATGGAGATTGAAGTAGTCATGCCAGGTAACGCTTCAAGTTTGATGGATTTACAAGTTCAATCTACCATTGTCAATCAGATCAAAGCAGCTCAAGTAAGTGATACTAAGTTGCAAAAGATCAGAGAACAGGTAGAGAATGGACTTAGAACGGACTTCATCATCCATGAAGACGGATCTTTGAGGTACGGCAGTAGATTGTATGTACCAAAAGGTTCTGTACGGGAAAAGTTAATGAAAGAAGCTCACAGCTCTCCCTACTCAATACACCCTAGAGGTACAAAGATATATAAAGATCTGTGTCAAAATTACTGGTGGCATGGAATGAAGCGTGAAGTAGCCAGAAGCGTCGCCGAATGCTTGGTGTGTCAGCATGTAAAGGCTGAACATCACAGGACTGCTGGATTACTTCAACCGTTACCGATCCCAGAATGGAAGTGGCAACACATTACAATGGATTTCGTGACGGCTCTTCCTCATAGCACGAAAGGTAACGATGAGGTATGGGTTATTATGGATCGACTCACAAAGTCGGCTCACTTCATCCCATTTCGAGTTGGCCAATCCACTGTGACATTAGCAAAGAAGTACATGAAGGTAAGAATCTAAGTAAAGATTTAAACTCTTCATAATGTACTATCTCTGATACCCATGAACTCATGCAGGAAATCTTGAGACTTCATGGAGTACCGGTCTGCATTGTCTCCGATCGTGACACCAGATTCCGATCGCAATTTTGGTAGAGTCTGCAAGCTAGCTTGGGAACAAGTCTGAACTTCAGCACGACTTATCATCCACAAACTGATGGTCAGTCTAAGCGAACTATTCAGATCTTGGAGGATATACTTAGAGCATGTCTGCTAGACTTTGGAGGATCGTGGGAAGATCACCTACATCTTGTGGAGTTTTCATACAACAACAGCTACCAAGCAAGCATTGGAATGGTACCCTTTGCAGCGCTCTATGGAAAGAAGTGTCGATCACCATAAAGTTGGGATGATATCGGAGATAGAGAACTCATTGGACCTAAGATGCTAGTAGCAACCGTAGATGTGGTACGCACTATCAAGGAAAGAATGCGCATAGCCCAAGATCGACAGAAGCACTGGGCTGATGCAAAGCGACGTCATTTAGAGTTCCAACTGGAAGAACAAGTATTTCTGAAGATATCTCCCAACCGTGGAGTGATTCTCTTTGTAAGACAGGGTAAACTCAGTCCGATGTACATTGGACCGTTCGACATACTCGAACGAGTCGGTGACGTAGCGTATCTCTTGGCACTTACACCTTCATTAGAAGGAGTTCACAACGTATTCTACATATCCCAACTCAGAAGGTATGTGAGTGACCCCAGCCAGATTCTTGATCACTCCGAACTCACTGTACAACCCGACTTATTTTGTGAGCAGCAACCTGTTGAGATCCTAGACAGAAAAGTGAAATCACTTCGGAACAAGGAAGTCAACTTGGTTCGAGTGATGTGGAGAAAAGACACTCCAGGAGAATCGAAATGGGAAATGGAAGACGGGATGCGTGCAAGATATCCTCACTTATTTGTAAACTAGTTCTTAAAATAAAATTGTAAATTTCGAGAATGAAATTTTTGTAAGGATGGTAGACTGTAACAACTCCAATTTCTATGTACATAAAATTGTTTAAAAGTTAATGTACAATTAGGATATTTACAATTTCTGTGAATGTTATAAGTATTTGTTTCAATTTAGAACAGCAAGAAAGAGCTTGTAGCTCACTGGTAAAGCCATGCACTGCTGAAGCATAGCACCAGAGTTCAAATCCCATCAGTCACATTATCTTTTTATTTTGATTTCTTTTAATCTTTTTAGAAGCCCAAAAGTCTACACATGCACAACACGTAAAACTAAGAGTCACACTTTAAATAAACATATGCACGGATGAATATGAGGTGACACCTACACGTGGCACGAAGACCAATCCCACCCGTCGGTGTTGGCCCGGCGACATTGGCAAAAAGACCGGCGTCGTCCGTCTCGCCCACCCCAAATGCCCTCATCTTCTCATCTCTGCAACTCTTGGTCTATCCCACTACTCCCATATTGCTTGTTTACTCTGAATTAATCCAGAGAGCAATAAAATGCCCATTTAATCCAATTTTAATGCATATTTCAATGCATTCTTTAAACACCCTAAACCCTAATTTTTCCCTATAAATACCACCCTCATTTCACCCCTCCTAACTCATAATTCCCTGCCAAAACTCTCAAGAAATTTTCAAGTTCCTATAGTATGCAAGTGGAGTTAACGAAAGGGCGAAACTCCGATGAAGTTCCGGCAACGACCCAAGGAGTTTCCGGAGACGAAACGACGCACCGGCGCTTCCCCACTCTTCCTCTTTCTCCCCTCTACCTTATAAGCCAGTAAGTCCTATTTCCCCCTCTCATCTTCATCTTTAAAAAGTTCTATTTCTAAAACCCGACGGAAGCGGATTTAGTCCGACTTCCGATTCGGTTTTCTTTAAAAACTACACTTTTCTTTAACAAGATAAAACCATATCCTCATATGTTGTTTAATAAATATTAACAAACTCAATAAAACAAGTTTCACATCAAAATAATTATTTGTGTGACATTTATCGCATTTTTACATAGAAATACCACAAACTATTCATTTCGACATTATAACTTATTTCCTTGCTATACCTTTAGATAGTTCACGAGACAATGACCTACCTCATCACAACACACATTTCTATCATAGCACGATGAATTTTGGGATAATAGAATACAGGAAATACGACCATACAAATAAATACCATAAAATTACAAAACCATTTTCTATAAAAAGTGCATTAATCATTTTCATGAAATTGTACCTCTACAACCTATTTTTGGGGAGCCCTGTTTCAGGATGGTGCAGATTATCGCACATCCTTAGGTCTAGTAGAGCGGAATTCAGACCTCCACAAGGTGCATTCAGGTTCCGATGGAAATTTTAATATCATTTTCAAGAAAATATGATTTCTAGAATATAAAAAATTAAAATTATTTTTATATAAATATATATATATATATATATATATATATATATATATATATCATCAAAAGATCTATTTTAGATATAATATATAATATTTCAACTTTTCTAAATCAAAATAATTGCTTTACATAAAAATACCATGTAATACAAAACAAGTTAAATATATATCAATAAAATACCATATACTATGAAAACTAGGTTCTATTTACTAGAAATGTCACAATTGTAAAATATACAATTATGAAAACCCTTAAGACGATAATTAAATACTTGAGGTATAGTTTGAAAATTATACAAAATTATTTTTACATAAAACCCCCTCAAGTTATATAAATTACAATAACGATCCTAGTAAATATAGATTTAAGCGGAACCAGTCTCTTGAGCCCCACGGAGCTGGAGATATGGGTGCTTGCCTATCTATGGTAGACAACCTAATAAACGGTGTTATCAATACGGTAATTGTCTTTGAAAAAAACACAAATCCTGCCGTCCATGTGCAGCAGTTACCGATAACACCAAAACCTAATTCAGGATTCAATTTATTTTTAATTGTCTGACTCAGACTGAGTCTCAATATAATCAATCTGACTTGAATGAGATTCAAGTATAAAACAAAATTCAATATGAATCCATATATTCAATCTGTTAAATTTATTCAATCTATATTGACTGAACCGAACTATGGATATATTCCAACCACATGTTCTTCCATTTTATCCGTTCTATTACTGATATTATGGTTTCGGCAAGTTGTCCATCTATAACAATCTATAATGCAAGACAATACAATTTACAATACAATACAATCAATACAAAAGTCATCGCGGGGTTTATAAAGGGTATATTGGTACGGAAGGTGTTAAAAATGGCACGAGACTGTAACCATAATACACCTAACTTGAATATCCATTGCCGTTGTACCGTGGCTGAACGGTTCCTTGTGCTCCGTATACCATAGTCTCCAGAATAGTAGGACCCCTCTCGTACACACTTGCATTTTCTGTACCAAGCTACAAACAAGAGTGTTAACAATATAATCAACATTAATAACTATACACTCTCTCTGCCTATTCTACTTCTTCCTTATCTTTGGGACTTACCAAGTGATTGTTCGCTGACGACATTCCGTTTCTTCCTTCTTTGGAATGTTGTCAGGTGGATTGGACCTTCAGGAGATCGAGTTCACCAGCAAGGATTTGGATCAGCTAGCCTTCGACCCAGAGCTCTAGTTTACTTGTACATTTCTGTATTTTCATTTTTGTTATGCCACTGTTTAGGCATCGCTTTTATTCTATGTATTTACTTTTCCTTTGTACTGTAAAAAAAAGAATGTTTAATAAATAGAGTTGATATTCTTGTACATCTTGTCTCTTATGTATATTTCTTTTATATTGCTTAGATACGCTTAGCGTGTTTATTTCTGAGTAAATACGTAGCGGGCCTCGACACGTCCCCTTACCGTACACCGGAAAGCGGGGTGTAACAGAGTCCGAGGAGGTAGTCCCGGCTATGAAGAAGGAGAGCGAATCCTGCTCACAGGAGGAAGAACTTCGCCTTCAATTGCAGCCGGCGGAGGAGAAGGCAGCCGTGCTTGACTCACGATTGATCACCGAGCGGCTGGTCGTCTCAAAGTTGAAGGAGTCTCATCGGTTTCTCAACAAGTCCAACCGGGCTATCCAAGCCAAGTTGGATGAGACGAATAGCCTCTACAAAACTATGAAAAGGTCGAGGGACGCCACCAAGAAGGATGCCCGGGTAGCTATAGATGCGGTGAAGCTTGCTGAGAGTCGGGCGGTGAATGTCGTGGAGGAATACAAGGCGTCCGATCAATTTTACGCTGATCTCGCCGAATCCGCGGCCCTCATGTGGAACAACGCCCTCGACGCCGTCAAGAAGTCTATGCCGGAGTTCGTCGATTGCGAGCTCCACGCAAAGTACCCCCTCACCGAGGAAGCTCCATAGAAGGAGGCGCCGAGCTGGCCGGGGGAGGCGAGGCTGTTGGCGAAAGTTCCAACCCTGAAGTCACCATTTTGGTCCCCGACGATGGTGTCGAGCAGGGAGAGATCCCGGGCGAGCGGGCAGCCTGAGTTATCCCCCCTTCTTCTTTTTTCTTCTTTTTAGAATTTTTGTAAGCCTCCGGGCATTTTTGTATGGCTGAGAAGCCCAGAATACCTTGTATATAATTTTGACCATGAATAAAGTATACATTTTTTTCTTGCTCAAATGTCTGATCATTCTTCAAGTACTATAGCTCGTATATTTTTATTGGTCAAGTCTTCATGCTGCAAGTATTTTTAGCACGCCAGTCTTTTCATCATGCAAGCACTTTTTGCTTATAAGTCTTTTCATCTTGTAAGTGTTAGGCTGGTGTCCATCCTTTCTAGATGACGATCGCATGTCCAGTGTGAGTCGAACGACAGCAAAGTGTAGGAAGGTCGGTAACCTCCCTTTCCCCGGAGTCAAGGTGGTGATCGCACGTCGAGTGTGAGTTGAACGACAGCTAAGTGTAGGGAGTGTAAGGGTGTTTTTCGTCACCCCATTGAGATGGAAATGCACGCGCGCTTGTCGGGCGCGTTACAGATTCCCCCTGTCTAGAGTAGGCTGGGGTTTATTGATTGTGGAGATCCGAATCTCCGGCAGCCGCGGGCTAAGCTGTCGTTAATTACTCCTCGCCTTTGGAGCGAGGGAACCTTTGATTAACGGGTTAAACTGGTCATGCGAACTCAATGTACAGTGTTGTGTTTTGAAGGGGGTTATGGATATATCGGGGCCCCGCAGAGTTTTTACGGGGGTCCCCTACCCGGATAGAGGGCTGGGGGTCAAGGGGGCTAGTAGCTCCCTTGCGGGGTATGGGGCAGCGCCCAGTTAGAAATTTTTTTCTAATGGGAACAGTGTTGTGGAGTATGTGTGTGTGTGTGTGTATAAAAGGGAAAGGGCATCCAAAGGATTCGCGGGAAAAGGCACCAGCGCCCTACGTGCCTGGCACGCAGGCGCTGTGCGCCAGCGCACCACGTGCCTGGCACACGGGCGCTGGGCACCAGAGCGTCAGCAGCAGAAGGGACTTGGTCCCTGCACTGGGAGCTGTGCTCCAAAAAGGAAATATTTATTATTTTGTGTATATATGTATATATATTTTTGAGGAGTTGAACTCCTAAGATATTTTGGAGCTGATGGAAGGGGCTTCTCCCTTGAGCCCTAGAACTTCCCCAAAATAGGGTTCTTGGAAGCGGGTCTCCTTCTTCCTCCTCTGTTGGCCGGATCTTGAAAAACAAGAAGTATGAGATTTTAAAAATCTCTTTTTTTTGAGATCTAATGGAAGATCCGAGCTTCCCTTTATGGGTTTTGTGGTGAAAAATTATTTAGTTTTGGCAAAGGAAGAGTAAAACTCTTGATTAATTTTAAAAAAGGAAGAAGGTTTAGAACCTTGAGGAAAGAGAAGGCGGCACAAAGATCCTAACCTTTTTGAGAGGAAATGAAAAGTATCCTTTATTCATCATCATGTTGCCTTATATAGGCTTACATATTTACATATAGCCCATTGGGCTTTACAAAATGGCATTTTGCCCATCCCATGACTCATGTGCTCATTTCTTTTGCACATAAGCCATGGGCTTACAAAAAATTGGCTTTATGCCCATTTTGTATACATTCATGCACAAAAAATTACATCAAAATTATTTGTTGCATGATTTTTATTTTGGTATGGCGGAAGGCCGGACGCTTCGTGTTCGGACTCGACCCGGGTATTGGCCCACTTGCTTGGGCTTGGGCCCGCCTGGATTGGGGTTGACCTTGACTTTGACTTGGTCAACTGGGGTGCAAATTTTGACCACAACAAAGTTCCCCCCATCAATGAATTCACATCGCACATGTGGGTCGTGTGCATGAAATTGATGGATCTTGAAGATGGACCTCGAGGTGGAACATCATTCCGGTGGCGGAGCATCCCTTGGGGAGCATGATTCCCGAGGATCGGAGCATCATTCCGATTTGCGGAGCATCATTCCAGGGTCGGAGTATCATTCCGAAGAGTCGGAGCATAATTCCGAGGATCGGAGCATAATTCCGAAGAGTAGAGGCATGATTCTAGGGATCGGAGCATGATTCCGATGAGCATAACTTCGGGGATCGGAGCATAATTCCAAGGATCAGAGCATCATTCCGAAAAGCGGAGCATGATTCCGATGGGCGGAGTATGATTCCAAAGGAGGTCGGAGCATAATTCCGGGATCGGAGCATCATTCCTGAAGAGCGGAGCATGATTCCAGGGATCGGAGCATCATTCTGAAGAGCGGGGCATGATTCCAGGGATCGGAGCATCATTCCGAAGAGCGGAGCATGATTCCAGGGATCGGAGCATAATTCCGAACAGCGGCAGACATTCGGACCGAAGCATAATTTCGATGCAGAGGTTGATTCCCAGGCAAAGCATAATTCCGACAGGGAAAGCAGATACTCTGAGACGAAGCATGATTTCGATGCGCGGTACATTCTGAGACGAAGCATGATTTCGACGCAGAGCTTGTTAGTCGACTTGATTCCGAGGCGGACCTAAATTCCAACGGAGAGGTCGTTGATTGATTCCAAGCCGAAGCATAATTCCGACAGGGAAGGTAGATACACCGAGGCGAAGCTTGATTTCGACACGGGGTACACTCTGAGACGAAGCATGATTCCGGCACAGAGCTTGTTGGTCTATTTGATTCCGAGGCGGAGCATAATTCCGGTAGGGAAGGTAGATATCCCGAGGCGAAGCATGATTTCGACACGGGGTAAATTCTGGGACAGAGCACGATACCGCCGCAGAGGTTGTTGGTTTGATTTGATTTGGGTTGACATCAGCATCGCTACACTGGAATATGGTACCATGAGCAAATCATCATCTGTCATGAGAGGATTTGGAGATTTGATTTTTTTTTGGGCGGCATCTGTATTGCTGCGCTGGGGAGCAACTCATCATTTGCCCCGGGAGGATTTGGGAATTGGTTTTTGGGTCGGCATCAACACCGCTACACTAGAATATGGTAACAGGAGCGAATCATTATTTGCCTTTCGCTATTGGGAAGAGATGGCTTAGGAGACAGATTTGGATCCCTATCTCCTAAGGCTTTTCAATTTCATGGGCCGTAAGGGTCCCATAAAAGCATTTTCTCCCTACGATTCGTAAAGATCCCGTAAGAGCATTTTCTCCTTAGGAGTCGTGGGGACTCCCAAGTGTGTTGCTCCTTTGTGAGTCGTAAGGATCTAACGCGGGAATTTTCTCCTCACAAAGTCGAGATGACTTTGCGAGTGTATTTCATCTCTTTTTCACGAGTTTGCGCCCTTTCGGCTTTTCACAAACTCACCGACAGTCCTCCTGTTTTTACTCACGGAGCCCTTTCGGGTTTTCATCCGTGCCCATTTTGCTTGTGGACATACCCTTTTTTTTTTAATCTTCATCGCCGGTGGGACTTTGAATGTGGTCTCGCCGGTAGGACTTGGGAGAGATTGGGATCGTTTTACGCCCATAGATTGTATACGGTTTTGCAGAATGTATGATCTAGACCGTAGGGCCGGAAAAATTTTGGGACTTTGTTGGCTTCTGCATCGCTGCACTGGAATATGGTACCAGGAGCGACTCATCATTTGTCGTTGGGTATGGGATTTGGAATTTGGTTGGCGTCTGCATCGCTACACTGGAATATGGTACCAGGAGCGACTCATCATTCGCCACTTGGGGATTTGTACTTTGGCTGGCGTCTGCATCGCTGCACTGGAATATGGTACCAGGAGCGACTCATCATTCGCCATTGGGAATTTAAGTTTTGGACGACGTCTGCATCGCTGCACTGGAATATGGTACCAGGAGCGACTCATCATTCGCCGTAGGGGACATTCAGAGATTTGAAATTTTGGTTGGCGTCTGCATCGCTGCACTGGAATATGGTACCATAAGCGACTCATCATTCGCCCTTTTTTTCCGCGATTGCTCTATCATTTCAGCTTTTCTTATCGCGAAGGTCGCGATCGTCCTATCATTTCGGCTTTTTATTCGCGGTTGCCCTATTATTTCGGATTTTCTTTTTATTTTATTTTATTTACACTTTTTATTTATTTATTTACACACCTTTTTTTTTACATTCCCAGTTTAACGACTTAGAGGTCGTTTGTTCCCAGTTTAATGACATAGTGGTCAGCTGTTCCCAGTTTAACGACGTGGTGGTCAGTTGTTTTCAGAGAAAGGCAGATGTCTGAGAGAATCAGTTTCATGAAGAACTTCGGTCTCCGTTTGTATGAAATTGGTGGTTGCGGCTTGACTGTTTGTTAACACGCCTTTAGACAGTTCTATCTCTCCTTCCTTGTATTGCTTTTCGACCCAATCTTTGAAGACGAAGCAGTCCTCAATGGCATGACCTATCACTCTGTGATAGGGGCAGTGTTTAGGGTCGTCGGTCATATTCGCTTCCTGCGGTCTTTTTGACTCTGGCAGTTGTAGACCGTTCCTCATGGCGTCTTTGAATATTTTACAGATTTTGTCCCTTCTGAAGGAATAGACCTTATCCAGCTTCTCTTTCAGTGGAGATTGTTTCCCCCAATCAGAGCAAAGCTCTGTTTTGAATTTCAAAATTCAAAAATTGAATCAACGCTTCAGATTCTGCGCGTTGCGCGCCACGTGTCAAAAGCAGACACGCCAGCGCCAGGGGCGTTGCGCCCTAGGCAGCGCACCCCATCAGAGCAAAGCTCTGTTTCAAAATTCAAAATTTAAAAAATTGAAGCAACGCTTCAGATTCGGCGCTCTGCGCTGCGCGCCACGTGTCAAACACAGGTGCACTAGCATGGTTGCGCGGCGCAGAGCGCTGCGCTCTGCGCCACGTGTCAGACACAGGTGCGCTAGCGCGGTTGCGCTATGCTCGGCACTGCGTGCCACGTGTCTAACACAGGTGCACTAGCGCAGTTGCGCTGTGCTCTGCGCTGAGCGCCACGTGTCAAACGTAGATGCGCTAGCGCAAAGTTCGCCAACGCTGGAATTAAAATTTCCCCATCGTCAGATCTAAAGATCTACTAATAATAAATTATTAATTAATCAGAACTAAAATTCTGTTATGGAAAGATCTTTCCAATTTTATTAAAACAAGAAAATTATCTTCTGTAAAACAGAAGCCTTAGGATCAAAAATCCAACGGTGGAAAATATTCCCAAATCAATCAGAGAAAGATCTCTCAAAACTGATTTAACAAATCAATTGGCCCTATATAAAGGCCCCTAAACTTCAAGTCTCGAGGGACAAGAAAGAGAGGAAAAAAAACCCTCTGCAAAAAAAAAAAGAGCAAGCTCTTAGGAAAAAAGAGATTTTTCTTCATCTTAAAGGTAAAGAACTATGTTCTTGAATAACAGAGATGAATCCATCTCATAAAAAGAAGAACCATCTTCTAAAAAGATCAGAGATCTAAGAAAAAGACCAAGGTCTTTAATAAAAAAGAAAAGATCAAAGTTCTAATCATAAAATAATAAAAAGAAGTATTTTACTTCATTCACAGATCTTTTGATCTATAAAGGCAGAGCCTTTTATAAAAAAACAAGAACTTTTGTTCTTGGATCTTGAGGAAAAAGCCTCTTTTGAAGAACATGAATTTGTTCTTTGATCTTAAAATTGATCAGATGCGCTTTGCGCTATTGAAAAGTGCCTTGCACTCATGAATTGCGCCCTTGCGCTCATTGGACCGGCGCTCAGCGCCAAAACCTGCCACATGTCAACCAGAGACACAATCTGCGCTTTGCGCTTCTGAAACAGCGTACTGCGCTCATAGGCTGGCGCTCAGCGCCACGTGTCACTCACTAGTGCGCCAACAGACTAGCGCAACATGCTCATAAATTAAAAGCACAATGCACTAACAAACTAACGCTTAGCGCTAAGCGCGACACGTGTTCTCTTCGTGTGCGCTACCCGACAGAAGCACAATGCGCTCTTTCCTTGGCGCAAAGCGCCTGACGTGCCACGTGGCGCACTGTCAGAACACACTTTGTTCTGATGAAAACAAAAGATGTCAGAATTCAATGCTTAGCATTATTAAAAGAGCTGAGACTAAATAAAGGCTTAATAGTCAGAACAAAAAAAAATGTCAAACATTTTAATTGGACTTAGCCCAATCTGGCCATAAGTCCTCAAATTATCTTGAACTGAGCACATCTGCTCTTTCCACCAACTCATCCTGGTTCAAGGGTGCATCTCTTCACTCCTTTGATATTTATCATTGCAATTCCTCAACGTCTTCAAAGAGGTGATGGGTCCCGACAACCACACATTTCACAGACTATGACATCTTTAAACTGGACTGTGGGGTTCTTAAACTTATGGACTATGATGTCCTTAACCTTGACCGTGATGTCTTTAAACTAACGCTGGACTGTGGGGTCCTTAAACCCATGGACTATGATGTCCTTAACCTCTCGACCGTGATGTCTTTAAACTAACAGGTGACTGTGAGGTCCTTAAACTCACGGACTATGATGTCCTTAACCTCTACCGCGATGTCTTTAAACTAACAATGGACCGAGATGTCCTTAAACTAACAATAGCCCGTGATGTCTTTAAACTAATCGACCGCAATGTCCCTAAACTAAACAATAGAGCCCAATTGCTCACTTATTGGATCTAAACGATCCCGTTAAGTTGATCTTAGTCTAAAATGAGACTAACGTATCCTTAACAAACGTTTAAGTTGATATTAGTCTTAAATGAGGCTAACGTATCCTTAAACCGAAAAACCTCAAAACCCAAATCTAAGAAAGATACGGATTTGGACTAGTCCACGCCCTACGGGCGACAGCAGAAATTAGTCTCCGTATACAATCCACGGGCAACCAAACACAAAACAAACACCCACGACATGAAGTGACCATCTGGAGAAGGAGAAAGCTGTTACCGTGATGCGGTAGCGTAATTAACTGCAGGGGCTTGCACCTACAGGGAAGAGCGTCCCCACAATCAAAAACCCCTCACCGTGAGGGCGAATCAGACGAAGTCTGCTATATCGGCCACATCCGTTTAAACCTCCGATACATGGTGTCATAAATCAACTTGGTATCTTCGGAGAGGTGGACGGATAGAACCAATTAGCATCTTCCCCGAATTTCAGGCAAGACGAACCTACGCGGTCGCGTCTCTGTGTTCGGAGGGGAACAGATTCTGGCACGCCCGGTGGGACCTTTTCCTCTTTCCACTCCACACTTCGTGTGTCGTGTTCGCGAACCAATCGCGGTTTGCTGATGGTTGCCCTTGAGTTCGAGGTACTAAGATTTAGCGTTTTGCTTGGTGCAGAAAACAAAGATCAATGGCGTTCACCTGCTCGAAGTGTTCCACATGCAACTGCAACCCACGTTCTGCCTCAACTGGGGGCATAGCCTACGGGCCCCAAGCAGCCTCTTTGTTCACAATGCCGGTGGACCAGGTGACTCAGGTCACCACTGGATTGTTCTTTGGGACTATGCTCCCCCCGATGAGCTTCATCACCCCTGTACCAGCACCGGAAGCTCCCAAGAAGTCGGTTCTCGATCGGCTTGCTACTACCACGGCCCCTCTCAATGGGTCGTCCAGCTCCAACTCCTCGGTCTTCGCCAGACTGAGCTTGAACTCCGATAGGCCTGCCAAGAAGCCCATGATACCTGAAGTGGCCATCCCAAAGAAGATAGCCATCTCTGCTCCTGAAGCCGTCAAGGCGGCTTCTCCTGCCAAAGAGTCGGTCTTTACAAGACTGACTATTCCGGCTCCCGTTCCTGCTCGAAGGTCTGTCTTTGACAGATTGGATACCGCTACTCAAAAGACGTCAGTCTTCAAGAGGCTGGCACCAGCGGCGCCTCATCTGGACATGGGGTAAGACAAAGCCATCCCCATTGCCGAACCAGCCCCAACAGCTCGACACGCTCGACGTCGCCACTGGCGCCGAGTAAAGAAGGCCGGGGGCAACTCCCCCTCTGGGCTAACTCCACCGGCTCCAACGGTGGAAATTAATGTTGCTGTTCCAACCGGGAACAGCTTTGAGCTGCTGAACAAGGTGCGCAGGAATTCGCCTACCGTTGTACTGAAAAGATCTCCGCCGCCGGTGGAGAGTGTTACAGAAACAAAGCCGGAGCAGCCCCCTCAGCAGCTGTCCTCCAAGGTTTACAAAGTCTGGCGACAAGTCCGAGAGTCGGTGGTTGATCAAGACTATCTCCGTCGACAGAAGAAGCTCCAGCGAGAAGAGAACCGTCCTGGCAAGCCACAGAAGGCGACGGCTACTTGGGTGCCCACTGCAATGGCTCCCTCAACTTCGACCGCTCATAAGAGGAGAAGGCCGGAGAAAATCTCCATGTCTGCGACAAATGTCAAAGGCACTGAGCCTAAACGCCCTAAGTCTGGGAGCATGGTAGTGCATACCGTCTATATGGCATCCGGAAAAGAGGATAGCCGTATCTCCACAGGTCATCGACCGCTTACGCGATCCGTGACAAAAGCTCAAGAGCAGTAGCAGAAGCTTCAGGAGATGATGACTGCGATGGCCGCACTCACCGGGCCAAAAGAAAGCCCAGAGGCATCCTCGGAGCAACGCTATGAGCAAGAAACTGATGCCGAATTCCTTCGAAGAATACTTGAGAAGAAGGACAAAGAGGCTGCGGAACAAGCAGCCAATATAAAATGAATGGCCCTTCTATTCCAAGATATGGTGGACATGATGATCCAGCCGGATCCCCCAGCCAAAGATCCTCCAGTGATAATTGAAGATGATAGAGGAGAAACGTCAAACCCTCTGCCGGCTCTATCAACAGCCAAGGAAGAAACTATTTCCAAGTCCGCCCTGGATGATTTTATCGCTCAGCAGATACGAGTTCACCAGGCGAATGAAGCGGCTGGGCAAATTGTTAAAACTGGGCGACCGTATCCAGCCTGGTATGATCAAATAAAATACCCGTCGGGCTACACGATCCCGAAATTCCATGTGTACAAGGGGACAGGAAATCCCCATCAACATGTCGCTCAGTTCAGGGCTCTCTGTGGCAATACTGGTGGCGATGATAAGCTTTTGCTCCACTAATTCATCGACAGTTTGTCGGAGACGGCGTTTGAGTGGTACTCCGAACTTCCAAACGACTCCGTCAAAACTTTCGCAGAAATGGAGTTGTTGTTCACCCAGCGATTCGCAAGTGCTAGTGAACGCACCCTGATAACGGTATTGATCAATGCCAGGGTGAAGCCATGCGAGATGTGGGTTCAGTACGCAATCCGATGGCAGAATCTATGGTCGAAGTGCGAGCAGCGCATTGAAGAAGCGCCTGCGGTGGGCATATTCGTGGGCACTCTAGACCCTCATGCAACTATTTCACAGTTTATGATATTCTTCAGACCGACCACATTCCAGGCTCTAATCGACAAGCTGGCCCAGATGGACCAGATGGGTCATTGACCGTCTCCCCAGAAGCCGGAGCCGCGGAATGAAAAGGGTAAAGGGAAGGCGACCTTCGTTGCAAACACCTAATAGCAGCCCAGTGCTCCAAAAATGACGGATCAATTGGAAGAGAGACGACGCTATTACAATGAGAAAATGAAGCGCCCTTACTCATTCCTACGGGACAAAACGAAGAGACTATTCGAGCTGGCGATGCGCAACCGGCTTATCAATCTGCCGAATCCAAGGCGGCCATTGCAACCCGGCGAAGCGAATAATCCCAATTATTGCCCTTACCACCAAACGGTAAACCATCCAATCGAAGATTGCTTCGTCTTTAAGGGATGGATCGAGGATCAGTACCAACAAGGCAAGTTTGCGTTGTCTGAGAAGTGGAAAGTGAGCCCACCACATCGGCATACTCCTAAGAAGATGGACACACTGGGGGCAACGTGCTCTTTTGTTGAAGAAGCTCCATGGGAGGTCGTTCTTTCGGCCAAAACCAAAAGAATGCTGAATGATCTCCAGACATGCCCGGCAATCAGGTGGAAGAATCCGTTGGAACCTGAAATTATCGAAGGAATGCTGAAGCCGCACCCAACTCTAAAGGTTGGTGGTGATAACCAAAGTGTTCATATCCAGCCGTCGAAATCTTCGAAAAAGAAGAAGAAATGTAAAAAGCCCGTGAAGCCTGGCGACAAGCGCATGGACCTGCAGAAACAGATCGACGCGCTGGAAGAGTATAACCAGAAGGCGCGGACTCCAATCACGCTCCAGGAATTTCTCAGCCACGTTCTTGAAGACGGAAATGATGGAGAAGACTCATCAGATGAATCTGAGGATTACATAGCAAGTTGCCATATGATCTCTCACTCGTCTACAGACAATGAAGAAGCTCCTTACACAGAGAAAATGGGGGCAAATCCCGAACCGGAGCTTCCAGGGCCATCAGATGAAATGATCGACGCATTCCTAAACAAAGCTCTTTCGAAAAGCAAAGTTGATCGAGAGCGTGAGATAGCCATATTTGAGAAAGCCAAATGCCGACGGCTGGACGAAAGAGTTGAGACACTCCCGCCGGATCAAAGTACATCCGTCACGAACAAAAACAAGTCCAAGACGAAGAAAAGGTTTGCTAAAGCCATATCAATGGGGATGAAGCTGCCATCCTCCGAAGTGAACGCTCTTGGTGAAGGAGAAACACATCCTAGCTACTGTCTATATCATCGAAAGATTTCGCACCCCACCGAAGAGTGCAACGCTTTTACAAGATGGTGGCAGGGATATGTTGCTCACCGGCAGCGTTTCAAGCGGATGAAACGCAAAACTCGTCGGGAGCAGAGAAGTACGACCGAAGAGCATAAAGGAACTACCAGCAACTGTCGCGTGGTCAACGCTGAGGGATTGCAAGTCCTCACCTTCGGAAGTGCCTCCGACGAAGAGATGACTATTTTCCCTCTTTTCAAAGAATCTACCTTGTGTAAGTGCACGGCGGCGCCCCGGCCGTCAATCCGACGCCGGAATGCGGAAGCGGTGATAAACTTTAATTTTGCGGACTTAGCAAACCGGCACCACCGCGCACTAAACATCCGGATCGTAACCATTAACAAGTCTAAGCTAACTAAAAGATAGGGAAGAGAAGTATACCGACAGATCCGAGTCCTCCGGTCTTCTCGTCGCCGTCCCGATCTCCTGCGGAATGTGCCGTCTCCTCCTTGTCGCCGGAAGTGCACCACATCGCCTACTTCTTTTACGGGCTCCCACCTCAATGCCGAGGCAACTCGGGCACGAAGCCGGCTACTCGACGTACCCAAGATATGCTGTAGAATATCTAGTAGAACTTGTGTCTCATTTGGGGTTCATGGAGGTGCCATTTTAGTGGAGGGATGATACAAGAATTTTGTGGAGGAACTTGGGGATTTTTCTATCAACTAGAGAGCAAAAATCCCCACTACAAAAATGGGCAACCCCTCCTCCATGCTTGGCCGGCCATGACTAGAGGAGGAGAGTGAGAATGAGAGAGGAGAGTGATAGAATGAGAGAGACCTCCAATAATACCAATGGAGAGAGAGAGAAGACTATCATGCAAAAGGAAATGATTACCAAATCAAAACCCACACTCAACCACCTACCACCAACCTCATCATCAACAACCATGATGAGATCCAAAGTCAAGCTATCATGAAAAAGAAAAGTCAAATGATGGGACAAGTATCATGACATGATAATATGCAAAGACCCCCTCCACTAATGCTTATTTGCAACAATGCAAATAAGCCCTCCTCCACCAATCTTCGGCCAATGAACGGAACAATGGAAATCGGCCGAAACGGAAAGCAAACTGGCAACTCCAGAAAACTGGTCCCGTAATAAATTACAGGAAAACCCCGATACTGTGCATACACACCCGCATCTGTATTTCGACCGAAATATAAATGCAATGAGACAAAATCTCCACTGTACTATACTAGAATCCGGCTTATACCAAAACCGGCTAGTAATATCTGTTCGATCCTGATCCGTGCAATACCGTACGTATCTGATCGAACCCTGCCATATAACCATACGGCCTATAGTACAAACTGTCCGATCCTGATCCGTGCAATACCGCACGTATCTGATCGGACCTTGCCATATCTCCATACGGCCTCTACAACCTTTCGCCCGAAAGCTGAGTAACTGAATGTGGGGGACTCTAAAGACTCATCAACACCATGGTTGTGGATTTAACCACTAGCACGTCAGAGGTATAAGCCAATACGTAACGGGCTACCAGGTACTGACTAAAAGGGATGTCTGTGAGTGAACTCATCCTGACAACCCTACTGAGCCTGTCAGTGACAATATCCGTGCAGTCCGGTCCGTTCGTCTATGAGCATCGCATGGCGGGCCTAGGGGGTTGGTAAAAGTCAGACCCCCAAAAGCGGTACAAGTCGTGTCGGAGTGTAGCCCAGAACACCCTGAGATACTACTGGAATACCTACCAGTAAATCTCCTTGCCTCGGCCGAGGGCTTCGTGTAATGGCTCTCCTAGACACAGCACGACCTCACCCCCAATACCGGAAGAGACGAACCCCTGAAGATACGCTCACTGCCTCCATGTGGCTCGGGACTGTACCCAACTAAAACCTGTTTGCACGACTCCTTTGAGCCGTGGTAGGGTAGTAATCAAAGCACAGTGGGAACTCACATAAGACAAATGACGATCCCCAGGTCGATGAACTAACCTGCACACATGTCACCTGGGAACTGCCATCTGACGTCTGGTATATGACCAACTAGCATGTTCCCGGCGAGTCCTGTCCGGTGTACTCATAACCCAATGAGCACCTGTATACATCTTAGGTGATCCAACTGACACCAGTGGCTTGTGAGACCGGCCACCGCCCCTCGTCGGGGTCTCGACTGTATACACTAGTCTACTATGGAGTATCGATGCCCTGTCTCGAAACTCACTCGACTAGGGACCATTTAAGGATATGCTTATAGACTCCCAGCTCCCACTTATATGATCGCCCTCATACTGCTGGTGGTCAAGCAAGAATCCTAGGGGCTCTATCAACGTGTAATAGCGACGTGTCAGGTCACCTAAAACAGTACACGATGATAAAGGTAAATCAGATAGCATACTATCATCTCGAGTAAGACTGTCCTACCGGGATAGGTCCTCCCTTAATCATTGCAATCACGTGCCTGTGATCCAATAATTGACTCTGAGGGCATTATCTCCAACAATCTCCCACTTGCACTCAAGGCTAATTATTGCGATGTCGCATACTCACAGCCCGTGTGATACCGAACACCCAACTCCTCTACTAGTCAGTCTCACAAAGCTCGTTTGCGAAACTATTGCGTTCGAGGAATAGCCTCAGTGAGTGGATCCGCCTTGATGTCTCTTTCTATGTCTCTCTATATCTCAAGTTCGCGGAGAAACCCATCTCCCGAAATGAGCAATACCTGTCTTAGAATGTGTCTGGATGTCTGATGGGACATCGCTCATAAATGAACTCCAAATCCAAACTTCTTAGACTGTATCGTCAACTGAACTTAATCAGTATCCTGCGCCATGCCTCCCTCAGTATTGCCTTGGACCACCTGTCCAAAATACTGCCCCTCGTCAGAGGGAAAACTATAACTCTGACAACCTCCTTGTCGTCCATGTCACCTTGGAAGCCTGGAATGATAACTGTCTCCCGAATGAGGCTGTCGTTATCATATCCCTAGAACATTCACTTATGTTCTAAAACTGCTTCCGACTGTTTCTTCAGGATTGGATTAATGTCAACTTATTGCACCTACTGCAAGAACAACATCTGGTGTGGTACTTGACATCTCATGATTGACTCAATTGCCTAAGCAAGTGATCTGCCAATCATGCACATCCCTCTCTACTTTAGTCTATAAGACACCTTTAGAGAGGGTGGCTCCATCACCTGCAGGTACACTACCGTGCCAGGAGTCCTTCATCCTAAATACTCATAGAATGCTGTCTAAGTACCCAGATTGGGAAACCACCCAAATCTAGATCTAAAACCATAGATCTAGTAACCAGTATGTCTGATATAAAATCCATTTCCTTTGTGGAGAAACCATTGTGTGACGACCAAAATATAACCGATTGTAGTATAGGAGTTTCTTTTCCTACTATGTGTATGTCATCCAAATACCAGGATATCACACCCTACTACCTTCTCAACAGATCCATCCCCTATTCTGATGAAGTCAAACCCATGACTGTCACGTCAGAAATAGATGATCTATCTCCGCTACATCTGCTTTAGTCTATAAATAGACATAAGCTACTTGTCCACCAATGCTTCCGCTGCTCCCACTGTCTACGACAACCCTCTGGCAGAGTCATATACACGTACACTTCTAAAACTAGTTTAGAACGACGCTATACTCATCCTCCTGCCGGGTCTCACAGTCTGGAACAACAGCAATGGTAATTGTGGGTAAACAAGAACTTCCCTGTCACCGTCCTTGAGGCTACCGTAGTACCTCTCGGGTGCCTGAAGTTACCCACCGTATCTGCGGAGTGGCCAATGGAATGTCAATCCAGATTGAATCTTTAGGTTCCTTATCAAATCTTCAGTAATCGTTTGTGGTTCTGGAATCACTTCCAGTTCTACCATACTCCCACTACTGTTTTCTGAAAAAATCCATTTTTAATAAAACTGTGGCGAGTCTAGAACAATATTGCTATTGTTCATCCAGATGGTAGAAAGTCAACCCTCGTCATAGCCTGGGTCAACCCACAAACAGCCATTACAGAAACGTGCCTTGAGTTGTCCAGTGTCTGGTTTTAAGCATAAACCGGACAACTCCCCGTACCTTAACATCGTTAAGATATGAACTGTTCTATATCCAATATAGAAACAGAGGCACTGATTTAATTGAACCAGATTCAAATCATGCAGCTGTCTCCAGTGCATGTCAACTAAATGGAAGAAGGCCGATCAGCGTTACTCAACTTAGGAATGCTTCCAATTATGAATAACCTGAAAGAGAAGCAAGATCTCTTAATCATTACTATCAACTGAATACCATGCACAAGTGTCTACATCTTCGATTGCTTTGAAGAATCCCGATACTTGCTACACCTGGTTCTCTACTCTATTCAAATACCCATAACTTCTCAAAATTCGGACCCTGTGTTTCTACGAAACACCTGTCTAAAAACCAGAGAAGTCATAAGTAAACCGAATATAGTACGAGGACCAACCCCTCTGTCCTGATGGACCCTGGACAACATACAATACTCTGTATAAGTCCCTTGAGTCTGATAACTCATTCACTGTGTGTCGTAGGTTGAAAAACTGTACTTATGGTTAAGAAGAATTACACCGCTGTTTAATGCTCCTTACCTAACCATCCACTGATATAGGTAAATGTCGTAGACATAATTTCAGAAAGGTATATCTCACTCTATGAAAATAGACGTACAGATATATCAATTTGAAATTGGTGCATAAAAGCGGATATTCAAAACCAAATATTTGCCGACCGGCAAACAGCCCAGGTGATTTCCTCAAATATCACCGATTACAACGAATCCCGATATAATGAGGATGATCACCCAATTCCCAATAACCCACTCCCACTCATCATCTGTAAAACCATACAGATGTGAGAATCAAACCTGGTAAATACATACCCTGGAGTAAGTATCTAATCGGGAAATCAGTTTTCTTTTAACATTACACAGTGAAACTGAAACATTGAAATGTTTCGATGGGGTATCATGGTATTCCTAGTAATGCCTCTTCCATTATCCAGATTCACAACTGTAACCGTGTAATTCTTTGCCACCTCTCCAAATCCCTTCATATGTCTTTAGTCTTTACCTTCTGTACACCCCTTAAGCCAAATGGTTTTCTTCCTTCCCTACCGTTCGGCACCAGCCTATGGTTTGGAAGAAGACTATCCAATAAGCATAATGGGTGTACTGTCCCAATCCTAGGAACACTCGCTATGAGAGAGGGTGAAGATAAAAGACAACCGAATAAATCTTATTCCTATTTCTCCTGAACCAGAATCCATCCCCGAACTGGAACGAGTTCCTTTCGAGTTCGTATATAACCATACGATGGAGTATCCAATAAACTGTGGATCTTCGTAGTGATACGGAGTGTCCTGGAGAAATACAAAGGTGATTTTAGGATTGGCGAAGGAATACTTGGTTTGGTCGTGAATATCTGTTGCAATTTACTTTGCCCTCTTACTAATCCCTTGCTTTGTCTTAACTTAATACCTTCTGCACACCATCGTTATGCTAATTGGTTTTCTTCATTCCCTACCGGTCGGCACCTGCCTATGGTTTGGAAGAAGACTATCCAATTTGCGTAATAGGTGTACTACCCCTAAACCAAGGAGTACTCGTAACCTGAGAGAGGGTAAAAGGAAAAGACAACTGAATAATCCTATCCGTTTTCTCCAGAACCGGAAACCATCCTCGAATAAATTCTTTCGAGTTCGTATCTAACCATACGATGGTTTTGTCCAATGGAAGTGGACGTTCGTAGTAAAACGGGGTGTCCTGGAGAAAAGGGTAAAAGTAGGAGTGGCAATGAGGTTAGCAACTCTGACAATCTAAAAGCCGGTGTTTAAGAAGGTTCGGTTAACTTGGTCACTGAGTCAAAGTCTTAGGGTCGGGTCAATGGTCGCTGCCAAAGAGAGAGAGAAAAGAAACACTCAGCGTGCACTCTAACCAAGATCAGAATGGTTACCAATTTATCTAATCTGGAATCCTCCCACTGTACCTCAAATTCTCCTCCAAACCTGAAAGAAGAATTAGTCGGGGTCACTCGAGGAGTATACCAACTCATCAGTGGGAATCGGGATCCAACTATCATCGCATGATAACGTGACGGAATCCGCTCACGGTATCACACTCCAGAAGGTATGCGCATATCTAGCAAGTTTCAGTTCTTTTGAAACTCCCGATGTGATTTCTGCCCCATGCTCTTATGACCTTGACTAAGGCCAACAAATCATAAGTCACATGTCAAGTTCTACCCGTCATTATCCAGGTTGATTTGAACCCACCCGTACAAGCCCTTGACTAGGGCCAACAAGGCTATACGACTGTCCCAAACCAACGCATCTATCTATGCAGCATATGAACACCCAACAGCTACCAAACACTGTGCCTTGACTAAGGCCAACAAACACAGCTTGAATACTATTGACTACCCATATGAAACGACGGAGGGCTACGAATGGTTTCTGGCGAAAACCTTTAACGTAAAGAACTTGATATCGTCGAAGGAACGGATAGCTTTTAAAAAATATAGTGACGAAAACCGTTGCTAAAGAGGTCACTCCCGGTGAAGGGATCTCGGCTCTTTCCTCGTAGAATGGGGTGCAGGATATTCCAAATGAATACCGCGATGCAAAGCAAAAGTAATCGGCTATAGTGAAGTTAATGCCCTGACGCAAACTTCTGTCCAAGGGGTCACTCCCGGTGAAAGGATCTCGGCCCTTGCCTCGTCGACTGAGGAGCAGGATATTCCAACTGAATATCACGATGCAAAACAAAAGTGAACGTCCTAGCAATAACAGCTTTTTTTTGAAAAGTGTTCCAACAACATCAGATTAGGTTTGTTTTTAAACTTGCATTGATCCGAATCAATGCAGTCCCATCAATTGATCACACCAAAAAGAACGAAAATATACTGATGTACGTATATGCCATCCGCATTCGCCACTGGGTCCCGTCATTACCCGTTAGGTTAGCTAACTAACGACAGAGCGGGGACTGGACTAGCGCGGATGTAAAACATATACAACATCTACTAATATATATACCAATATATTATATTTCGCTCAAGGCGTGAAAGAAATGCAACATCACAGAGAATGAACAGCATCACAGAACAATACAGATATCTGGGATCCCCGGGTTTCACAGAGCCACTACTGAAACCCGACGTTCCCCTGGTCGTGTGGATAGCCTGTGCAATGAAATCCTAGACCCCTACGGGCGCGGCAAGTTACCCGCCAAAACCTGAAGCGAGGCAGCCCCCTTCAGTACCGTGAATGGACCACCCAGCACTTCACGGAATCCGGCAACTTGGGCACCCCTCCTGGGTCATCCTGTACCCCCTACGAGTGCGGCGAATAGCCCGCCAATCCTAGAGTGAAGCCCCCTCCGTCTCAATGCCATGAGATGCGGGCTTGTTGCCCTCCAGAACCCGGCTATCCGTGCACCCCTCCGCGGGGTAATCCTAGTACAGAAAGTAAAATATACATACAACGGGTGCATCGACCGCAACCTGGCCGTGCCCCAAAATAATAATACAAACAGGCAGTGACGGCAGTCCACATGTCGGACACTCGCCCCGCAATATCAAATGTACATAATACAACCAGATCTGTACTAGCATTGCATCCAGGCTATCCCCCACGACCGATCCGCAACATCACAGCAAAAACAGAACATCAACGTGAAAATCACGTTCGCAAATCCGTCTAACCGGGCTATAGCAGTTAGACCGGATTTACCGATCGAGTGACATTCACGGTCGCAGATATAATGTAAATACTGTGAAAAATGTGTTTAAAATATCCGATCAATCAAATTTTAACAAGTGGGCCCCAAAGCAATACTGTAGCAGTTAAAGAAATTCTGGGCCCAATGTTAATGTTCCAGAAACCCTAAAATCTCCCCAGAAGCCCACTGTAAAAACCCAACCCACTGATTCCTTCATGCTGCGGCGGAAGCGCGGCCACAAGTGGGTTTTGGCCGCCCTTCCGCGCTCTGGTCAGAAGATCAGTGCATCGAATTTGAACAGTGGTCTTATAATTTTTAGTACATCAATATTTTACAACCTGAAAAAATTTTCGACACTAAAAATTTCCAACAGAGAACTGATGCGACAAAATACGGGTTTTTGGACTTTTTGATCGATCGGAAATGCAAACACATTACACAAAGCTAGACTAAGTTAATGGCGAGGCTCTGATACCACTGTAAGTGCACGGCGGCGCCCCGGCCGTCAATCCGACGCCGGAATGCGGAAGCGGTGATAAACTTTAATTTTGCGGACTTAGCAAACCGGCACCACCGCGCACTAAACATCCGGATCGTAACCATTAACAAGTCTAAGCTAACTAAAAGATAGGGAAGAGAAGTATACCGACAGATCCGAGTCCTCCGGTCTTCTCGTCGCCGTCCCGATCTCCTGCGGAATGTGCCGTCTCCTCCTTGTCGCCGGAAGTGCACCACATCGCCTACTTCTTTTACGGGCTCCCACCTCAATGCCGAGGCAACTCGGGCACGAAGCCGGCTACTCGACGTGCCCAAGATATGCTGTAGAATATCTAGTAGAACTTGTGTCTCATTTGGGGTTCATGGAGGTGCCATTTTAGTGGAGGGATGATACAAGAATTTTGTGGAGGAACTTGGGGATTTTTCTATCAACTAGAGAGCAAAAATCCCCACTACAAAAATGGGCAACCCCTCCTCCATGCTTGGCCGGCCATGACTAGAGGAGGAGAGTGAGAATGAGAGAGGAGAGTGATAGAATGAGAGAGCCCTCCAATAATACCAATGGAGAGAGAGAGAGAAGACTATCATGCAAAAGGAAATGATTACCAAATCAAAACCCACACTCAACCACCTACCACCAACCTCATCATCAACAACCATGATGAGATCCAAAGTCAAGCTATCATGAAAAAGGAAAGTCAAATGATGGGACAAGTATCATGACATGATAATATGCAAAGACCCCCTCCACTAATGCTTATTTGCAACAATGCAAATAAGCCCTCCTCCACCAATCTTCGGCCAATGAACGGAACAATGGAAATCGGCCGAAACGGAAAGCAAACTGGCAACTCCAGAAAACTGGTCCCGTAATAAATTACAGGAAAACCCCGATACTGTGCATACACACCCGCATCTGTATTTCGACCGAAATACAAATGCAATGAGACAAAATCTCCACTGTACTATACTAGAATCCGGCTTATACCAAAACCGGCTAGTAATATCTGTTCGATCCTGATCCGTGCAATACCGCACGTATCTGATCGAACCCTGCCATATAACCATACGGCCTATAGTACAAACTGTCCGATCCTGATCCGTGCAATACCGCACGTATCTGATCGGACCTTGCCATATCTCCATACGGCCTCTACAACCTTTCGCCCGAAAGCTGAGTAACTGAATGTGGGGGACTCTAAAGACTCATCAACACCATGGTTGTGGATTTAACCACTAGCACGTCAGAGGTATAAGCCAATACGTAACGGACTACCAGGTACTGACTAAAAGGGATGTCTGTGAGTGAACTCATCCTGACAACCCTACTGAGCCTGTCAGTGACAATATCCGTGCAGTCCGGTCCGTTCGTCTATGAGCATCGCATGGCGGGCCTAGGGGGTTGGTAAAAGTCAGACCCCCAAAAGCGGTACAAGTCGTGTCGGAGTGTAGCCCAGAACACCCTGAGATACTACTGGAATACCTACCAGTAAATCTCCTTGCCTCGGCCGAGGGCTTCGTGTAATGGCTCTCCTAGACACAGCACGACCTCACCCCCAATACCGGGAGAGACGAACCCCTGAAGATACGCTCACTGCCTCCATGTGGCTCGGGACTGTACCCAACTAAAACCTGTTTGCACGACTCCTTTGAGCCGTGGTAGGGTAGTAATCAAAGCACAGTGGGAACTCACATAAGACAAATGACGATCCCCAGGTCGATGAACTAACCTGCACACATGTCACCTGGGAACTGCCATCTGACGTCTGGTATATGACCAACTAGCATGTTCCCGGCGAGTCCTGTCCGGTGTACTCATAACCCAATGAGCACCTGTATACATCTTAGGTGATCCAACTGACACCAGTGGCTTGTGAGACCGGCCACCGCCCCTCGTCGGGGTCTCGACTGTATACACTAGTCTACTATGGAGTATCGATGCCCTGTCTCGAAACTCACTCGACTAGGGACCATTTAAGGATATGCTTATAGACTCCCAGCTCCCACTTATATGATCGCCCTCATACTGCTGGTGGTCAAGCAAGAATCCTAGGGGCTCTATCAACGTGTAATAGCGACGTGTCAGGTCACCTAAAACAGTACACGATGATAAAGGTAAATCAGATAGCATACTATCATCTCGAGTAAGACTGTCCTACCGGGATAGGTCCTCCCTTAATCATTGCAATCACGTGTCTGTGATCCAATAATTGACTCTGAGGGCATTATCTCCAACACCTTGGGGAAAGAGGAAGAACCGAAGAACCGCGAAAACATTCAGCTACGCAATCGTACGCTACCCGAAAAGAATCTTGGGCTCTCGAATAGTGGGTCATATAGGAAAGATAATAGAAAAGAAAAGGTCTTCGAGGATATCGCCCTAGATGACCAAGTCATGAAAGAGCTGACAGCCAAGGACCCGCCAAAGAAAAGTAAGGTGGACTACAACGTCCTGGCGCACCTAAGAAAGTTACCTTCGCAGCTCAGCATTCTCAATGCCCTTTTACTATCAAAAGAAGCAAGAGATTCATTGATCAAGGCACTGCAAGAGCCAGAGCAATTCCAAGATTTCCTCGCTGAAGAGAAGATTAAAGGCGAGCTGGAAGAAGTACACACAGCCGATATCACCTTCGGCGATGAAGATCTCCTACTCGAAACATGTGAACACAACCTTCCCCTATATGTCTCCGGCTATTGTCACGATATCAAGATAGGCAAAATCCTGGTAGACAATGGGTCCACCGTCAACCTCCTTAACGTGAGGGTGTTAAAGGAAATCTGCATGAGCGTTCAACACCTCGCTCACGACAAAATCACCATCTCCGGGTTCGACTCCCAGTCATCACGGACGCTTGGGTCCGTAATACTGACGTTACGCTTTGGGCTGCTTGTTACGGACATCAAGTTCCATGTCATTGATGCCAAGACATGCTACACCGCTTTGCTCGGCCGGCCCTGGTTACATGAGTACAACATCATCCCCTCTACACAATATCAGTGTATTAAATACTTCAAGGATGGTCTTGGGTATACCGTAACAGGAGAGCTGAACCCATTCTCCGTGAATGAAGTCCGAAAGTACGAAGATGGAAAATACTTTTTACCAGATTTCAAGGACACGGAGAGATGTCACAAGCCGAAGGACAAAGTTATCCCTATCATTCCGGTCTTCGGGAGTGATACCGAGGAGGAGGAAGAGATAGTTTATTCAGGACCGCCCCAGTACAACAAGCCGGGACCCTCCGCTCCTATGCTTATCTTCGACAGCAATTCAGAAGATGAGATCAACGCCATATTCTCTGCTCGGCCATCAATACGAGCCATTGCTGGTGAAGGTCAAAGTTTGCAAGTTGCCATGGTTCCGCCAAAGCATCATAAAGAACTAGACGCGCTTGATACCTATAGTGTGGAAGAGCTGCAGACGTTCTATGTCCCTCCCAGGCGAGAAGGCGAAAAAGTAATCCTATTCTACCGATCCGGGGAGACCAAAGTGGAGAAAGAAATCTGGTACGGCGCGGATTCTACACTTGACAGGCTCCAGCCCATCCGTTTGCCCAAATATTACACGAACGGACTAAAAAGGCTGTTAAGGCGCCAAGGCGTACCTTTCAAACAGACCGCTCGGAAAGCTAAGTTCTATGACAGGATCTGGAACGTCCCTGGAACTCAGCGGAAATTTCCCAACGGAAAAATGGAAACGACCGGGCTTGGGTATGTTCAATCCAAGAAACGGAAGCTGCTCCGCGACTGCTACGTCGTACATGACTTTGATGAAGAAGGGGATGCTCTATGAGAAGAAGCTAACCCTGAACCAAAAAGAGCTCCCGACGTGAAAATTCCAAGTCCGTCGTTCGAAGAACAAATGGACAAGCTTATAAGGGAAGCGGGTCAAAAGGTTCGAGACGACCATAATTGCGAAATGGCCATCTACGAGAAAGCCAGGACGCAACGCCTTCTTCAACAGGCTGCGAAAGATAAAAATGCTCCTCCCTGTCAACCCGTTGTACAAAAAGCACAACGCAAAGGCAGAAACAAACCAAAGAACGGGAAAAGGCGTTCAACAGCGACAAAGCGGATCCAAGAAGCCACGCGATCGGGAAGTGAGCAATTCGGATTCATCCCTTATAAAGAAGATGAGTCGAGCATACTCTTTTCCTCAGAATAAAAGACAGAGGATACTTGATCTTGCTATAAAACATCAACTGATCATACTCCCGGAGTCCAAGCACCCCGAGCAAGCTGGCGAAGTCTCTCACCCGGACTATTGTTCTTATCACCAAGCGATAGGACATCCTCTCGAAGGCTGCTTCACCTTTAAGAACTAGGTTGAAGACCAATATCAGCTCGGCAAGTTCGCTCTATCCAGCAGTTGGAGGATAACTCCGCCGCGGAGGCACGAACTAAAAGCCGCGCATACAGCGAGAGTAGAACCAGATCAACATCGGTCTTGGAAGCGAGCTCGTACCTGTCATATGATAACACTATCAAAAGAAGAGCCCGAGAATATGGATGACCTCCCCTGGTGCTTCGAAAACAGTGATGACGAGGTGATCTCAGAGTTTCCACCGGCACCAAAAGAGCTGGAAGATGGAATTCATACTACTGCAGATAACCTCAAGAAAATTGATTTGGGGACGGCAAGTGACCCGCGACCGACATTCGTCAGTGAGCTATTGTCTGAAGAAAGGGTGGCTATACTAAAAGACGTGCTTATGCAGCATAAGGATTGGTTTGCATGGAATTATTCCGAGATGCCAGGACTAGATCCAGAAATTGCTGTCCACAAACTGGCAATATCTCCGGACGTCAAGCCAGTCAAACAAGCGCCAATGAGAATGCGGCTTGAGCTTGATATGGGTATCAATGCCGAGGTCAAGAAGTTAATCGACTCCGGCTTCATCTAAGAAGTTCAGTATCCTGATTGGATCGCCAACATCGTCCCGGTGATGAAGAAAAACGGGACAGTGCGCATATGTGTGGACTTTCGGGATCTCAATAAAGCCTGCCCGAAAGACGACTTCCCAGTACCAGTCACTGAGCTGATGATAGATAACACGTCCACTTACGAAGTTTTCTCCTTCATGGACGGCTCGTCAGGATACAATCAGATAAAAATGAATCCCGAAGACCAGAAGCATACCGCTTTCCGGACCCCTTTGGGTATATTCTGCTACAAGGTGATGCCCTTCGGTCTAAAGAACGCTAGCGCCACCTATCAGAGGGCCATGACGAAGATCTTCGATGATCTCATACATGAAATCGTCGAATGCTATATCGACGACCTCGTGGTGAAAAGCAAATCATACGAGGAACATTTAGAGCATCTGAAAATTGTGTTTCAACATCTTCGGCAACACAACTTGAAGATGAACCCTCTCAAATGCGCGTTCGGAGTTTCCTCGAGCAAATTCCTGGGATTCGTCGTCAGACACCGAGGCATCGAGACAGACCCGTCAAAGATCAAGGCAATTATGGAGATGCCCCCACCAAGAACTCTCAAGCAGTTGCGGTCTCTCCAAAGGAAGCTCGCATATATTCGGCGATTTATAGCCAATCTCAGAGGCAAGTGTCGTCCTTACAGTCACCTGATGAAGAAGGGAACCCCTTTCGTCTGGGATCGCAAATGCCAAAGCGCGCTGGATGAAATCAAGCAATATCTGCAGAATCCACCAGTGCTGGCTGCTCCGGTCAAGGGAAAGCCTCTCATTCTTTATACAACAGCCCTTGAAGGTTCCTTAGGCGCATTATGGACACAAGAGAATGACCAAGGGAAGGAGAGAGCCCTCTACTATTTGAGTCGAGTTCTACTGGGGGCAGAAAGCAATTACCCCCCCATCGAAAAACACTGCCTGGCATTGATCTTCGCAATAACGAAGCTTAGGCACTATGTGTTGGTGCATGAAGTCCATCTCATATCGAAGGTGGATCCTCTCAAATATTTGATGTCAAAGGCCATATTGACAGGGCGGCTCGCTAAATGGGCCTTGCTCTTGATGGAGTTCTCAATAACCTATCAGCCTCTTAAGGCAGTGAAAGGCCAGGCCATCGCCGACTTCCTCGCTGAGCATCCGATACCTGCCGATTCTCCTTTGAATTGCGAATTGCCAGACGAACATGCGTTTGACATGATCGACGGGGATGATACCCAGTGGGAACTTTATTTTGATGGAGCGTCTTCCATGAAGAAGCGCAAACAAACTACCCCTATAATCAAATCGGGGGTAGGCCTCATCTTCGTAACTCCACAAGGAGGGATAATGCGCTTTGCCATCTCATTAACAGAGCCGAGGACGAACAATGAGGATGAATATGAAGCTTTGATAGCAGGTCTCGAGATTGCCATCGACATGGGGATTGAAAACCTTCTCATATACGGAGACTCCCAGCTGGTTGTTAGTCAAGTAAGCGACGACTATCAAACGTGCAAACCAGAACTAGTGAAGTACGACGCGAGAGTACAGCAACTGCTTACTCAAATTCCTTCCTACACCTTGGATAGCATACCGCGTGCAGAAAATAGCAAAGCGGATGAATTAGCCAAGCTCGCTAAAGAACTAGCTGACGAGAACCTTGATGATGTGAGGATCATTGTCCAGAGCCGTCGGGTTCTTGCACCGGCAGAAATATTTCCAGAGACGTCCGAAGAAAAGGGAATGACCAAGCCAGCGGCTCTATAAGTAAAAGACCAAGAAAAGGTTGAAGATTGGAGAGAAGTCTTTATAGGCTACTTCAAATCCCGTCGAACGCCTGAAGATGCGTCCTCAAAACATCAGCTCATGAAGCGAGCTCTATCTTTTGCCTTCGTCAATGATACTTTGTACAAGAGATCATTTGACTCTTTATGGCTAAGATGCCTGGGGCCTGAAGAAGCAAAAAGAGTCATCCAAGAAACTCACGACGGACTCTGCGGTTCTCACCAAGACGGGCCGAAGATGAAGCTGAAGATCAAACGGATGGGTTATTATTGGCCCACGATGATCCATGACTGCCTCGAATACGCAAAACAGTGCCACTCGTGCCAGATTCACGGGGACTTCATCAATCAGCATCCAAATCCACTACATACAACGGTGGATAGCAGGCCATTCGAAATGTGGGGAACTGATATAATTGGCCCCATCGAACCAGCATCGTCCAGAGGACATCGATTCATTTTGGCGACAACTGATTACTTCTCCAAATAGGCAGAAGCAGTACCGCTAAGGGAAGGGAAGACGGAGAATATCCTCCATTTCTTCAAGACGCACGTCATTTATCGGTTTGGAACTCCGAGACGGATCATATCCGATAATGGGCCAGCCTACAGAAGCCACAAAATCAGCCGCTTCGCACAACAGCACAACATAGACTGGAGATACTCCTCAGTTCATAATCCCCGAGCTAACGGTCTAGCTGAGGCTTTCAACAAGACTTTGACGAAGATCGTGAAGAAGACGGTGTCACGAAATAAGAAAGACTGGCATGAGAGACTGCATGAAGCTCTCTGGGCATATCGAACTACGTTCAAAACGGCCACGAACACAACGCCGTACGCATTGGTATTCGGTACAGAAGCGGTACTCCCCCTCGAGATAGAGTTACCCTCTCTACGAGTGGCAGTTCATTATGAGCTAACAGACGAAGAGAATGCTCACCTTCGGCTTGAAGAGCTCGACGCCCTTGAGGAAACCTGGCTCATGGCCCAACAAAATCTGGAGGCTTATAAAGCAAAGATGACATGTTCATATAAGAGATTGACTAGGCCGAGGACATTCCGCCAAGGCGAACTCGTGCTAGTGGTCAAAAGACCTATGATCCCCAATCGTGCTAAATAAGGGAAATTCGAGCCGAACTATGAAGGCTCATATATCATAGACAAGGTCTACCAGGGTGGAGCCTATCTAGTCATGAACATGCATGGTGAAAGGCCCTTTAGGCCAATAAATGGTCGCTTCCTGAAGAAATACTACGCCTGACGAGTCACGGCCTAGGTCAATTATAGATGACGACGACTATGTCCGCTCGCTATCTTCCTAAGCCCAAACTTTATAAGTAGTAGCCGGCTTATGGACCGAAACGTCCTTAAACTAACAGCGGACCGAAACGTTCTTAAACTAACAGCGGACCGAAATGTCCTTAAACTAACAATGGACCACTATGTCCTAAAACTAGCCGTTGACCGAGGTGTCGATAAACCACGGTGGATTGCAGCGTCCCAAAGCTGATATATAAAAAAAAAAGAAAAAGAGAGAAAAAACGGTATGTCCATAAGCAAAATGGGCACGGATGAAAACCCGAAAGGGCTCCGTGAGTAAAAACAGCAGGGCTACCGACGAGTTTTGTGAAAACCCGAAAGGGTGCAACCTCGTTAGAATAAAAAAAAGAGAGAGTAAAAAAAGAGAAAAAAGAAAACAGTATGTCCACAAGCAAAATGGGCACGGATGAAAACCCGAAAGGACTCCGTGAGTAAAAACAGCAGGGCTACAGGCGAGTTTTGTGAAAAACCGAAAGGGCGTAATCTCGTTAAAAGACACTTTCAAGGTCTTCTCGACTTTGTAAGGAGAAACCACCTGCGTGAGATCCTTACGACTCACAAGGGAGCAACACACTTAGGGATCCACACGATTCTTAAGGAGAAATTACACTTGCGAGATCCTCACGGCTCGTAAGAAGAATCCTCTTATGGGACCCTCACGGCTCATAAGATTCAAAAGTCTTAAGCTACAGGGATCTGAACCTGTTCTTAAGCAGCCCCCACAACCCCCAATACTGCCCTACAAGCGGCTCAATGCTGACCCTTGTATACAATCCACGGACGCGAATAAACATTTCCCTAACGAAGTCCCATCCGTGACTAGGGAAATGTCTATATGGTGAACAACCCTTGTAAGTCCTATCGATTTATAAGGAGAAAACCCTCTTGTAAGATCCTTACGACTTATAGGAGAACATACACTTAGGAGTCCTCACGACTCCTAAGGAAAAAATGCACCTACGAGATCCTCACGACTTGTAGGGAGAAATATCTTCATGAGACCCTTACGACTCATGAAGTCAAAAGCCTTAGTCGACAGGATCTTAATCCTCGTTACTAAGCCACCTTTGTTCGACATCGACAGAGGCAAATGATGATTCGCTCCTGGCAATATCCCAGTAGTAGCGGTGCTGATGAAGAAATCGGTGTCTAATTCCGAGGTTACAGCAAAAAGCCAGCAAGCCACACATGCATACGAAATAGCCGAAATGATGGGGCAACTTGCAAATAAGAAGTCGGCAAGTAAAAATGTATGCATGCAAAATAGCCGAAATGATTGGATAACTCGCAATAAAAAACAGCGAGTAAAAATAGAACAAATAGCCGAAATGATTGGGCACCGCGAAAAATAGCCGAAATGATTGGGCAATCGCGACCTTCGCGATTTAAAAGCTGAAATGATAGAGTATCGCGGAAAGAAATAAAAAAAATGATGAAATTTATGCCCTACAGGTGATATCACATCAATCCCTGTATACAATCCAGGGGCGCAAACAAAGAAGGAATCATGCCTTTCCTCCCCAGGCTTCATCAGAAGGAGAAGCCAAATCTCAATGGTTCACAGACAGCCTAGAGATCATCTCAACGTTCGTCTTATTACGACGGGCACAACATCAAGCAAAGTGGAACAGCGGCAACCCCCAGTTTCATGACTCGGCGGTGTACAGATGACCGAGAGTCAAACTCCGACTCCATGAAATGCGGATAAAGTCAACCCTTCCTGGCTACATGGAACGCGGATTATGTCACTTCCGACCCCGTGGAAAATGTCCAGAGCGGATCCTGGTCGCGAGAGCACGGCAATGACCCCGTATGAAGCATCCAGAGCGGAGCCTGGTCCTCGCCGAACACGGCAGTGAGCCCGTGGGAAGCATCCAGAGCAAAATTCCTGGCTACGTGGAACGCGGATTATGTCACTTCTGACCCCGTGGAAAACGTCCAGAGCGGATCCTGGTCCTCGCAGAGCACGGCAGTGAACCCGTGTGAAGCATCCAGAGTGGAGCCTGGTCCTCGCCGAACACGGCAGTGAACCCGTAGGAAGCATCCAGAGCAAAATTCCTGGCTACGTGGAACGCGGATCATGTCACTTCTGACCCCGTGGAAAACGTCCAGAGCGGATCCTGGTCCTCGCAGAGCATGGCAGAGACCCCGTGTGAAGCATCCAGAGCGGAGCTTGGTCCTCGCAGAACACGGCAGTGAACCCGTGGGAAGCATCCAGAGAAAAATTCATGGCTATGTGGAACGCGGATTATGTCACTTCTGACCCCGTGGAAAACGTCCAGAGCGGATCCTGGTCCTCCCAGAGCACGGCAGTGAACCCGTGTGAAACATCCAGAGCGGAGCCTGGTCCTCGCAGAACACGGCAGTGAACCCGTGGGAAGCATCCAGAGCAAAATTCCTGGCTACGTGGAACGCGAATTATGTCACTCTTGACCCCGTGGAAAACGTCCAGAGCGGATCCTGGTCCTCGCAGAGCACGTCAGTGAACCCGTGTGAAGCATCTAGAGCGGAGCCTGGTCCTCGCCGAATA
Organism: Agapanthus africanus; assembly: GCA_030015575.1. NCBI lineage: Eukaryota > Viridiplantae > Streptophyta > Magnoliopsida > Asparagales > Amaryllidaceae > Agapanthus > Agapanthus africanus. Next base: position 46,341,144 of record CM057345.1, on the reverse strand, counting down.
CGGCAATGAACCCGTGGGAAGCATCCAGAGCAAAAATTGGACTGTGAGGTCCTTAAACTCACGGACTATGATGTCCTTAACCTCGACCGTGATGTCTTAAAACTAACATTGGACTGTGGGGTCCTTAAACCCATGGACTATAATGTCCTTAACCTCGACCGTAATGTCTTTAAACTAACATCGGACTGTGGGGTTCTTAAACCCATGGACTATGATGTCCTTAACCTCAACCGTGATGTCTTAAAACTAACATTGGACTGTGAGGTCCTTAAATCCACGGACTATGATGTCCTTAACCTCGACCGTGACGTCTTAAAACTAACATTGGACTGTGGGTGTAGGGTTCCTGGGCACCCTAGTGAGGTCTCACAAGTGATCAAACATGCACAAATCAAATTTTACGGGTGCCTACAAACCCTAATACGGATCGTTTACTAGATATCTAGGCGAAGTATGCAAGTAAACGGAAATGTATCTAAAGGAAAGGGGGCTACAACCTTTGTAGATCCGGTCCACCAATTCCTAAGCTCCACGATGATCTCCCTCCGCTGTCCAAATCGAACTCACGACTCTAGCGTTGGCATCATCGAAGAATGGGCGGGCTTGATCGTCGGTTCGATGCCGAAGATGATCTACGTCGAAGCATCGCAAGAACAAGCTCCAACTTCACCAAGTTTTGAAAACTTGTGAAGTAAACACCCTATACAACTTGGCAAGAGGTAGAGGATGAAGAAATAGGAAGTGGGTAGACTTTAGAATTAGATTTCTCACTTGATTTCTCTAGTTGCCATTGATGGCCACTAGCTTTCTTCATGTTGAAGAAGATGAAGATGAAGAAGATGATATGATAAGTGTTAAATAATTAGATAAATAATTCAATACTTATCATACTTTCAACTATAGTTAAGTGTAGAGAATTAACATGGGTTAGTTAAATGGTTAGGGTTAAGTAAAACAACAAAAGAGTGACTTAGTCAAAGTTTCAAGAAACTTCAACTAAAAAACAAAACATGCAACCATTCATTTATCTTTTTCTTTTCCAAGATGAATAAATAAGAAAAAGATAAATGAATAAATAATCAAAACCCTAATCATTAACTTAAACCATGGTTTGATTCTTTACACTTAACCAAGTAAGCATGTATCATCAAACATGATACAAACAAGTGCACAAGAATATATCACATATACAATGTGCATCATCAAGTGAGAATATCCTCATAAAGTGAACCAATACTAGTTAATGCAGAGTAATATATCAAATATATAATTATACATTAAATCATTAAATCAACACTTGATTCAATGATCCGGTTATATCGCATATAACCGGCTAGTATCCAATGTATCGGCTTATCGAATCAATCCTTGATTCGATAACTAGGTTATATCGCATACAACCATTCGATACATTCATCGCGAGAATGGAATACGGTATCACATACACGAATTATTCTCGGTCCCGCACATATCTCAAATGCGCTCCTATTTCGTTTCGCTTGAGCCAGGAAACCTCTGTGTAGGACTCTAAAGACTCGTCAATACGCCGGCAGCGGATGATGATCATATCAAACACCCACAAGCCGCAAGCGGTCTGCTAAACGTAACGGCCACCCGGGTATTGAGCGATCAGAAGATCGACGAGCAAGCCCGCTCACACTCCTGTGAATCCAACCAGTAACACTTACCGTACAGTTCGGTCTGTTCGTCTGATATGTCGCATATCTCGCCTAGGGGTGGTAAACGTCAGACCCCAGTAGCTCGATAAGTCATGCCGACTTGAGGTCCATAACATTCGTGAAACTACTGATAACTCTTACCAGTATATCACTGCAACCCTGGCCAGGGATTTCCTGTTATGGCCAGTCGAGCATAGCACAACATCAACCCCCAATACCGGGAGAGACGAATCCCCTCCTATCGCTCATTGCCTCCATGTGAATCGGGACTGTACCCAAAAACCACCTGTTTGCACAACTCAGTAGAGCCGTGGTAGGGTGGAAATCAAAGCACAGTGGGAGACACACAAGACTCTATGACGATCTCGGGTCTACAGACTAAGCTGCACCAGTGTCACCAGAGAACTGCCATCTGATGTGAGGTATAATACCATCTGGGAGTTCTCGGCGAGTCCGTTCAGTGTACCCAGTCTCTACTGAGCACCCGCATACCATCTTCGATGTCAAACACCAATGGATATGGGATCATCCATCGCCCATCGCATGGGTCAAGAAGATATACGCTAGTCTACTCTGGAATATCGATGCCCCGTCTCGATATTCCCACGACTAGGAACAATGAAGGATGTACTCACTGACTACCCAGGCTCCACTAGTATGATCTGCATCATAGTCCTGGAAGTCGAGTACACATCCTAAGGGCTTTATCAACATGTAATCAGAGAGACAGAAAGTATACATGTTAAGATAAAGAGCAACCAGATAGCGTACTACCATGTCGAGCAAGAAAGTCATTCCTATATATGTCCTAGCATCCACTACAATATACATCCAATGTACAGTAATGGCCTCTAGGGCATACATATAACTAACAATCTCCCACTTGCACTAGGGCCATCTGTAGCAGTGGTTGCAGTATCATATACTCAACCATCCCCTAAAAGTCTCTCTTTGGGAAAAAGGCCTTCGTGAGTGGATCCGCCGTGTTGTCCTCTGAGTCTACTCTCCTAACCTCGATCACCCTGGAGATCAACTATCTCCATGATCAGGTGATGCTGCCTCAGAATATGTCTGGGTCACTGATGGGACCAGGGTTCCAGGGCCAAAGCCACACTTCCATTGTCATACAATGGCAGGAACCTAGTTCATCTTATGAACCAATATACACCCAAACTGCCTCTTTGGTAGTATCTTTAATAGCGATGTTACCAGCCTTTATCGTCTAGTTTGCCACGGTATCTAGCTTGGAACTCTTCCAACATACCGTCCCTTTACTAAGGGTAAAGACAATGCCTGTGACTGACATTCAGTCGTCTTTATCACCCTGGAACACTTCCAGTGATTCTCCCCAGGATCGATTGATACAATCTCACTATACCTAGTGAGATCCCTAATATCCCTTTAGATCTATCTCATAGGTCCAAATCTCAGGATTTAGGAGGTATCATCTTTATCCTATTTGGAGAATCCTAGTGATAATAGGAGATTGACCGATCGTAGTATAGGAAACTCTTTTCCTATCAAGAGTATGTTGTCTACGTACAATACGAAGATGACCACCTTACTCTCTACTACCCTTTTGTATATACAAGGTTCGTCTACCATTTTGATGAAGTCAAACACTTTGACTTTCACATCAAAACAGACGTTCCAACTCCGCGATGCCTGCTTCATTATGTAAAGCAACTTGCACACGTTTCCGCTGCTCCCACTGTTTACGAAGCCCTCTGGCTGTGTTCTTATAGACGTTCTCTTCTAAATCATTATTTAGAAAAGTAGTCATGGCACCCAACCACCAGATATCGCAGTCATGGTATGTAGCCGTGGCAAGTAGGATCTGGATGGACTTAAGCATATTCCATGGAAAAGGTTTCATCATTATCCGTGCCTGGTCGATGACGAAAACCTTTAACAAGTCTAGCTTTGAAAGTCTCAACTTTTCCATCTACACCAAGTAATCTTCTCAAGATATACTTGCTCCTGATGGGGATTTAACCCTTCAGATATAGCAGCTAAAGTCCATACTTTGCTGGTGTACATGGATTCCATCTCAGATCGCTAAGCATCCAGCCATTCTTACAGAGTCCCTACTCTCGATGGCCTGCTCGAAACCAGTTGGGTCATCATCTCATGATGCAATCCTTGCTCCCACTGTCATCGAGAAACCGAGGTATCTCTCAGGCGGATGAGGAACCCTACTAGATCGGCGGAGAGGCTGAGGTTCGTCGGGAACTATAGAATCTTATGGTTCTGTCAAATCATCAACTGCAGTTTTGTATAGCTGGAACCTTTCCAGTTCTATAGAACTGATCCTGCCTCGATCTTGTCCGGATTTTGCTTTAAACATAGGCCGGACAACCCCAAATCTTAACTTACTTAAGAGATAGGATCTTCCCGCACCATATCTTATATGGAGTGGTAGGTACTGATTTGATTCAAACCTAATTCAATAGGTATGCAGCTTCTCAAGTGCATAACCCCAAAAGGAAATAGGTAACTCAGTAATACTCATCATTGAGCACACCATATCTAATATTGTGCAATTGCTCCGCCCTGATACACCGTTGTGCTGTGGTGTATTCAGAGGAGTAGTACGGAGAGAGAATCTCATTCTCCTTTAGAATGGTCCAGGAATGCCATGCACAAGTATTCTCCTCCCTGATCTCATCATAGGACATAATACTTATACCCGGTTATTGGTTCTCTACTTCTAACTTATATTCTGTGAATACCTCAAAAGGTTCGGACTTATGTTTCAACAGGAACATATGACTGAATCTTGAAAGATTATCAGAGAATATAATGAAGTATAAAGAACCAATCCTGGCATCTGTAGACAGGAGACTTTACATACATCATCATGTATCAGTCCCAAGAGTTTACTAACTCTTTCTCTGTTTCTAATAAACAGAGCTATGGTCATCTAATCTTTGTGACATGACAGGCAAGTTTCACAAGATGTAAATTCAAACTGATTTAAATATGCATCTAAAATATAACTTCAGCCAGTCGGGTCGCATTGATGTGACCTAGTCTACAATGCCTCAAGAAGGATTCGTTCATTTCTGAACTCTTCTTCTTGTGTGTGTTCTGTATACTAGGAACTGTAGTTTGATTTAGAACTTCAATGCTTTTAGATAACGTGCCTGAACCGATCAACTTTTGATATAGGAAATGTTCAAAACATTATCCAACAATACAAAATTTTATCATTTCTTTACTGATAAAGAGACTGATATGATTTTGTATATCAGGTTCGGTATCTAATAACATTCGTTCAGAATCAATGTATTACAATACAGGGTGACAGTGACCGACAGACTTGGCTGCAACACTTGCCCCGTTTTCTGTCTCATGAAACTTATCACCCGTTCTCAGTTTTTCTACCTTTTTGTAGCCCTATGTAACAGCTTACATATCTGGGATCCTGATCCGGTATCATATACCCAGGATTCAGAGGATACTGAGAAACAGTTCTTTGTAATGAACATACCCGAAGGAGATGCATCATATGCACTTTCTTCGTTTGGGCGGCATAGGAAATCTGGTATTCCCCTATTTCCTGCTCTGTCTTATAACAATTATAAGTTGGAGCGGGACCAACGTTCCCCAGCTCAGTATAACAAGCGGGTTCGGTCAATACATCCATTTTATTATCTTGATTAAGGCGTGATATGGTTGCTACCTGGAGAGAGAGAGAAGAAAAACACTCTGCGTGCGCTCTTGCAAGATCAGATTGGTTATATATTTTATCTAATCAGGATGGCTCCCACTGTTTTTATCAAATCTTCCTTCAAACCCTAAAAGGAAAGACTAGCCGGGATTAATTACACTCTACAAGTTCGCCAATCTTTCAGCCAGGCCAGTGTCGGTACTTTGAGGGAGGTTCCCCGTGCTTTCGCACGGACCTAATTACTGTAAACCTCGTTTTCCCAGAGACGTAACCCCGTTGACACCTTTCTAGACACCTACTTGATCGGCAAATTGTAAAGTGCAAAACTCTCCCAGGAGTAACAATTACTCGCAGTGGGTATCGGGATCCAACTATCACATAGAAGGTATGCAATCTCATTGCAAGTTTCAACACTTGAAACTCCCGATAAAGGTTTTTACCCCTAGCACCTATGACCTTGGCTAAGGTCAACAAATCATAGGTACTAGTCAAGTTCTACCCGTCATTTCGTGATTAATTAGACCCACCCACATGACCCTTGGCTAAGGTCAACAAAGCCACATGACTGTCCTAACTAATCGCATCATATGCTGTATAGGAAGACATCACTTAGCTACCGTACACTGTGCCTTGACTATGGTCAACAAACACAGCACGAATACTAAGTACTCTACTTCCTAAAATGACGGAGGGTTGCGAATGGTTTTTGTGAAAACCTTTAACGCTTTGAACTTGATCTCGTTGCGGAATCAAATGGTTTTTAAATGGGATGTTTTCGAGGCTTTTCTAGTTTTGCTAAAGGGGTCACTCCCGGTGAAGGGATCGTCGGCCCTTTCCTCGTCGAATGAGGTGCGGGATATATCATATATATCACTGTGCAAAGCGGAAACTATAGAAGCGATCAAAGACAAACCGAGGGTTGTAGCATCTGCCAGTTATTGCTAAAGGAGTCACTCCCGGTGAAGGGATCTCGGTCCTTTCCCTATCGAATAAGGTGCAGGATGTTCTACAAGGAACACCATGATGCAAAGCAAGAACTGTAGCTACCTGTTTTTATTTTGAAATTCGATTCCACAACATCAATTAGGTTTATTTTCTTTCATTAATCTCATTAATGAATATCCCATCATTTAATTCCACCTAAACATCACAGATAAATATAACGTACGCTTATGCCATCCGCATTCGCCTCGATGTTCCGTCTGCACCGTTAGGTTAGGTAACTAACGGCAGAGTGTGGCAGGGCTAGCGCGGGTGTAAAACATAAGCAACGTCTATATAATATATCATATATACTATATACTACATCTATCTGAACAGAGCACAGAACATCGCATGATCACATCACAGATAAAGCACAGCAGAAGAAACATATGAAATATTGGATATACTAGGACGTCCGTGTTTTCAATAAGAGCCAGTATAAAACACGGATTCCACGGTCGTGATGAATAGCCAATCCCACACCCCAAGACCCCTACGAGAGCGGCAAGCAACCCTACCAATTCTAGGGTTAGGAGACCCGGACTCGACTCCTCGAGATGGTCTCCCACTGGACCCCAGAACCCGGTTACTTGTGCTCCCCTCCTTGGGTCTATCCTAGTGCAGAAAAGTAAATAATATACAACGGGTGACAACTTCCGCAACCTGGAAGTGCCCCAATAAAAGAATATTACATACAAGTTTTTACATGAATGAAAATGAAAAAACACTCATCTCACATAAAAAACCCCCGGCTATTCAAACACGACGATCCAATATAACATATCCAGCAACTCATAACATCACATGTCATCAACGTAAGTAAATATGCGCATCCCAATTGTCGTTGACATATAGCAACGAAACCGGCGATATCACATATTACACTTACGGTCACAGAAAAGAAAGTGTAAAACTACAACAGTTGGAATCCGCAGCCACCTCAGACATCGCATGCCTGACCAAATGAATTCTTTAGACATCGCATGCCTAACAATTATAAACCCCGCATTTTAGTCTCATTATCGAAAACTCTTTTCAATATCGGGTCAGTCAATTCAACAGGATTCCCGACATTTTGATCGAATGCTCGTCGCAAACTTTAGTAGGCGGCCGCACCCCCGATACCGTCGACGAAGTGTACCAAGGCGGAACACCGCTGCCGCGAGCACCCGACCGGATGCTTTCGGCGACGGGGTTCTCCTACAGTCACTTGGTCGGGGCTATGGAGTGAGGCTGTCTATTAAGTTTACCCGGCGAGTATCCGCGTACGCTACGTGATTGCGACGGACTTTTGATCACATCAAAATTCCGTGGCAACCGATCAAGTGAGACTAAACTGCTATGTTTATAATATTCATTCCGTTATCTCATAAAAATTTGTGGATTCCAATTATTGTATCAAATTCCGGATAAATAGAAAATGCTAAACTTTTCGATCGAACAATCGAACACCCAAGTTTTCCCGATAATACTCAACACATGAAATAAGTCTAACAACATTCAGTTCGTGTCTCAGTACCAACGGTCCAGCCGTAGAAGGGTCAAGCCAACGCCTCACATGTGGCACGCCGTACTGCCCCAAACCCAAAGGTTCAAAGGGCAGTTCAAGACGGTCACATAATCGAGTTAAGGTTTGTTGTCTTCTAGAGGGTCCATCGCGTTACTTGCACTACTTAGAACGTCGTTAAACTACGGAAAAATCCAACACTTGGAATTTTCCCGACAGGGGAAAAGTGGGGTATTTATATCCGGTCGAAATTTTTAACATATTCTAAAAATACCCGGAAAAGCACACCGACAAAATTAGACAGTCCGATCGAAACACCGAGTTCCTAATACAACCCAGAAAATGCAACTCTGGAAAAATTATTAAAAATCCCCAGGAAAACCAGCGCAGACAACTAAGAGTTACTGTGCAAAATGGGATGCATAAAACGACAAAAGGGCCGCGGATCCGCCGCATGAGCCTCCTGTAGGGCCGCGGATCCGCGCCACCTTTGTGGAATCAGGACCATGAATTTTACAGTATGTCTTAGATCTTCCTGCTTATTTTTCTGAATATTTTTAATCTCGAAAAAACCACATTTTACAGAAAAGTCCAGAGAGCAATTTTCAAGTCGGGTTTTGGGTCGATCGGACTTCTGATTCCGTCGGGACTTCGCCTAAGGCTCTAGCTAGGCTCTGATACCACTGTAGGGTTCCTGGGCACCCTAGTGAGGTCTCACAAGTGATCAAAAATGCACAAATCAAATTTTACGGGTGCCTACAAACCCTAATACGGATCGTTTACTAGATATCTAGGCGAAGTATGCAAGTAAACGGAAATGTATCTAAAGGAAAGGGGGCTACAACCTTTGTAGATCCGGTCCACCAATTCCTAAGCTCCACGATGATCTCCCTCCGCTTTCCAAATCGAACTCACGAGTCTAGCGTTGGCATCATCGAAGAATGGGCGGGCTTGATCGTCGGTTCGATGCCGAAGATGATCTACGTCGAAGCATCGCAAGAACAAGCTCCAACTTCACCAAGTTTTGAAAACTTGTGAAGTAAACACCCTATACAACTTGGCAAGAGGTAGAGGATGAAGAAATAGGAAGTGGGTAGACTTTAGAATTGGATTTCTCACTTGATTTCTCTAGTTGCCATTGATGGCCACTAGCTTTCTTCATGTTGAAGAAGATGAAGATGAAGAAGATGATATGATAAGTGTTAAATAATTAGATAAATAATTCAATACTTATCATACTTTCAACTATAGTTAAGTGTAGAGAATTAACATGGGTTAGTTAAATGGTTAGGGTTAAGCAAAACAACAAAAGAGTGACTTAGTCAAAGTTTCAAGAAACTTCAACTAAAAAACAAAACATGCAACCATTCATTTATCTTTTTCTTTTCCAAGATGAATAAATAAGAAAAAGATAAATGAATAAATAATCAAAACCCTAATCATTAACCTAAACCATGGTTTGATTCTTTACACTTAACCAAGTAAGCATGTATCATCAAACATGATACAAACAAGTGCACAAGAATATATCACATATACAATGTGCATCATCAAGTGAGAATATCCTCATAAAGTGAACCAATACTAGTTAATGCAGAGTAATATATCAAATATATAATTATACATTAAATCATTAAATCAACACTTGATTCAATGATCCGGTTATATCGCATATAACCGGCTAGTATCCAATGTATTGGCTTATCGAATCAATCCTTGATTCGATAACTAGGTTATATCGCATACAACCATTCGATACATTCATCGCGAGAATGGAATACGGTATCACATACACGAATTATTCTCGGTCCCGCACATATCTCATATGCGCTCCTATTTTGTTTCGCTTGAGCCAGGAAACCTCTGTGTAGGACTCTAAAGACTCGTCAATACGCCGGCAGCGGATGATGATCATATCAAACACCCACAAGCCGCAAGGGATCTGCTAAACGTAACGGCCACCCGGGTATTGAGCGATCAGAAGATCGACGAGCAAGCCCGCTCACACTCCTGTGAATCCAACCAGTAACACTTACCGTACAGTTCGGTCTGTTCGTCTGATATGTCGCATATCTCGCCTAGGGGTGGTAAACGTCAGACCCCAGTAGCTCGATAAGTCATGCCGACTTGAGGTCCATAACATTCGTGAAACTACTGATAACTCTTACCAGTATATCACTGCAACCCTGGCCAGGGATTTCCTGTTATGGCCAGTCGAGCATAGCACAACATCAACCCCCAATACCGGGAGAGACGAATCCCCTCCTATCGCTCATTGCCTCCATGTGAATCGGGACTGTACCCAAAAACCACCTGTTTGCACAACTCAGTAGAGCCGTGGTAGGGTGGAAATCAAAGCACAGTGGGAGACACACAAGACTCTATGACGATCTCGGGTCTACAGACTAAGCCGCACCAGTGTCATCAGAGAACTGCCATCTGACGTGAGGTATAATACCATCTGGGAGTTCTCGGCGAGTCCGTTCAGTGTACCCAGTCTCCACTGAGCACCCGCATACCATTTTCGATGTCAAACACCAATGGATATGGGATCATCCATCGCCCATCGCATGGGTCAAGAAGATATACGCTAGTCTACTCTGGAATATCGATGCCCCGTCTCGATATTCCCACGACTAGGAACAATGAAGGATGTACTCACTGACTACCCAGGCTCCACTAGTATGATCTGCATCATAGTCCTGGAAGTCGAGTACACATCCTAAGGGCTTTATCAACATGTAATCAGAGAGACAGAAAGTATACATGTTAAGATAAAGAGCAACCAGATAGCGTACTATCATGTCGAGCAAGAAAGTCATTCCTATATATGTCCTAGCATCCACTACAATATACATCCAATGTACAGTAATGGCCTCTAGGGCATACATATAACTAACAGTGGGGTCCTTAAATCCATGGACTATGATGTCCTTAACCTCGACCGTAATGTCTTTAAACTAACATCGGACTGTGGGGTCCTTAAACCCATGGACTATGATGTCCTTACCCTCGACCGTGATGTCTTAAAACTAACATTGGACTGTGGGGTCCTTAAACCCATGGACTATGATGTCCTTAACCTCAACCGTGATGTCTTAAAACTAAACAACGGACTGTGGAGTCCTTAAATCCACGGACTATGATGTCCTTAACCTCGACCGTAATGCCTTTAAACTAACATCGGACTGTGGAGTCCTTAAATCCACGGACTATGATGTCCTTAACCTCGACCGCGATGTCTTTAAACTACGGTATCCTAGAAAACGTCCAGAGCAGAGCCTGGTCCTCACAAAGCACGACAGTGAACCCGTGGGAAGCATCCAGAGCAACCCCTAGCTCCGTGAAATGCGGATAAGGACAGCTTCATCCATCACTTGCGGGTCCTCACGACTCGTAAGGGAGTAAATTCTCTTGTGAGATCCTTATGACTTTCAAGAGAAAACACACATAGGAATCCTCACGATTCTTAAGGAGAAATAACACCTATGGGATCCTCTCGACCGGTAGGGAGAAAATTCTTTATGAGACCCTCACGGCTCATAAAGTTGAAAAGTCTCAGGTGATAGATCCTAACCCTATTTTCTAAGCCATCACTACCTTACAAAGAGCACAAGATTGACAGCTATATACTATCTACAGACCGCACTTGCTGAAATCACATGGCAACAACACAGCAAGGAGAAGAAAGCGACAAGAAGAACATTTGATTTACATTTACTTAAGCGTCCGAGGCATACCCGTTCATGCATATGCAAAAGATTTAATACGAAAAATTAAACAAGCTGAAATGAGAAACTTGCCATTCATACTGCGAAAAAGTTCTTACAATTATGAAAGCAGTAAACAAAAACATTATCAAGATAATTACAATGGCAAAACCTCAGATCCAGGGCATGGATTGAGGAACTCAAAAGTGACTTTATCCAGAATTTTCCAGGCCTGGCGAACCATCCTAGTATGCTTTCTTTCGCGATCACAAGTGTCACGACCCGAAAGTACGGAACGCGACTGGCACTTAGATTACGAGACGTCTAAAGGCGTACCGTAACCTAAGTCAGCCAAAGCCCAGAAGAATCTAAACCAAAATCAAAAGCGAGTGAAGGAAAACCTTTAATAAAAATGGTTTTTAAATCATTCAAGTTGCAAAGAATCCCTTTTTAAAAACATCATAAAATTCTGAAAATTTCGGCAGAGTCTCCCCTGTATTTTCTATCCCCCAAAATGGGTACAACAAGATAATAAACCTGTAATCATAAAAATGGCATCCCCAAGCGGGAGCTAGCTCTTCGCCCAAGGAGGATCACAACCACATGCAATATAATAGTAATATCAAGAAAAGAGCATAAAGAAACGCAAAATACCAGAAAACACACGTCGACTCAAGTGAGCTCGACCCAAAAGAATCACAAATATACAAGTCTCTCAGTCTCATCACTAGGTCGCATATACAATATAAAGTGGTAGATGGAGAATACTAGATACAATGATAAAGCAAAAAGAAATAAAGTATACTCGCAACCCACCTACGGGCGATGTCGCGAGTCTGAGCAAAAGGAACTGATGATAAGATATACCGCCGCTACAAGACTGACGGGTCCGACCTGCAAGACACTGTGGCACAACGGGGGTGAGTTGCCAGCTCGTGAGTAAATATAACATCTAATAAGGCAATCGTAAGAATGCATGCAATGCACCACAACATGCATGTCCATATGTGATATAATATCTCTAGTATGCATGCACAGGTATGCAATGTCATTATTAAGTCTTTAAGTGTTTTAAATGCTAAGGGTATTGAATTCTTAACTTTAGAACATGAATATCTGTATAATAGCTAAATACCATCAAAAATCATCTGAAAACCCGTGTCAAGCATCGACACCAAATAGGAATCATATCTGTCTCAATATCGGGCTCCGTCAGTCCGGATCGGCCCATATCATAAATCTCACGACAACGGTCGGTATCCTCCGGATATCCGCCGTGCCAGACATCACCGGTAGGTAGTCTTCCCCTGCCAGGCTCATCGTCTACAACTCGATCTTCTTGCCCCGGGGTACCATACCGGGCCCACCATGTACCCGAGACGGTTCATCCACTCCTCGAATCGGGTCTCGAAATCCAACAGAAAACATGAAAACTCATGGTGGACGACACATACATCACGAGAAAACCGCAACTTTGTTTTGAAAATGATAAATATAAGGTTTTGTTAAATTCTTGCGGTTTTCCCCAAAAATCCAGAAATCGCAGCAATACTGAAATCATCAAGAAAATCATAATGTCCACATGTTATATATGATAAATGTCTATGATATCAATGCATACGATGTGAATTTTTGCTAGAAATCTATATAAATATGATGATGATGCGAGGTATACGTATGCTATGCAATTTTATATATCAAGTATGAATGCAAGTGGCGATATTATGATAAACAGGTTCTATAGTGCACGTGGCATGGCAATTACCAAAGGCGTGTGTGTCACATGAATAGTGCGCGTGCAACAGATGCCAATGGTAATGGTGTTCGTGTCCTACGAAGTGATATCGCATAAGTATAAGTGAAAGTCCATGCAATTTAATATACTGTTCGCTATAATGGTATGCAGTGTACAAGAATGGATAAGCTAGCTAACAAAATAAATCTTGCAAAAATTAGGGTAATCCTAACTAGGGGGGCGCCTCGCGCCATTCAGACGATTCCCCCATAGATGAATACATCTACTCACCTGAAATCCCCGCTAATCCGTTCCGGCCACCGCCTTGCCTTTCCGCGCCGTGTCCGAAGTTTCCCCGACCGATCCTATATTTGCACAATATCAAACAAAAGATTACAAAACCTAACACAATGCAAGTCACAACATACAATTATCCACGCTCTCGTATTAATCATGGCATGCACTCGGTGCGCGGAAAAACGCACGAAAATCGCTAACCTTTAACTAAAATCGTCATTTCGGGAAAATCGACAAAACTACAACCCGACTAGACGAAACCCCGCGTTCGCGCATTCTAATAATCCTATACGAAGCTAATAATATTGCTAACCTAACGCAAATTGAACGCATTCTATTTTTCGTAAAAATCTAGCAAGCAAATTCAACGCCGATTCAATGCAAACATCGATATTTTGTCGATTTAGCGAGCATATAAATACACCATTAACCACTACAACCAATTAGAAACCCAAAGCCCTAATTTAATCCTAACAACTATGCTTCAAACCCTAGTTTTAAAATCAATCCTTCTCTTGATTTTTCCTAAACAACATTTACCACTTAAACTAATATTTAGAATTTCAATTCTAGCATAATTAAACCACAAGTTAACAAAAAGATTAGAATTTTCACCTCTCAAGCTTGAACCCTAGCTTGATCAAGTCACCAAGAAGCCTCCTTTCATCTAGTTTTTGAACCAATTTGGGTAGAAGAGAGAGTGGTTTAGGGTTTGGGTTTGAATGGAGATGGAAATATGTGAATTTTTATTGATTTTTAGCAAGAAAAAGAAGCAAGAATGAAGTGGGAAGTGGGGAAATTCTGCAGGTGAGGGGTCGGCCAGCAGGTGGGGAAGGGAAATGAGGGAATTTTGGAGAAGTTTCTAGGTCATTACAACATCATATGATATCATTTCATGCTTTCATGTCAACTTTTTTACAAAAAAAACCCTTTTTCATCATTTTTTTCAAAATTTTCCCATCCTAAAACCAAAAGTTTGTAAGACATGATATAATTTTATTAACACCATATTTTAGCTTATAAAGACTCCTAATTAAGAAATTTACCCAATTAAATTTGTATTTATCACTAATTTAATGTATTTAAAAAGGCTTAAAATAATAAAAAAATAATTAATTACGAAAAAAAATTTATTTAACTAGAAAATTATAAGTGACATTTTAGTGACCAAATTATAGTAATATCTTATTTAAATTTTGTGTAATTAGGTCTACGATGAAAAATATCAATTTTGACTTTTTACGGAAAAAGCCGAAAAATTAGCCGATTACCGAAAAACTGCCTAAACGATTTTCGAAGGGTTACAACAAGCGTCGGGATCCCCACAGATGTCCTCCACTCTCTGATAGGCAGCAAGTATGGCCGACTGTTGAAAAGCCTGGTGCAGGAGATCGACAAGATTGTCTCGCTTTCTCTTTGAGATTAGGATCATCAGATACACCGAGTGCACCTTATCCTCGGCGGCATCCAATGCCCTAAACGGCACGCCGGTACAGAATAGAGGAACCGCTTCCCAGATCGCTCCCACAATAAGCTTCAGGAGAGAGGAACGTCGAGGAAGCAGTCGACCATTGTATGCGTCAAAGCGACTCATAATTTCGGCACACTCGGCGTTTGTGAATTATCGATTCTAAGAACGGCCGAGTGAGCGGATGTCTCCGTAAGAGATAATCTCATCGAGATCATACATGTGGGCGTCCATTACTCCTGAAAAAGAAAATCAGCAGAATTAGCGGACAGACTAATTAAGCGGATTCTTATTAAAAACAGGCACAGGGAGTTAAACTCCTTGAGAGCAATGCTCTGCAGATAGGAGTAACACCTGTCAAAATCAATTATGAGGGGAATTTAAAGAAATTCCCCGAGAACACTAAGAGCCTTGCTATGAGAAGATGATATAATTCATCAAAAATAAAATTCCATTTTTAATCTTCAAGATCCATGAAAAAACTCTTAAGAGTTCTTCTATATGATTTGAAAAGAGCAAAACTCTATTAATGAATTAAGAAATCATAAGTAAAATCCTTTTAGAGAGCAAAGCTCTAATTAATGGAACCCTAATAGGGTTCTCTTTAGATCTCTTTAGACCTATGGAGCAAAGCTCTGCTAGTGAAACCCTAAATGGGTTTTCTGAAGATCAAAGATCTATTAAGAGCAAGACTCTGTTAATAGGTAAAACCCTAACTCATTAAGATTTATTAAAATTTTACTTAAGTTTGGAAAGAGTTTCTTTTCTACTTTTGAGAAATTCTTAAACAGAAGAGCTGTGCTCTGAACAAAATTCTCAAAGAGGATGATAATCATCTAGAGGACCAAATGTCCTATTTATAGGCGTTAAGACGTCTCTTCAACTTCTGAGTTGATCCAAGGGCTCAGATGTTGCCACCGCTGCGCTCACGTGTGGGCCACGCAAGCACAACGGTGGGGGGGCATTTGTTTCCCCAATAAGAGCGAAGCTCTGTTCAAATTCCAAGATTTAAAATGAAGCGACGCTTCTGCTTTCCCCAATCAGAACAAAGCTCTGTTCAAATTCCAAGATTTCAAAATTCAAAAATTGAAGCAACGCTTCAGATTCCGCACATTGCGCGCCACGTGTCAAAAGGAGACACGCCAGCGCCAGGTGCGCTGCGCCATAGGCAGCGCACCCCCAATCAGGGCAAAGCTCTGCCTCAAAATTCAAAATTTAAATTGAAGCAACGCTTCAAATCCCATGCGCTGCGTGCCACGTGTCAAACACGGGTGCGCTAGTGCAGTTGCGCTGCGCTCTGCGCTGCGTGCCACGTGTCAAACACGGGTGCGCTAGCGCAGTTGCTCTGCGCTCTGTGCTGCATGCCACATGTCGAACGTAGGTGCGCTAGTGCAAGGTGCGCCAGCGCTGGGATTAAAAATTCCCCACCGTCAGATCAAAAGATCTACTAATAATAAATTATTAATTAATCAGAACTCAAATTCTGTTATGGAAAGATTTTTCAATCTTATTAAAACAAGAAGATTATCTTCTGTAAAACAGAAGACTTAGGATCAAATATCCAATGGTGGGAAATATTCCAAATCAATCAGAGAAAGATCTCTCAAAACTGATTTAACAAATCATTTGGCCCTATATAAAGGACCCTAGACTTCAAGTCTAAAGGACAGAAAAAAGGGGAGAGAAAAAAAAACCTCTGCTAAAGAAGAGAAAGCTCTTAGAAAAAAGAAGATTTTTCTTCATATTCAAGGTAAAAAAGAACTATGTTCTTGAATAATAGAGATGAAACCATCTCGTAAAAAGAAGAAATATCTTCTAAAAAGATCAGAGATCTAAGAAAAAGACCAAGCACTTTAATAAAAAAGAAAAGATCAAAGATCTAATCATAAAATAATAAAAAGAAGTATTTTACTTCATTCACAGATCTTTTGATCTATAAAGGCAGAGCCTTTTATAAAAACAAGAATCTTTGTTCTTGGATCTTGAGGAAAAAGGCACTTTTGAAGAACGTAAATTTGTTCTTTGATCTTAAATTGATCAGATGCGCTTTGCGCTATTGAAAAGTGCCTTGCACTCATGAATTGCGCCCTTGCATTCATTGGACCGGCGCTCAGCGCCAAAACCTGCCACGTGTTAACCAGAGACACAATCTGCGCTTTGCGCTTCTGAAACAGGGCACTGCGCTCATGGGCTGGCGCTCAGCGCCAAGCGTGCCACGTGTCATTCACTGGTGCACCAACAGACTAGCGCAATGCGCTCATGAATTAAAAGCGCAATACGCTAACAAACTAGCGCTTAGCGCGACACGTGTCCTCTTCGTGTGCACTACCTGACAGAAGCGCAATGCGCTCTTTCTTTGGCGCAAAGCGCCTGACGGGCCACGTGGCGCACTGTCAGAACACACTTTGTTCTGAAGAAGACAAAAGATGTCAGAATTCAATGCTTAGAATTTTTAAAAGGGCCGAGCCCAAATAAAGGCTTAATAGCCAGAACAAAATATAAAATGTTAAACATTTTTAATTGGACTTAGTCCAATTCTGGCCATAAGTCCTCAATTTATATTGAACTGAGCCCATCTGCTCTTTCAACCAATTCACATCGGTTCGAGGGTACATCTTTTTACTCCTCTGATATCTGTCGTTGTAATCCTTCAACGTCGTCAGAGATGTGACGGGTCCCGACAACCACACATTACTACGGACTGTGGGGTCCTTAAACCTATGGACTATGATGTCCTTAACCTCGACCGTGATGTCTTAAAACTAACAACGGACTATGGAGTCCTTAAATCCACGGACTATGATGTCCTTAACCTCGACCGTGATGTCTTAAAACTAACATTGGACTATGAAGTCCTTAAACTCATGGACTATGATGTCCTTAACCTCGACCGTGATGTCTTAAAACTAACAATGGACTGTGGGGTCCTTAAACCCATGGACTATGATGTCCTTAGCCTCGACCGTGATGTCTTAAAACTAACAACGGACTGTGGAGTCCTTAAATCCACGAACTATGATGTCCTTAACCTCGACCACGATGTTTTTAAACTAACATTGGACCGAGATGTCCCTAAACTAACAATGGACCATAATGTCTTTAAACTAATTACCGACCGCAATGTCACTAAACTAAACAACAGAGCCCAATTGCTCTCTTGTCGGGTCTAAACGATCCTGTTAAGTTGATCTTAGTCTAAAATTAGACTAACGTATCCTTAACAAACGTTTAAGTTGATCTTAGTCTCAAATGAGGCTAACGTATCCTTAAACCCAAACCCCCCAAACCCAAATCTAAGAAAGATACGGATTTGGACTAGTCCACGCCCTACGGGCGACGACATAACTTAGTCTCCGTATACAATCCACGGGCAACCAAATACAAAACAAACACCCACGACACGAAGTAACCATCTGGAGAAGGAGAAAGTCGTTACCGCAATGCGGTAGCGTAATTAACTGCAGAGGCTTGCGCCTGCAGGGAAGAGCGTCCCCACAATTAAAACCCCCTCAAACGAGGGGGAATCTGACTAAATCTGCTACATCGGCCGCATCCATTTAAACCTTCGATACATGATGCCATAAATCAACTTGGCATCTTCGGAGAGGTGGACGGATAGCACCAATTAGCATCTGGCCCGAATTTCAGGGAAGACGTCCGCCGCGTCTTTCGGATGGGAACAGAGATTCTCCTCCCTCTCCGAACACTGTCTTCCGAGGATGGTTGGCATTAGGCCTTCCCATCCCTAACTTATTTCGGTTAGCCGAACTGTTGAAAGATTCATAATCATCGGAGTTTCCGCCTTTACGATTTTCATCCTTTTGGTTTCTCCAGGACCTATTGTTATTTTGGGAATCCGAGGAGGACTCCTACTTTGAGCGCTCCAGCATCTGAACTTTCCTGGTCAGCTTTTGGAATGTTTTGAGACCCGCGGTGCATAGTAATGGGTCCATCCAGTTGTTGAGATTTCCGACAAGGAGACTGACAGATTGGTCCTGCCCTATCGGCGGTTCACATTTGACGGAGAGATTGCGTCATCGGGTTATAAAATCCGTGCTGCTTTCGTTGTTCTTTGGCTTGGTCCTTACGAGATCAACAATGGTGATCTTATCGCTGACGCTCATGAACCTCTACCGAAACAGAGACTCCATTTGGACGAAAGTTGTGACGGAGCTATCCGGTATGCTCGCGTACCAGTCGAAAGCAACATCGGTCAAGCTATTAACGAACTGGCGGAGGAGGAGCGTATCATTGCCCCCAGTATCCCCGCATGAAGCTTTAAAGTGGGCGATGTGTTGATTCGCATTTCCCGTCCCATCGAATCTTCCAAATTTAGGAATGACATAGCCGCTAGGAAATTCTACCAGATCATACTGAGCAGGATATAGTCTCCCACTGCTGGTGATATCTTTTTGCGTTTCGGCTTCGGCTACCAATGTTTTGACTTTGTTGGCAACCAAATCCATGATTTGATCTTGGGTTAGCGGGCTACTGTCATCGGTAGCCATGACATTTCCTGAGATAGGATACAACTGGCTTTCGTGCATTCCGCCTACATTTGGATTTGAGGGAATAGGCGTCGACTGTCTCGGGACACCGTTTCCCGGTTCATGAGCAGAACCCTGCGCTTGATTGGGCGGCTGAGAGGCAAGTGGGGCCATAAGCCGTAAGACGACATTTGTCAAGTCTTTCCGATTCATGAGCAGAACCCTACGCTTGATTGGGCGGCTGAGAGGTAAGTGGAGCCATAAGCCGTAAGACGACATTTGTCAGGTCGTCGATCTTTGAGTAGAGCTTGGCCATCTCCTTGTCTTTGCTTCTGAGCTGTTTTCGGAGCTCTTGGAGAAGTTGCTGCTCTGCGGTCTTAGGATGGAAAGTTGACTCATTTTCGCTTTCCGGGCCCTACTCCTTATGAACTAAGGGCTCTCTCTGCCTATCAGCCTCACTGGGAGGATTTTCATCACCCTCCGGAGGATGCTGGTCTTGAAAAGTGACAGCTATATTCACACCAAGTTGGATTTGAGATATGGTGACCCCATCCTTGCTTTTGCTGTGAAGGTTGTCGCTGGGATGCGTGCCCACCATATAGACGGTGTGGATAACACATTCAGCCATCCTTTCATCACTGGCAGCCGGTTTCGCGAAACGGTCCGGGCTTTGGAAATTCACAAATTTTAACATGGTCGAAGCCCTAGCCCTTTTGTTGGCTCTGTATCTGAGCCGCTTCTGCCTCAGCTTCTCTGCCTTGAGCGCTTGGTGGGCTTCTGCTCTCCGGGAAGCCGCCATAGGCTGAGTGATGGGGAGCTTAGAGAAGATACCCAATTGATCAGGTGTCAGAGGCATCGCCGGAGCTTGCTCGAGACACCCTGTTGCTCTGTTGGTGTTGATGGCCTTGCCTCCAGCTGGGGCCAAGGAGAGCCGCTCAAACACCGACTTGCGTTTGAGTTGGGGCACCTTCGAAACCACCACATTTGGCCTCTTGCCTTTCGAGACCGGTTTGTCTATCACCGGGGCTTGAGGAGCTGGGATGGCGTTAGCTGACACGAACAAAATAGAGCCAAATAGAAGCGGCGGCTCCTCCTATTGTCGCCTGAGACTGGCCGGAAGGACCGTCCTGGAGTCTATCTTCATCGTGTAGGAGACGGGAGCCGTGCTGAGAGCTGAGTTCATCTTTGGAGACATTGTTGAAAAGTGATTGCTTGAAAACCTGCATGAAAGAGCATTATTTTAGTATAAATATAGGTGTTTACCCCAATCAGAGCAAAGCTCTGCTTTGAAAATTTAAAATTTAATAAATGAAGCAACGCTTCAGATTATTTGCGCTGCGCAACACGCCACGTGTCAGGCGCAGACGCATCAGCGCAGCGCCCAAGGCAGCGCACCCAATCAGAGCAAAGCTCTGTTTTAAACAAAATTAAATGAAGCAACGCTTCAGCTGCGCAAGCACCGCGTTGCGCGACACGTGTCAGCGCAGATGCGCTGGCGCAATTGCGCTGCGCGACACGTGTCAGCGCAGATGCGCAAGCGCAGTTGCGCTGCGCTGTGCGCTGCACGACACGTGTCACGCGCTGGGGCATCTGCGCCACACAGAATTAAAATTCTAAGAAATCTTTTCTGTTCTTGTTAAAACAAGAAGATTTTCTTCTGCAAAGCAGAAGCCCTTGGATCAAAGATCCAACGGTGGGGAAAATTCCCCAAATCACTCAGAGAAAGATCTCTTTAACAAATTTAACTAATTTATGAGCACTATAAAAAGGACCCCAGGCCTCAATTCAAAGGCATCAATATCTTTCTAAAAAAAAGAAAGAAGAGAACTCTTGAGAACTCCTCAAGAACAACAAAAGGTAAAAACCTTTGAAAGAAGAGAAAATTCTCTTATGAACAGATCAGTGATCTAAAAACAAGATCATTGATCTTTAAACATAACTAAATAAAATGAATAAATAAAATAAAAATAGTGCTTTGCACTTTTTCATGAACCTTTGGTTCTTTAAGATAAGAAAAAACTTATTTTTTCCTTTGATCTAAATTAGATCAAGAAATCCAACAGTGCTTTGCACTTCTGTTCTTGAATCTAAAAGATTCTTAGTGCTTTGCACTTTCAAACTGCGCTGTTGCGCTCTTAAGAGAGCGCCACGTGTCTGCTATAGAACCACTTGCGCTACGCGCTCTTGAAATAGAGCTTTGCTCTCTGGAATTGGCGCAACTCACCAGAGCGCGCCACGTGTCAGCAGCGCAACAGCGCAGCGCACTAGCACAGCGCACTGCGCTGTTGCGCTTGCGCTCACCAGAGCATGACACGTGTCCTCACCACAAGCCCTTGCGCTCAGTAATTGGCGCAAAGCACCTAACAAATGCAATGCATTTCTTTTCCTGAAGGGCCAGGCCCAATTAAAAGACCAAACATGCCTAATTAAATTGATGCTCTGCATCATTTATAAATGGGCAAAGCCCAAACAAAATAATAAAAATGCTATGCAGATGCCTTGCAGAGTCCAAAATAAATTGATGCTCTGCATCTTTTACGGCAGAGCCCAAACAAAAAAATAGAAAATAATGCAATGCATTATTTAAAAATGGGCCAAGCCTTAACACAGGTCTAACAGACCAAAAACAAATAAAAGGCGTTGAATGCTTTGGACTTAGCCCAATCATGGCCGTAAGTCCTCAAATTAAATTGACTGAGCGATATTGCTCCCTTAAATCAATTTACCTCCGGTTCGAGGGTACATCTCCGAACTCCTCTGACACTTCTCGTTGTAATCCTTCAACGACGTCAGAGAGGCGACGGGTCCCAACGACCACACATGGATACGGACTGCGGGGTCCTTAAACTCGTGGACCGAAACGTCTCTAAACTAATGTCGGACCGAGACGTCCCTAAACTAATGTCGGACCGAGACGTCCCTAAACTAATGACGGACCACCACGTCCCTAAACTGGAACATGGACCACCACGTCCCTAAACTGGAACAATAGAGCCTCTAAATGCTCTTTTGCCGGATCTAAACGATCCCGTTTAAGTTGATCTTAGCCCCCAAACACGGATAACGTATCCTTAAACATTCAAGCGGACTATAAAACTCCAAATCAACCTTGGTTCAAGGGTACATCTCCGAACTCCTCTGACATCTGCCGTTGTAATCCTTCAACGACGTTAGAGAGGTGACGAGTCCCGATGGCCAGATATTAAATGGATTATCACGTTAAGTTGATCTTAGTCTCAAACAGGACTAACGTATCCTTAACGAACGTTTAAGTTGATCTTAGCCGCAACGCGACTAATGCATCCTTAAACTAAAAACACCAAACCCAAATCTAAGTAAATACGGATTTGGACTAATCCACGTCCTACGGGCGACGGCATTACTCAGTCTCCGTATACAATCGACGGGCAACCACAAACAAAACAAACACCCACGACACGAAGTGAAATTCTGGAGAAGGAGAAAGTTGTTACCGCAATGCGGTAGCGTGATTAACTGCAGGGGCTTGCGCCTGCAGGGAAGAGCGTCCCCACAATCAAAAACCCCTCACCCTGAGGGGGAATCTGACGAAGTCTGCTACATCGGCCGCATCCGTCTAAACCTCCGATACACAGTGCCATAAATCAACTTGGCATCTTCGGAGAGGTAGACGGATAAAACCATATAGCATCTGCCCTGAATCTCAGGCCCAGACGTCCTAACGTCTCGGCCGCCATTCGGAGGGGAACAGATTCTGGCACGCCCGGTGGGACCTTTTCCTCTTTCCACTCCACACTTCGTGTGTCGTGTTCGCGAACGAATCACGGTTTGCTAATGGTTGTCCGTGGGTTTCGAGGTACTAAGATTTGGTGTCTTGCTCTGTGCAGAAAACAGAAGATCAATGGCTTCAAACTGCACTGCCTGCAACTGCAACTCTCGCTCGGTCCTTGCTGGAGGAGTGACTTATGGGCCCCAAGCGGCCTCCCTTTTCAAAATGCCGGTGGAGCAGGTGGCTCAAACCACCACTGGACTATTTTTTGGGACCATGCTCCCACCAATGAGCTTCAACGCCCCAATGACATTGCAAGAAGCTCCAAAGAAGTCGGTCTTCGATCGACTTACCACTGCCGCGACCCCTCTCAACAGGTCACCCAACTCCACTGCTTCAGGTTTTAATGGATTAGGCCAGAGCTCCATCGGGCCCATGAAGAAGCCTGCCATACCAGAAGACGTTATCCCGAAGCGGGTATCCATCCCAGCTCCCGTTCTTGGCAAAGTCACCAAGGTTGCTTCCCATGCTCGGAAGTCCGCTTCTGACAGGTTGGCCGTCCCCGTTCAACGGACGTCGATCTTTAAAAAACTGGTACCAGCATATTCTGACCAACACGGGGGGCATGAGAAGGTCACCCCTATAGCTGAAACAACTCCATTAGCACGACATGCTCGACGTCGCCACTGGCGCCGAGTAAAGAAGGCTGGGGGCAACTTCCCCTCTGGATTTACTCTTCCAGCTCCAACGGTGGGGATCAATACTGCTGTTCCAATCGGGAACATCTTTGAATTGATGAACACGGTGCGCAGAAACTCTTTTACTGCAATGTTGAAACGAACTCCTTCAGCTGCGAAGAGTACTCCAGAGAAAAAGCTAGAACAGCCCCCTCAACGGCTGTCCTCTAAAATTTACAGAGTCTGGCGACAGGTCCAGGAGTCAGTGATTGATGAAAACTATCTCCGCCAACGAAAAAAAATGAAGGTTCGGCAAGAGAAGGATTACTCCGTCAAGCCCCAAAAACCAATAGTTACCCGGGTGCCCATTACAACGGCCCCCTTAACTCCAATCACTCAGAAGAAAAGGAGGCCGCAAAAAGCCCCTGTGAACATGGCGAAGCATAAAAGCGCTGAACACAAACGCCCCAAATCTGGGGGCATGGTGGTGCACACTGTTTATTTGGCTTCTGGAAAGGAGGAAAGCCGCACTTCTATGGGCCACCGACCGCTCACCCGATCCGTGACGAAAGCCCAGGAGCAACAACAAAAGCTTCAGGAAATGATGACTACAATGGCTGCACTTACTGAGCCAAAAGAAAGCTCTGAAACGTCTTCGGATGAGCGTCAAGAACAAGAAATCGACGCTGAATTTTTACGCAGAGTCCTTGAAAAGAGGGACAAAGAAGCTGCAGAGCAAGCGGCTAACATAAAACAGATGGCGCTCCTCTTCCAAGATATGGTAGGGATGATGTTACAGCTGGACCCTCCTGCTGAAGATCCTCCGATCGTCCTTGAAAACGACAGGGGAGAAACGTCAAATCCTCCACCGGCTCTGTCAACAGCCAAAGAGGAGGCAATCTCCAAAGCTGACTTGGACGAATATATAGCTCAGCAGATCCGGGTTCATCTGGTGAATGAAGCGGCTGGGCAAATTACTAGAACCGGACGACCGTATCCGAGCTGGTACGACCAAATCAGTTACCCGCCGGGATATACGATCCCTAAATTCCACGTATATAAAGGGACAGGGAATCCGCATCAGCATGTCGCTCAATTCAGGGCCTTATGCGGAAATACTGGAGGCGATGACAAATTGTTGCTACGTCAATTCGTCAGCAGCTTAGCAGAAACAGCCTTTGAATGGTATTCGGAGCTACCTAACGACTCTGTCAAAACATTTGCGGAGATGGAGCTACTGTTCACACAAAGATTCGCGAGTGCTAGTGAACGCACCCCGATAACAGCACTAATAAATGCCAGAATAAGGCCGGGAAAAACGTGGGTCCAATACGCAACACGATGGCGAAACCTATGGTCGAAATGCGAACAACGCATAGAAGAGGCACCTGCGGTAGGCATGTTTGTGGGTGCTCTCGATCCGCAGGCGACCATCTCACAATTCATGATGTTCTTCAGGCCGACTACCTTCCAGGCCTTGATCGACAAATTAGCCCAAATAGACCAGTTGGGCCATAGACCGTCTCCTCCAAAACCAGATTCCGGAAATGAGAAAGGAAAAAGGAAAGCGATCGTCATCGCCAATGCTCAGCAACAGTCGAACAACTCAAAGCCGGTCGTTCGCCAAAACAACGTGCGTCCACGCCCTTCCCTCGAAGAGAGGCTAGGACGTCCTTACTCGTTTCCTCAGAATAAAACGAGAAGACTGTTCGAGCTGGCAGTGCGCAACAGACTCATTAATCTGCCGAGTCCAAAGCGTCTGTCATAGCCAGGCGATCTTAATAATCTCAATTATTGCCCTTACCACCAAACGGTAAGTCACCCGATTAAGGATTGTTTCGTCTTTAAGGGATGGATCGAGGATCAGTACCTACAAGGCAAGTTCGCGCGGTCGGAAAACTGGAAGGTGAACCCGCCACAACCGCATGCTCCGAGAAAGATGGATACGCCGGGGGCATCATGGTCAGTCATAGAGAAAGACCCATAGACCGAAAAGTCAATAAACTAGATATTCGCCTCAAATACGGCGACGGTGGACCGAGATATCCTTAAACTAATGATGGACCGCAATGTCCTAAAACTTGCAAATGACCGAAATGTCTTTAAACTACTACCGCAGTATCCTTAGGCTGACGAGATAAAAAAATATATATAAAATATATATATATATAAAGAATAAAAAAAAAGAAATAAAAAAAAGGAAAAAATGGTATGTCCATAAGCAAAACGGGCACGGATGAAAACCCGAAAGGGCTCCGTGAGTAAAAACAGCAGGACTACCGGCGAATGTTCGTGAAAACCCGAAAGGGCGCGACCTCGTAAATAAAAAAATAAAAAAAAATAAAAAAAAAACAAAAAAAGACGGTATGTCCATAAGCGAAACGGGCACGGATGAAAACCCGAAAAGGCTCCGTAAGTAAAAACAGCAGGGCTACCGGCGAGTGTTCGTGAAAACCCGAAAGGGCACAACCTCGTTAAAAGACACTTATAAGGTCCCCTCGACCTTGTAAGGAGAAACCACCCGCGTGAGATCCTTACGACTCACAAAGGGAGCAACACACTTAGGGATCCCCACGATTCCTAAGGAGAAAATACACTTGCGAGATCCTCACGACTCGTAAGGAGAACTCTCTTATGGGATCCTCACGGCTCATAAGATTTGAAAGTCTTAAGTTACAGAGACCTAAACCTGTGCTTAAGCAACCCCACAACTTTCGTTATTGCCCTATAAGTGGCTCAATACTGACCCTTGTATACAATCCACGGGCGCGAATAAACATTTTCCTAACTAAGTCCTATCCGATATTAGGGATATGTTCGCACGATGAATAACCCTTGTAAATCCTCTCAATTTACAAGGAGAAAACCCTCCTGTAGGATCCTTACGACTTACAGAGGAGCAAAACACTTAGGAACCCTCACGATTCCTAAGGAGAAAATACACCTATAAGATCCTCACGACTTGTAGGGAGAAATAACTTTGTGAGACCCTTACGGCTCATGAAGTCAAAAGCCATAGTCGACAGGACCTTAACCCTGTTCGCTAAGCCTCCTTTGTTTGACATCGACAAAGGCAAATGATGATTCGCTCCTGGCAATATCCCAGTTGTAGCAGTGCTGATGCCGAAATCGGTGTCTAATTTCAAGTTTATGGTGAAAAGCCAGTAGGCCGCACATGCATACGAAATAGCCGAAATGATTGGGCAACTCGCAATAAAAAGCAGCGAGTAAATATAAAATAAACAGCCGAAATGATTGGGCACCGCAAAAAACAGCCGAAATGATTGGGCAATCGCGAACTTCGCGATATAAAAGCTGAAATGATAGAGCATCGCGGAAATAAAACAATAACAAAATAATATAATGAAACTTTGGCCCTACAGTTAAGATCATATCGATCCCTATATACAATCCAAGGGCGTAAACAAAGAGGGAACCATACCTTCCCAACAGGCTCCATCAGAAAGCGAAGCCAAATCTCGACGGTTCATAGACAACCTAGAGACAATCTCGACATATGTCACAATATTGCAGACACAATGTCAATAAACGGAGCAAAAGGAAGATCCCTAGATTCAGGGTCTTGACGTCAACAACCGACCTCAGAGTCGCAATGAAATGGAGCCACGGCATAGTCCCTAGTTCCAAATCTTAATGGCAGTATCTACGGCCTAAGAATCAACAAATGCGTTCCTTCGCAATCCATCAAGATGCAAATACAACGCCAACAAAAGACCTCGCGGTCGAAACAAAGTGAAGCGACGACAAAATTCCAGCTTCATCTCAACAACCGTCTCGATACAGCAGACGAGATATCAACAAAGGCGTTCCTTCGCAATCCATCAAGATGCAGATACAACGCCAACAAAAGACCTCGTGGTCGAAACAAAGTGAAGCGACGGCAAAATCCCAGCTTCATCTCAACAATCATCTCGATACAGCAGACGAGATGTCAACAACAGCGTTCCTCCGCAGTCCAGCTGGAGGCAGATGCAACGTCAACAAAATACCTCACGGTCGAAACAAAGCGGAGTAACGGCAAAATTCCAACTCCACCTTAGCATTCGTCTCGTTACAACAGACGCAATGTCAACAACGACGTTCCTTCGCAGTCCAGCAGGGTGTACATGCAAAGTTAACAAAAGACCCCATGGTCGAAACGAAGCGGAGTGACGGCAAAATCCTAGCTCCACCTCAGCATTCGTCTCAATACACCAGACGCAGTGTGAGCAAATGAAGCGAATGCCAAATTCCTAACTTCAAGGTCTTAACGGCAAGTCATATAAAGCCTGAAAGACCACCGGAGATCATCCCGCATGGAGTGGTTACCTCCTCGACGTTCGTTTCGATACAGCAGACGAGTCGTCACCCCAGCGTTCTTCCTCCAGCAGGGGTTCGGACGTGACAAAGCAAATGAAGCGAAGGCCACATTCCTAGCTTCAACGTCTTTACGGTAACTCACATAAAACCGGAAAGACAATCGGAGATCATCTCGCACCAGCACAGAGTGGTCACCACCTTAACGTTCGTCTCGATACAGCAGACGAAATGTCAACCCCAGCGTTCTTCCTCCAACAGGATTTGGACACACCAAAGCAAACGAAGCGAAGGCCACATTCCTAGCTTCGACGTCTTGACGGTAACTCATATAAAACCGGAAAGACAATCGGAGATCATCTCGCACCAGCATAGAGTGGTCACCACCTTGACGTTCGTCTCGATACAGTAGATGAGATGTCACCCTAATGTTCGTCTCGACACAGCAGACGCAACGTCATTAAACGAATGGATCCACGGCAAAATCCCTAGTTCCAAACCTCGACGGTTCACCAGCAACCTAGAGACAACCTCGACGTCCGTCTCGATACAGTAAACGAGATGTCACCCCAACGTTCGTCTCGACACAGCAGACGCCACGTCATCAAACGAATGGAGCCACGGCAAAATCCCTAGTTCCAAACCTCGACGGCTCACCAGCAACCTAGAGACAACTTCGACGTCCGTATCGATACAGTAGACGAGATGTCACCCCAATGTTAGTCTCGACACAGCAGACGCCACGTCATCAAACGAATGGAGCCACGGCAAAATCCCTAGTTCCAAACCTCGACGGTTCACCAGCAACCTAGAGACAACCTCGACGTCCGTATCGATACAGTAGACGAGATGTCACCCCAATGTTCGTCTCGACACAGCAGATGCAACGTCATTAAACGAATGGAGCCACGGCAAAATCCCTAGTTCCAAACCTCGACGGTTCACCAGCAACCTAGAGACAACCTCGACGTCCGTCTCGATACAGTAGACGAGATGTCACCCCAACGTTCGTCTCGACACTTCAAATGCAACGTCATCAAACGAATGGAGCCACGGAAAAATCCCTAGTTCCAAACCTCGGCGGTTCACCAGCAACCTAGAGACAACCTCGACGTCCGTCTCAATACAGCAGACGAGATGTCACCCCAACGTTCGTCTCGACACAGCAGACGCAACGTCATCAAACAAACGGAGCCACGGCGAAATCCCTAGTTCCCACCGCAACATTCGTCTCGATACAGCAGACGCAATGCCAGCAAATGAAGCAAAGGCCAAATTCCTAGCTTCAGGGTCTTGACAGCAACTCACAAAAAGCCCGAAAGACTATCGGAGATCATCCCCACACCAGCGCGGAGTGGTTATGACTCATCGGGGCTCACCAAAATAAGCCTAACCTCAAGTAAAAAGCGACATGGCAAATTCCTAACGCTTGCTCTTCCGACGGTCAAACTGCCAAGGAGGATTGCTTGAAGACGTCTTGTCCAGCCCCCGAAGGGATCAGAGACACGACAGTCGCAGGGCTACTCGAACAGCACGATTGCCTATCGAGGACTATATCAGCTTATGCGATGGTACGATGGCCAAAACCCTAAGTACCACCAACCTTAACGGGCTTTTGTCGCAAAGAGCAAAGGTTAAATGCGACGTTAAGATGTTCTTGCGAGAAACGCTCGATTCGTCTCGACTTGTGAAAAAATTGTCGAGGCGGCTCGACTCGTGAGATAAAGCCTTAGGTAGTGGGCATAAAAGAAGCCTGTTTCCTAAGCATTGGGACCCCGCAAGTTGGCCCAAAACGGTCTCTTGCGTACCATCCACTGGTCTCACTCTCCAACGTCGAACTTCGACAAGGAGGGGAACAACCGCTTACAAGTCCTCTCGACTCGTAAGAGGGAAAAATCTCTTATAAGATCCTTACGACTTATAAGAGAAAACACACTTAGGGATCATCACGATTCCTAAGGAGAAAACCCACCTACGAGATCCTCTCGATCCATAGGGAGAAAAGTCTCTATGAGACCCTCACGGCTCATAGAGTTGAAAAGTCTTAGGCAACAGATCTGAACCTGCGGCCTAAGCCCTCGCTATCTCGTGAAGAAATCAAGAAGCTTACTCTATTACCTGCTAATTGTGACGACATGCTGAGAATGAGGAAAAGCAACAGAAAGAGCATCCGATTTACATTTGATCAAGCGTTCAAGACACATTCATTCATGCATGGGCAAAAAGACTCAGGACAAAAGATATATAATAAAAACAAGCTGGGATAAAAAAAAATTCATTAATATTGCCCGAAGTTCTTACAGTCATAAAAAACAATAAACGAAAGTTACAATGGAATAACCTCAGATCCAGGGCATGGATTGAGGAATTCAAAAGCGACCATATCTATGACTTTCCAAGCCTCACGGACCATCCTAGTGTGCTTTCTTTCGTGAGCACAAGCATCAGGGTCCCCCCTGATGTCTTCCACCCTCCGATAAGCAGCGAGTATGGCAGACTGTTGAAGGACATCGTGCAAGAGATCGATAAGACTGTCTCGCCGTCTCTTTGAGATAAAGTTCAACAGGTACACCGAGTGCACCTTATCCTCAGCGGCATCCAGCGCCCTAAGCGGCACACCAGAACAGAACAGGGGAAGCGCTTCCCAGATGGCTCCCACGATAAGCTTAAGAAAGGAGGAACGCCGGGGAAGCAGAGGACCGTTATACGCGTCGAAGCGGCTCATGATTTCAGCACACTCTGCGTTTGTGAACTCTCGATTTTGAGAGCGGCCAAGTCGGCGGATGTCCCCGTAAGAGATGATCTCGTTAAGAGCATACATGTAGGCGTCCATTGTTCCTGTGGAAGAAGATCAGCAAAATTAGCAGACCGACTGATTAGGCGAATTCTTGTTAAAAAATGAGCACAAAGAGTTAAACTCCTCGAGAGCAATGCTCTACGAATAAGGGTGACGCCTATCAGATGCCATAATAATGGAAATTTGAAGAAGTCCCCCAAGAACTCTGAGATCATTATTATTAAAAGATGATATAATCCTTTAAATACAAAACTCCATTTTTAATTTTCATTATCCATACTCAAACTCTTAAGATTTCATCTCATTTTTAGATCAAAGAGATCTATGTCTTGATAAAGATGCAAGGTTCTGTTCATGGGTCAAGAAACCCTGAAACAGATTCTTGAGAGCAAGGCTCTATTGGTGAAACCCCAAAAGGGTTTTCTTTAGATCAAACATCTATGAGAGCAAAGCTCTATTAATTGAAATTAATTTAATTCAAGGTTAATTTTTACCTATAAAGTTTCTTTTGAGGAAAATTTAACTCTGAGAGTTCCTAAAGGTAAGAGCAAAGCTCTGGAGTTTTGAAAGTAAAAATCTTAAGGATGATAAGCAGCAGTAGAGGACCAAAGGTCCTATTTATAGGCATCAAGTGCCTCTTCAACTTCCAAAAGTTACCACGGCGGTTAGAATTCTGCCACCGCTGCGCTCACGTTTGGGGCCACGTAAGCGCAACGGTGGGGGGGCATTTGTTTACCCCAATCAGAGCAAAGCTCTGCTTTGAAAATTTAAAATTTAATAAATGAAGCAACGCTTCAGATTATTTGCGCTGCGCAACACGCCACGTGTCAGGCGCAGACGCATCAACGCAGCGCCCAAGGCAGCGCACCCAATCAGAGCAAAGCTCTGTTTTAAACAAAATTAAATGAAGCAACGCTTCAGCTGCGCAAGCACTGCGCTGCGCGACACGTGTCAGCGCAGATGCGCTAGCGCAGTTGCGCTGCGCTGTGCGCTGCGCGACACATGTCAGCACAGATGCGCAAGTGCAGATGCGCTGCGCTGTGCGCTGCGCGACACGTGTCACGCGCTGGGGCATCTGCGCCACACAGAATTAAAATTCTAAGAAATCTTTTCTGTTCTTGTTAAAACAAGAAGATTTTCTTCTGCAAAGCAGAAGCCCTTGGATCAAAGATCCAACGGTGGGGAAAATTCCCCAAATCACTCAGAGAAAGATCTTTTTAACAAATTTAACTAATTTATGAGTACTATAAAAAGGACCCCAGGCCTCAATTCAAAGGCATCAACATCGTTCTAATAAAGAAAGAAAGAAGAGAACTCTTGAGAACTCCTCAAGAACAACAAAAGGTAAAAACCTTTGAAAGAAGAGAAAATTCTCTTATGAACAGATCAGTGATCTAAAAACAAGATCATTGATCTTTAAACATAACTAAATAAAATAAAAATAGTGCTTTGCACTTTTTCATGAACCTTTGGTTCTTTAAGATAAGAAAAAACTTATTTTTTCCTTTGATCTAAATTAGATCAAGAAATCCAACAGTGCTTTGCACTTCTGTTCTTGAATCTAAAAGATTCTTAATGCTTTGCACTTTCAAACTGCGCTGTTGCGCTCTTAAGAGAGCGCCACGTGTCTGCTATAGAGCCGCTTGCGCTACGCTCTCTTGAAATAGAGCTTTGCTCTCTGGAATTGGCGCAACTCACCAGAGCGCGCCACGTGTCAGCAGCGCAACAGCGCAGTGCACTAGCGCAGCGCACTGCGCTGTTGCACTTGCGCTCACCAGAGCATGACACGTGTCCTCACCACAAGCGCTTGCGCTCAGTAATTGGCGCAAAGCGCCTAACAAATGCAATACATTTCTTTTCCTGAAGGGCCAGGCCCAATTAAAAGACCAAACAGGCCTAATTAAATTGATGCTCTGCATCATTTATAAATGGGCAAAGCCCAAACAAAATAATAAAAATGCTATGCAGATGCCTTGCAGAGTCCAAAATAAATTGATGCTCTGCATCTTTTATGGGCAGAGCCCAAACAAAAAAATAGAAAATAATGCAATGCATTATTTAAAAATGGGCCAAGCCTTAACACAGGTCTAACAGACCAAAAACAAATAAAAGGCATTGAATGCTTTGGACTTAGCCCAATCATGGCCGTAAGTACTCAAATTAAATTGACTGAGCGATATTGCTCCCTTAAATCAATTTACCTCCGGTTCGAGGGTACATCTCCGAACTCCTCTGACACTTCTCGTTGTAATCCTTCAACGACGTCAGAGAGGCGACGGGTCCCACTGACCACACATGGATACGGACTGCGGGGTCCTTAAACTCGTGGACCGAAACGTCCCTAAACTAATGTCGGACCGGACCGAAACGTCCCTAAACTAATGTCGGACCGAAACTGTTCCCCTCCGAAAGACACGCAAGACATGGACTGTCTTGCCTGAAATTCGGGACAGATGCTAATTGGTGTTATCCGTCTACCTCTCCGAAGATGCCAAGTTGATTTATGGCACCATGTATCGAAGGTTTAAGCGGATGCGACCGATGTAGCAGACTTCGTCAGATTCCCCCTCGTTGAGGGGTTTTTGATTGTGGGGACGCTCTTCCCTGCAGGCGCAAGCCCCTGCAGTTAATTACGCTACCGCATCGCGGTAACAACTTTCTCCTTCTCCAGCTGGTCACTTCGTGTCGTGGGTGTTTGTTTTGTTTGTGGTTGCCCGTGGATTGTATACGGAGACTGATTTATGTCGTCGCCCGTAGGACGTGGATTAGTCCAAATCTGTATTTTCTTAGATTTGGGTTTGGGGTTTTGGTTTGAGGATACGTTAGCCATATTTGAGGCTAAGATCAACTGAAACGTTTGTTAAGGATGCGTTAGTCCGATTTGAGACTAAGATCGACTTAACTGGATCGTTTAGATCCGACAAAAGAGCATTTGGGCTCTATTGTTCCAGTTTAGGGACATAGTGGTCCATTGAATGTATGGCCGTCGGGACCCGTCACCTCTCTGACGACGTTGAAGGATTACAACGACAGATGTCAGAGGAGTTCAGAGATGTACCCTTGAACCAATGCTGATTGGGGAGATTCATAGTCCAATTTGGGACTAAAGTCTGTTTGAAGGTTTAAGGATACGTTAGCCATATTTGAGGCTAAGATCAACTTAAACGGTTGTTAAGGATACGTTAGTCCAGTTTAGGACTAAGATCGACTTAACGGGATCATTTAGATCCGACAAAAGAGCATTTTGGGGCTCTATTGTTCCAGTTTAGTGACATAGTGGTCCATTGCCAGTTTAGGGACATGATGGTCCATTGCCAGTTTATGGACGTGGTGGTTCGTCACCAGTTTAGGGACATGGTGGTCCATTGGTAGTTTAAGGACATTGCGGTCCATTGGTAGTTTAAGGACGCATAAGTCCATGGGTTTAAGGACCCCACAGTCCATATGGGTGTGTTTAAGGACGCATTAGTCCGTTAGTTTAAGGACGTATAAGTCCGCGGGTTTAAGGACCCCATAGTCCGTATCTTGGTTTAAGGACGCATAAGTCCATGAGTTTAAGGACCCCACAGTCCGTATCTTGGTTTAAGGACGCATAAGTCCATGAGTTTAAGGACCCCACAGTCCGTGTTGATGTATGGTTGTCGGGACCCGTTACCTCTCTGAAGACGTTGAAGGATTACAACGACAAATATCAGAGGAGTTCCGAGATGTACCCTTGAACCAATGAATTGGTTGAAAGAGCAGATGTGCTCAGTTCAAGATGATTTGAGGACTTATGGCCAGTTTGGGCTAAGTCCAATTATGTTTGAAATATTGGCCCTCTGTTTGTCCATTGAAGGAGAGGCTTTGCCTCTAGAAACTTAGCCAATTGGGCTAAAGCTAGTGCTAAACACTAAAGACCAACAGTGTTGAACACTGGGAACAAAGTCTCTAGATTAGTGTTAAACACTAAGGAGAGAGGGGTCACGTGTGGACACGTGAGAGCGCTCTAATTTCCCTTATTTTATTCTGCAGATCAGTGTTTAACTCTTTTAATTCTGACGGCCATCACGTGTGAGCACGTGATGGAGGCCCCCGCTCTGGTCTGTTAGAATGCTCATTAGGGGTCACGTGGTGACACGTGAGGGCGCCCTAAATGTGGGGCCAGATCTCCTTTGTTTTATCCTCAAATCTGCGAATAAGTGTTAAACACTTTTCATCTTTATTTTAGAGCACCACGTGTTGGCACGTGATGGGGGTTTATGCATCGAATATTACAGCACTTGCTGAGGGGTCACGTGGGGACACGTGAGAGTGCCCAAAGCTTCTTTTCTTTTGTTTTGCCATTAAGTGTTAAACACTTTCATTTTTATTTTTAGAGCATCACGTGTTGGCACGTGATGGGGATCTGTGCGCCAATTGTTAAAGCATTTGCTGAGGGGTCACGTGATAACACGTGAGAGCGCCCAAAGCTTTCATTTCCTTTGCTTTTTCTTTCTGCGTTTTGGGAGTCACGTGGGAGCTCGTGAGGTGATGCTTCAAAGTTCTTTGCAGGGGATCTTTTCAAGGGTCACGTGGGGCACGTGACCCTAGTTCTTTTCATGAACAGAGATCTTTTAAGAATTGAATTCTTTGTAGGGTTAAACCCTAATTATGATTTTGGAGGAATTAAATTCCTATCGTGAAAGAATTGAATTCTTATTTAGGATGAAACCCTGATTTCTTTTCAAAGAAATTAAATTCCCAGATATGTAAAAGAATTAAATTCTTGATTAGGGTTAAACCCTAGTTTTGTTTTAGGAGAATTAATTCTCAAAACTCAATTCCCCTTCTAAGTTTAGGATCTGCATGGCAGGATCTCGACCCGATGAGAATTAAATTCTCAACTTATGGGGAGATGTGCTCTGTGAAGATCTTCAACCAGAAGAAGAACTAAGTTCTTTTCTTTAAATAAGAGTTAAACTCTTTTGAGAATTAAATTCTCTTTTGAATCCTCTCTTTTCTTACCTAGGGTTTTTCTTTTGCAGAGAATTAAATTCTTCTTTCTCTGTTTCTTCTTCTCTTGAGAATTAAATTCTCCTCTCTCTGTTTT
Organism: Agapanthus africanus; assembly: GCA_030015575.1. Taxonomy (NCBI): domain Eukaryota; kingdom Viridiplantae; phylum Streptophyta; class Magnoliopsida; order Asparagales; family Amaryllidaceae; genus Agapanthus; species Agapanthus africanus. The sequence continues at coordinate 46,304,994 of CM057345.1, read as the reverse complement.
TCTCTCCAAAAAAAAGTAGATCCCCCTCTCTTCTCTTCTTGGCTCCTATTTATAGGAGAAGGAAGAGAATCAATTTGTTTAGCAAATCTCTCATTAAGAGATTTGATTTGTATGTTGAGAGATTTGAATTGCATTCATCATTAATCTGGGCCTTTAGATTGTTAAGTGAATTTTATTCACCATTGGATTTTAAATCCAAAGATATCCATTTGTTATCTCGGTCAGATTTAGGGGGGAAATCTTTCCAAGTCCAAGATTTTTCCATAAATTGGTGATTTTTAATCACCCTTGGATTTTTAATCCAACGGTTCCCCATGACCCTTTTCCATTTGGAAAGATTCAGAAACTTTTAGAATTTAATTCTATTAAATTATAAGGCTTTTAAAGCCAGTCACGTGTGAGCACGTGACCCCCAATTGGGTTCCTTTCTCAGCCGCTTATTTATGTTTCAGTTTTAACCATCACGTGTCAACACGTGACCATTGGTCACGTGTAAGCACGTGATACCTCGTTGAGGTATTTTCTGACTTTTAGAATTAAATTCTATTCATTATTTTAGAGCCTTTGAAAGCCCATCACGTGTCTGCACGTGACTCATGGTCACGTGTGAGCACGTGATGCCCCATTGGGGTCTTTTCTGAGTTTTTATTGTATCTTTTAACTCCTCCAGCGGGTTCTTAAAAGCCCATCACATGTGGACATGTAATTCCTCATAACTTTTGATCCCGGATGAATTACGAGGCCCATAATATATCAAATCGAAGGGTTTTTCGAGCCGCTTTCGATACCAACAGAATTTATTTTTTTCTCATTCGGGAGTTTGTCAAAAAACAGCCCGGAAGATACTGGTTCCCATTTTCTTAAGCGTTTCGCCGCCATTTCATACCTTGGGCTCTTTTGCGCAGAAATTTTTGGCGGGAACAAATGCCCCCCACTATTTTGCCCACGTAAGTATTTACGTGGGTGAAATAGTGCAAAGTAATGCATAGCGTATGACCAATTTCGGGTTGGTATATTACTTTCAGAATCTTGATCTGAGAAGATAACGAGCGGACACAAGCATCGTCATTTATCATTGACTCAAATCTCGACTCTTAAGAGATATAGTTCCAAACCCTTAACTCCATGAGCCGCACCCTTCTATCTCTTTATATCTTACTCTGGAGTGAAGTAGTTTATATGCTCATGAGTAGCTTTTCCATTTCAGTGGCATGTAGCTTTGGCGAGTGTGGCTCATAGATGGTCCATCTTGACCTCTTTGTAGGGCAGTGATGGCTTATAAGACAGGGTTAGGATCTGCCACCTAAGACTTTTCAACTTTATAAGCCGTGAGGGTCTCATAAAGACTTTTCTCCCTACGGATCGAGAGGATCTCGTAGGTGTATTTTCTCCTTAGGAGTCGTGAGGATTCCTAAGTGTGTTTTCTCTTATAAGTCGTAAGGATCTTATGAGAGAATTTTTCCCTCTTACGAGTCGAGAGGACCCGTAAGCGGTTGTTCCCCTCCTTGTCGAAATTCGACTTCGGAGAGTGAGACCCGTGGATAGTATGCAAGAGACCATTTTGGGCTGACTTGCAGGATCCCAGTGCTTAGAAAACAGGTTTTTTAATCCCTACTGCCTAAGGCTTTATCTCACGAGTCGAGACGAATCGAGAAGTTCTCGCAAAGACATCAATTTCCTCACGAGTCGAAACGAATCGAGCAGATCTCGCAAGAATATCCTAACGTCACAGTTAACCTCTGCTCTTTACGACAGAAGTCCGTTAGGGTCTGTGGTACTTAGGGTTTTGGCCGTCGTACCGTCGCATGAGCTGATATATTCCTCGATAGGCAATCGTGCTGTTCGAGTAGCCCTGCGACTGCCGTGTCTCTGATCCCTTCGGGGGCTGGACAAGACGTCTTCAAGCAATCCTCCTTGGCAGTTTGACCGTCGGAAGAGCAAGCGCTAGGAATTTGCCATGCCGCTTTTTACTTGAGGTTAGGCTCATTTTGGAGAGCCCCGATGAGTCATAACCACTCCGCGCTGGTGTGGGGATGATCTCCGATAGTCTTTCAGGCTATATATGACTTGCCGTTAAGACCCTGAAGCTAGGAATTTGGCCTTTGCTTCGTTTGCTGGCATTGCGTTCTCTGTATCGAGACGAATGTCGTGGTTGTCTCTAGGTTGCTGATGAACCGTCGAGATTTGGAACTAGGGATTTTGCCGTGGCTCCTTTTGGTGATGTTGCGTCTGCTGTATCGAGACGAACGTCGAGGTGGTGACCACTCCATATGGGATGATCTCCGGTGATCTTTCAGGCTTTATATGACTTGCCGTTAAGACCCTGAAGCTAGGAATTTGGCCTTCGCTTCATTTGCTGGCATCGCGTCCTCTGTATCGAGACGAATGTCGCGGTTGTCTCTAGGTTGCTGGTGAACCGTCGTGGTTTGGAACCAGGGATTTTACCGTGACTCCTTTTGGTGATGTTGCGTCTGCTGTGTCGAGACGAACGTCGAGGTGGTGAACACTCCGTGCTGGTGCGATATGATCTCCAATTGTCTTTGAGGCTTTATATGACTTGCCGTCAAGACCCTGAAGCTAGGAATTTGGCCTTCGCTTCATTTGCTTTGGTGTGTCCGAATCCTGTTGGAGGAAGGACGCTGTAGTTGACATCTCGTCTGCTGTATCGAGACGAACGTCGAGGTGGTGCCCACTCTATGCTGGTGTGAGATGATCTTCGATTGTCTTTCAGGCTTTATATGACTTGCCGTCAAGACGTATGAAGCTAGGAATTTGGCCTTCGCTTCGTTCGCTTTGGCGCGTCCGAATCCTGCTGGGGGAAGAACGCCGGGGTGACATTTCATCTGCTGTATCGAGACGATCGTCGAGGTGGTGACCACTCCATGTTGGTATGAGATGATCTCTGAATGTCTTTCCGGTTTTATATGACTTACCGTCAAGACGTTGAAGCTAGGAATTTGGCCTTCGCTTCGTTTGCTTTATCGCGTCTGAATCCTGCTGGGGGAAGAACGCTGGGGTGACATTTCATCTGCTGTATCGAAATGAACGTCAAGGTGGTGACCACTCCGCGCTGGTGTGGGATGATCTCCGATTGTCTTTCAGGCTTTATATGACTTGCCGTCAAGACCCTGAAGCTAGGAATTTGGCCTTCGCTTTGTTTGCTGGCATTGCGTCCTCTGTATCGAGACGAATGTCGTGGTTGTCTTTAGGTTGCTGGTGAACCGTCGAGGTTTGGAACTGGGGATTTTGCCGTTGCTCCTTTTGGTGATGTTGCGCCTGCTGTATCGAGACGAACGTCGAGGTGGTGACCACTCCACGTGGGATGATCTCCGGTGGTCTTTCAGGCTTTATATGACTTGCCGTTAAGACCTTGAAGCTAGGAATTTGGCCTTCGCTTCGTTTGCTGGCATCACATCCTCTGTATCGAGACGAATGTCATGGTTTCTCTAGATTGCTGGTGAACCGTCGAGGTTTGGAACCAGGGATTTCGCCGTCACTCCTTTCGGTGATGTTGCGTCGTCAAGACGTTGAAGCTAGGAATTTGGCCTTCGCTTCGTTTGCTTTGTCGCGTCCGAATCCTGCTGGGGGAAGAACGCTGGGGTGACATTTCATCTGCTGTATCGAAACGAACGTCAAGGTGGTGACCACTCCGCGCTGGTGTGGGATGATCTCCGATTGTCTTTCAGGCTTTATATGACTTGCCGTCAAGACCCTGAAGCTAGGAATTTGGCCTTCGCTTCGTTTGCTGGTATCGCGTCTGCTGTATCGAGACGAATGTCGCGGTGGTGATCACTCCATGTTGGTGTGAGGACCAGGATCCGCTCTGGATGTTTCCCACGGGATCGAAGAGTGACGTTGTCCGCGTTCCACGTGACCAGGAATTTTGACTTGCCGTCAAGACCCTGAAGCTAGGAATTTGGCCTTCGCTTCGTTTGCTGGTATCGCGTCTGCTGTATCGAGACGAATGTCGCGGTGGTGATCACTCCATGTTGGTGTGAGGACCAGGATCCGCTCTGGATGTTTCCCACGGGATCGAAGAGTGACGTTGTCCGCGTTCCACGTGACCAGGAATTTTGCTCTAGATGCTTCACACGGGTTCACTGCCGTGTTAGGCGAGGACTAGGCTCCGCTCTGGATGCTTCGCACGGGTTCACTGCCGTGCTCTGCGAGGACCAGGATCCGCTCTGGACGTTTTCCACGGGGTCAAAGAGTGACGTTATCCGCGTTCCACGTGACCAGGAATTTTGCTCTAGATGCTTCACACGGGTTCACTGCCGTGTTAGGCAAGGACTAGGCTCCGCTCTGGATGCTTCGCACGGGTTCACTGCCGTGCTCTGCGAGGACCAGGATCCGCTCTGGACGTTTTCCACGGGGTCAAAGAGTGACGTTATCCGCGTTCCACGTGACCAGGAATTTTGCTTTAGATGCTTCACACGGGTTCACTGCCGTGTTAGGCGAGGACTAGGCTCCGCTCTGGATGCTTCGCACGGGTTCACTGCCGTGCTCTGCGAGGACCAGGATCTGCTCTAGACGTTTTCCACGGGGTCAAAGAGTGACGTTATCCGCGTTCCACGTGACCAGGAATTTTGCACTAGATGCTTCACACGGTTTCACTGCCGCGTTAGGCGAGGACTAGGCTCCGCTCTGGATGCTTCACATGGGTTCACTGCCGTGCTCTGCGAGGACCAGGATCCGCTCTGGACGTTTTCCACGGGGTCAAAGAGTGACGTTATCCGCGTTACACGTGACCAGGAATTTTGCACTAGATGCTTCATACGGGTTCACTGCCGCGTTAGGCGAGGACTAGGCTCCGCTCTGGATGCTTCGCACGGGTTCACTGCCATGTTCTGCGAGGACCAGGATCCATTCTGGACGTTTTCCACGGGGTCAAAGAGTGACGTTATCCGTGTTCCACGTGACCAGGAATTTTGTTGATTATATCCGCATTTCACGGAGTTAGGATTTGACTCTCTGTGGGAGTACATCGTCGAGTCATGGAATTGGGAGTTGCCGTTGTTCCGCTTCGCTTGATGATGTGTCCGCTGTGACGAGACGAGTGCTGAGGTGGAGCTGAGATTTTGCCATCACTCCGCTTTTCTGACCATGGGGTCTTTTATTGGCTTTGCATGTACATCCTGCTGGACTGCGAAGGAACGCCGTTGTTAACATTGCATCTGCTGTAATGAGACGAATGCTAAGGCGGAGTTGGGATTTTGCCATCGCTCCGCTTGATGGTGTAACATCTGTGTCCTGCTGGAATGAGGAGGCACGCCGTTGTTGGTCTCCAGGCTGTAGATGTGGCCATTGAGATTTGGAACTAAGGACTTTGCCATGGTTCCGTTTCGTTGCGACTCTGAGGTCGATTGTTGACGTCACGTCTGCATCTGGCTGGAGTGAGGAGAAACGCCGTTGGTGATCTATAGGTTGTCGATGTTGACGTCGAGACCCTGAAGCTCGGGATCTTCTTTTTGCTTCGTTTGTTGACATTATGTCTGCAATATTGCGATAAATGTCGAGATTGTCTCTAGGTTGTCTATTAACCGTCGAGATTTGGCTCCGCTTTCTGATGGAGCCTGTTGGGAAGGTATGGTTCCCTTTTTATCTGTGCCCCTGGATTGTATACAGGGATCGATGTGATTTCACCTGTAGGGCAAAAAGTTTCATTCTTTCATTTTTTTTATTCTTTCCGCGATGCTCTATCATTTCAGCTTTTTATATCGAGAAAATCACGATTGCCCAATCATTTCGGCTATTTTTCGCGGTGCCCAATCATTTCGGCTATTTTTCTTTTTACTCGATATTTTCTATTGCGAGTTGCCCAATCATTTCGGCTATTTTTCATGCATACATTTTTACTTGCTGATTTTGTTGCAAGTTGCCCCATCATTTCGGCTATTTCGTATGCATTTTTTTTTCTTTTTTTTTTGGCTCGCTGATTTTTTCTCGCGAGTGTGGAACTTGGAATCTGGTGCCAATCTCAGCATCAGCATCGCTGCGACTGGAATATAGCCAGGAGCGAATCATCATTTGCCATGAAAGGACTTGGAATTTGATACCGGTTTAGGCATCAGCATCGCTACAACTGGGATATTGCCATGAGCGAATCATCATTTGCCTCTGTCGATGTTGAACAAAGGTGGCTTAGCAAACAGGGTTAGGATCCCGTCGACTAAGGCTTTTGACTTCATAAGCCATAAGGGCCTCACAAAGGTATCTCTCCCTACAAGTCGTGAGGATCTCATAGGTGTGTTTTCTCCTTAGGGATCGCGAGGATTCCTAAGTGCATGTTCTCTTGTAAGTCGTAAGGATCTTACAAAAGGGTTTTCTCCTTATAAGTCGAGAGGACTTACAAGTGTTGTTTGCTGTACAAGCATATCCCTAGTCACGGATGGGACTTTGTTAGGGAAATATTTATTCGTGCCCGTGGATTGTATACAAGGGTCAATACGAGCCGTTTGTAGGGCAAGATCGGAGGTTGTGGGGGTTGCTTAAGAATAGGTTCAGGTCTCTGTAACTTAAGACTTTCAAAACTTATGAGCCGTGAGGGTCCCATAAAAGAGTTCTCCTTACGAGTCGTGAGGATCTCGCATGTGTAATTTCTCCTTAGGAATCGTGAGGATCCCTAAGTGCGGTGTTCCCTTGTGAGTCGTAAGGATCTCACGCAGGTGGTTTCTCCTTACAAGGTCGAGAGGATCCTGTAAGTGTCTTTTAACGAGGTTGTGCCCTTTCGGGTTTTCACAAACACTCGCCGGTAGCCCTGCTGTTTTTACTCACGGAGCCCTTTCGGGTTTTCATCCGTGCCCATTTTGCTTGTGGACATACCGTATTTTTTTATTCTTTTTTTTTATTCTCTTTTTTTTTCTTTTTTCTTTTTTTTTTTAAAACGAGGTCGCGCCCTTTCGGGTTTTCACGAACACTCGCCGGTAGCCCTGCTGTTTTTATTCACGGAGCCCTTTGGGGTTTTCATCCGTGCCCATTTTGCTTATGGACATACCATTTTTTTTTTAATTTAATTTTTTTTTTACCACGTCAGCCTGAAAATGCTGCGGGTTGGGAGTAGTTTAACGACGTTTCGGTCATTTGCAAGTTTTAGGACATTGCGGTCCGCCGTTAGTTTAAGGACATTTCGGTCCGACGCCAGTTTTAGGACATATTGGTCCATCGTTAGTTTAACGACATTTCGGTCTACCGTCACCGTATTTGAGGTGAATTTCTATTTTACTGACTTTTCGGTCTAGGAGGCCTTCCCTATGAATGAACATGATGCCCCCGGCATATCCATCTTTTTCGAAGCATGTTGTTGTGGCGGGTTTACTTTCCACTTTTCGGGTAACGCGAACTTGCCCTGTTGGTATTGGTCTTCAACCCAGTTTTTGAAGACGTAGCAATTGTCGAGTGGGTGACCCATTAATCTGTGGTAGGGACAATAGTTAGGATTGTTAACGTCACCTGGTTGCAATGGACGTTTGGGATCTGGCAGAGTGATAAGCCCGCTGCGCACTGCTAGCTCGAACAATCTCTTTGTTTTATCTTTGGGAAATGAGTAAGAATGTTTCAACTTCTCATTGAGGTATCGCGGCTTGTTGTTTTGACGACAAAACGGTCTCGGGTTACTCGGCTGTTGTTGAGTGTTGGCAACAAAGGCCGTTTTTTCCTTTTCCTTTCTCATTTCGTTTGCTCCGTCGTTTGCGGGTCCGAGATTCTTTCCGGGTAGCGTGAGATTGTACGGCTGAACATTCTCGCAACTCTCCAATTCTTTTGTTTTAGAAATGAATTCCTTGAAGAGAGGGTTAAGAGCGGCGTCTTCATCAGAATCACTTCCAAAGGTGAGAACTCGTGATCCCCCGGGCTTGTCCTTATGACAATTGCCGGCAACTCTTTTATGCTCATCCGTCGTATTTTTTCGCTGTCTACGAGCTTCACGCTTTGTCCTGTTGAAGTGTTGCCTGTGAGCGACATACCCTTGCCACCAACACTTAAAAGAGTTGCAGTCTCAGTAGGATGTACGATCTTCTGATGATATAAGCAAAAGTTAGGGTGTACGTCCGTTTCATCAAAATGTATACCACCAGGAGAATTTTTTCTGAAAGAGGGCGGCCTCATCCCCATTGCTATGGCTTTGGCGAATCGTTTCCTTGTCTTGATCCTGCTTTTATTTGCGGCGGATGTACTTTCATCCGGTGGGAGTGTTTCGACCCTTTCATCTAGTCGCCGGCGTTTGGCTTTCTCGAATATGGCCATCTCGCGCTCTCGATCAGCTTTTCTTTTAAAACGGGCTTCGTTCAGGAAGGCATCGATCATCTCGTCTGATGGCCACAGAAGTTCTGGTTCAGGACCCGCCCCTGGTTTCTCGGTGCAAGGAGCCACTTTATCATCTATCAATGAGTGAGAGATCACATGACAACTTGCTACGCAGTCCTCAGATTCATCTGATGAGTCTTCTCCATCATTTTCGTCCTCGAGGACGTGGCTGAGGAACTCTTGGAGCGTGATTGGAATCCGCGCCTTCTGGTTATACTCTTCCAGCACGTCAATCTGTTTCTGCAAATCCGTGCGCTTGTCGCCGGGCATCACGGGCTTCTTGGATTTCTTCTTGTTTTTCGAAGATTTCGACGGCTGGACGTGAATGCTTTGGCTATCACCACCGATATTTGGAATTGGGTGCGGCTTCAGCATCCTCTTGATGATCTCAGGTTCCAATGGGTTCTTCCATTTAATCGCCGGGCACGTCTGAAGATCATTCAGCATCTTTTTGGTTTTGGACGACAACACGACCTCCCACGAAGCTTCTTTGACAAAAGAACAAGTTGCCCCCGGTGTGTCCGTCTTCTTTGGAGTGTGCGGTTGTGGTGGGTTTATTTTCCACTTCTCGGACAACGCAAACTTGCCTTGTAGATATTGATCCTCGATCCATCCTTTAAAGACGAAGCAATCCTCGATCGGGTGACTTACCGTTTGGTGGTAAGGACAATAATTGGGATCGTTGACATCGCCTGGCTGCAACGGACGCTTTGGACTCGGCAGATTGATGAGTCCGTTGCGTACTGCCAGCTCGAACAGTCTTCTCGTTTTATCCTGGGGAAACGAGTAAGGACGTCCCAGTCTCTCCTCGAGGGATGGGCGTGGACGCACGTTGTTTTGGCGAACAACCGGCTTTAAGTTGCTCGGTTGTTGTTGAGCGTTGGCGACGAAGGTTGCTTTCCCTTTGCCTTTCTCATTTCGGGAATCGGGTCTTGGAGGAGACGGTCCATGGCCCATCTGGTCCATTTGGGCTAATTTGTCGATCAAGGCCTGGAAGGTGGTCGGCCTGAAGAACATCATGAATTGCGAGATGGTCGCCTGCGGATCGAGAGTGCCCATAAACATGCCTACCGCAGGTGCCTCTTCTATGCGTTGTTCGCATTTCGACCATAGGTTCCGCCATCGTGTTGCGTATTGGACCCACGTTTCGCCCGGCCTTATCCTGGCATTAATCAGTGTTGTTATCGGGGTGCGTCCACTAGCACTCGCGAATCTCTGTGTAAACAGCAGCTCCATTTCCGTAAATGTCTTGATAGAGTCATTTGGGAGTTCAGAGTACCATTCAAATGCCGTTTCCGACAGGCTGCCAACAAACTGGCGGAGCAGCAATTTATCATCACCTCCAGTGTTGCCGCACATGGCTCTAAATTGAGCGACGTGCTGATGCGGATTCCATGTCCCTTTATATACGCGGAACTTAGGGATCGTATATCCCGGCGGGTAACTGATTTGGTCATACCAGCTTGGATAGGGTCGTCCGGTTCTAACTGTTGGGGTAAAAATTTACACCCCGGTTGACCAAGTCAAAATCCAAGTCAACCCCAAGCCAAGTGGGCCCAAGCCCAGACCCAGTGGGCCCATGCCCGAGTCGAGCCCGAACATGAGGCGGCCGGCCTCCTCCACGCCAAGATAAAATTTTTGTAATAAATAATCTTGTTGCATTTTCTTTTATTCTATTTTATAGATAAATGTAAGAAAATGGGCATAAAGCCAAATTTTTGTAAAGCCCATGGCTTATGTGCAAAAAGAAATGGCACATGAGCCATGAAATAGGCAAAATGCCATTTTGTGAAGCCCAAGGGGCTATGTGTAAAATGTATGGCCTATAAAGGCAAAGATAATGAAATATCTCACCAACTTTTTCTCTCTCCAAAAAAGTTTCAGAGCTGAGCTCTTTCTTCCTTCTCCAAGGTTCCAAAACCTTCTTCTTTCTTTTGAATTAAATCAAGAGTTTTACTCTTCCTTTTTCAAAACAAATTAGTTTTTCACCACAAAACCCATCAAGGGGAACTCAGATCTTCCATCAGATCTCAAAAAGAAAAGATTTTGAAATCCCACATCTCTTGATCTTCAAGATCCAGCTAACAGAGGAGGAAGAAGAAGAACATCTTTCACTAAACCCTCAAAAAAAGAAGAAAAACACATTCAGGAGTGCAACTCCTCTCTGATTTCTCTTCTGAGAAATTTTTTTAGGCTAAAAGCCTCTTGTGCCTCTCTGGCACGCAGCGCAAGTGCGCAAGACGCCAGCGTGCCGACACGTGGCGCGTGCGCGCTTGCGCACCTGCGCGCTTGCGCAAGTGCGCAAGGCGCCCACGTGCCGACACGTGGCGTGCGCGCTTGCGCACCTGCGCGCTTGCGCAAGGGCGCAAGGCGCCCGCGCGCCGACACGTGGCGCGCGCGCTTGCGCAACTGCGCAAGTGCGCAAGGCGCCCGCGCGCCGACACGTGGCGCGCGCGCTTGCGCAACTGCGCAAGTGCGCAAGGCGCCCGCGTGCCGACACGTGGCCCCCACGCATCCCTTGGATGCATTTTCCCTCTCTTTTTATGTACATACATATACACATACATATGTATACAAATTCACACATATACATACTCCGCCACATTCTCCCCCTCCAAAAAAATTTCGGGCCGGGGCGCTGCCCCGAGCCCCGCAAGGGGGCTGCTAGCCCCCTTGACCCCCAGCCCGCTATCCGGGTAGCGGGACCCCCGTAAAAACTCTGCGTGGCTCCCGATATATCCAAAACCCCCTTTCAAAACACACGCACACTGCACATTGAGTTCGCATGACCAGTTTAACCCGTTAATCGGAGGTTCCCTCGCCCCAAAGGCGATGGGTAATTAACGGCAGCTTAGTCCGCGGCTGCCGGAGATTCGGATCCCCACAATCATTAAACCTCGGCCTACCCTAGGCAGGGGGAATCTGTAGTACGCCTGACAAGCGCGCGCGTATTCCCATCTCAATGGGGTGACGAAAAACACCCTACAGATTCTGGCACGCCCGGTGGGACCCTATCTCTCCTCCCATATTTCGGGTTAAACGTTCATACGAACTCAATCAATATACGTATCGATTGCTTATACTGAAATGATGTTTTTTTTCCGTGCAGCAATCAACCTTCGACGACAATGTCTTCCCAGACGAATTCAACTTCCAAAGCGACCCCGATTCCGTACGTGGTCAAGATCAACGCTCGTGTGGTTCTCCCCGCAAGCCTCAGTCGACAATGGGAGGAACCGCCCCGCCAGTTCGGCTCCGTCATCATCTACCCTACCGGAAGCGCTCATCTGGCGGAGATCCCGGCGGAACAGGTGGCCAAGCCGGTCTCAAGGGGAAAGAGGCCGAATGTCGTGATCGCCAAGGCACCACAACCGAAACTCAAGACGCTATCTGAACGATTCTCTGGTGCTCCAGCGGGGGGCAAGAACTTCGGTACAAAGGGCAACATCAAATGTTACGGACGAGCTCAGGCGATAACTCCAACAAATGCACAATCGAGCGTATCTCCAAGGCCCTCCATCGCCCGGTCTGCGGCGTCTTCCCAAAAAGCCGAAGTCTGCCAGGTGCTTAGAACGGAAAAGTTAAGGCAGAAGCGGCTCAGGTATCGAGCCAATGCCAAGGCTTCGGCCAAATGGAATCGTGTGAAGTTCCAAGTGCAGGGTTGCCCGGCGACGACGGCCGAGTCGGACGTAAGAATCAGCAATTCCTTCGAGCCTCTGAAGTGGGTTCAGAAAAACGCCATGACCGCCAGAATCAAGAAGACAGCGGTCCGAACAGTGCAACAAAGAGACGTGTCCCGGCCCCAACAGAAAAAGTATGACACTGTCTCTTCAAGAGTCTATCAAGCACTCTGTGCCGCGCGAAAGCAGCGGGGCAAACCCAGAAAAGAAGCGCCAGCACCATTCAAGAACCTGGTTAAGCCAGCCGCCTTCAATCGACTACCAGCTACCGAAGCAAGGGGGTCAAGACAGCGATCCGTGAAATCAGCCGCCAATGATAGAAAGACGGCCGGATATATCATCCATACGGTCTATATGGCAGGCGGGCGCCCCAGCGACAACCTTCGTAGCAAAAGCAAGGACGGAGCCACCACATCCCAAGCCCAATCTAGCCTGAATGTGGTTGCCGCCGCCCAAGAACAGCCGCCCCTGCTGGATGAAGAAAACCCTCTCGATGAGGATGATAGGCAGATAGACCCCTCGGTCCATATAGAGTCAAGCTCGGACAGCGAAGAAGAGCCGACTTTCCGCCCTAGGACTGCGGAGCAAGAGCTGCTTCAAGAGCTTCGAAAACAGCTCAGGAGCAAAGATAAAGAGATGGCCAAGCTCTATTCGAAGATTGATGACTTAACGAACGTGGTGATGCAGCTTACGGCTCAAATTGCTCGAGCGCCTCCTAATCAAGCACAAGCCGCTACTAATCAGCCGGGTGATGACAATCCGAGGCAGCCAATGCCTGTTCCTTTGGGACCAAGACTGGTCGAGCCGAATGAAAGCCGGCTACATTCCGCTTCTGGGGACGCCTTGGCCCCAGATAGCACTATCCCGCTAATACAGGATCGGATAATGGATTTGGTCACCAGCAAGGTTAAAACATTGGTGGCCGAAGCTGAAGCTCAGAAAGAAATCGGCAGTAGTGGACGGCCATATCCCGCGCAGTACGATCTGATTGAGTTCCCAAGCGGCTACGTCATTCCTAAGTTCGGAAGATTTGATGGAACGGGGAATGCAAATCAGCACGTCGCCCACTTCAAAGCATCGTGCGGAAATACAGGGGGCAATGACGCGCTCCTTCTTCGTCAGTTTGTCAACAGCCTGACCGGTGTCGCTTTCGACTGGTACGCGAGCATACCAGACGGGTCCGTCATTACCTTCGCCCAAATGGAGTCTCTGTTCCGGAAAAGGTTCATGAGCGTCAGTGATAAAATCTCCATTGCCGACCTTGTGAGGACCAAGCCGGGGAAGAATGAAAGCAACACCGACTTTATCGCCCGATGGCGCAATCTCACAGTCAAGTGCGAACCGCCGCTGGAGCAGGACCAGTCCGTTAGCCTTCTCATTGGGAACCTCAGCAATTGGATGGTCCCATTCTTGTGTACGGCGGGCCTCAAGACATTTCAGGAGCTAACCAAGAAAGTCCAAATGCTGGAACGCTCGAAGCAAGAGTCCCCGCCGGATTCTCAGAGAGACAAAACTTGGAAAAGCAAGCGGGACGACAACCGTAGAAGCGGGAGTTCCAGCAGTACCAATGTCTTCAATGCCTCCGACAATGAAGAAAAGCGAAGGGCGGGCGAATCCAAAGCCAACCGGTCTCGAAAGCCATTGCTGGGAGGAGATGGGCCTTCCCTAGAGGAGAAAAAGAACAAGGTTTACTCTTTCAGAAGGGACAAGGTCCGCAAGATATTTAAAGATGCCTTGAACAATGGCCTACAACTGCCGGAGTCGAAAAGACCCCAAGAAGCAAAAATGACCGACAATCCCCTGTATTGCCCGTACCACCGAGTAGTGAGCCATGCGATCAAGGATTGCTATATCTTCAAGGATTGGGTCGAGAAGCAGTACAAGGCTGGAGAGATCGAGCTGTCCAAAAGCGTGTTGGTGAACAATCAAGTTGCAACCGCCAACTTTATACAGACGGAAGCTGAAGCCTTCTGGGAGCAGACAGCCGAACCCGCTGCCCTGACAAACGAAACTGACTCATCGCGGCCTCCGTGGAGTACGCACATATCTAATAAGACGAAGAAGATGATAAAGCTACTTCGGAAAGAACCCAGGATGGAATGGGAAGGGAAGAAGAAGCCTACCAGTCCAGCTGCCAATGCGGCTCCATCAGGCTCAAAATCCAAAAAGCTCAAGAAGAAGAAAAGTGCAGCTCGGCGCGAAAAAGAGTCTGCAGGGAGATCGACCATTCAAAAGTATATCGATTCCCTCGAAGAATATGAGCAAAAGGAAAGAACATTGATTCAATTGAAGGAGTTCTTCCCTGTACAAGCGGCTGAAATTCTGGAGGAGTTAGAAGAAGACTCCAATGAAGAAATTCCAGTAGTGACCTGCTACGCCATCCATCTTGGCAGCGACTCTGAGGATGATCTCTGTTTTCCCGAAGAGGACGAGGAGCTCACCACAAAGGCCAATCAAATCCAGCTCAGAAGCGGCAGGGCTCTACCGCAAAATCAGGGCAACGCCCCAAAAGGGAAGGAAAAACAAGTCGCTAATGAAGAAGATGGCAGAGAACTGGCCGATGAAAACATAAATCCTTCCTCGGTGGACTATAATGTCTTGGCACATCTCCGGAAGCTTCCATCTCTCCTGAGCATCTACGACGCCTTGGTCCTATCTAAGGAGCTTAGAGATGTTCTCATCCACGCTCTGCAAAACCCCGAGCGGTATCAGGCTCACTTTGCGGAAATTAACATGAAAGAAGCCCAGCATGCTTTGTATGCCGCCGCAGTCACATTTAAGGATGAAGACTTGCTACTGGGAACGGCTGAGCATAATCGGCCGCTTTACGTGACCGGGTACAGCGACGGAGATCGAATTAATCGCATATTGATTGATCCGGGGTCGTCAGTGAACATCATGAACTTGCGAACTCTGAAGAGTTTGTCAATGGACGTCCGACACCTGTCAAAGGAAAGGATTGTCATTCAAGGCTTCAACCAAAATTGCCAGCAAGTTCTGGGGTCTATAGCTCTGCCAATCAAATTTGGGGATCTGCAAACTGAAGCTAAGATATACGTGATCGACGCCGACACGTCTTATAAGATTCTCTTGGGGCGGCCGTGGCTCCACGATTACGGCATCATTCCGTCAACTCTCCATCAATGCATGAAGTACACTAAAAATGGCGAAGAAAGACGCATTGACGGAGACATCCAGCCGTTCGGTGTGCATGAAGTCCGATATGAAGATTCTCGGTACTTTACGAACCACCAAAATGCTAAGCCACAACTGACTGAGGATAGAACGGCCCCAAGGCTCAAAAGCAAATCTGCGCCGGCTATCACTTTCAAAAGCAAAAATACCCAAGTGCGCCCGCATTTCGGCAGCGACTCTGATGAGTCCGACGCTGGAAGCCCGTCCTTCCACAAAACTCGCCCTCATTTTGGCAGCGATACGGATGAATCTGTTACTGAAGGCCCATCTAGCAGCAAAGTCTGCCCTCATCTTGGCAGTGACACTGAAGAGTCAGAGGAGGAGGACCTGTCGTGCAACAGCGGTGCAGATTGGACCCCCACGCAACAAGCGAAACTACGAGAGACCTTCGAAGTTGCAGAAGGGACCCTAGCCGTTACAAGGGTACCAGAGCAAATGTGCAAAGAGCTCGATGCATTATCAATCTCCACCGTGGACCAGCTGAAAACTTTATACGTTCCCGGAAGGAAAAGTGGACAGAAGGGCATCTTGTTTTATGGGTCAAACCCCGTTGTGCACCCGGACGACCTTTCTGTCGCGTGCCTTCCCTATGAGAGAGGCATAAGAGCCGTCCTCAATCCCCGATACTATGCGCCCGAGATGCGGGAATACTTTAAGAAGTGCGGATGCCGGTTATATCAAACGGAGTCCGAAGCAAAGTTTTACGAAGGGCTATGGTATCCGCCCCAGGTCCGAGCACTCATCGATGGACGAATTCCAGATAGACGGGGCATAGGCTACATTCAACCTGATTCCAAAGCGTGCTACATGATCCATGTTGGTGAGGCCAGCGAAAGATCAAATGATGATGACGAGATAGCCGAGCCAGAAGAAGCTCCTCAAGAGCTCGAAGATGGCGGACAAGCAACCTTTGATGAGCTAGCCGAGATTGACTTAGGAACGCCCGATAATCCAAGGCCGACCTACATCAGCTCACTCTTGTCGGAGGAAATGAAAGAGCAGATAATTGCCCTGCTGCGTGAGTTCATCGACTGCTTCGCGTGGACGTACAAAGAAATGCCTGGCCTTTCCCCTGAGGTAGCCGTGCATAAGCTGGCTATATCTCCTGATGCTAAGCCAGTCAAACAAGCTCCTCGAAGAATGAGAAGGGAGTTGGAAGAAAAGGTCATCGAGGAAACCAAGAAACTCATCGAGGCCGGCTTCATCAGGGAAGAGAAATATGCAGACTGGATCGCATGCATAGTCCCAGTGAAGAAGAAAAATGGGCAGATCCGAGTTTGTGTCGATTTCAGGGACCTCAACAAGGCATGTCCTAAAGACGACTTTCCGCTACCGGTCATGGAAATGATGGTCGATGACACCTCAAATTACGAACTGTTCACCTTTATGGACGGCTCGTCTGGATACAATCAGATCAAGATGTCGCCTGAGGATGAGAAGCACACAGCATTTCGAACCCCGATCGGAATATATTGCTACAAGGTAATGCCATTCGGACTGAAGAACGCAGGTGCTACATATCAAAGGGCGATGACCAATATCTTTGATGACCTAATCCATAAAGTAGTCGAATGCTATGTTGATGATCTGGTCGTCAAGACTAAAGCCAAGGCCGATCATATCCAAGATCTCAGGACCGTTCTCACCAGACTGAGGGAATACGATCTGAAGATGAATCCTCTGAAGTGCGCTTTTGGCGTGTCATCGGGAAAATTCCTGGGCTTCATAGTCCGGCATCGAGGGATCGAAGTTGACCCATCAAAGATAAAGGCCATCATGGAGATGCCCCCTCCGAAGAGTCTGACGCAGCTAAGATCTTTTCAAGGCAAGCTTGCTTATATACGGAGGTTTATCTCAAATTTATCAGGGAGATGTAGGCCCTTCTCAAAGCTCATGAAGAAAGGAGCTCCTTTTATCTGGGATGCCGAATGTCGAGCAGCGTTCGAAAGCATTAAACAATACTTGTTGCACCCTCCAGTGCTGGCCGCTCCCATTCCGAATAAACCGCTGATTCTCTACACTGCCGCGCTGGACGAGTCACTCGGTGCGCTCCTCGCCCAGAATAATGAGGAAGGAAAAGAAAATGCCCTCTACTACCTCAGTCGAACTCTAGTCGGGGCGGAACACAACTACTCCCCAATCGAAAAGCAATGCCTGGCTCTGATATTTGCTGTGAAGAAGCTGAGACACTATCTGCTCGCTCATCGGGTTATGCTGATCTCCAAGGTCGACCCGCTCAAACACTTGATGACCAAAGCAAGCCTAGCCGGCAGAATGGCAAGATGGGCTGTCATGCTACTTGAGTTTGACATAGTTTACACTCCTCAGAAAGCAGTAAAAGGGCAAGCTCTCGCAGACTTTCTCGCTGCTCATCCCATACCAGAAGGGTCGCCACTAAATTGTGAGTTACCCGACGAACAAGTGCTGCATCTCGAGAATGACGAGCCATGTTGGGAGCTCTACTTCGATGGGGCCTCATCGATAAGGACCTCCAGTAAATCAAGCGTCCCAGAGATAAAAGCAGGGATAGGATTGGTGTTCATCACACCATCAATGGGAACCCTACGGCGTTCTTTTGCTCTTACCGAGCCTCGGACAAACAATGAAGCTGAGTATGAAGCTCTGATAGCTGGTTTGGAGCTCGCCATAGAAATGGAAATCCGTCGGCTACGAGTTTACGGTGACTCCCAGCTCGTCGTCAACCAAGTAAGCGGCGACTATAAGATATATAAACCCGAGTTAGCTCGGTACAGAGGTCGAGTGGTGGAACTCATGAAACGGTTCACTCATATTGAACTAACGAGGGTCCCTAGAGCGTTGAACGGAAAGGCTGATGTACTCGCTCGCTTGGCCAAGGAGTTGGCTGATCCTGGCATGGACGAAATTCTGATCACAGTGAGGAGCCGGCAAATCCTACCCCCAGTCTCTCTACGAGAAGAGGAAAGCGCGGAACAGAAGAGCAATCCCGCCGAAGAAGCTTCGATCGTCCAAGACGAGCCCGATTGGAGAGAACCCTTCATAGAGTACCTCCGATATGACAAGCTGCCCGAAGAAAAATCTGCGAGGATTCAGCTGAAGAAAAGAGCTCTCCGATACGTGTTTGTAAATGACACGTTATACCGCAGGTCATATGACCAACTCTGGCTCAGGTGTCTGTCATTGGCCGAAGCCCAAAAGGTCATGAAAGATGTCCACTCGGGCGTTTGCGGTGCTCACCAATCTGTCCCCAAGATGCGACTTCAAATCAAACGGCTTGGGTATTACTGGCCCACCATGATACGGGATTGCGGAGAGCATGCAAAGAAATGTTATATCTGCCAAATTCACGGTGATTTTATTCACAAGCATCCCAACCCATTGCATCCTACAGTGGCGTCGTGGCCCTTCGAAGTTTGGGGCACCGACATTGTTGGCCCAATTGATCCTCCGTCATCTAAAGGCCACCGGTTCATACTGGCCGCGACAGACTACTTCTCCAGGTGGGCTGAAGCTGTCCCGCTAAAAGAAGTCAAGACAAAGGATATTCTGACATTCTTCCAGCATAATATTCTATACCGCTTCGGTACACCAAGAAGAATCATTTCTGACAACGGGCCTTCTTTCAAGAGCTTCAATGTCTCAAGATTCGCTACTTAGCACAAGATAGACTGGAGATATTCCTCCATCTATAATCCAAGAGCCAATGGGCTAGCCGAAGCCTTCAATAAGACTCTATGCAAGCTTCTGAGGAAAAATGCTTCAGCCAACAAGAGAGACTGGAATCTCAAGCTTCACGAGGCATTGTGGGCATATCGTACCACGCACCGTACTCCAACTCAGTCCACCCCATACTCATTGCTCTTCGGAGTGGAGACAGTCCTCCCCCTCGAAGTTGAGGTTCCGAGCTTAAGAATGGCCGTCCAACATGAGTTGACGGAGGAAGAAAACGTGCTCCTTCGACTTGAAGAACTCGATGCCCTCGAAGAAAAGAGGCTCGCGGTGCAACAAAATCTGGAGCTATACCGAGCCCAAATGTCACGGGCTTATGACAAGATAACCCGTCTCCGCGCCTTCAAGAAAGGTGAATTGGTGTTGGTCCTCAAAAGACCGATTATCCCCAATCGACATGCCAAGGGAAAATTCGAGCCAAACTGGGAAGGACCATACGTCATCGAGAAAGTGTTTGACGGAGGATCCTACCAACTAATAAGTGCCGAGGGAGAAAGGCCCATGCCACCCATCAATGGCCGATATCTCAAGAAATACTACACGTGAATGCTCCAAGTCGCAGGCGAATTGAGCACATCAGCCCTACGGTCTGGATCAGACATCCTGCAAAACCGTATACAATCCACGGGCGTAAATGACCCCTATTTCTCCCAAATCCTGCCGGTGAGACTACTTTTAAAGTCCCACCAGCGAAGCAAAAAGCAAAAAAAAAAAAAAAAAAAAAAAACAAGCAAAATGGGCACGGATGAAAACCCAAAAGGGCTCCGTGAGTAAAAACAGCAGGACTACCGGCGAGTCTGTGAAAACCCGAAAGGGCGCAAACTCGTGAAAAGAGATGAAATACACTTGCAAGGTCCTCTCGACTTTGTGAGGAGAAAACCCCTGCGTGAGATCCTTACGACTCACAAAGGAGCAACACACTTAGGAATCCTCACGATTTCTAAGGAGAAAATACACCTGCGGGATCCTCACGACTCGTAGGGAGAAAATGCTTTTATGGGACCCTCACGGCCCATAAAATTGAAAAGCCTTAGGTGATAGGGACTCAAACCTGTCTCCTAAGCCATCGTTCACCAACGGGCAACGGCAAATGATGAGTCGCTCCTGGCATTTCGCTTCAGTGTTAGCGGTGCTGATGCCGACCAAAAACCCAAATCCCAAGTCCTCCCAAGGCAAATGATGAGTTGCTCCTGGCATTATTCCAGTGCAGCAATGCTGATGCCAAACAAGATCCAAATTCCAAGTCCCCAAACGGCGAATGATGAGTCGCTCCTGGTACCATATTCCAGTGCAGCGATGCAGACGCCAACCAAAATCCAATTTCTCAAAATTCTCCCAGCCCTACGGTTGGTCCCCAAGTTGACTACCGTATACAATCCACGGGCTCAAATAATTCTCGTCATACCTATGCCCCACCACAATTACCAGTTACACGGCTGGTCTCCGCCTTTGGAATTATGCTCCATTGAGAAGACCCACTCATGTGTCCTCACGATACATGAGGAGAACAAACCTTTGTGGGATCCTTACGACTCATAAAGGAAAAACACACTTAGGAGTCCTCACGACTCTTAAGGAGAAAATACACCTGCGGGATCCTTACGACTCGTAGGGAGAAAATGCTTTTATGGGACCCTCACGGCCCATAAAATTGAAAAGCCTTAGGTGGTGGGGACCCAAACCTATCTCCTAAGCCATCATTCCCCAACGGGCAACGGCAAATGATGATTCGCTCCTGGCATTTCGCTTCAGTGTTAGCGGTGCTGATGCCGACCAAAAACCCAAATCCCAAGTCCTCCCGAGGCAAATGATGAGTTGCTCCTGGCATTATTCCAGTGCAGCAATGCTGACGCCAAACAATATCCAAAATTCCAAGTCCCCAAACGGCGAATGATGAGTCGCTCCTGGTACCATATTCCAGTGCAGCGATGCAGACGCCAACCAAAATCCAATTTTTAAAAAAATTCTCCCGGCCCTACGGTGGGTCCCCAAATTGACCATCGTATACAATCCACGGGCTCAAATAATTCTCATCACCCTCAGGCCCCACCGTAATCACCAGTCACGCGGCCGGTCTCCGCCTTTGGAATTATGCTCCATTGAGAAGACCCACTCATGTGTCCTCACGATACATGAGGGGAACAAACCTTTGTGAGATCCTTACGACTCATAAAGGAAAAACACACTTAGGAGTCCTCACGACTCTTAAGGAGAAAATACACCTGCGGGACCCTTACGACTCGTAGGGAGAAAATGCTTTTATGGGACCCTCACGGCCCATAAAATTGAAAAACCTTAGGCGATAGGGATCTAAACCTGTCTCCTAAGCCATCGCTCCCCAATCCCCAAATGGCAAATGATGAGTCGCTCCTGGTACCATATTCCAGTGCAGCGATGCAGACGCCAAATAAATTCCAAATCCCATACCCCAACGGCGAATGATGAGTCGCTCCTGGTACCATATTCCAGTGCAGCGATGCAGACGCCGACAAAGTCCCAAAATTTTTTCGGCCCTACGGTCTGGATCATATATCCTGCAAAACCGTATATAATCCACGGGCGTGAAACAATCCCAATCTCTCCCAAATCCTCTTGGGGCAAATGATGAGTTGCTCCTGGCATTATTCCAGTGCAGCAATGCAGATGCCAAACAAAAACCAAAATCCCAGAATCCTCTCAATGACAGATGATGATTCGCTCCTGGTACCATATTCCAGTATAGCGATGCTGATGTCAACCCAAATCAAAATCAACAAGTCAATTTCCACTCCGACACCGCAAGAAGCGGAGCAAGTCAAGTCTACCCCTGACATTGCAAGAAGCAGAGCAAGTCAAATCAAGAACCGACCGTCCACGTCGCTAAAAGGGCAGCACCGACCGTCCAAGTCGCTAAAAGGGCAGCATCGACCGTCCACGTCGCTAAAAGGGCAGCACCGACCGTCCAAGTCGCAAAAAGGGCAGAACCGACCGTCCATGTCGCAAAAAGGGCAGAATCGACCGTCCACGTCGCTAAAATGGCAGCACCGACCGTCCACGTCGCTAAAAGGGTAGCACCGACCGTCCACGTCGCTAAAAGGGCAGCACCGACCGTCCAAGTCGCTAAAAGGGCAGCACCGACCGTCCAAGTCGCAAAAAGGGCAGCACCGACCGTCCAAGTCGCTAAAAGGGCAGCACCGACCGTCCAAGTCGCAAAAATGGCAGCACCGACCGTCCAAGTCGCCAAAAGGGCAGAACCGACCGTCCATGTCGTAAAAAGGGCAGAATCGACCGTCCACGTCGCTAAAATGGTAGCACCGACCGTCCACGTCGCAAAAAGGGCAGCACCGACCGTCCACGTCGCAAAAAGGGCAGCGCAGGATTCCTACAAAGCGGGAACCAGATCAATCCGGGCCAAGGGAAACGTCTATCACAGACACTCCATCTCGGAGTCATGTCAAGCAACGACCGTCCATGTCGTAAAAAGGGCAGTGCCAGCTTCCCAAAAGCGGGAACCAAATCAGGTCGCCTCCAAGTAAAAGAAGATCCATCAATTTCATGCACACGACCCACATATGTGGTGTGCATTTATTTGATGGGGGGCAATTTGTTGGGGTAAAAATTTACACCCCGGTTGACCAAGTCAAAATCCAAGTCAACCCCAAGCCAAGTGGGCCCAAGCCCAGACCCAGTGGGCCCATGCCCGAGTCGAGCCCGAACATGAGGCGGCCGGCCTCCTCCACGCCAAGATAAAATTTTTGTAATAAATAATCTTGTTGCATTTTCTTTTATTCTATTTTATAGATAAATGTAAGAAAATGGGCATAAAGCCAAATTTTTGTAAAGCCCATGGCTTATGTGCAAAAAGAAATGGCACATGAGCCATGAAATAGGCAAAATGCCATTTTGTGAAGCCCAAGGGGCTATGTGTAAAATGTATGGCCTATAAAGGCAAAGATAATGAAATATCTCACCAACTTTTTCTCTCTCCAAAAAAGTTTCAGAGCTGAGCTCTTTCTTCCTTCTCCAAGGTTCCAAAACCTTCTTCTTTCTTTTGAATTAAATCAAGAGTTTTACTCTTCCTTTTTCAAAACAAATTAGTTTTTCACCACAAAACCCATCAAGGGGAACTCAGATCTTCCATCAGATCTCAAAAAGAAAAGATTTTGAAATCCCACATCTCTTGATCTTCAAGATCCAGCTAACAGAGGAGGAAGAAGAAGAACATCTTTCACTAAACCCTCAAAAAAAGAAGAAAAACACATTCAGGAGTCCAACTCCTCTCTGATTTCTCTTCTGAGAAATTTTTTTAGGCTAAAAGCCTCTTGTGCCTCTCCGGCGCGCAGCGCAAGTGCGCAAGGCGCCAGCGTGCCGACACGTGGCGCGCGCGCGCTTGCGCACCTGCGCGCTTGCGCAAGTGCGCAAGGCGCCCACGTGCCGACACGTGGCGTGCGCGCTTGCGCAAGTGCGCAAGGCGCCCGCGCGCCGACACGTGGCGCGCGCGCTTGCGTAACTGCGCAAGTGCGCAAGGCGCCCGCGCGCCGACACGTGGCGCGCGCGCTTGCGCAACTGCGCAAGTGCGCAAGGCGCCCGCGTGCCGACACGTGGCCCCCACGCATCCCTTGGATGCCTTTTCCCTCTCTTTTTATGTACATACATATACACATACATATGTATACAAATTCACACATATACATACTCCGCCACATTCACACATATACATACTCCTGAGTTTGCATGACCAGTTTAACCCGTTAATCGGAGGTTCCCTCGCCCCAAAGGCGATGGGTAATTAACGGCAGCTTAGTCCGCGGCTGCCGGAGATTCGGATCCCCACAATCATTAAACCTCGGCCTACCCTAGGCAGGGGGAATCTGTAGTACGCCTGACAAGCGCGCGCGTATTCCCATCTCAATGGGGTGACGAAAAACACCCTACACTAACAATTTGCGCAGCCGCTTCATTTGCCTGGTGAGCTCGTATTTGCTGAGCTATATGGTCATCCAGTGCGGCCTTGTAAATGGTTTCTTCCTTGGCTGCTGAAAGAGCCGGAGGAGGATTCCATGTCTCTCCTTTGTCATCTTCAAGGAAAATCGGAGGATCTTCAGCAGGAGGATCCTGCTGGATCATCATCCCTACTATATCTTGGAAGAGAAGCGCCATTTGTTTTATGTTAGCCGCTTGCTCTGCGGCTTCTTTGTCCTTCTTTTCGAGGACTCTGCGTAGGTAGTCAGCATCAGTTTCTTGTTCATGACGCTGCTCTGATGATGCCTCCGAGCTTTCTTTTGGCCCGGTGAGTGCGGCCATTGCAATCATCATCTCCTGAAGCTTCTGTTGCTGCTCCTGGGCTTTTGTTACGGATCGGGTGAGCGGTCGGTGACCCGTCGAAGCACGGCCTTCCTCCTTTCCGGAAGCCATATAAACGGTATGCACCTCCATGCCCCCAGACTTAGGGCGTTTGAGCTCAGTGCCTTTGACATTTA
Organism: Agapanthus africanus; assembly: GCA_030015575.1. Taxonomy (NCBI): domain Eukaryota; kingdom Viridiplantae; phylum Streptophyta; class Magnoliopsida; order Asparagales; family Amaryllidaceae; genus Agapanthus; species Agapanthus africanus. The sequence goes on along the minus strand of CM057345.1, from coordinate 46,280,651 downwards.
CTACAGGCATGGGGACTTTCTCCGGCCTCCTTCTTTTATGAGCGGTCGAAGTTGAGGGGGCCGTTGCAGTGGGCACCCAAGTGGTTGTCCTCCGTTGTGTTTTGACAGGACGGTGCTCTTCCTTCTGAGCCTTCAGCTTCTTCTGTCGGCGGAGATAGTCCCGATCCACCACCGACTCTCGGACTTGACGCCAGACCTTGTAGATTTTAGAAGACAGCTGTTGAGGGGGCTGCTGTTGCTTTATTTCCGTGACAGTTTCCACCGGAGGAGGAGATCTTTTCAGTACGGCGGTAGGAGAATTCCTGCGCACCTTGTACAACAATTCAAAGCTGTTCCCAGTTGGAACAGCAGCATTGACTTCCACCGTTGGGGCCGGTGGAGCTAACCCAGAGGGAGAGTTGCCCCCAGCCTTCCTTACTCGACCCCAGTGGCGATGTCGAGCGTGTCGAGCCGTTGGTGTTGGTTCAGCGATGGGAATGGCTTTGTCTTGCCCCCTATCCAAGTGAAGGGCTGTTGCTGGCGTCAGCCTCTTGAAGACTGATGTCCGTTGAGAAGCAGTATCCAATCTGTCAAAGACAGACCTTTGAGCAGGAACGAGAGCTGGAAAAGTCAATCTCGTAAAGACCGACCCTTTGGTAAGAGAAGCCGCCTTGAAGACTTCAGGAGCAGGGATGGCTATCCTCTTCAGAACAACCTTCTCTGGGATTGCAAGCTTCATCATGGGCCCACAGGAACTTTGGCCCAGTCTGGCGAAGACCGAGGAGCTGGAGTTGGACGACCCGTTGAGAGGGGCCGCAGTAGCTGTATGCCGATCGAAGACCGACTTCTTAGGAGCTTCCGGTGTTGGCACAGGAGCGGTGAAGCTCATTGGCGGGAGCATGGTCCCGAAAAATAACCCTGTGGTGGCTTGAGTGACCTGTTCCACGGGCATCGTGAATAGGGAAGCTGCCTGGGGCCCATAAGATATACCCCCAGTTGAGGCAGGACGTGGGTTGCAGTTGCATGTGGAACACTTTGAACAGGTGAACGCCATTGATCCTTTGCTTTCTGCACCAAGCAAAACGCCAAATCTTAGTACCTCGAAACCCAAGGGCAACCATTAACAAACCGCAATTCGTTTGTGAAGACGACACACGAAGTGTGGAGTGGAAAGAGGAAAAGGTCCCACCGGGCGTGCCAGAATCTGTTCCCCTCCGAAAGACACGCAAGACATGGACTATCTTGCCTGAGATTCGGGGCAGATGCTAATTGGTGTTATCCGTCTACCTCTCCGAAGATGCCAAGTTGATTTATAGCACCATGTATCGAAGGTTTAAACGGATGCGACCGATGTAGCAGACTTCGTCAGATTCCCCCTCGTTGAGGGGTTTTTGATTGTGGGGACGCTCTTCCCTGCAGGCGCAAGCCCCTGCAGTTAATTACGCTACCGCATCGCGGTAACAACTTTCTCCTTCTCCAGCTGGTCACTTCGTGTCGTGGGTGTTTGTTTTGTTTGTGGTTTCCCGTGGATTGTATACGGAGACTGATTTATGTCGTCGCCCGTAGGACGTGGATTAGTCCAAATCTGTATTTTCTTAGATTTGGGTTTGGGGTTTTGGTTTGAGGATACGTTAGCCATATTTGAGGCTAAGATCAACTGAAACGTTTGTTAAGGATGCGTTAGTCCGATTTGAGACTAAGATCGACTTAACTGGATCGTTTAGATCCGACAAAAGAGCATTTGGGCTCTATTGTTCCAGTTTAGGGACATAGTGGTCCATTGAATGTATGGCCGTCGGGACCCGTCACCTCTCTGACGACGTTGAAGGATTACAACGACAGATGTCAGAGGAGTTCAGAGATGTACCCTTGAATCAATGCTGATTGAGGAGATTCATAGTCCAATTTGGGACTAAAGTCTGTTTGAAGGTTTAAGGATACGTTAGCCATATTTGAGGCTAAGATCAACTTAAACGGTTGTTAAGGATACGTTAGTCCAGTTTAGGACTAAGATCGACTTAACGGGATCATTTAGATCCGACAAAAGAGCATTTTGGGGCTCTATTGTTCCAGTTTAGTGACATAGTGGTCCATTGCCAGTTTAGGGACATGATGGTCCATTGCCAGTTTATGGACGTGGTGGTCCGTCACCAGTTTAGGGACATGGTGGTCCATTGGTAGTTTAAGGACATTGCGGTCCATTGGTAGTTTAAGGACGCATAAGTCCATGGGTTTAAGGACCCCACAGTCCATATGGGTGTGTTTAAGGACGCATTAGTCCGTTAGTTTAAGGACGCATAAGTCCGCGGGTTTAAGGACCCCACAGTCCGTATCTTGGTTTAAGGACGCATAAGTCCATGAGTTTAAGGACCCCACAGTCCGTATCTTGGTTTAAGGACGCATAAGTCCATGAGTTTAAGGACCCCATAGTCCGTGTTGATGTATGGTTGTCGGGACCCGTTACCTCTCTGAAGACGTTGAAGGATTACAATGACAAATATCAGAGGAGTTCCGAGATGTACCCTTGAACCAATGAATTGGTTGAAAGAGCAGATGTGCTCAGTTCAAGATGATTTGAGGACTTATGGCCAGTTTGGGCTAAGTCCAATTATGTTTGAAATATTGGCCCTCTGTTTGTCCATTGAAGGAGAGGCTTTGCCTCTAGAAACTTAGCCAATTGGGCTAAAGCTAGTGTTAAACACTAAAGACCAACAGTGTTGAACACTGGGAACAAAGTCTCTAGATTAGTGTTAAACACTAAGGAGAGAGGGGTCACGTGTGGACACGTGAGAGCGCCCTAATTTCCCTTATTTTATTCTGCAGATCAGTGTTTAACTCTTTTAATTCTGACGGCCATCACGTGTGAGCACGTGATGGAGGCCCCCGCTCTGGTCTGTTAGAATGCTCATTAGGGGTCACGTGGTGACACGTGAAGGCACCCTAAATGTGGGGCCAGATCTCCTTTGTTTTATCCTCAAATCTGCGAATAAGTGTTAAACACTTTTCATCTTTATTTTAGAGCATCACGTGTTGGCACGTGATGGGGGTTTATGTATCGAATATTACAGCACTTGCTGAGGGGTCACGTGGGGACACGTGAGAGTGCCCAAAGCTTCTTTTCTTTTGTTTTGCCATTAAGTGTTAAACACTTTCATTTTTATTTTTAGAGCATCACGTGTTGGCACGTGATGGGGATCTGTGCGCCAATTGTTAAAGCATTTGCTGAGGGGTCACGTGATAACACGTGAGAGCGCCCAAAGCTTTCATTTCCTTTGCTTTTTCTTTCTGCGTTTTGGGAGTCACGTGGGAGCTCGTGAGGTGATGCTTCAAAGTTCTTTGCAGGGGATCTTTTCAAGGGTCACGTGGGGCACGTGACCCTAGTTCTTTTCATGAACAGAGATCTTTTAAGAATTGAATTCTTTGTAGGGTTAAACCCTAATTATGATTTTGGAGGAATTAAATTCCTATCGTGAAAGAATTGAATTCTTATTTAGGATGAAACCCTGATTTCTTTTCAAAGGAATTAAATTCCCAGATATGTAAAAGAATTAAATTCTTGATTAGGGTTAAACCCTAGTTTTGTTTTAGGAGAATTAATTCTCAAAACTCAATTCCCCTTCTAAGTTTAGGATCTGCATGGCAGGATCTCGACCCGATGAGAATTAAATTCTCAACTTATGGGGAGATGTGCTCTGTGAAGATCTTCAACCAGAAGAAGAACTAAGTTCTTTTCTTTAAATAAGAGTTAAACTCTTTTGAGAATTAAATTCTCTTTTGAATCCTCTCTTTTCTTACCTAGGGTTTTTCTTTTGCAGAGAATTAAATTCTTCTTTCTCTGTTTCTTCTTCTCTTGAGAATTAAATTCTCCTCTCTCTGTTTTTCTCTCCAGAAAAAAGTAGATCCCCCTCTCTTCTCTTCTTGGCTCCTATTTATAGGAGAAGGAAGAGAATCAATTTGTTTAGCAAATCTCTCATTAAGAGATTTGATTTGTATGTTGAGAGATTTGATTTGCATTCATCATTAATCTGGGCCTTTAGATTGTTAAGTGAATTTTATTCACCATTGGATTTTAAATCCAAAGATATCCATTTGTTATCTCGGTCAGATTTAGGGGGGAAATCTTTCCAAGTCCAAGATTTTTCCATAAATTGGTGATTTTTAATCACCCTTGGATTTTTAATCCAACGGTTCCCCATGACCCTTTTCCATTTGGAAAGATTCAGAAACTTTTAGAATTTAATTCTATTAAATTATAAGGCTTTTAAAGCCAGTCACGTGTGAGCACGTGACCCCCAATTGGGTTCCTTTCTCAGCCGCTTATTTATATTTCAGTTTTAACCATCACGTGTCAACACGTGACCATTGGTCACGTGTAAGCACGTGATACCTCGTTGAGGTATTTTCTGACTTTTAGAATTAAATTCTATTCATTATTTTAGAGGCTTTAAAAGCCCATCACGTGTCTGCACGTGACTCATGGTCACGTGTGAGCACGTGATACCCCATTGGGATCTTTTCTGAGTTTTTATTGTATCTTTTAACTCCTCCAGCGGGTTCTTAAAAGCCCATCACCTGTGGACATGTAATTCCTCATAACTTTTGATCCCGGATGAATTACGAGGCCCATAATATATCAAATCGAAGGGTTTTTCGAGCCGCTTTCGATACCATCAGAATTTATCTGTTTCTCATTCGGGAGTTTGTCAAAAAACAGCCCGGAAGATACTGGTTCCCATTTTCTTAAGCGTATCGCCGCCATTTCATACCTTGGGCTCTTTTGCGCAGAAATTTTTGGCGGGAACAGAAACGTCCCTAAACTAATGTCGGACCGAGACGTCCCTAAACTAATATCGGACCGAGACGCTCCTAAACTAATGTTGGACCGAGACGTCCGTAAACTAATGTTGGACCGAGACGTCCTTAAACTAATGTTGGACCAAAACGTCCTTAAACTAATGACGGACCACCACGTTCCTAAACTGAAACATGGACCACCACGTCCCTAAACTGGAACATGGACCACTACGTCCCTAAACTGAAACAATAGAGCCTCCAAATGCTCTTTTGCCGGATCTAAACGATCCCGTTTAAGTTGATCTTAGCCCCCAAACACGGCTAACGTATCCTTAAACATTCAAGCGGACTATAAAACTCCAAATTAACCTTGGTTCAAGGGTACATCTCCGAACTCCTCTGACATCTGCCGTTGTAATCCTTCAACGACGTTAGAGAGGTGACGAGTCCCGATGTCCAGATATTAAATGGATTATCAAGTTAAGTTGATCTTAGTCTCAAACAGGACTAACGTATCTTTAACGAACGTTTAAGTTGATCTTAGCCGCAACGCGACTAATGCATCCTTAAACTAAAAACACCAAACCCAAATCTAAGTAAATACGGATTTGGACTAATCCACGTCCTACGGGCGACGGCATTACTCAGTCTCCGTATACAATCGACGGGCAACCACAAACAAAACAAACACCCACGACACGAAGTGAAATTCTGGAGAAGGAGAAAGTTGTTACCGCGATGCGGTAGCGTTATTAACTGCAGGGGCTTGCGCCTGCAGGGAAGAGCGTCCCCACAATCAAAAACCCCTCACCCTGAGGGGGAATCTGACGAAGTCTGCTACATCGGCCGCATCCGTCTAAACCTCCGATACACAGTGCCATAAATCAACTTGGCATCTTCGGAGAGGTAGACGGATAAAACCATATAGCATCTGCCCCGAATCTCAGGCCCAGACGTCCTAACGTCTCGGCCGCCATTCGGAGGGGAACAATAGGTATGCATATTGATTGAGTTTGCATTACATTTAACCCGAAATATGGGAGGAGAGATAGGTCCCACCGGGCGTGCCAGAATCTGTAGGGTGTTTCTCGTCACCCCATTGAGATGGGAATGCACACGCGCTTGTCGGGCACGTTACAGATTCCCCCTGCCTAGGGTAGGCTGGGGTTTATTGATTGTGGGGATCCGAATCTCCGGCAGCCGCGGACTAAGCTGCCGTTAATTACCCCTCGCCTTTGGAGCGAGAAAACCTCCGATTAACGGGTTAAACTGGTCATGCAAACTCAATGTGCAGTGTTGTATTTTGAAGGGGGTTTCGGATATATCGGGGGTCCCGCAGAGTTTTTACAGGGGTCCCGCTACCCGGATAGCGGGCTGGGGGTTAAGGAGGCTAGCAGCCCCCTTGTGTGGTGCGGGGCAGCGCCCCGTTAGAAATTTTTTTCTAACAGGAACAGTGTTGTAGAGTATGTTTGTGTATGTATATATATACATACACACACACACACACACACACACACATATATATATATATATACATATACATATATAAGGGGAAAAGGCATCTAAAGGATGCGTGGGAGAAGGCACCGGCGCCCCACGTGCCTGGCACGCGGGCGCAGGGCGCCAGAGCGCCAGCGCCCCACGTGCCTGGCACGCGGGCGCAGGGCGCCAGAGCGCCAGCGCACCACGTGCCTGGCACGCGGGCGCCAGGGCGCTAGGCGTCAGCAGCAGAAGGGACTTAGTCCCTGCACTGGGAGCTGTGCTCCAGAAAGGAAATATTTATTATTTTGTATATATATGTATATATATTTTTGAGGAGTTGAACTCCTAAGTTATTTTGGAACTGATGGAAGGGGCTTCTCCCTTGAGCCCTAGATCTTCCCCAAAATAGGGTTCTTAGATGCGGGTCTCCTTCTTCCTCCTCTGTTGGCCGGATCTTGAAGAATAAGAAGTATGAGATTTTAAAAATCTCTCCTTTTTGAGATCTAATGGAAGATTTGAGCTTCCCTTTGTGGGTTTTGTGGTGAAAAACTATTTAGTTTTAGAAAAGGAAGAGTAAAACTCTTGATTTAGTTCAAAAAAGGAAGAAGGTTTAGAACCTTTAGAAGGGAGAAGGAGGCACAAAGACCCTAACCTTTTTGAGAGGAAATGAAAAGTATCCTTTATTCATCATCATGTTGCCTTATATAGGCTTACATATTTATATATAGCCCCTCAGGCTTTACAAAATGGCATTTTGCCCATCCCATGGCTCATGTGCTCATTTCTTTTGCACATAAGCCATGGGCTTACAAAAAATTGGCTTTATGCCCATTTTGCATACATTCATGCACAAAAAATTACATCAAAATTATTTGTTACACAATTTTTATTTTGGTATGGCGGAAGGCCGGACGCTTCGTGTTCGGACTCGACCCGGGCATTGGCCCACTTGCTTGGGCTTGGGCCTGCCTTGCTTGGGGTTGACCTTGACTTTGACTTGGTCAACTGGGGTGCAAATTTTGACCCCAACAGGGAGGTCGGTATCCTCCCTTCCTCGGAGTCAAGGTGGCGATTGCGCGTTTAGTATGAGTTGAACGACAGCTAAGTGTAGGAAGGTCGGTATCCTCCCTTTTCCCGGAGTCGAGGTGGCGATCGCGCGTCGGGTGTGAATCGAAATGATAGCCAAGTTTGAATAGGTCGGCGTCACTCGATTTCTCCTTGTTGAGGGCTTCGGATCCACAGCGTTGTTGGGATGGAAGCTACCCGCTGCAGATGGACCGAGCAGGAATCTGCACGGTAGCCTAGTGATGAGGGCTTTGGATCCACAACGTTTGTTGGGCAAGAAGCTACCTACTGCGGATGGACCGAGCAGGAGTCTACATGGTGGCCTCGTGAGTAGGGCTTTGGATCCATAGCGTTGTTCGGCAGGAAGCTACCCGCTGCGGATGGACCGAGCAGGAAGCTACTCGGTGGACTCGTGATGAGGGCTTTAGATCTACAGCGTTGTCGGGCAGGAAGCTACCCGCTGCGGATGGACCGAGCAGGAAGCTACTCGGTGGCCTCCTGATGAGAGTTTTAGATCCACAGCGTTGTCGGGCAGGAAACTACCAGCTACGGATGGACCGAGCAGGAAGCTACTCGGTGGCCTCGTGATGAGGGTTTTAGATCCACAGCGTTATTGGGCAGGAAGTTACCCGCTGTGGATAGACCGAGCAGGAAGCGACTCGGTGGCCTCATGATGAGGGCTTTAGATCCATAGCATTGTTGGGCAGGAAGTTACACGCTGCGGATGGACCAAGCAGGAAGCTACTCGGTGGCCTCGTGATGAGGGCTTTAGATCTACAGCGTTGTTTGCCAGGATGCTACTCTCCGCGGATGGCTTTGCGGGATGTTTTAGTATGGAAACAAAAGAAGCGGTTCAGATCGCAGGGAAGTAAGAATCTTTATTATTAAATAAAATACAGATTCAGTGATACAGTTTAAACTCTCCTGCATTGAATGACCGGATTCATTGGTTGTCCTTGTTGCTTGGACTCGGGTCAGTCGGTGACGACCATGATCTGGCCGATCGTCATCTCTCCGGCTTCGAGTTGGTCGGCTTGCCCTTTATCTACTTGATGTTTGTCTCGCGGATATTTTGCTAGGTGACCGGAATGGATCAGCTCCTCGATGTAGTCACGGAGCTGTTTTCAGTCCTCAGTCGGGTGGCCCTGCGACCTGTGGAAGGCGCAGTACGGGCCGCGAAGACGCTTGACTACTCTTTGGGTAATTGGCGAGAGCTTAAAGAACCTTTCACCCTTAGCTTCCTCCAACAGCTCGGTCTGGGAAATGTTTAGGGGAGTGTACTTCTGAAACCTTGGGGAGTAAGGTCTCGGACGATCGACTTTCTTTTTCTCTTCCCTGTCCCTTTTCTTCCGGTCTGTTTTGTCGGCCCTGGGAAGGTAGGAGTTCACCTCAGACTCGAGCTGGATCTTTCGCTCGGTCCATGCTTTCACTTCGGCTATAGTCTTAGATTGCGCTAATGCAAAAGAGTGGAGCCACTTTTTTTGCCTAAGACCCGACCTCGGCGCGGTGATAACTGTTTTATCGCGGTGCTCGGGAACCTCCAGGAGGGCGTTGTAGAAGCGAGTGACACACCCTTTAAAGAATTCCTTGTCCCCTCTCTTTATGGTGAACAAGTAGTCGACCGTCCTCTTCTGTCGTCTATTTCCGACGAAATGTCCAAGGAATTGGGTAGCTAGCTCGTCAAAGGTTGAGATGGAGCGTGTTGCAAGCCTCCGAAGCCAGTACCGTTCAGCTCGGATTAGGGGGTGGAAAAGCTCGGCATTGAGCCACGTCCGAGTTGTCCTGAAAGCTCATGCCCGCCGTAAATGCATCCAAGTGATCCTTCGGGTCAAACTTCTCATCGAAGAGGGCCACTTTGGACGGCTTATTCCTGGACGAGCCGCGTTCGGCCAGCAGCTCTTCTGTAAAGGGCTTTGTGTGTGAATCGGCGGAATACCTGGCCCCTTCGCCGGACGAATGGCCATCTCATTGTATGCCTTCGATTTTCTTTTCGAGGGCTTCGAGTCAGTGGTGGTACCCCGAGGATTCAGCACAATCGGAGTGGCGACTATCCTCGCTCCTGGTTTGCACGGCAGTGCGGCTTCGATTCCGCTCTATCAAATTTCTTAAATCCCCGGGCGAGGCTTTTCTTGAGTAGTCCCGACGTTCGTCATTTGCGCAGCCCCGACAGGAGTGGGGGCGACGGTCGTGCCTGAAAGTAGGCGAGCTGACCGACACCTCCTCAGGGGGTATGAGCATGCGGTAGGTGTCGGGGCGATGGTCTAGTCTTCCCCGAGACCGGGGTGTGGAGTTGTCCGGCGCCCAGCGGGTCATGGAATCATTCGCTGCACCCCCTGAGGACGGTTTCCGGAGTCGGCACGCCGACGCTCGGAGACGTTAAGGTGAGCGTGAGTGAGATCGAGGGCGTGAGCGGGGCCATCCATCCTTCGCCGGACGTCATTATCCTGAGAAGGGGGAACTGCTGTCTGATAGGCAGGGTCCGCCGCTTGAACGCGGACGAAGGCATCCGCCATCGATGTGAGCCTGTCGATCCGAGCGGATAGGGCGTTGATGACGTTAGGAGGGAGAGACGAACCGCTCCTGCCCCCGTTGTGGGGGGTGTGGCGGCTCGTATTGGGATCGTCGTGGTCGTCGCTCGCCATTGAGTCGAGAGTGGAAGATCAACTTGATGGGTGGAAGTTTTAGAGTCTTTCCCACAGACGGTACCAGCTGATGGAGGTGGAGATCTTCTTGAGATGTTGTCCTCCGTCGATCTAGTAGCGAGCATTTCGGATGATTGAGATTTGGTGTGAGGCTTGTTGAGCGTGTGGATCTCAATTGGTTGGTGTTATTGTTGATGCCGAGCTACCTGCAAGTGAAGTCTCGGGGTGGGTGACCACTGTAGGACTCTCCGACGATCAAGTTAGTACCGAGAAATATGAGCAGAGTAGCGGCGTATTGGAATTAATTTCCCTTACCCGAGTCGTCTGAAAGAGAGGTTTATATAGTGGTCGAATGGAGCAAGCCGGTGCGAGATCCCCGCCGTCAGTTACGCCCGCGTAAATGGTCGAATGGATACGCTCATTAATGGAGGGACGCGCCAGCGTGGGGTGGCGGATGTCTTGCCTTGTCGAGATACGCGGAGCCGTTGCGGGGGCGCTAGAGCGCCGTGCTCTCGGTTGATCGGGGAGGCCTTGGAAGTTCGGCCTGTTAGATGGTTCGGAGACGAACCGGGAGGCCAAGGAAGCTCGGCCTGTCAGATGGCACGGAGAAGAGCAAGGAGGCTAAAGAAGCTCTGCTCTGCAATAGCTCGGAAACGAGCAAGAGATGGGTGCAAGTTCGGATGCTGGATTGCTTGAGGGCTAGAAGTAGGGGTGTAAGCTCGGAGACCATCCGAGGAAAATCGCCAATGCTCCACACTGATTTTACCTCGGCAGCCCTCAAGTGCCTAATGGGCTTACGCGGATGACACATTATCTACCACGTGTCGTGATCTGAGGAATTCACACTTATGAGGCTCATCAACCGGATACACCTCCACTCCAACAAAGGCAAGGGTTGAGAGTCCTTGATTCACTGTTTAAAAATAAGGAAAAATAAAAGCACAATCAACATTAATTATGCTTAAATTATTTTGCAAGAGATAACCATATAATTAAATACAATATTGTATACATAGTAATTTTCTATATATATACCAAAGTTGACATCATCTCTATCTTAATTACACCGTCTTTATATACTTACCATAAAGTAGACCGGATTTGGCTTAACAACATGAACCTTGTATTTTTTATTTTCGTTGCGCTGCCTATGTAACATCTTCTCAATCATAAACCCCAATTGTTGGTTTTCATCGAATAATGTAGTCCTTTCAGCAATGCCCATGTATTCCACGCTGGGTTGAACAACGAATTGACAAGACAAGAAGAAGAGTTTTATGGAAGGGAGCGAATGATCATGCAGAGGGATATTCTTTGGTATGAAGAAGAACAAAGGAGGGTTAGGTGTTATTAATTTGAGAGACATGAACATAGCACTATATATTATGCAAATGGTGGTGGAGGATGCAAAATGACGAGCAGCCAACTTAGCTAGGTGTGACTCCTTTTCTCTGTGATTTTAAGAGGACGATCAAAGAACTGTGCTCTAGAAAGGAGTGCGCAAGGTGAGAGGTTTATTTTATACAGGAGCAAATTTTGCTGTTGGCCAATATTAATTTATGGAGAGATAAATGGTGCGGTAAAGGAAAGTCATTTAAGATACTGGTTTACAAAGTTATATATTCTTGCTAAGGACAATACTGCATTTGTTCAAAGTAAATGGAATGATCACGAGCGGAAAATACGTTTTAGAAGACGATTACGAATTTCTGAAAATGTACGTACTGCGATACTTCGAAGATTGGAAGCCAGATGAGATACAGACAGATAGGTGTGTATGGAAGTGGGAACTTAAAGGAAATTTCACTCTAAGATCATTATATGATGTGCTAAGTAAATGGGGTTCGATTAAGACGGCTTGTTCACACATACGGAAGGCTAGGACTCCTCACAAAGTTAAGACGTTCGAGTGGTTAGTTTATAGGATTGCGATCCTGACAATAGATAATCTACAAAAAAGGTGACAGGGACCGTCGATGTGTGCTATGTGTATGGAGGATTTAGAGATGGTAGGTCATTTATTGTTGATGTGCACGGCGTCTAAACATGTTTGGGAGAACTTTGTGTCTGGGTTTCGATTATCTATTTTTCCGCCGTAGATCTTCGATCTTTGGGGATCTTGGTGAACTAATTACCTTCAAAAAGAGTCAAGAGAAGGTTGAGACTCGGTTGTTATGGGCCTATGGCTATCATATCGGGTTATGCTTGGAACGCAGTGATCGTATATTTAAGAATGGAAAGTGCGATTTATAATCAACTGTTTCTTCGATTTATCCTATCATAAATACTTGGATGACCTTGGCATCAAATCGTACTAAAAAGAACCTCAAGAGGACTTTAACACACACAGAGCAAGGGAAATCGGTTGTTCATACAGGACGGGACCATTCAGGGGATTTTGGAGCGGCGTAGTATTAATGGAGGCAGCAGTTCAACATTAAATTATTATTTTGGTGTTATTTATTTTGAGTAGATTTTTTTTTACTATTTTAGAGTGAATAATGTACGTCAAGCCCTTTGGAGTGGGGATGTCTCATTAAAGTTTTAATGAAGGTTTTCATTTCTTTCTTTTTTTTTGGGTGGGGGGCGGGGGGAGGACAAGTAGGACGACCCCTTTTACCCATAATTTTTTGCTTGTGTTCAGTACGAATGTCTATGCACATCTGCATCTGCAGGCATATTATTCTCTTAAATGACCACTCGAGTGTAATCTTTCCTTTTTTAGCAACTAATAAATGAATATGTTTTTTTAAAAATAAAAATAAAAGGAGCATCGGTGAGTCTAATATTTTAGAATAAAATATAGAACAAATTTAAAAAATCATGGTTAAGCTTGTGGCTCTTGACGATAATGGAAAGTTTGACCACTTCTAATACACCGTCTAGCGGTACCATTTGGATTTGTTGAAGGACTTATAGTTGGTATAGGTTTAAGTCTGATTTCACTGAAACTGCAAAGGAAGGCACTTAAAGCCATCTCCACACCAATAAATTTCTAAGTCTACCGCCAAATCTTCATAAAAAGGAGTAGATCATTAAAAAATGAGAGAATGTCTATTGATTTTCTTAAGAAAGCACACCTCTTGTTTGAATCGGAGTTTAAAACCAAACTTCCCCGCAGGAGGACTGATGGAGCGATTCTGGTGCGGATCCTCTCGATTACCAAAAAGCAATGGAGAGTCCAGCGAAAATATAATAGCCGTTGGATTCCATCAAGGGGCTGTAAGGCATCCATCAAAATATGAAAGTGAAACCCACTAAGATAACTTAAACACCACCCACACTGTATTAATCTGCATCCCTCCTCCCCCTTTCTTCTTACGTATCACCCCCCTCTCTCTCAAATATATATAATCACCATCTTTAAGAATTATTATTCATCATGACCTTGAACGTTCTTGAGCTTCTCCCGTTCCATTTTATTTATACATAAAGTGTAACATGATTTGTTTCTGATTTGTCCAAACCCAGCCATTATTGAAATATCTTGTCATCGGGCAACGGATTGATCCGTAATATAAAACAACGAGTAGATTTCAAGTCTTATTACTTTTTATACCGATCATATGTTGAAAGCCTTAATCCCAACTTCAAGACAGAATACCTTATTCTGTATTGTCTATTAAATTTGAGAGGAAAAGATGTTTGAAGATCTATGTTGTGCAAAATATGAAAGAAAAAATGAGAGAGATTGCAGTGTTTTTCAAAGAATGGGATATATAGAGATTTTTGTATTACAAAAGCAAAACATTAGTGCTCTTTTTTCCCAAAATCCAAATAGCAGAAAGGGTGAAACTTGAAGGAAAAGAGGCAGTATTTCATTGGTTGGGGGTCCAAGGCCTCAACTTATCCATGTTGAATCGTTCATAGTCATTCGACCAAATCCTACGGTGGACATAATTTTACTTGACTCTCCGTAGTCTTTTGGTAATGGAGAGGATCTGAATCCAGGCGGGTTCAGGTGAGATTCAGATCTGAAACCTACAGTTTCTACTTTGAACCGGTCTTGGCTGGATATATGACTCAATTCCACTGAGTTTTGCCACTGTAAAGTCCCTAGGGTTCGGTTGTTCGCCAATGAAGGTGGTACGTGAGTTGGTTTTAGAACACCGTGAGACAGTTCGGTTCCTAAATAATTTCGTAATGCTTTGTGTGCAAAAAAACTTCTTAACAAAAATCCTTTCTATGGTTTCTTCTAGACGCATAGATAACTATTATGCCAAGAGAAAAATTATGCTGATTGCATTATTTAAACGAGAGTGAAAGACATGTGAATAGGAATTTTTTTACTCTATTTATATCCAAAAGAAATAAATTCATTAGATGCATGTCTTCTTTACACCATCTTTATCTTCTCCGCCATCACCGGGATCATTACCGGTTCTTAAACTGATCCATGTACAATGTTGCTCCACCACCATGGCCACCAACCGTTCTTCTTGCATTGCTCCCATCGTTATCATTCCTTTACCCATGGCCATCACCGTCTTTAACATTTCTGCCATCACCGACATCGACTCTGTTGGTGATACTACTGACGTTGCCAGTTTGCCGTTTTAAGCACCATTCACAACCATCCCCGCCACCATTGTTAATGTCGTTACCAATGCTGCCACCGTCCATTGTAATATTACCTTCATTGTCACCTCATGATCCTTTAAACATTATAATCGTACTGTTGTTAGCCTTGAATTATTTTCTTACACCATAATAGTATCTACATATGGTCAGATCGGATAGGGCACGGTCAACATGTCGTAGTTAAGAGAAAATTAGTCCATGTTGCCGTACATGCATTTTCTATGGTTAAGTACCACACCAATCGACCAAAGTTCTTACCGTAATTCAACACCTCTCAAACAACAAAAACATAATACTTCGGGTTAAAGACAGCTAAGTTATACATGGATAATAAAAGCGGCTTTAGAAGCAAGTTTATCTAAAACTTTCGGATGGTGGATTGTTAGAAAATTGTAAGATTGGTTTTGAGTTTCCAATTACACCTGCCGTTTGTTTTTTTTAGAAATGTACTTCTAAGCAAACATTTATTGCCAAATAGATAATTTTCATGTTTGGTCAATAACATTTGGTCGAGTTGAACCGGCAAACCCGTCCATACCTAATGGATTAGTAATGGATAAAAGTTTGCTTCAAGATCCATCCAATATGAGGTTGGCTTCTAAATTTTAATAATTTTGTCTGCATCCGAACCGAACCCGGAGAATTTGGAGGGAATCAATATTAATTGATTATATGTTTTAAATGCTAAATATGAAACTAGTTTCTAGAAATTTAAGACTTTTCAATGCATTTTGTAGCTATGTCAACATATCCGTTGTTCATTTTTGTTTAACTCTTACGTTGATACTTCCATTTTATTTTATTTGTGTTTTCATATTACTGCTGTATTATCTATGATATCTATGAAGGAAGCAGATGGCCTAATTATTCACCTATTTTCTAAAAAATCTATGAATTGTTTTGCAAAATATGTAATTTGATGCAAATTTATTTTCAAACTCATTTAGGGAAAAGATTACCATATTCCATCCTAATCCACAAGCTATGTATCACTTCCTTTATCAAAAGCCCGATCCACAGCTACCCAAACCCACGGATAGGTGTAATTTATTACACATTTTTCTAATCAATTTATCATTTTATTTCCATATTTTATATTTGTCCGGGTATCTTTTCTGAATTATTATGGATAACAGGGCTTGGATACAAAAAGACGGAAAATTGTTCTAAAATAAAGATTACGTGCATACAATGGAGAATTAAGGAAATTATCCAGAAAATCAAAAGGATAATTTGCAAATTTGGAATAAATTTGGTAATATCATTACAAATCAGCAAATGTTGTAATAAATAGAGATGAATCAATCATCACAATAACAAATCAGATGGAAAGACCAAATCAAATCAAAATCAACAAATAAATCTGTCTAATTATATTCTAAATTTGAGAACAATTCGGAGATCCACGCAACTGTAGATCTACGAGGATAACTTTCATGATCTGATAACTAAAAAAAACTCAACAGATTAAGATAATCAAGCACAAAAAAAATTCGTGCCACGAAGCCACAAAGGGTCGCGGAGCAGCCGCAGAATGAGCATATTCGAGGCGGTTTAGTCCCGCAATTTGGCCAGTTCATCACCAATTTTTATGGGCGCGGTCGTCTTGGCACGTACATTGTTTTGCGATACATCGTTTTATTTTCGAAGATTCTAAAGGCTCGCAACGGCATCCAACAAAGCAATTAGAGTAGATTATCATAGTTATTAGCAAGTAAATTCTCTTGTGTCTTTTATTACTTGTTCTTCGATCTTCGTTAGTCCTATATAAGCACTTGTATAGCCTTAGAGATTCATATCTCTCTCATCTTTGTGATTATTCAAGAACTAGGGTTCTCTCATCTCTGTGATTATTCAATCACTCGTTTTGGCAGGAATTGATCTGGACCGTTTGATGGAGGTCCTTTTCAGATCTCCTTCAGATGCTGTCTTCCGTCGATCTCCCGGTGGATTCCGGAAGGGATCCCCTATTGTGTGTGGGTCTCAATGGGTGTAGAGGAAGTTTGGTGATTGGAGGAATTTGACGCCGAGTACCTGCAAAGAAGTACCGGGGTGGTTGGATACCACCGAGGACCCTCCGACGATCAAGTTAGTACTAGATCCGAGCAGCGTAATGGCTAAATGGAGTCAAAAATGGCTTACTTGACCCCTCTGTGATGGGGGTTTATATAGCGGTGATGGCACGCAGCAGCAGGCGCGAGAATCTCGCCGGCAGTTACGCTCCCGACGCCACGCCCGCGTGGAGGGCGGATCGCTCATTAATGGGGATCGCGGAGGCGTGGAACGTGGGATGTTGCTGGCGGAGAATCCGCGCATGGCGAGACTCGTGGAATGGCGGTTACGCCTGTGAGCGGTGGAGCTGGTCGGAGGACTGAGGAAGACGGCTTTGGCCGGAGGGGGGCTCGGAGACTAGCAAGGAGGCCGAGGAGACTTAGTCTTGTGGCAGCTCAGGGCGAGCAGAGGGGCCGAGGAGGCGAATCTGCAGGGAGCCCCGAGGAGGGCTAGCTTGTGATTGCAGGTCGGGTAAAGGGAAGGCCTGGTCGGCCTCTGTTGGCCCTTTCTTCCGAGTTATGGGACGTGCCATCCGCCACGTGTCCTGGTCCTAGGCGTCGTCTATATTGAGCATCATCATTAGCCCCCCACTCTTGTCCCGACCAGCCAGAGGCTCGGGTCAGGAGTGGACCACCGGGCCGCCCGGGGTGAGCTCCCTCCTAATGGTTTCGTCGGGACGCATCCCGGGACCGCGAGCTATCTTTTCTGCCAGCGAATCAGGGCGAGATCTTCGCATTCAAGGAGGGTGCACCGGTTCGTGTATCTTGTCTTTGAAGTGGCGGTCCACGTGTCGAGCGTCGGTTAGTTAACGTGACGAGTGCAGACCTGCGACGTCTGAAAGGGCGCGGTCCAATGTGGGAATGACCGGTGGAGCAATCTGAGCCGTTTGGACGCGAGGAGGCGTTTCGGCGGGAGAAGAAAGGCGCCGTTGGATGAGGTTGTTCGTGGCGATAAATAGGGGTGGGGCTGCTCCATGGCCCTTAAACCTTCATCTCACCTTCCTTCTAAGTTTTGGCTGCTCGGCGCTCCTCCTTTTTGGGGATACGTGGTTCGTTCTCACTCTTTGGGTCGCTCATCCCAGAGGGAGGCCCGTGACGCGGGCGTGCCCCCGGCTGGCCGAGGTTCTACTACGAATGTTCTGCCGGTGGCAGGGTCTTCCGCCTCGTTGGCGGCTCCTAGGGGGTTTTCCGGCGGCGGTCAGAGGCGCCTGCGGCCACCCGAGCCCCAGACGGGAGATGGAGGAGGGGGCGAGGACGGGGTCCCCCTTAAGAGGAAAAGGACAATCTCTCGTGCATCGCCGTCAATGGTCCCTGAAGGGATCCCCGTGCAGGAGGGAGAGGCCGCCTTCATGGTTCCGTCCGGGCTATCTGTCGCTGCCGGCTTGTTCACCGGGATGGAAGAGTCGGCGGGAGGGAGACTTCCGTACGGTACCGTGAGGGCCCAAATGGAGGCCATAGCCCAGGGGGCGGTCCAGGTACGAACCCTTTCACGTGTTGTCTTTGGCCTTCCTTCTTTGGCCCGAGTGACTTCTGGTTTCTCACCCGCTTCCTGTCAGGTCCTCCGACACTGCGCCATCGCCGCTCGTATGGAAGCCGAGGGCGCGTTCCACGCGCCGAGCCCGGTAGAGGCATTCCCTTCGGAGGTCGAGGCCCTGCGGCGTGACCTGCGCCTGGAGAGGGCCAGGGCCGATGTCCTGGCGGCCCGTGCGGAGTCTGCGGAGCTTGCCAATTCAGCGAATCAGGGCGTCCGCCGTCGCCTGAGTGCAGATCTCCGGGTTGCCGAGAGGAAGCTGGCGGATCTGGCTGACCTCTTCGCGGCCATGAAGAAGGAGAGAGATGCCAGCCGGAGGGATGCTGAGGCGGCGCTTCTGTCGGCTCAGGCCGCTGAAGCCCGGGCCAGGAAAGCCGTGGCCGATTACAAGACGTCAGAGCAGTTTTACGTCGAGCTCGGTGAGTATTCTGCCGTCGCGTGGAATACGACTCTGGATACCGTGAAGGAGCAGCTTCCCAATTTCGCCGATGGCGAGCTCCGTGCTCGGGTCCCGCTTCCGGTGGCAAGGCCTCCGGCCGACAACGATGGGGGGAACGAGGCGCGCCCCTGGTGGCGAAACCTCCGGTGGTGAAGCCCCCAGCGACGAGGGAAGCGAGGCGCAGGGGGGAAGGGGTTTGCGACTTGGGCCTTTTTGATATTTCCTTGCCTCCTTTTTGTAAGCCTCCGGGCAGTTTGTTAGGCTGGGGAGCCAAGAATACCCTCTGTAAAGACCGCCTTTTAGTAATAAAACTTTTTCTTCCTTTGGTTTCCTTGATTTGCGCTTTTGTCTTTTGTTCGTGATGAACACTTGAAAAAATTTTCTTCTTGAGCTGTTGGGCCTCCATGTCAGGTCGGCTATCTGCCTAGCGATCGTCCGTCGAGTTGATTCATGCGCTGCTGAGAAGAAGGCGTCCCCATGCGTCTCCATGGCACCGAATTTGAGGGGAGATCGCTCAAGACTTGGATAGACCTGATTCCCCCGGTTGGCAGCTCGAGCCGTCCACGCGTAGTGGGCGGAGGGCTGTCCGCCTTATTTGGACCGAGCAGGGTAGCTGCCCGGTTGCCTCTTGCGAGGGCTTTTGATCCTTCAGGATGGGGACCGAGCAGGGTTACTTCCCAGTGCCTCTTGGCGAGGACTTTGATCCCTGTCGGTTGTGGTAGGAAGCTACCAGCCAAGGATAGCCGAGCGAGGACTCGACTGCCTCTGGGAGGACTTTGGTCCTTGGCGCGGGAGGGGCTGTAGAAGCCTACCAAGGACCCTTGGCCGGGCAGGGTTACTGCCCGGTGCCTCTTGGCGATGGCTTTTGTCCTGAAGGATAGCCGAGCGAGGGATCCTCGGGCTCGACCGTCTCTGGGAGGGCTTTCTGATCCTTGGCGTTGAGGTAGGGAGGCTACCAGCTTGGGAGTGCCTCTTGCGAGGGCTTTTGATCCTTCAGGACGGGAACCGAGCAGGGTTACTGCCCAGTTCCTCTTGGTGAGGGCTTTGATCCCTGTCGGTCATGGTAGGATGATACCAGCCGGGGATAGCCGAGCAAGGACTCGACTGCCTCTGGGAGGACTTTGGTCCTTGGCGCAGGAGGGGCTGTAGAAGTCTACCAAGGACCCTTGGCCGGGCAGGGTTACCGCCCGGTGCCTCTTGGCGAGGGCTTTTGTCCTGAAGGATAGCCGAGCGAGGGATCCTCGGGCTCGACTGCCTCTGGGAGGGCTTTCTGATCCCCGGCGTTGCGGCAGGGAAGCTGACCGCTGGGGATAGCCGAGCGACGGCCGGGCTCGACTACCTCTGGGAGGGCTTTCCGATCCCTGACGCTGTGGTAGGGAAGCCACCCGCCAGGGATAACCGAGCAGGGTAGCTGCTGGACTGCATCTAAAGAGGACTTTTTGATCCTTAGCATCAGGGGGCTGTAGGAAACCTACTAAGGATAACCGGGCAGTAGGATGCGCGGCCGCCTCTTGGCGAGGGCTTTGGATTGTAAAGACAGAACTCTACTCGGGATGATTCGACGTTTCTTTATTTGTATGGACAGGATTTTTAGAGAATGTTTTACATCATCTTTGTGAAAGGGAAAAAGAGGGGGGTATACACTCGCTGGCCTCGACCTCACCGGTATAGCTTGAGTTTCTCGGCGTTGTAAGGCCGCGGAAGCTTTCGTCCGTCCGCGTCTTATAGGCGGTAGGCTCCGCCGGGGAGCGCTTCAGAGACGAGGAAGGGACCATCCCACTTTGGGGAGAACTTGTGAAGCCTGCCTTGGTCGATGAACTCGTTTCGCCGTAGGACCAGATCCCCGGTCTTGAAGGAGCGGTGTTTGACCCGAGCATTGTAGTATCGGGCCGTTTGTTGTTGATAAGTGGCAACTCTGATCTGAGACCGGTCTCTCTTCTCCAACAAGATGTCCAGGTTGGTCCGTAGCGCGGAGGTGTTTGTGTCATCGTCAAAGTGCTCGACCCGGTGACTGGGTAGCCTGATCTCCGCTGGGACCATCGCTTCGGTCCCGTAGCAGAGGCTGAAGGGGGTCTCCCCGGTAGGAGTCTTTTTTGATGTGCCCAGGGCCCATAAGACCCGGGGTAGTTCTTTGACCCAACTGCCTTGTCGCCCTTCTAGGTGGGTTCGGAGACCTCGGAGGACGTCCCGGTTAGCGACCTCGGCCTGCCCGTTGCATTGGGGATGCGCGACCGCGGCGAACTTCATGAGGATATGGTATTCTTTGCAGAAGTCCTTCACTTTTTCGTTCTCGAAGTTCGTCCCGTGGTCGGTGATGATACACCTCGGGATGCCAAACCGGAGTATCAGGTTGTTTTGCAGGAACTTGATGGTTATGGCGGCGTCCGGTTTCCTGATGGGGACGGCCTCGATCCACTTGGTGAAGTAGTCCACCGCGACGAGGACGTATTTGTACCCGCCTGTTCCGGTAGAGAACTGGCCGATCATATCCAATCCCCACTGAGCGAATGGCCATGGGAATGTTAGGGCAGTCATCTCGGTAGCCGGGAGGCGGGGAATGCTGCCGTGGAGCTGGCAGCTCTTGCACCTCCTGACTAGCTTCAGGGCATCCTCGTGCATAGTGGGCCAGTAGTACCCTTGGAGCAACGCTTTTTGGATCAAGGTTCGAGCCCCCTGGTGTGCACCGCCCACCCCTTCATGGATTTCCTGAAGGACGTAGTCGGCTTCATGGGGGTCGACGCACCGGAGCAGGGGCTGAGTGAAGGCCTTCTTGTAGAGGTTCCCGTTGCTCCAGACGAAGTGACGGGCTTTGGCCCGGAGACGGCGGGCGGCTTCCCGGTCCTCTAAGAGCGTGCCGTCCTTCAGGAACTCCACGAGGGGCTTCCTCCAATCCTGGTCACTCTCCTACGCCGCGTACACGTGGAGTGTCGTCGTTCCGTCCCCCACGCTAGGTTGAGACAAGGTTTCGAAGAGGATAGACCGCTTATTGTTGGCCGAGTATGACGAAGCCAGCTTGCTCAGGGCGTCTGCTTGGGCATTCAGCTGCCTGGGTATTTGTTCTGCCTGGACTTCGTCAAAGTTTCTTCGGAGTTTCCTCACTTCGTCTAAGTACTTCATCATCAGAGGCTCCCGAGCTTCGAAGCGGCCGGTCACTTGACCGAAAACAAGGGTAGAGTCGCTACGGATTTGAATTATCTTCGGTCCCAGCCCGGAGGCCATGCGCAGTCCGGCCAGGAGGGCCTCGTACTCTGTCGCGTTGTTCGAGGCTTTGAAACCGAGCCTCAAAGAATATTCCATCTCTGCTTCGTTCCGGCCCCGGATAATGAGGCCGGCATCCCAGCCTTCCTCGGTAGAAGACCCGTTGACGTAGATGACCTACTCCAGAACCGAGCCAGGGCCTTCCACGACGAGACACTGGGTTGCGAGGGGCAGCGTGGACTCCGGCTTCTTACTAGGGATGGTGCATTCAACGATAAAATCGGCCAGGGCCTGCGCCTTGATGGCTTGCCTCGAGCGATACCTTATGTCAAACTGAGATAGCTCCCACCTCCATTTTTCTAAGGGGCCCGAGGATTCTGGTGATGCTAGGATAGCTCCCAACGGACGCTCGGTAAAGATGATGATGGTGTGTGCTTGGAAGTAGTGACGCGGCTTCCGCGAGGCTACCACGAGGGCTAAGACAATCTTCTCTACGGCGGGGTACCTCGTTTCCGCGTCCTTAAACACGTGGCTCACATAGTACACCGGCTTCTGCACTCCCTCGGCCTCCCGGACGAGCACCGAGCCTGGTGCTTGGTTGGATACTGCCAGATACAGCGACAGCTCGTCTCCTTCCACTGGCCGGGTGAGCAGTGGTGGTGTTGCGAGGTGCTTCTTCAATTGGCCGAAGGCGGCTTGGCACTCCTCCGACCACTCGAACCTCGGGATTTTCCTCAGCGCCTTAATGAACGGAAGACATTTCTCCCCCGACCTGGATATGAAACAGCTCAGAGAGGCGACCCGCCCCGTGAGCCGCATGATCTCGATGTTGGTCTTGGGCGCGACCATGTTCAGGATAGCGTCGATCTTCTCTGGGTTAGCCTCAATTCCACGGTGAGTGACCATGAACCCGAGGAACTTTCCCCCGGTGACTCTGAATGCGCACTTGGCAGGGTTTAGCTTCATGTTGAACTTGCGGAGCACTTCAAAAGCCTCGCCCAGGTCCTTGGCATGGTCGGCCGACGAGATGGATTTGACGAGCATGTCGTTGACGTAAACTTCCATATTCCTGCCGATCTGTGGCTTGAACATGCGGTTGACCAACCTCTGGTACGTGGCCCCGACGTTCTTGAGGCCGAAGGGCATCACCTTGGCAGTACACTCCCCGGTCCGTTGTGAATGCGGCCAGATCTTCATCTTTAAGATTCATACGGATTTGGTTGTAGCCGGAGAAAGAATCCATGAAGCTCAACAGCTCGTGGCCGGCCGAGCTGTCGACGGGAAGGTTGTTTTCTCTCACCCGGCTCATGCAGTTAGCTGGTCTATGCGGGGGAGTGGAAAGTTGTCCTTGGGGAAGGCCTTATTAAGGTCGGTGAAGTCGACGCACATACGCCACTTCCCGCTTGACTTCTTGACCAGAACTACGTTTGCCAGCCACTCCGAGTATGGTACATTTCTGATGAAGTTGGCGGCGAGGAGCCGATCAACCTCCTCTTCGATAGCCTTCTGTTTGACCGGGGTGAAGCTTCTTTTCTTCTGTCTGACGGGTCAGGCCGCAAGATCAACCCCGAGCTTGTGGGAGATGATTTTGGGATCGATCCCAGGCATGTCAGCAGGAGCCCAAGTGAAGACGTCGGAGTTGCTTCTGAGGAATCTGATCAGGTCATCTCGCTGAGTCCCCGTCAGGAGCAATCCGACCTGGACGGTTTTTCCCTGGTCTCCTTCTGTCAGGGGTACCTCGGTCGGAGGTTCGACCGTTGCCCCCACGGACCTCCTTCCGCTCATCTCGGGTGTCGAGGGAACCTTTGATGTCGTCACATGCCTATCTTCGCGACCCGCTGGCTCCTGTATGCCCGACCTATCCCGCCCTGATCGAGAGGGAACTTTATCGCCAGGTGGTAGGTCGATATCTGGGCCTGGAGGGAGTTTAGCGTCGGGCGGCCGAGGAGGACGTTGTAGGCCGATGGGACTTTCGCTACGATGAAGTCCACAGGCAACGTGCGCGTGCGGCCAGGCTCCCCGATCGTGAACTGCAGGGTGACCACCCCTTGTGCCGGGATGGAGTGGTTGGTGAACCCCGAGAGGACGTGAGAGGTCAGTTTCAGATCTGCTGGGGCGAGCCCCATACGCAGGAAGCAGTCGTGGAAGAGGATGTCCGCCGAGCTGCCCGAATCGACGAGTATCCGGTGGACCTCGTACCGGTGGATTCGGGCCGTAATCACCAGTGGGTCGTTGTGGGGAACGGATATGCCGTGGAGATCCTCGTTGCCAAAGGTAATGAGCTCGCGGCCTCTAGCCCTTTTGCTCGGGCAGCCGCTCGTGTCTTTGTTGAGAGGAAAGTGGCGGCTGGGACCTGGATTTTCGGGGCGATTATTTGCCATGCGGATGGAGATCGGAAGGCCAACTTTGTTTTTTTGGAGTTTTCGTTTCCCGCAGACGGCGCCAACTGAAGGAGGTCTTTTTCAGATCTCCTTCAGATGTTGTCTTCCGTCGATCTCCTGGTGGATTCCGGAGGGGATCCCTTGTTGTGTGTGGGTCTCAATGGGTGTAGAGGAAGTTTGGTGATTGGAGGAATTTGACGCCGAGTACCTGAAAAGAAGACCCGGGATGGTTGGATACCACCGAGGATCCTCCGACGATCAAGTTAGTACTAGATCCGAGAAGCGTAATAGCTAAATGGAGTAAAAAATGGCTTACTTGACCCCTCTGTGATGGGGGTTTATATAGCGGTGATGGCACGCAGCAGTAGGCGCGAGAATCTCGCCGGCAGTTACACTCCCGACGTCACGCCTACGTGGAGAGCGGATCGCCCATTAATGGGGATCGCGGAGGCATGGAACGTGGGATGTTTCTGGCGGAGAATCCGCGCATGGCGAGATTCGCGGAGCGGCGGTTACGCCTGTGAGCGGTGGAGCTGGTCGGAGGACCGAGGAAGACGGCTTTAGCCAGGGGGCTCGGAGACGAGCGAGGAGGCCGAGGAGACTTAGTCTTATGGCAGCTCAGGGCGAGCAGAGGGGCCGAGGAGGCGAATCTGCAGGGAGCCCCGAGGAAGGCTAGCTTGTGCTTGCAGGTCGGGTAAAGGGGACACCTGGTCGGCCTCTGTGGACCCTTTCTTCCGAGTTATGGGACGTGCCATCCGCCACGTGTCCTGATCCTAGGCGTCGCTAATATTAAGCATCATCACCGTTGGATTCCTTTCCTGAGTGTATAAATAGGAGGGGACCCTCCTAAGGCCAACACTTCCATCATAATTTCCCTTCGTTGCCAAAGATTGCTCGACGCTCTACCCTTTAGATCGGGTCTTTGCGCCTTTTCCTCGAAGAACCAATTCCTTTGAATCAGGTTGGATGTCTTCCTCTGAGGAGTCTGTAGAAGTAATTAGGGTCGAGTCGGGCGATGAGGTTCCAGTTGTTGGAGCCGAGTCCAGAGAGTCTTCCACCTCTTTGGCAAAGGGGTTCTCATGTTGCTTCATCTGAGTCGGGCTCACCCCATAGGGTCAGGGCAACCCGCGTCGCTCGCCGTCCAGCGGCGGTAAGGGCTTCTAAGATGCATATCGGGAACGCCCGCAATGCACCCTCCATCTTGAGGGACATGGACGAACTTACCAAGATTCGGGCTCGATTCCACATTCCCCCCAACTATTCGCTTCGTTTAGCTAGAGAGGATGAATGGGCAGATCAGGTGCAGGGCAAGGAGATTGCCCTGTATTTAGAAGCATTCCGGATAGGAATGCATCTGCCATTTCTAACCGAACTATATGGGATGCTTTGGTGCTTCCAACTTGCCTCGGGCCAGCTGGTGCCGAACTCGTGGCGAATCCTCCTCGGGTGTCTGGTTCGGTTGAAACTTGAAGACATCCCCTTCAACTTGACCCTTCTTGTTTCCTTTCTCTGTTATAAAAACCACCCTGGCGCCCGTAAGGATGGCCGAGCTGCGTGTATATTTTTTTCAAAAAACGCAAAAGAGGGACGGCGGGGACAGGAGTAGTGGTCGTTTCTTCTTCCATTCATGAATGGAAGGAGAAGTTTGTATCCGTCAGGCCACCCGAGGGCGATGACTGGCCTGTGCCTATACAGCGGCACATGGCTGACTGTCCGAGGGTAAAGCAGTCGTCCTCTCCCGAAGCAAAGGCGGTATCCATGTGGGAGCCGATCCAGCGGGCCGGCGTCCTACTTTTCGAGCAGGTTCTTAGCTGGGTCGGGCTCAGTCTCGCGCGCTTCACGGGTAAGTTAGGTCTTTGGACAATCTGTTTAGATTTGAGTAATTTCTTTTGCTTCTTAAGCATCACTAACTATTTGGTGTGTTTTCCTTTGGCAGGATAAATAGACCGATCAAAGATCTTAGCTACTATAGCCGCTACATCCAAGAAGAAGGTCGGGGGAGTGACCTTATCCCGAGCCGGCCCGAGCTTGGTCCCGAGACCATCCCCAGCGGCGAAGCCTTTTGCAGCACCCCGAGCCACCGATGATCGCCTCGGGGATAGTCAGAAGCAGGAGCGAGACCTGGCGCCCCGGGCGAGGGGGAGGAGGAGGCTGAGGTCCCCCTCAAGAGGAAAAAGACGATCATCCATCCCTTGCCCACTGAGATCCCTGCGGGGATTCCTGTTCAGGAAGAGGATGTATGTTTCGAGGTCCCCTCGGGGCTCTCCATCGCCGACAGCCTGCTCTCCGACATGGAGCGATTGGTTGGGGGGAAAATTCCTCGGGGGACCCTAAAGGTCCAAGTAGCCGCCATTGCTCAGGAGGCGGTTCAGGTCGGCACACGTTTCTTTTAAGGATTTTCTTAAGTGCTCTTTCTTGGTTTGAATATTTCTAACTCCTTCCGGTGCTTTCCTCAGGTCTTTCAACATTGCGCCCTCATCGTCAACATGGAATCCGAGGAGATTGCCCCGGCCATGAGGAGGGCGGGGGAATCGTCTTCGGTGGTGGAGGATCTGCGACTTCAGCTGCGGCTAGAGAAAGAGAAGACGGCCGCCCTCGAAACTCGGTTGGTCGCCGGGGAGTTGATGGTCTCTAAGTGCCAGGAGCTGGGCAGGCGCTATTTCACGATGAAGAAGGCAAGGGACGTCAGCAAGAGGGAGACAGAGGCGATGAAGATTGCCGAGCTCCGAGCTGGTAAGTCGGTGGAGAGTTATAAGGCGCCAGACCAGTTCTACGCCAACATCGTTGAAGCCTGGGCCATCATTTAGCACGAAGCTCTTGACGCCGTTAAGGCGCTAATGTCGGATTTTGCCGACGGCGAGCTCCGTGCCAGGGTTCCGATCTCGGTGGATACACTACAAAAGGCCGGTGCTGGGGTGGCCATCGAGGGAGAGATTCTTAAGGAGGCAGAAGCCCCGGCCCTTGGGGGCGATGCCGAGCAAGGCGAGACCCGGGCGGATCCTGCAGCCTAAGCCTTTGTTGTTTTCCTTTTTTCAAAATTTTTAAGCCTCCGGGCACTTTTTGTAAGGCTGAGGAGCCCAGAATACCTTGTAAGAACATGAATAAAACTGAGCTTATTTTCCTCTGTATGACTATGTATTTTCTGCGTGAGTACTTCAGCTTGTCAGTCTTTTTCTCGAATTAAGTGTTAGGCCGTAGGTCGATAACCGGTCTTTTAGATGACGATCGCGCGTGAGTGTAAGTCGATTAATCGCCAAGTGTAGGAAGGCCGGTGCCCTCCCGCTCCTCGGAGTCGAGGTGGCGGTCGTTCATTTAGGATGAATCAACAAATGTCCAAGTGTTGGAATGTCGATATTAGTCCATTCCTCTAATTTGGGTCAATGACCACGTCTCTTCTTGGGGTAGGAATCTACCCTTCGGAGATTAACTGAGTAGGAATTTCCACGATGGCCTTTTTAAGAGGGCTTTGGACCCTTAGCGTTGATGGGTAGGAAACTACCCTCTAGGGATTTCTAGGTTCCTTAGCACCCTCGCTATATTTTCTAAGGCATCAGGCATGCAATTTTAAAAAAATCTAGAGCGCTAAGAAACCTGAAACCAAGGATCTAACTAGAGAATTAGGGTTTAACTAAGCAAGTAAACATCTTTACTCTAAGTGAACAAGGAGTACAACCTTTGTAGACCGGTCCTTCACTTCTAAACCTCCGTATAGTAGCCCTTCGCTCCAAGTAGTGGTCTCCTGGACTCTCGTTAGGTTCCACTAGGCGAAAGGATCAAGCTTGCTTAAAGATCTTCGAGGCCGAAGATGATCTACGTCGAGGAATCTCCAACTCAAGCTACCTCTTCACTAATTAAGAATTAGTGAAGTAAGCAAGCCATCCTAAATGGCTAGTCTGGTATAGATTGATGAAGTAGGAATTTTGCTCACTTTAGAATTATTTCTCTCTCTCACTTTCTTCGCCTCAAGAAAACCTAAAGAGCTAACTTGAGATGAAGAAGATAAAGTGGTGAAAGAATGAATCAAATAATAACAACCATGGGTGAGAAAATATCATATATGATCATTGCAGAGACTTAACCATGGTTAAAGATAATGGTTGGGTTAATAAATATCTAAAGTAAAACAAAACTGGTAGACTAAGTCAATAGTTTCCACAAGCTTCTCAAAGCATCTAACCATGGCTTTTTCCACCTAATTTTGTTTATTCCTTAAATAAATAATGACCCTAATTATCTTAAGTATGGTATGAGCCTCATACACCCAAGTCCAATGTATCATCTAGCATGACACAATAAACAAATACATTAATATATATCACATATATATTAAATGTATAAGTAGAAAAGAAATTCTTAAGTGAGCTAATATTAATTAATATATATTAATATATCAAATATATAATTATATATTAAATTATTAAATCAACACTTGATTTAATAATCCGGCTATATCACATATAACCGACTAATATTATTTATATCAACTTATCGAATCAACACTTGATTCAATAATCCGGCTATATCTCATATAACCAACCGATATCACATATCGCGAGATTGGAATACGGTATCACATACACGTGTTAATCTCGGTCCCGCATATATCACATATGTGCCCTACTTCGTTTCGCTTGAGCCAGGAAATCTGTGTGTAGGACTCTAAAGACTCGTCAATACGCCGGCAGTAGGTAATGATTATATCAGTTACCCACAAGCCGTCAGCGATACTAGCTGGATGTAACGGCTACCCAGGTATTGAGCGATCAGAAGATCAACAAGCAAGCTTGCTCATACTCCCATGAATCCAATAAGTAACACTACCGTACAGTCCGGTCTCTTCGTCTGATATGTCGCATATCTAGTCTGGGGATGGTTAACGTCAGACCCTAATAGCTTGATAAATCATGCCGATGTGAGGCCCATAACGGTTCGAGAAACTACTGATAACACTTACCAGTAAATATCAGCAACCCTGGTCAGGGATTTCCTGCTATGGCCAATCGAGCACAGCGCAACATCAACCCCCAATACCGGCAGAGACGAAATCCCCTCTTATCGCTCATTGCCTCCATATGACTCAGGACCGTACCAAAAAAACCACCTGTTTTCACAACTCCTCTTGAGCGTGGTAGGGTGGAAATCAAAGCACAGTGGGAATCACACAAGACTCTATGACGATCTCGGGTCTACAGACTAATCTGTACCAGTGTCACCAGAGAACTGCTATCTGACGTGAGGTATAATACAATCTAGGAGTTCTCGGCGAGTCCTGTTCAGTGTTCCCATTCTCCAATGAGCATCTGTGCACATTCTTTGATGTCAAACACCAATGGTTGTGGGATCAACCATCGCCCCATACAGGGTCAAGAATCGTACACACTAGTCTACTCTGAAATATCGATATCCCGTCTCAATACTCTCTCGACTAGGAACAATTAATGATGTACTTATGGACTACCCTGGCCCCACTAGTATGATCTCCATCATAATCCTGGTAGTCAAGTACACATCCTAAGGGCTTTATCAACATGTAATAGAGAGACAGTAGAAATATACATGTTAAGATAAAGAGTAACCAGATAGTGTTGGGACCCGGTTCTTGCTCACGGAGCAAAGTGCCACACGGAACAAAGTGCCACGCCAAGTGTCATGTTAAGTGGGCGGGGGCCACCTCTTGAATCCGTGGGGGCTACCTCTTGAGTCCGTGGGACCCACTGTAGAATAATGGGGACTCTTCGGAATACATTCCGAAAGGGGGCAGATCTGTACTATAAATGGAATGATACCACTCTTCAATACAGAGGCGCCTTTTAAGTGAACCGGCACTACAGGAGCTTGAGAACTCCGTAGTTAAGCGTGCTCGGGCCAGGGAAGTCCTGGGATGGGTGACCTCCTGGGATGTGGCCCCTGGTCGGGTCCGGTTCGCCCCGAAGGACAAAACCTTGCGGCTTCGGCCAGAACGGACAACACTCTCTGTATTGGAGGTGGGGCGTGACAGAATGGTATCAGAGCTAGTCCCTCAATAGTAGGTCTGTGGTTCAAGGACGAACCATTATTTAAAGGTGGGGAGAATGTCGGGACCCGGTTCTTGCTCACGGAGCAAAGTGCCACACGGAACAAAGTGCCACGTCAAATGTCATGTTAAGTGGGCGGGGGCCACCTCTTGAATCCGTGGGGGCCACCTCTTGAGTCCGTGGGACCCACTGTAGAACAATGGGGGCAGATCTGTACTATAAATGGAATGATACCACTCTTCAATACAGAGGCACCTTTTAAGTGAACCGGCACTACAGAAGCTTGAGAACTCCATAGTTAAGCGTGCCCGGGCCAGGGAAGTCCTGGGATGGGTGACCTCCTGGGAAGTGGCCCCTGGTCGGGTCCGGTTCGCCCCGAAGGACAAAACCGTACGGCTTCGGCCAGAGCGGACAATACTCTCTGTATTGGAGGTGGGGCGTGATAGATAGCATACTATTATGTCGAGCAAGAAAGTCCCCCCTATATATGTCTAAGCATCCACTATAATATACAATCATATACAATAATGACCTCTAGAGCATGCATACAACTTACAGGGATTGACCGGGCAGGGAAGCTACTCGGTGGCCTCGAGATGAGGGCTTCGATCCTTGGCATAGAAGGATACGAAACTACCCGCTATGGATTGACCGGGTAGGGAAGCTGCTCGGTGGCCTCGAGATGAGGGCTTCGATCCTTGGCGTAGATGGGTAGGAAACTACCCGCTAAGGATTCACCGGGTAGGGAAGCTGATCGGTGGCCTCGAGATGAGGGCTTTTGATCATTGGCGTAGATGGGTAGGAATCTACCCGCTAAGAATTGACCGGGCAGGGAAGCTGCTCGGTGGACTCGAGATGAGGGCTTCAATCCTTGGCGTAGATGGGTAGGAAACTACCCATTAAGGATTGACCGGGCAGGGAAGTTGCTCGGTGGCCTTGAGATGAGGGCTTTTGATCCTTGGCATAGATGGGTAGGAATCTACCCGCCAGGGATTGACCGGACAGGGAAGCTGCTCGGTGGCCTCGTGAGGAGGGCTTTTGATCCTTTAGCGTAGATTGGTAGGAAACTACCCGCTAAGGATTGATCGGGCAGGGAAGCTGCTCGGTAGCCTCAAGATGAGGGCTTTCGATCCTTGGAGTAGATTTGTAGGAAACTACCCACTAAGGATTAATCGGGCAGGGAAGCTGCTCGGTGGCTTCGAGAGGAGGGCTTTTGATCCTTGGCGTAAATGGGTAGGAATCTACCCGCTAAGGATTGACTGGGCAGGGAAGCTGCTCGATAGCCTCGAGTGGAGGGATTTTGATTCTTGACGTAGATGGGTAGCAATCTACCCGCTAAGGATTGACCGGGCAGGGAAGCTGCTCGGTGGCCTCAAGATGAGGGCTTTTGAGACTTCCCCTTGCCTTCATGAGTCGTCGTTCAATCTTCCATGACCCATAAAATCAGGAAGAGTGACCGTCGTAGACAACACGTAGCAGAAGCGTACAGGTAGGGCGTGATGCTCCGAGATTCGTGTCATTCCAAATTTCATTGACCGCATGGGGGCTTGTGAGGATCGGCATGGTCGCTACGTGGCAGCTTTATATTGGAAAATTGAAAATATCCCAAGATTCACGTCGTTGCGCGCGTAAATTTTCGCCTTTGGGGATTTTTGTTGAGGCGATAAATAGCGAAGGCATGCAGGTTTCTTTTAACCTTGCGTTTCTGAAGATGGCCGGGTACATTTACTTCATCAAGGATATCATTTCCTGTGACGACGTGTACCTGTACGACCAGGAATGTGAAAGTGTAGCCTAGCACCACCATGAGGTCCAAGTGGCATCAAACATGCCCAATTTAAAATTTTCAAGGTGCTAAGTTAAACTAACCAAGATCTAACTAGAACTATTAGGGTTTAACCTATGTGATGATATGAAATCTAAAGAAGTGAAGATGCTTATACCCTCGTAGATCGAGTCCTTCACTTCACATGCTCCGTGTAGTAGTCCGCGTGGCTCCACTAGGTTCTACTTGAGAGTTTGGACAAGCTTCCTCCGATGACCTTCATGTCGAAGATGATCCACGCGAAGCCCGCTAGCTCAAGCTACCTCTTCACTAATCTCTTATTAGTGAAGAAAACGTGCCACGCCAAAGTGCTAGTTTGGTGTGGGATGGTGAAGTAGGGGATTTGTGGCTCACTAATTTGTGTTCAAGCGTCATGATTCATATCACATGTGAGGGTTGAAACTTGAACTATGATAAGAGGAAGAAGAAGATGAGAGCATATGAGAGCAACACTTGAAAATGGCTAAGTATTGTGAATGAAGTGTAGAAATGGCAACCCCCTTGACCCCCACTCATTCAAGCATGGAAAAATTGCAATATAAAATTGCAACCATACTTGAATAGTGAGTCAAGATGAATAAACTAAAGATAAAAACCATGCATCACCATGCTCCCATTTTCCACCTCAATTTCTAGTTTTCTTAAAAATAGAAAATACACCATGCTTCATATATATATATATATATATATATATATATATATATATATATTATGAAGAATAATTAGTGAGCTAATGATATTAGTTAAGATATAATTATATCACATATAATATATATCACATTATTAAATCAACACTTGATTTAATAATCCGGTTATGTCATATATAACCAACCAATATCATTTATCTGTATATCACATTATCAAATCAACACTTGATTCGATGATCCGATTATATCACATATAACCTGACCGATAACAGATAACTGCCGGATTACAATACGGTATCACATACACGTATTTAATTAGGCTCACGCACATATCACATATGTGCCATACTTCGTTTCGCTTGAACTAGAGGACTTCTGTGTGGGACTCTAAAGACCCGTCAATACGCCAGCAGTAGGTGATGATCACATCGGTCACCTACAAGCCGTCAGCGGTACTAGCTGGACGTAACAGCTACCCATGTATTGAGCGATATGAAGATCAACACGCAAGCTTGTCCATACTCTCCATGAAGCCTATCAGTAACATTACCGTACAGTCTGGTCTCTTCGTCTGATATGTCGCATATCATGTCTAGGAGTGGTAAACGTCAGACCCAGTAACGTGATAAGTCATGACGATGTCTGGCCTATAATGGTCCGAGAAACTACTGATAACTCTTATCAGTAAATCTCAGCAGTAGCCCTGCACAGGGATTTCCAATTATAGCCAATCGAGCACAGCGTAATATCAACCCCCAATACCGGGAGAGACGAAACCCCTCCTATCGCTCATTGCCTCCATGTGACTCGGTACTGTACCCAAAATCCACCTGTTTTCATGTCTCCTTTTAGCGTGGCAGGGAGGAAATCAAAGCACGGTGGGAGCCACACAAGACTCTATGACGATCTAACTTGTACCAGTATCACCAGAGGACTGCTATCTGACGATATGTATTCTACCAACTAGGAGTCCTCGGCGAGTCCTGTTCGGTGTATCCATTCTCTAATGAGAACCTGTGTACAATCTTTGATGTCACACACCAATGGTTGTGGTATCAACCATCGCCCTCTAAGGTACAAGAAACGTACACACTAGTCTACTCTAGTAATATCGATTCCCTGTGTTTCAATATCCCCTCGACTAGGAACTGATTAAAGGATGTACTTTTGGCCCACCCTGGCCCTACTAGTATGATCTCATCAGAGTCCTGGTGGTCAAGTACATATCCTAAAGGCTTTATCAACATATGAGAGAAAGACAGTAAAGAATACCAGTCAACATATTAAGATAAAGAGTAACTAGATATCATACTATCATGTCGAGCAAAAAAGTCCTCTATATATATGTCCAAGCATCCTTTATATCATACAATAATGGCCTCTAGGGCTTACATATTCCTAACAGAATGCACCGAGGAGATGTACCAAACGGTGATCGAACGCGTGGAGGACCACTTCGGTCGCCCACTTTCCCGGCGGTCACCTCTCCTTCAGTTTCTCATATACACGATTTGGAGGATGTCTCCAGGGCTTCATAACGACTTGTCTCTGCAGCCGAGGGATGAGGCGCTTGACAAGCTGCACACGCTTCATCACCACGGCCTGATCTCGAAGAGCAGGCGGGACCGATCGGTGGCTCTTCTTCTAGAGTGTTTCCAGAAGAGGCAGATCGTGGACTATTATCCGACGGGCGGGGGCTCCGGCGCTTCCGTAGCATCTCGGGTCCGCGGGCAACATCGGAGGGAGTGGACTGAAGAGGCTAGGGAACGGCTGGCGGAGATCTCCTCGGAGTACCATCAGCAATGCTTCCTCAACCCCCTACCCCTTTTGTTGTAATATTTTTTTGTAAGGTTGATGAGCCCATAATACATTTTAATGAATAATGCTCTTCTTTCCGATATGTTTTGTCTCTTTTTATCCTTTAGTAATTTTTACATACTTTCTCAGAAATGAATCTAGGAATCTCGAAACCGAGGGTGAGAACAAAATCTGTGGAAGAAGTCCCTTCTAATTCAGGAGACTTAAGAAAAAATACATCACTTTGAAAAGAAGAAAATACATTCATTTGTATAATTTGAGTTTTTTAGCGTTGTAGGGCCGAAGAAACTTGTGTCCTCCGGCGTCTTGTAAGCGATAGACTCCACGGGCAATACCTCTGCGACGAGGAAAAGGTCGTCCCACTTCAGGAAAAACTTGTGTAGTTTGCCCTGATCTACGAACTCGTTCCGTCGTAAGACCAAATCCCCCGTCTTAAAGGCACGATGCTTAACTCGTGCGTTGTAGTAGTGAGCAGTTTGTTGTTGGTAAGCGGCGGCTTTGATTTGTGCTCTGTCCCGCTTCTCTAGCAAAATGTCCAAGTTAGTCCGGAGCGCCGAGGTATTAGCTTCGTCATCGAAGTGTTCGACTTTGTAACTGGGAAATCCGATCTTCGCCGGCACCATTGCCTCGGACCGTAGCAGAGGCTGAACGGGGTTTCTCCCGTGGGTGTTTTCTTCGATGTGCGTAATACCCATAATACCCGCGGCAGTTCCTCGACCCAGTTGCCCTGCTTTCCTTCCAAACGATCTCCGAGACATCGGATAACGTCTCGGTTAGCTACCTCGGCCTGCCCGTTGCATTGTGGATGTGTGACCGCGGCAAACTTCATTAGTATGTGGTAGTCATTGCAGAACTCTTTAACATTATCATTTTCGAAATTTGTCCCGTGGTCAGTAACGATGTCGTTCCCGCCAAAAATTTCTGCACAAAAGAGTTCAAGGTATCAAATGGCAGCGATACGCTTAAGAAAATGCGAACCGGTATCTTCCGGCCAATATTT
The DNA here is from genome assembly GCA_030015575.1 of Agapanthus africanus. Taxonomy (NCBI): domain Eukaryota; kingdom Viridiplantae; phylum Streptophyta; class Magnoliopsida; order Asparagales; family Amaryllidaceae; genus Agapanthus; species Agapanthus africanus. The sequence goes on along the minus strand of CM057345.1, from coordinate 46,245,204 downwards.
TGATAAACTTCCGAGGGAGAAACCGCTGAATTCTGATGATATTGGAAGCATCTCGAAAACCCCTTCGATTTGATATATTATGGGCTTCATAATTCATCCGGGATAAAAAGTTATGAGCAAATATGCTATGCACTGTTCCCTGATTAAAAATCAGGAATTACCTCAATGAGGTATCACGTGCTCACACGTGATCAATGGTCACGTGTTGACACGTGACAGTAAAAATAGAAATAAAAACAAACGGCTGAAGAAGGACCCAATTAGGGGTCACGTGCTCACACGTGACCAATGGTCGCGTGTTGACACGTGATAGTTAAAACAGAAATAAAAACAAATGGCTGAAGGAAATACCTCAATAAGGTATCACGTGCTCACACGTGACCAATGGTCACGTGTTGACACGTGATGGTTAAAACTGAAGCGTAAGTAAGCGCTGAGAAAATGACTCAATCGTGGATCACGTGCTCACGCGTGACCAAGGGTCACGTGTCAGCACGTGACTGGTTTCGAAAGCCTTACAGTTATTAGAATTAAATTCTAAAACCTTCTAAATCTTTCCAAATGGAAAAGGACTATGGAGACCGTTGGATCAAAGATCCAAGGGTGATTAAAAATCACCAATTTATGGAAAGATTTTAGACAAGAAAAGATTTCCCTAAAAATCTCACCAGAAATAACAAACAGAATATCTTTGGATCTAAAATCCAACGGTGAATAACATTCACTAAATGATCTAAATGATCATATTAATTATGAAAACAAATCAAATCTTTCAATGAGAGATTCGCTAAACAAATTGATTCTTTTCCTTCTCCTATAAATAGGAGCCAAGAAAAGAAGAGAGGGGGTCTACTTTTTTTTTTGAGAGAAGAACAGAGAGAGGAGAATTTAATTCTCAAGAGAAAAAAAAGATAGGAGAATTTAATTCTCAAAAGAGAAAAGAGAGGAGAATTTAATTCTCAACAAAGAAAACCCTAGGTGAGAAAAGAAAGAGAATTAAAACTTCAAACAGAGAATTTAATTCTCAAAATCTAAGAGTTTAACTCTTCTGCAAAAGAACTTAGTTCTTCCTCTAGTTGAAGATCTGCAGAAGCACATCTCCCCATAAGTTGAGAATTTAATTCTCAACTTATTGAGATCCTGCCATGCAGATCCAAAACTTAGAGGGGGAATTGAGTTTAGAGAATTTAATTCTCCCAAAACAAAATTAGGGTTTAACCCGATATGAGAATTTAATTCTCCCAAATTTACAAGAATTTAATTCCTTCAAGATGGACAGAACTAGGGTTTAACCCTAATCAAGAATTTAATTCTTTTACATATATGGGAATTTAATTGCTCTAAAAGAAATTAGGGTTTAACCCTACATAAGAATTTAATTCTTTCATAATATGAATTTAATTCCTCCAAAATCATGATTAGGGTTTAACCCTACAGAGAATTTAATTCTTAAAGAAATAAAGAGACTTGAAATATCTCCATGCACGTAAAGAACTTGATCACGTGGTAACACGTGACCCCCATTCTCAATGAGCAGAGAAGAAAAACAGAACTTGATCACGTGGTAACACGTGACCCTCCCCCTCAATGATCAAAAGAGAACGAACAAGAATTAAGGTCACGTGTCCCCACGTGACCCCCGAAAAGATCCCTAGAAATGAGAAGGAAAAATCACTGAGGCAACACCTCACGTGCTCCGCGTGACTCCCGAAATACAGAGAGAAAAAGTAAAAGAAATAAAGGCCTTTGGCGCTCTCACGTGTTCCCACGTGACCCCTTGGCAGACGCTCTAACAATCAGTGCATGAATCCTCCTCACATGTCAGCACGTGATGCTCCAAAGTAAAATATAAAAGTGTTTAACACGTAATTGCATAACGAAGAAAAGAGATCTGGTCCCACTTTTGGGCGCTCTCATGTGTCCACACGTGACCCCTCTTTCTTTAGTGTTTAACACTAATTTGGAGATTATATTTCCAGTGTTTAACACTGATTGTTTCTAGTGTTTAACACTAAATTGAAGATTATATTTTCAGTGTTTAACACTGATTGTATTTTAGTGTTTAACACTAATTTGAGAGTTCTGCCTCCAGTGTTTAACAATGTTGTTCTTTAGTGTTTAACACTACTTTTAGCCAAATTGGCTAATTTCCCAGAGGTAAAAGTCCCTCCTCCAAATGAATCTCAAATTTGAGGAAATCAAAGACAAAATGTTGTCAGAGCCCCCAAACCTCTGTTTAGCACTGCTGAATGATGAGGGGCTGAACCCAGACAAATGTCTAATGGACCAAAGGGCCAATATTTCAAACATAATTGGACTTAGCCCAAACTGACCACAAGTCCTCAAATCATCTTTAACTGAGCACATCTGCTCTTTCAACCAACTCATTGGTTCAAGGGTATATCTCTGAACTCCTCTGATATTTTTCGTTGTAATTCTTCAACGTCTTCAGAGAGGTGATGGGTCCCGACAGCCATACACTTTATGGACCACTACGTCCCTAAACTGGCAATGGACCACCATGTCCCTAAACTGGCAATGGACCACTATGTCCATAAACTGGAACAATAGAGCCCCCAAATGCTCTTCTGTCGGATCTAAACGATCCTGTTAAGTTGATATTAGTCTGGAAATTAGACTGACGTGTCCTTAATAAACGTTTAAGTTGATCTTAGTCCAAAAATGAGGCTAACGTATCCTTAAACCCAAACCCCAAACCCAAATCTAAGAAAATACGGATTTGGACTAATCCACGTCCTACGGACAACGACATAAATTAGTCTCCGTATACAATCCACGGGCAACCACAAACAAAACAAACACCCACGACACGAAGTGACCATCTGGAGAAGGAGAAAGTTGTTACCGCGATGCGGTAGCGTAATTAACTGCAGGGGCTTACGCCTGCAGGGAACAGCGTCCCCACAATCAAAAACCCCTCAAGCGAGGGGGAATCTGACGAAGTCTGCTACATCGGCCGCATCCGTCTAAACCTCCGATACACGGTGCCATAAATCAACTTGGCACTTCGGAGAGGTGGACGGATAAAACCAAATAGCATCTGCCCCGAATCTCAGGCAAGACGTCCCTGTCTTGGCCGCTATTCGGAGGGGAACAGATTCTGGCACGCCCGGTGGGACCTTTTCCTCTTTCCACTCCACACTTCGTGTGTCGTATTTGCGAACAAATCGCGGTTTGTTAATGGTTGCTCTTGGGTTTCGAGTTACTAAGATTTGGTCTCTTGCTTGGCGCAGAAAGCAAAACAGCAATGGTATTCACCTGCTCGAAGTGCTCCAATTGCAGCTGCAACTCGCGTCCTGCCCCAACTGGGGGCATAACCTACGGGCCCCAAGCGGCCTCTTTGTTCACGATGCCCGTGGAGCAGATTACTCAAGCCACCACAGGGGTGTTTTTCGGAACCATGCTTCCGCCGACAAGTTTCAGCACCCCAGTGCCCGTACCAGAAGCTCCCAAGAAGTCGGTCTTCGATCGGCTTACAGCTACTGCGGCCCCTCTCAGTGGGTCGTCCAGCACAAGCGCCTCGGTCTTCTCCAGATTGGGCCAAAATTCCTATGGGCCCACAATGAAGCTTGCGGTCCCAGAGAAGGTTATTCCGAAGAGAGTAACCAAACCTGCTCCTGAAGTCGTCAAGACGGCTTCTCCTGCCAAGGGGTTATTCTTTACAAGGCTAACCGTCCCAACTCCCACTCCCGCTCCTGCTACTCAAAAGACATCGGTCTTTTCGGCTGACACCGGCAACAGCCCCTCACCTGAACAGGGGGAAAGATGAGCCCATCCCCGTCACCGAGTCAATTCCATCAGCGCGGCATGCTCGACGTCGCCACTGGCACCGAGTGAGGAAATCAGGAGGCAACTCCCCTTCTGGGCTAATTCCACCAGCCCCGACGGCGGAAATTAATGCTGCTGTTCCAACCGGGAATATCTTTGAGCTGTTAAATAAGGTGCATAGGAATTCTCCTACCGCTGTACTGAAAAGGTCTCCTCCTCCACTGCAGAAGGTTGCGGAAGCAAAACCAGAGCAGTCCCCTCAGCAGCTGTCCTCCAAAATCTACAAAGTCTGGCGGCAGGTTCAGGACTCAGTAATTGATCAAGATCACCCTAGCCGACAAAAAAAGGAGAAGGTTCAACAAGAAGAGAACCATCCTGCCAAATCACAAAAAGCTGTCTAGGTGCCCACTGCGACGCCCCCCTCAACTTCAACTGCTCAAAAGAAAAGGAGTCCGGAGAAAGCCCCTGTGGCTGCGGTAGACCGCGAAGGCATTGAGCCCAAACGCCCCAAGTCTGGGGGCATGATGGTACATGCTGTCTACATGGCTTCCGGAAAAGAAGAAAGCCGCACTTCGACGGGCCACTGACCGCTCACCCGATCAATAACAAGAGCTCAAGAACAGCAGCAGCAGAAACTTCAGGAGATGCTGACCGCGATGGCCGCGCTCACCGGGCCAAAAGATAGCCCGGAGGCATCGTCAGAACAGCGTCACGAACAAGAAACTGATGCTGACTTCCTTCGAAGAGTCCTCGAAAAGAAGGACAAAGAAACCGCGGAGCAAGTGGCTAACATAAAGTGAATGGCACTTCTCTTCCAAGACATGGTGGGCATGATGATCCGGCCGGATCCCCCAGCCGAAGATCCTCCAGTAATAATTGAAGATGACAGAGGAGAAACATCAAATCCACCTCCGGCTCTTTCAGCAGCAAAGGAAGAAACTATTTCCAAGTCTGCCCTGGATGATTATATTGCTTAGCAAATACGAGATCACCAGGCGAATGAAGTGGCCGGCCAAGTTGTTAAAACTGGGCGACCATATCCAGGCTGGTATGATCAAATAAAGTATCCGCCGGGATATACGATCCCTAAATTTCATGTATACAAAGGGACGGGCAATCCACATCAGCATGTCGCTCAGTTCAGGGCTCTTTGTGGCAATACTAGAGGTGATGATAAACTTCTACTTCGCCAGTTCGTCGGTAGTTTAGCAGACACAGCTTTTGAATGGTACTCGGAGCTTCCCGACAACTCCGTCAAAATGTTTACAGAAATGGAGTTGCTATTCACCTAGCGTTTCGCAAGCGCTAGCGAACGCACCCCAATCATGGCATTGATCAATGCTAGGATGAAGCCTGGAGAAACTTGGGTCCAGTATGCGATACGGTGGCGTAATCTATGGTCAAAGTGCGAGCAGCACATCGAAGAAGCTCCTGCCGTGGGAATGTTCGTGGGTACTCTCGACCCTCAAGCGACCATCTCCTAATTCATGATGTTCTTCAAGCCAACCACCTTTCAGGCCTTGATTGACAAGCTGGCCCAAATGGACCAGATGGGCCATAGGCCTTCCTCTTCAAAGACAGAGCTTTGGAATGAAAAGGGCAAAAGGAAAGCAACTTTCGTTGCCAATACTCAACAACGGCCGAGCAACTTAAAGCCGGTTGTTCGCCAAAACAACGTGCGTCCATACCCATCCCTCGAGGAGAGACTGGGACACCCTTACTCGTTTCCCCAGGATAAAATGAGGAAACTGTTCGAGCTGGCAGTGTGCAACAAACTCATCAATCTGCCGGATCCAAAACGTCCGTTGCAGCCAGGCGATATTAACAATCCTAATTACTGCCCTTACCACCAAGCAGTATGACATCCAATCGAATATTGTTTCGTCTTCAAAGGCTGGATGGAGGACTAATACCAACAAGGCAAGTTCGCATTATCCGAAAATTGGAAGGTGAACCCACCATAACCTCACGCCCCTAAAAAAAGGTGGACATGCCGGGGGCATCGTGCTCATTCATAAGGGAAGCCCCATGGGAGGACGTTCTTTCAGCCAAGACGAAAAGAATGCTGAAGGATCTCCAAACACGCCCGGCGATCAGGTGGAAAATTCCACTGGAACCCGAGATCATCGAAGGAATGCTGAAACCGCGCCCAACTCCAAAAACGGGTGGTGATGGTCAGAGCGCTCACACCCAGCCGTCAAAGTCTTCGAAGAAGAAGAAGAAGGCCAAAAAGCCCGTGCAGCCTGGTAACAAGCGCACGGACCTACAAAAACAGATTGACGCGTTAGAAGAATATAATCAGAAGGCGTGGACCCCAGTCACACTCGAAGAATTTCTCGGCCACGTCCTTGAGGACGGAGATGATGACAATGGAGAAGGCTCGTCGGATGAATCTGAAGATCATGTGGCAAGCTGTCATGTGATCTCTCACTCGTCAATAAATGACGAAGAAGCTCCTTACACAGAGAAGCTGGGGGCAGATCCTGAACCAGAACTTCTAGGACCATCAGACGAAATGATTGATGCATTCCTGAATGAAGCCCGTCTTAAAAGCAACGCTGATCGAGAGCGCGAGATGGCCATATTCGAGAGAGCCAAACGCCGGCGACTAGATGAAAGGGTCGAAACACTCCCACCGGATCAAAGTACATCCGACGTAAATGAAAGCAGGATCAAGACAAGGAAACGATTCGCCAAAGCCATATCGATGGGGATGAAGCCGCCCTCTTTCAGAGAAAATTCTCCTGGCGGTATACATCTTGATGAAGCGAACGTACATCCTAACTTCTGCTTATATCATCAGAAGATCGCACATCCTACTGAAGACTGCAACTCCTTTAAGTGTTGGTGGCAAGGGTATGTCGCTCACAGGCAGCACTTCAACAGGACAAAGCGTGAAGCTCGTAGACAGCGGAAAAATACGACAGATGAGCGTAAAAGAATTGCCAGGCAATTGTCACAGCGTTGATCCCGGGGGATCGCGGGTTCTCACCTTCGGGAGCAACTTCGACGAAAAAGTAGCCCACGGTCCTCTCTTCAAGGAATCCATCTCTGAAACGAAAGAATTGAGGAGTTGCGAGAACATTCAGCCGTGCAATCACACGCTACCCGGAAAGAATCTCGGACCCGCAAACAAGGGAGCAAACAAAAAGGATAAAGGAAAGGGAAAAACGGTTTTCGTCGCCAACACTCAACAACAATCGAGTGGCCCTAAACCGGTTGTTAGCCAAAACAACAAGCGGCAACCCCTCTATGAGAGGTTGAAACGTCCTTACTCATTTCCCCAGGATGAAACAAGGAGGCTGTTCGGAGTGGCAGTGCACAACAGGCTTATCTCTCTACTGGAGCCGAAACACCAGCTATAACTGAATGATGTCAACAATCCTAATTCCGCCCTTACCACCAAATATTGGGCCTCCGATCGAAAACTGCTACGTCTTCAAAAACTGGGTTGAAGACCAATACCAACAGGGCAAGTTCGCGTTGTCCGAAAACTGGAAGGTGAGCCCGCCACAACCACATGCTCCGAGAAAGATGGATATGCCGGGGGCATCATGCTCATTCATAGGGAAAGCCCCATAGACCGAAAAGTCTGTAAACTAGAGATTCGCCTCAAATACGGCAACGACGGACCGAAACGTCCTTAAACTAATGACGGACCTCTACGTCCTAAAACTAGCTGACGACCGAAACGTCTTTAAACTACTACCGCAGCATCCTCAGGCTGACGAGATAAAAAAAATAATAATAATAAAGACGGTATGTCCATAAGCGAAATGGGCACGGATGAAAATCTGAAAGGGCTCTATGAGTAAAAACAGCAGGGCTACCGGCGAGTCTTGTGAAAACCTGAAAGGGCGCAACCTCGTTAAAAAAAAGAAGAAAAAGAAGAAGAAAAAAGACGGTATGTCCATAAGCAAAATGGGCACGGATGAAAACCCGAAAGGGCTCCGTGAGTAAAAACAGCAGGGCTACCGGCGAGTGTTTGTGAAAACCCGAAAGGGCGCAACCTCGTTAAAAGACGCTTACAGGGTCCTCTCGACCTTGTAAGGAGAAACCACCCACGTGAGATCCTTACGACTCACAAGGGAGCAACACACTTAGGGATCCTCACGATTCCTAAGGAGATTACACTTGCGAGATCCTCATGACTCGTAAGGCGAACTCTCTTATGGGACCCCCACGGCTCATAAGATTTGAAAGTCTTGAGTTACAGAGACCTGAACCTGTTTTTAAGCAACCCTCATAACCTTCGATATTACCCTACAAGCGGCTCATACTGACCCTTGTATACAATCCACGGGCGCGAATAAACATTTCCCTAACAAAGTCCCATCCGTGACTAGGGATATGCTCGTACAGCAAACAACACTTGTAAGTCCTCTCGACTTATAAGAAGAAAATCCTTTTGTAAGATCCTTACGACTTACAGAGGAACATGCACTTAGGAATCTCCACGATTCCTAAGGAGAAAACACACCTACGAGATCCTCACGACCTGTAGGAAGAAATACCTTTATGAGACCCTTACGTCTCATGAAGTCAAAAGCCTTAGTCGACAGGATCTTAATCCTGTTCGCTAAGCCACCTTTGTTCGACATCGACAAAGGCAAATGATGATTCGTTTCTGGCAATATCCCAGTTGTAGTGATGTTGATGCCTAAATCGGTATCAAATTCCAACTCATTTCATGGCAAATGATGATTCGCTCCTGACAATATTCTAGTCGTAGCGATGCTGATGCTAAGATTGGCATCAGATCCCAAATCCCATACTCGCAAAAAAAATCAGCGGACCCAAAAAAAAATGCATACGAAATAGCCGAAATGATGGGGCAACTTGCAAACAAAATCAGCAAGTAAAAATATATGCATACAAATAGCCGAAATGATTGGGCATCTCGCAATAAAAAGCAGCGAGTAAAAATAAAATAAATAGCCGAAATGATTGGGCAACTCGCAATAAAAAGCAACGAGTAAAAATAATATAAATAGCCGAAATGATTGGGCACCGCGAAAAATAGCCGAAATGATTGGGCAATCGCGATTTTCGCGATATAAAAAGCTGAAATGATAGGGCATCGCGGAAAGAATTTAAAAAAATGATGAAAGAATGAAACTTTTTGCCCTACAGGTGAGATCACATCGATCCCTGTATACAATCCAGGGGCACAAACAAAAAGGGAACCATACCTTCCCAACAGGCTCCATCAGAAAGCGAAGCCAAATCTCGACGGTTCATAGACAATCTAGAGACAACCTCGACATTTGTCGCAATATTGCAGACACAATGTCAACAAACGAAGCAAAGGAAGATCCCTAGCTTCAAGATCTCGACGTCAATATCGACAACTTAGAGATCGCCAACGGTGTTTCTCCTCACTCCAACCAGATGCAGACGTGACGTCAACAATCGACCTCAGAGTCGCAACGAAACGGAACCCTGGCAAAGTCCCTAGTTCCAAATCTCAATGGCCACATCTACAGCCTGGAGACTAACAACGGTGTGCCTCCTCATTCCAGCAGGACACAGATATTACACCACAAAGCGGAGCGACGATAAAATCCCAGCTTCACCTCAGCATTCGTCTCGATACAGCAGACGAGATGTCAACAACGGCGCTCCTTCGCAGTCCAGCAGGATGCAGATGCAACGTCAACAAAAGACCTCACGGTCGAAACAAAGCGGAGAGATGGCAAAATCCCAGCTCCACCTTAGCATTCGTCTCGTTACAGCAGACGAGATGTCAACGACGGCGTTCCTCCACAGTCCAGCAGGATGCAAATGCAACGTCAACAAAAGACCTCACGGTCGAAACAAAGCGGAGTGACGGCAAAATCCCAGCTCCACCTCAGCATTCGTCTCGATACAGCAGACGAGATGTCAACGACGGCGTTCTCTACAGTCCAGCAGGATGCAGATGCAACGTCAACAAAAGACCTCACGGTCGAAACAAAGCGGAGTGACGGCAAAATCCCAGCTCCACCTCAGCATTCGTCTCGTTACAGCAAACACGATGTCAACAACGGCGTTCCTTCGCAGTCCAGCAGGATGCAGATGCAATGTCAACAAAAGACCTCACGGTCGAAACAAAGCGGAGCGACGGCAAAATCCCAGCTCCACCTCAGCATTCGTCTGGTTACAGCAGACGAGATGTCAACAATGGCGTTCCTTCACAGTCCAGCAGGATGCAGATGCAACGTCAACAAAAGACCTCACGGTCGAAACAAAGCGGAGCGACGGCAAAATCCCAGCTCCACCTCAGCATTCGTCTCGATACAGCAGACGAGATGTCAACGACGGCATTCCTCCACAGTCCAGCAGGATGCAGATGCAACGTCAACAAAAGACTTCATGGTCGAAATAAAGCGGAGTGGCGGCAAAATCCCAGCTCAACCTCGACGTTCGTCTCGATACAGCAGACGAGATGTCACTACGGCATCCTTCCTCCAACAGGATTCGGACACGCCAAAGCAAACGAAGCAGAGGCCAAATTCCTAGCTTCAGGGTCTTGATGGTAACTCATATAAAACCTGAAAGACTATCGGAGATCATCCCATATCAGCGCGGAGTGGTCACCACCTCGACGTTCATCTCGATACAGCAGACGAGATGTCACTACGGCATCCTTCCTCCAGCAGGATTCGGACACGCCAAAACAAACGAAGCAAAGGCCAAATTCCTAGCTTCAGGGTCTTGACAGTAACTCATATAAAACCTGAAAGACTATCGGAGATCATCCCACATCAGCGCGGAGTGGTCACCACCTCGACGTTCGTCTCGATACAGCAGACGAGATGTCACTACGTGTCACGCCCCGCTTCCCAAAAAAAGGAGAAGGAAGGCGTGGTAAGGTCCGCAACCTAACTGTATTGAAGGTGGTCTATTCAATACAGTTACGTTAAGCGTATAAATAATTAATATGCAGGATGTGTACCAAAACAAAAGTAATAAAAGCGAAAGGCATTTTATTTCCATTAACCAAACTTTATTACATCCCAAAGGAAATAGTAAAATAAACTAAGTAGTTTATTTACATCAAAGAAGAAACAAAAAGCCCTAAACATGTGGGCAACAATAAAAATTAAAACTATCTAATCTTCCATTATCCTGTCTTCATAATGTGGCTCCTTGATCTTCGCTGTAATACTCATTCTTATCTGACGGACATTCCAAGGATATAGAAAGAAAAGGAAGGTCCGTCAGCGAGTTATACTCGGGTAGGATTGCCTCATAAAATAGTAAAGGTATAGGAACGAACATGTGTGTATAATGAGTATAATGTACATGGGTATAAAGGTATGAGGTTAAGTACAAATTTGGATATGTGAATATGAGTAGATTATATAAGTTGTAAGTTATATGCAGATGAAGGTAATAGTTTGTATTAGTTTGTTAAACAAGGGTCCGGATACTCGAGATTATTCCGTTGTGGCCACGGAACAACAACTGGGGAAGTGAAATGTACCGTTTCACTTCCCGGGATCATGATCGAGTAGTAGGGGAATCCGAGCTCCGAATTATCCTTGCCTAATCAAACTACCCATCCCCGTGGTTCAGTATGTAGGTTTGGACGGATTAGAGTTAGTGCGTATACTTCTAGGCATGGAATTTCCAGATTGTATAGTCGCCCATATATTGGACGGGTCACCCGTAATATCGGGATCTTCATATTTATATAGTCGCCCATATATTGGACTGGTCACCCGTAATATCGGGATCTTCATATTTATATAGTCGCCCATATATTGGACTGGTCACCCGTAATATCGGGATCTTCATATTTATATAGTCGCCCATATATTGAACTGGTCACCCGTAATATCGGGATCTTCATAAAGTATTCCATACCTAGGTCCGCGCATTCTAACCCTAACCGTATCATGCTTTGTATATGTCATGGTGTCTTAAACTGGGATTTTAGAAAGGGTATGTCAGAGGTGAAATGACAATTCATGGGTTACATCAAATTCTAGGTATTATGAATGTGCAATATAATTGTGTACAGATGAAATTTAACTACCGTTTTAAAATATGGGTTAACATTATCATGATCAAGGGTACAAGCAAATAGAGTATGCACAATTATAATAACAACATTTTAAATGTGGGTTGATGATTAGAAATTGGAATTTCGATAGAAGAATGTGACAGGAAAGGAGAGAGAGGCGGATCCTACCTTTTGTTTGAGTCGGAAAGCCGAAGAGCTAGAATTGTAGCCTCGTACTAAAACCTCAATAACTTCGCGTCCCGATTTTTCCTCTGCGATTGGATGGAGCCGCAGCGTCCGCGTCGTCGATACGAAGGCACCGGTATTTTTTTCAGAATTTTTGGAGTTCTGAGTTGTGAGAAAATGAGGTTTGAAGGTGTCTATTTATAGGGTTCAAGAAAAATCAAAAAGAGCTAAAAATCCGCGCCCGCATCACGTCAGCAATGATTGGCAATCATTGCTGCCGCCGCCGCCCCATTTCCCTGCCGTTGGATTTAATCCAACGGCGCAGATCGTGCCCGAGACGCGCCACGTGTCGCGAGTTCATTGGCTCGCGACCGTGGACGCGGATCAAGCGCGTGGCGCGCCGCCAGGATACTCTGGGCCGTTGGATCTCGTGATCCAACGGTCCAGGTTAAAAGGTATTTTAAAAAAATAAAAATAAATTTAATAAAATAATTAAAATAGCAGATCATTTTAAAATATTGATTTGGCTTTGTAAAATTAGTTAAAAATAGTAAAAAATACGGCAAAATTATGGAAGAATTCCAGAAAATATATTTTATTATTATCTTTAATATAAAAATAGTTTTGGGCAAAAATAATTATTATATCTATTTCTAAATTGTTAACTAGTTATAATAACTATATAGTATCTAGTTAATCTTTAAAATATTTTTAAATTACGAATTAATTATTTTAATTGATAATAAAAATATGTAGATTGTTTTAAGGTATTATAAAATCTTTCAAAACATTTTAAGCCTATAAAAGAATAAATAAATTTTAGAAATTTCCTTTAATCACATTTACTGCTTTAAAAATTATTAACACTACTTTAAAAATTAGTATTATATAAAAGAAACACGTAAATAATTATTTGATAGTAAAAATGTATATAAAATATATTTTATTAGGTATTAGAAAACACGGTCGTTACACTACGGCATCCTTCCTCCAACAGGATTATAACACGCCAAAGCAAACGAAGCAAATGCCAAATTCCTAGCTTCAAGGTCTTGACGGTAACTCATATAAAACCTGAAAGACTATCGGAGATCATCCCACATCAGCGCGGAGTGGTCACCACCTCGACGTTCATCTCGATACAGCAGACGAGATGTCACTACAGCATCCTTCCAACAATAGGATTATAACACGCCAAAGCAAACGAAGCAAAGGCCAAATTCCTAGCTTCAGGGTCTTGATGGTAACTCATATAAAACCTGAAAGACTATCGGAGATCAACCCACATCAGCGCGGAGTGGTCACCACCTCGACATTCGTCTCGATACAGTAGACGAGATGTCACTACGGCATCCTTCCTTCAATAGGATTCGGACACGCAAAAGCAAACGAAGTAAAGGCCAAATTCCTAGCTTCAGGGTCTTGAAGGCAACTCATATAAAACCTGAAAGACTATCGGAGATCATCCCACATCAGCGCGGAGTGGTCACCACCTCGACGTTTGTCTCGATACAGTAGACGAGATGCCACCCCAGCGTTCTTCCTCCAACAGGACTCAGACGCGACAATCAAACAATGGAGCCATGGCAAAATCCCTAGTTCCAAACCTCGATGGTTCACATGCAACCTAGAGACAACAGCGACATTCATCTCGATACAGCAGATGCAATGCCGCCAAACGAAGCAAATGCCAAATTCCTAGCTTCAGGGTCTTAACGGTAACTCATATAAAACCTGAAAGACTATCGGAGATCATCCCACATCAGCGCGGAGCGGTCACCACCTCGACGTTCGTCTCGATACAGCAGACGAGATGTCACTACGGCGCCCTTCCTCCAACAGGATTCGGACGCGCCAAAGCAAACGAAGCGAAGGCCAAATTCCTAGCTTCAGGGTCTTGAAGGCAACTCATATAAAACCTGAAAGACTATCAGAGATCATCCCAAATCAGCGCGGAATGGTCACCACCTCGGCGTTCGTCTCGATACAGTAGACGCGATGTCACCACAGCGTTCTTCCTCCAACAGGTTTCGGACGCGCCAAAGCAAACGAAGCGAAGGCCAAATTCCTAGCTTCAGAGTCTTGAAGGCAACTCATATAAAACCTGAAAGACCATCGGAGATCATCCCAGACCAGCGTGGAATGGTCACCACCTCGACATCCGTCTCGACACAGCAGACGAGATGTCACCACAGCGTTCTTCTTCCAGCAGGATTCAGACGCGACAATCAGACAACGGAGCCACTGCAAAATCCCTAGTTCCAAACCTCGACGGTTCACCAACAACCTAGAGACAACCGCGACATTCATCTCGATACAGCAGACGCAGTGCCAGCAAACGAAGCAAAGACTAAATTCTTAGCTTCAGGGTCTTGACGGCAACTCATATAAAACCTGAAAGACTATCGGAAATCATCCCACACCAGCACGGAGTGGTTATGACTCATCGGGGCTCTCCAAAATGAGCCTAACCTCAAGTAAAAAGCGGCATGGCAAAATTCCTAACGCTTGCTCTTCCGATGGTCAAACTGCCTAGGAGGATTGCTTGAAGACATCTTGTCCAGCCCCCGAAGGGATCAGAGACACGACAAATCGCAAGGCTACTCGAACAGCAAGATTGCCTATCGAGGAATACATCAGCCAACGCGACGGTACGATGGACAAAACCCTAGTACCACAGACCCTAACGGACCTTTGTCGTAAATAGCAGAGGTTAACTGTGGCATTAGGATATCCCTGCGAGAAATGCTCAATTCGTCTCGACTCGTAGGGAAAAGCCTTAGGCAATCGGGATAAGAACCGGTTTCCTAAGCACTGGGGCCCTGCAAGTCGGTCCCAAATGGACTTTTGCATACTATTCATGGGCCACACTCTCCAAAGTCGAATCTTGATAAGGAGGGAAACAACCACTTATGGGTCCTCTCGACTTATAAACGGGAAAATTCTCTTGTGAGATCTTTACGACTCTCAAGAGAAAACGCACTTAGGAATCCTCACGACTCCTAAGGAGAAAAGACACCTACGAGATCCTCACGACTCGTAGGGAGAAAAGTCTTTACGAGACCCTCACGGCTCATAAAGTTGAAAAGTCTTAGGTGGCAGATCCTACCACTGTCTCCTTAGCCATCACTGCCCTGCAAAGAGGTCAAGATGGACCATCTATGAGCCACACTTGCCAAAGCTGCATGCCACTGAAATGGAAAATTTACTCATGAGCATACAAACTACTTTAAGCCAGAGTAAGACATAAAGAAATAGAAAGGTGCAGCTCATGGGGCTGAGGGTTTGGAACTATATCCCTTAAGGGTCGAGATTTGAGTCAATGATAAACGACGACGCTTGTGTCCGCTCGTTATCTTCTCAGATCAAGATTCTGAAAGTTATATACCAACCCGAAACTGGTCATACGCTAAACATTACTCTGCACTACTTCACCCACGTATGTACTTACGTGGGCAAAGTAGTGGGGGCATTTGTTCCCGCCAAAAATTTCTGCGCAAAAGAGTCCAAGGTATCAAATGGCAGCGATACGCTTAAGAAAATATGAACCAGTATCTTCCGGCCTATATTTTGATAAACCCCCGAAGGAGAAACCGCTAAATTCTGATGATATTGGAAGCATCTCGAAAAACCCTTCGATTTGATAAATTATGGGCTTCATAATTCATCCGGGATCAAAAGTTATGAGCAAATATGCTATGCACTGTTCCCTGATTAAAAATCAGGAATTACCTCAATGAGGTATCACGTGCTCACACGTGATCAATGGTCACGTGTTGACATGTGACCAATGGTCACGTGTTGACACGTGACAGTTAAAATAGAAATAAAAACAAACGGCTGAAGAAGGACCCAATTGGGGGTCACGTGCTCACACGTGACCAATGGTCGCGTGTTGACACGTGATGGTTAAAACAGAAATAAAAACAAATGGCTGAAGGAAATACCTCAATGAGGTATCACGTGCTCACACGTGACCAATGGTCACGTGTTGACACGTGATGGTTAAAACTGAAGCATAAGTAAGCGCTGAGAAAATGACTCAATCATAGATCACGTGCTCACACGTGACCAAGGGTCACGTGTCAGCACGTGACTGGTTTCGAAAGCCTTACAATTATTAGAATTAAATTCTAAAACCTTCTAAATCTTTCCAAATGGAAAAGGATTATGGAGACCGTGGGATCAAAGATCCAAGGGTGATTAAAAATCACCAATTTATGGAAAGATTTTAGACAAGGAAAGATTTCCCTAAAAATCTCACCAGAAATAACAAACAGAATATCTTTGGATCTAAAATCCAACAGTGAATAACATTCACTAAATGATCTAAATGATCATATTAATTATGAAAACAAATCAAATCTTTCAATGAGAGATTCGCTAAACAAATTGATTCTTTTCCTTCTGTAACACCCGAGCCCAATAATACTAGGTATATTACTAGTTGAGGGTTATTTATTGCTCATTCCAATTTTCCTGATTTTCTGGTGTTTATTGCTAAATTTTACCCGGTTAAGTCATTTTGGCACATAACAAATTTTAACTCCGAAAATGAAATTTAAGATGTCCATCTTGGCCTACTCGTCGCCACTAGTCGCGTGGTAGCGTCCGCGTGTCGAGATTCCGTTCCGTTTGGCTAAACAGGCAAGTTTGGACGACTACGCGCGCGTGCAAGTGTCCGACTTGGGGGCATGCTTTTTAATCATTAAACACCTATTTCCAAAATTTGGAACCCGCTTAAAATCATATAATTTGAATTTGGAACCTTTGGGCGCAACCCGGGCGCGATTTGGAAATGTTTCATTTTGCGCCAAAATGGCCCATTTAAATTTAATATCTAATATATATATATATTCCAATCCATATTTTCCTAACAGCAAATCCTACTAAATCCTTCTCATATTTTTCCCCCGGCCAATCACGAGCTCCTATTGAGCTCGTGGGGCCCGCCTCTCCTTCCCTCAGTCTCTCTCTCTCCTCCCTCAATCTCTCTCAAATCTCTCTCTCTCTCTATCCCATCAGCCTCTCTCTCTCTTCCCTATATTTTGAGAACATGCAGCCGCCTCCTCCCCATTAATCCATCACGAGAGAACCCCCTCAACCCTAACCCTAGCCTCCCGCAGTCTCACCGCCGGCCTCCTCGAGACCTCGCCGTCGCCGCCCTCACCACCACGACCTCCACCGCACCCACCTACCCTCTTCCTCCCGTTCTCCCGCTCCTTCCCGCACTGCACCCATTCCCGACCTCGCCTCCACCCTCGCAACCCTCGCCGTCGACGCTGCCCATCGTCGTCGACAACCCCGCGACTCCCTCTCACCCTCCTCGGCGCGACCTCGGCATCACCCCCTCCTCTCCTCGCTGGACCACGAGCAAACCCGAACCGACCCTGCACCATCTCCAGGTCGCCGGAAATCGCGCCGACGACCCTCGTCGACGTCTCCCGCGCCACCTCCTTTCCCCCTCGATCACCTGAGCCGACCGCCACCCTCCTCCACTCGTCGCACCCCTCTCCAGCAGGCCCAGCGGCTGTTCCAGCCTTCGCAGCCACCGTCGCAGCCTCGCCGGCGTTCCAGTGCCGTCGAACCCGCCGTGGTCACCCCCTGGTGTCTCCCTGTAAGTTTCCTTCTCCTTCCTTTTGGTACAACCCCCCCCCCCGCTGGTCGTTATTCTGCGTGTATCGTATCTTGTTGCTAACTTGTTACCGATGACATTTTGCCGGAATCCGACCGTGCCGTCTGACGAACCCGACGCTCCAGCGAAGCCCCCTGGTCCGTGTGATCCCGTTGACCTCTGTGGGACTCGATCCGTGGCCCGTGCTTCCATATCGCTGTTTCTGCCGACATCGCATCCGTGTTTCGGTTTGCGGAACCGCCGAGGCAAGTATCCGAATACTTGCTTTAACATGCTACAACTTAATCATCGTATTATAACCACACGACTATTATAACATCAATACCTTTTATAACTTAGAATTGCTAGTCACGATTATCCGTAACTTTAAATTAATGAAATCATTGCTCGTATTAACCGGTCTGCTATTAATTCACACTTAACTAATCAAACCAAGTAGATCATCCCCACTTCATTTGTTAAAATCACTCATGAGGCAATTATTATGCTTAGTTCAAATTCATGTAACTCCATTGCGTATATTATCGATATTGTTTCGTCTTGTGGCTATTGCACCTCAAAGGTGCGTGAACCGGATTAATATGAGAATACAAACATCACTGTGTTCACATAGAATAATATTTGTTATTTACTGTTTCCTGCTACTGTTCATTATTTGTTACTATACCTGTTATCATTATATACCTGATTGCATTACATATTGACCGATCTTGATACACCTGACACATGTACTGATACACCGGACACAACACCCTGTACATATCGACTCTACCTGTTGAAAGTAACCTGACCTGTTACCTGATCTCATGCCTAATGCCGACAGACCTAACCATTCCTGCTGTCGATCCAGACAGACCTACCTTTACTTGACTTGTGTTGGCATTAGTCCTCGACTACTGAATACCTGACTTGACATACATAGCTTGGGGGTATGGGGAAATCAAAGGTGAAACCGACTTGTAACTCAACAGTTCGATACATTGTTCTGATCAGTCTTACGGGCTTGGCCAGCTCCGGAGTGTTGATGCTGACATCACTCATCTATCCTACTACCCTTTACTGCTTAGCGGCACGTCTCGGATTCAGCCCCGAGGATCATGACCGTGGTCCCGGGCACGCACGGGATACTATTGAGTTACATCGACGATTCATCAATTGGTTTCAAAGACTATAGAGTAGAAAACCTGATAGGACAGTTTAGTCACCTTTGCACATTACCCTGCTTGTTACTTCTTATTACCGCTTTATTCATGTTCATGCTTGCATTGTTTATTACCATGTTTTGCTGTATACTTGATATCATGACGCGCTGACGTCTGGGTTTTGCATGGCCCAGATTCTGTACCTTTGTCGTCGACCGAGCAGGAGTACTTCAGCCAGCAGGCTGAACTGTGAGTTCTTTAGAGTTTAGTTTATTTATGTCATTTCATTTCCAGATGTGAGCCCGCATTATGGGACATACTGTTATTTCATTGTATTGGATCATTAGCTTCCGCACTTATTGTTTATTGATTCTTGTTATTATGGATTTGGACATGTATTAGTTTAGTTTATTTTACTGTTCTTGATATCTATACAACCGTAATGTGACTGTGGACGGATGCGTCCTACCCACAGGTAGCATGGTTGGCTATGTCACGTGCCCAAATCTTGCGTACTCTGGGAAGCGGGGCGTGACACCTTCTCCTATAAATAGGAGCCAAGAAAAGAAGAAAGGGGATCTACTTTTTTTTTTGAGAGAAGAACAGAGAGAGGAGAATTTAATTCTCAAGAGAAAAAAAAGATAGGAGAATTTAATTCTCAAAAGAGAAAAGAGAGAAGAATTTAATTCTCAACAAAGAAAACCCTAGGTGAGAAAAGAAAGGGAATTAAAACTTCAAACAGAGAATTTAATTCTCAAAATCTAAGAGTTTAACTCTTCTGCAAAAGAACTTAGTTCTTCCTCTAGTTGAAGATCTGCAGAAGCACATCTCCCCATAAGTTGAGAATTTAATTCTCATCGGGTTGAGATCCTGCCATGCAGATCCAAAACTTAGAGGGGGATTGAGTTTAGAGAATTTAATTCTCCCAAAACAAAATTAGGGTTTAACCTTATATGAGAATTTAATTCTCCCAAAGTTACAGAAATTTAATTCCTTCAAGATGGACAGAACTAGGGTTTAACCCTAATCAAGAATTTAATTCTTTTATATATATGGGAATTTAATTTCTCTAAAAGAAATTAGGGTTTAACCCTACATAAGAATTTAATTCTTTCATAATAGGAATTTAATTCCTCCAAAATCATGATTAGGGTTTAACCCTACAGAGAATTTAATTCTTAAAGAAATAAAGAGACTTGAAAGATCTCCATGCACGTAAAGAACTTGATCACGTGGTAACACGTGACCCCCATTCTCAATGAGCAGAGAAGAAAAACAGAACTTGATCACGTGGTAACACGTGACCCTCCCCCTCAATGATCAAAAGAGAACGAACAAGAATTAAGGTCACGTGTCCCCACGTAACCCCCGAAAAGTTCCCCAGAAATGAGTAGGAAAAATCACTGAGGCAACGCCTCACATGCTCTGCGTGACTCCCGAAATACAGAGAGAAAAAGTAAAAGAAATAAACGCCTTAGGCGCTCTCACGTGTTCCCACGTGACCCCTTGGAAGACGCTCTAACAATCAGTGCATGAATCCTCCTCACGTGTCAGCACATGATGCTCCAAAGTAAAATATAAAAGTGTTTAACACTTAATTGCAGAACGAAGAAAAGGGATCTGGTCCCACTTTTGGGCGCTCTCACGTGTCCACACGTGACCCCTCTTTCTTTAGTGTTTAACACTAATTTGGGAATTATATTTTCAGTGTTTAACACTGATTGTTTCTAGTGTTTAACACTAAATTGAAGATTATATTTCAAGTGTTTAACACTGATTGTCTTTTAGTGTTTAACACTAATTTGAGAGTTCTGCCTCCAGTGTTTAACACTGTTGTTCTTTAGTGTTTAACACTACTTTTAGCCAAATTGGCTAATTTCCCACAGGTAAAAGTCCCTCCTCCAAATGAATCTGAAAATTGAGGAAATCAAAGACCAAATGTTGTCAGAGCCCCCAAACCTCTGTTTAGCACTGCTGAATGATGAGGGGCTGAACCCAGACAAATGTCTAATGGCCCAAAGGGCCAATATTTCAAACATAATTGGACTTAGCCCAAACTGGCCATAAGTCCTCAAATCATCTTGAACTGAGCACATCTGCTCTTTCAACCAACTCATTGGTTCAAGGGTACATCTTTGAACTCCTCTGATATTTATCGTTGTAATCCTTTAACGTCTTCAGAGAGGTGATGGGTCCCGACAACCATATATTTTATGGACCACTACGTCCCTAAACTCGCAATGGACCACCATGTCCCTAAACTGGCAATGGACCACTATGTCCCAAAACTGGAACAATAGATCCCCCAAATGCTCTTCTGTCGGATCTAAACGATCCTGTTAAGTTGATCTTAGTCTGGAAATTAGACTAACGTGTCCTTAACAAACGTTTAAGTTGATCTTAGTCCAAAAATGAGGCTAACGTATCCTTAAACCCAAACCCTCAAACCCAAATCTAAGAAAATACGGATTTGGACTAATCCACGTCCTACGGGCGACGATATAAATTAGTCTCCGTATACAATCCACGGGCAACCATAAACAAAACAAACACCCACGACACGAAGTGACCATCTGGAGAAGGAGAAAGTTGTTACCGTGATGCGGTAGCGTAATTAACCGCAGGGGCTTGCACCTGCAGGGAAGAGCGTCCCCACAATCAAAAACCCCTCAAGCGAGGGGGAATCTGACGAAGTCTGCTACATCGGCCGCATCCTTCTAAACCTCCGATACACGGTGCCATAAATCAACTTGGCATCTTCGGAGAGGTGTACGGATAAAACCAAATAGCATCTGCCCCGAATCTCAGGCAAGACGTCCCTGTCTTGGCCGCCATTCGGTGGGGATCAGATTCACCTTGGGATCCCGAATCGAGAAATTATGTCGTTCTGCAGGAACTTTATGATAGTGGTGGCTTCCGGCTTTCTGATGGAGACGGTCTCGATCCACTTCGTGAAATAATGTACCGTGACGAGGATGTACTTGTGTACGCCTGTGCCAGTGGGTAGTTGACCCACCATGTCCATTCCCCATTGAGCAAACGGCCACGGGGAACTGAGGGTTGTTAGCTCGGTAGCTGGAAGACGGGGTATGCTGCCATAGAGTTGGCAGCTTTTGCATCTCCTGACAAGCTTCTCAGCATCTTGGTGAATCTACGGCCAATAATATTCTTGGAGCGGCGTCTTCTGGACCAGGGTACGGGCCCCTTGATGCGCTCCGCCGACCCCTTCGTGTATTTCTCGCAGAACGTAGTCGGCTTCATGAGAGTCGACGCATCGGAGTAGAGGCTGTGTTGTAAAGGTATCTATTGCACCAGATGAAATGACGGGCTTTTGCTCAGAGGCGGCATGCTTCCCCTCGGTCTTCCGGAAGGGTACCATCTTTTACATACTCCATAAATAGCTTCCTCCAATCCTGGCCTTCCTCCTCAGTGGTGTATACTTGGAGCGCTACCTCCCTGTCTTCCACGCTGGGCCGTGGTAAAACTTTGAAGAGGATATTCCTCTTATGGTTGGCCGTATAAGAAGAAGCGAGCTTGCTCAAAGCGTCGGCTTGGATGTTCAGGTTGCGGGTAATTTGCTCCATCCGGACTTCGTCGAAATTTTTGTGAACTCTTTTTACCTCAGCTGGGTACTTCATCATGAGCGGTTCTCGGGCCTCAAAGTGCCCGGTTACCTGGCCGACGACTAGGGCGGAGTCGCTGTGAATCCGGATTTTCTTCGGCTCCATCCCGGAGGCGATTCGCAGTCCTGCTAACAAATCCTCGTATTCCACGGCATTGTTTGACGCTCTGAACCCGAGCTTCAAAGAGTATTCCATCTCTGCCTCGTCCGGACCTCGAATGATCAGACCAGCACCGCTCCCTTCCTCGGTAGAAGATCCATCCACGTAGAGAACCCAATCGGGAACGGAGTCGGGTATTTCCTCGACTGAGGGTCGGGGCCCGGGGTCCCATGCTGACGCTGCTTCCTTGGTATGAATACTGCACTCTCGACCATGAAGTCTGCTAGGACTTGTGATTTGATGGCTTGCCTGGGACGGTATTTGACGTCGAATTGGGATAATTCCCACCTCCATTTCTCCAGACATCCTGATGATTCGGGGAGGCGAGAATAGTCCCTATAGGTCGCTTTGTGAGGACGAGGATGTTGTGCGCCTGGAAGTAGTGTCGTAGCTTCCTTGAGGCGACGATAAGTGCTAAGACTATCTTTTCTATGGCCGGGTACCTCGTTTCCGCGTCTTTGAAGACTTGGCTCACGTAGTAAACCGGTTTTTGTACACCTTCGAATTCTCTGACGAGCACCGAGCCTGCAGCTTGGTCGGAGATTGCTAGGTAGAATAATAGCTTGTCTCCTTCGACTAGTCGGGTGAGCAGTGAGGGAGTTGCCAGGTGCGTCTTGAGTTGCTCGAAAGTGTTTTGACATTCCTCCGACCATTCGAACTTAGGGATCTTTCTCAAGGCTTTGAAGAACGGGAGACACTTCTCCCCGGATCTCGACATGAAGCAACTCAGAGCGGCTACTCTCTTTGTAAGTCGCATAATCTTAATATTACTCTTTGGTGTGGCCATATTGAGAATGGCGCTGATCTTTTATGGGTTCGCTTCGATTCCTCGATGGGTAACCATGAACCCGAGGAACTTGCCGCTAGTGACCCCGAATATGCACTTAGCTGGGTTCGGCTTCATTTTGTACTTGCAGAGGACGTCGAATATCTCGCCAAGATCTTTGGTGTGCTCATCGGACGAGGTTGATTTTATGAGTATGTCGTCGACGTAGACCTCCATGTTTCTCCCGATCTGCGGCTTGAATAGTTTGTTAACTAGGCGTTGATATGTAGCTTCAGCATTCTTGAGACCGAAGGGCATCACTTTGTAGCAGTATACCCCCCGGTCCATGGTGAACGCGGTAAGCTTTTCATCCGTCGGGTTCATCCGGATCTGATTGTAGCCGGAGAAAGCATCCATGAAGCTTAGCAACTTATGGCCGACCGAGCTGTCTACTAGCTGATCTATCCGAAGGAGGGGATAGTTGTCTTTCGGGCATTCCTTGTTCAGATCTGTGAAGTCGACGCACATGTGCCATTTCCCATTTGCCTTTTTGACCATGACCACATTCGTTAGCCAATCCGAGTAGTCAATATTTCGAATGAAGTTGTCTGCGAGCAGTCTATCGACCTTGTCCTCAATCGCCTTTCACTTGATTGGCGCGAAGCTTTGCTTCTTTTTCCTGACGGGTCGGGCCTTCGGGGCGAACCCGAGCTTGTGTGAGATTACTTTAGGGTCGATCCCGGGCATTTCAGCAGGTGCCCAGGCGAACATGTCCGAGTTCCCTCGGAGAAAGTGGATCAAGTCCTCGCGATGGACTCCTATCAAAAGGGATTCGATCTGGATGGTTCAGCCATCGACCACCTCGACGAGGGGGATTTCCGTCAGCGCATCTACCGGGGCGCCTCGGATTACCTTCTGATCATCGCGCGTATCTAAAGATCCCTGGAAATCAGGCGCGTCTCCTAAGTCGTCTCTATGGTCTCCGGCGGGAGACGTCGAGGTGAAGCAAATCTTAGCGATCTGCTGATTCCCATAGGCCCGGCCTATCCCCCTTGATCTAACATAAACTTGATCGCAAGATAGTAGGTCAAGATTTGAGCCCGGAGGGCGTTCAATGTCGGGCGGCCCAGGAGGATGTTGTATAATGAAGGGATCCTAGTAACGATGAACTCCACCAGTACGATCTTCGTATGGCCCGCTTCTCCGATGTTGAGGAGGAGGGTGACCACCCCCTCGGCCGGGATAGAGTGGTTGGTAAACCTCGAGAGGATTTAGGAGGTGGGCCGTAGGTCGGACGGTCCTAGCCCCATACGCTGGAAGCAGTCATGGAAGATGATGTCTGCAGAGCTCCCGGAATCGACCAATATCCTTTGTACCTCGTATCGGTGGACACGTGCCGTTATCACGAGAGGGTCGTTGTAAGACAAGGATATTCCGTGAAGGTCCTCATCGGTGAAGATGATGGGTTCGGCAGTACTGCACTTCTTCTGGGTGGATCTGTAATACCCGGTTCATTTATATACGCCTATATCTGTATTTCTTTTAACCTATAAATTTTATTTATAATTATTTATTGTTTTAAAACTCCCAATCTATTATAGTACTTCCCCTCTCCTTTCTCAGACCCCGATCCCAATTCCTCATGTTCCTGTCCCATTAATATAAACCTCAATTTTTATACACCCGTCTCTTTTCACATTTTTATTTAAACTCAAAACTCAAATTTTCCCATTTTAAAACCCCTAGCCCATTCTATTTCTTTAAGCACGGCCCATCTCCCATTCCTTTTATTTATTTATTTGATTTATTCCCAGCCCAGCCCAGCAGCCACCCCGGCCTTTTTCCATGTTTCCTCTAAATTAATTTCCTGCGGCCCAGCGAAATCCCTCAGCCCATTCATTTTTTTCCATAAACTTAATCCCTAAATCTCCCGGCCTGCTTCACCCTCACCCACGCCTCCTACCCGACCCGGCCCACTACCCAACCCATCTTCTCCCCAACAGCTCTCTTTCCCGCCCACGCCCACTTCTCCCTCGACCCGCGCCTCCTCCGCTCACGCCTGCGCCCACGACGTTAACGCCAGCGGCCACGTCGCCCGAGCTTCCCTCGCGGCCGTTTCTCACGCGCGCCCGCGACTCTCGCCAACTGACCCCGGCGACGCGCACCTCCCTTACGACCCGCTCTCCTCAGCATCCCCTCATTCTCGTTCTCACTTCTCTCTCTCTCTCTCTAACCCTCTCTTTCTCTCTCTCTCTCACTCACACTCTCTCTCTCTTCTCGTTCTCACCCCTCTCTCTCTTCTCGTTCTCACCCCCCTCTCTCTCTCTCTTCCCCACAATCTTTCCTCTTCCTTAGCTAACCCTCCCTAAAACCCATCTCTACCCCGAGCTCATCTTGCTGCAGCCCTCACCATGACCACCTCATTGCCACCATCCCCCAAGCCGACCCTCACAACTCTATAGTCGACCCCTTCGCTACCTCCTTCCCAAGCACCCACCATCGTCACCGAGGCCACTACTACACCACCGACCACCAACCTCGCCTGCACCCCGACGACGCCGACAGGCTCCCCGCTGCCCCGAGCCGCCTCGTCGACTCGAGCACCACCTCCTCACCTCCCTCTCAGCCGATCACTACCTCACCGACGAGCCCCTCATCCCAGAACCCCGAGCTCACCCATCGTCGCAGCACCACCTTGCTGTTACCATCAACACCGACACTTGCATCGCCGACGAGCTTCCCTGCCACGGCCAGAGCACCATCACTGCCGTCGCCAACAACCCCTCCATTGATTTTAACCCAAATCCACGGCACCATCGAGCTCGTTCAATTCGCCGAGCACTTGCATCCATCCCAATCGCCGTTGTACCGGTCGCCGTCTCCTGCCTCCAGCCACCATCCGAGAACCCATATCCTTCTTCCCAAACTCTTCACCGCCCGAGCATCTCCAAAGTTCAAAACCCGAGCTCATTCCAAGACGCTGCCATCGCCGTTCGTCACGCGTTCGTGACGTTACCGTCACCATACATCCCCGAGACGTGTCCAGGCAAGTTCCCTACTTGCTACATGCTACCTTTTGTTAATTACAAATCAAAATCGTATATATCCCATGTTTTACTTTATGTTAAATATTACGACGTAACTGTTCGATATATGTTCTCATAGGAAATCATCATTTAATTTGACGGAACTCGATTGTATAAGCTGGCCCGTATGGCTGTGAATCTAGTGTGAGAATTTCGTTGGAAAATATGACCATTAACGACTAAAACGACTACCCCCAAGTTTACTCGTAAAACTGGAATTTCCGTGTACCTGAAAACCATTAAAATTACCATAAATTATATACACACTGGAATGATGCGTTCGAGGGCTCAAATCGAAGCCGACTCGACGAACTATAACCCTATGCAGGTTTCTATTAGTTTCTATACTTAAACTGTGACAATATTTGGATCGTAGTGCGACTCTAGACTGCAGTCCAGAGCGACTCTGTTTATTGGGTGCTGTTCCGTAATGGGTACCACCTTGTTTCCTTAACTCGTAGGTTGCAGAACTCTAACGTTTATTATAGGTGAACCTATTAGATAGACAACACAAGTGGTTTCATCCTGTTTCGTTATCGTTTGTTATTTAATCTGTAATTTAATAGATGTGGACGTATAGCAGTCCCAACAGAATTAGAATTGACATACTAGTATTGAACAGTGTATATCTTCTGACTTACAGACACGATTGAAGATCCGTCTATTGTGTTGAAAACCTTACTGAAAACCCTAGATTTCATTCAACTGTAGCGTCACTAAAATCTGATCCCAACTGGGATTAAAATGCGTTGCGAAACGGACTTCCGATTCTGAAACCGGATTTCCAGCCGTGAACGCTTAAAATGAAATGGCTATAATTAATGATCCTGGAACCCGATTGGCATGAAACCAAGTTCGCTGGATAGATAACTAAATATACTATTTATTCTCCGTTCATTGTTTCACTAAACTATAACCGTATGATTTATGATAAATTATGCAAGTGGTAGATTATTGATTCATGACACCCTAATCAAGCTTTACATACTGTTCACGCATCATATCATACACATGTCACTGCATTGATAACCTAGTGATAACGTGCATTACCCAGTGTTAGGTATTAGTGATGATTGTGGCAAGTACGTTAGTGTTCGTGTATCAGTGAATAAGTGAAAGTGATACGTACTTATACACAATCAGTGAACCTTATGATTCTATTGCATTGTCGACGTCTGTGGGATGCGTGTACGTGTGACTATAAGTGGTATGGGACACTTATGGAAGCTCTTGCACGGGTGTCACAGATAAAGCATCAGACTCTGCCATTTATCTTAGGTATTAATCGGGACGTGCTTGATGGAGGTCCTGCCTCCAATTCTCGCGCAGACTTGTCACGGACCGGCTGGCATTTAGGGTTATGGTTAGCGTTTGATGTAGACCACGGGATGTGGGGTAGTTTGAGTGTGGGTTCAACAGAATCTCGGGATTCCCTTTCCGGCTTATATATATGGAGATATATGGAGATTTACAGGGTACATGATTATTACCGTGAGTTACATGTTGGGCCCGTGGTCCCTTGCCCTTGGATTCTACCCTTGGTGGAGGACACTCGCGAGTGGTTGACTCTTACACTTGGACTGACGATAGATTTAGTGACATGTACAGTGAGACTTAGTGACTGATAGGGATGATAGCATCGATATACATACTTACTGTGTTGACATACCTGGCATATTATATTATTGTTTTACTGTTCCGCTGCATTGATTACTGCATGTTCATACCTGTACCGTCATTGATTTACTGTTATACATACCTATTATCACTGTTAGAATTGTCACATGATTCATATATTATATTGCTATTGTGTCGCTCTGACGACCTGAGTATGCATGCTCAGTGTGAGGAGAGGATTTAGCCTGGACCGGGACTTGACGTACATCACGGACATCTTGATTAGCTATCCAGGGTTATACCCTTTTGTTTCCCATCAAGTCAGTTCCTTACATTGTTCTGTTCAGTTACTGCATTTCTCATTACCTGCGCATTATTTACTGTTTACCATGTATAACTAGAAGCCGAAGTGTGATTACGGCAGGACATTTTCTTGACCGTAGGAGCATGGCTGGCCTTGTCAACCCCTCGTATTCCGTATTTTGGGAAGCGGGGCGTGACAGGATCGCTTGTTCCTTCGACGGGTAAGAGGCGGCGAGTTTTGCCGGCTCTCTGGGCAGATTTCGAAGAAATGACCATGATTTGCCCGATCGTTAATTCACCGGGAGGAGGCTGGTTCTCCTGCTCCCTATCGGCTTGGCGCTTTTCCCGCAGGTACTCTGCCAGGTGGCCAGAGCGGATTAACTCCTCGATGTAGTCGTGGAGTTGTTTGCAGTTTTCGGTTGTGGCCATGTGACCTATGGAAGGCGCAGTATGGGCCTCGGGTACATTTAGCCGCTCTGTGGGTAACCGGCGAGAGCTTGAAGAACCACTCGCCTTTCGCCTCCTCTAACATCTCGGTCTGGGAGATGTTGAGAGGAGCTGTAACATTTCAGAAAAATAAAATATTATTTTTGGGAATTTTTAAAAATAAATAATAAATATTATGAATATTTGATAATGCGGAATAATTAATTTCCAATAAATTGGGAAATATTTGGAAAATTATAGGAATTTCTGAAATGAGGATGTTTTATATGATTTAAGCAAATTATAATTCTTATGATTAATTATATTCCATTTTAACGCTAATCGCTATTAAATATCACTAATCGTGCATTAAGCTTAATTTGTGCACATGACATGCACCATGTCATATTTCACATTTTTACATTTTCTACCATGGCTTTTCTTTATTTTTCATGCATGGTTTGGTTTTAAAAGAAAACAAAACAAAAGATAAAAGAAAAGAAAATGTTAAACAAAGAAGTATGGGCGAGAGAGAGAGAGAGAGAGAGGGTGAGGGGTCATCCTTTGACCAAGCCATTCCCTCACTTCATCTTCTTCTTCATTTATTTCTCTCCCTCTCACACCATGGCTGCCCTCCATCTCCTCCCTCCTCTACCTCCTCACAACACACCCAAAAACTCATCAAAACATCATCCCCACTTTATTAAAAATGTGCACAATCCCACAACAAATACTTTGGACCAAGAAAGCAAGGATTTTGGGCACTTGGGGCAACTCAAAAAAATTCTTGAGTTGCGAAATGAGGTATTTCCTTCACCATTAAAATAGTTTTTCATTCACTTTAGCATCCATGATAGTTTAGAAGTGATTAAGTGTAGTTTAGTGATGGTTGAAATTTTAAAAATCGAGTTTAGGAATTCTATGAGTGGTGAAGTGTAATTGAGTGTAGTAGTGACCTTAAACCCCCTTTAGTGAAGGTATATTGGACCAAACCAGAGAATTAAACCATGGCTGCCTCTCAGACCATGGCTGCCCTCCATCTCCTCCCTCCTCTACCTCCTCACAACACACCCAAAAACTCATCAAAATATCATCCCTACTTCATTAAATGTGCACAATCCCACAACAAATACTTTGGACCCAGAAAGCAAGGATTTGGGGCACTTGGGGCAACTCAAGAAAATTCTTGAGTTGCGAAATGAGGTATTTCCTTCACCATTAGAATAGGTTTTCATTCACTTTAGCATCCATGATAGTTTAGAAGTGATTAAGTGTAGTTTAGTGATGGTGAAATTTTAAAGATCAAGTTTTAGAATTCTGTGAGTGGTGAAGTGTAATTGAGTGTAGTAGTGACCTTAAAACCCCTTTAGTGATGGTATATTGGACCAAAACAGAGAATCAAACCCTAAACTTAGAAATCCCGATATCAGAAAATTGTGGGAATTGTGATGTGTTTTAGAGAACTGCTATAACCCGGAGGCTCTGAAAATTATTTAGCGGTTAGAGAGAATCATGCAGGCACCTAGGAAGCTAACCCCATGACCTGAGACCCCAATTCCTTCTGTTGGCCGCAAATTTAATGTTTCTGGCCGCAATTTGCGGCCAGGGTGATGTGAAATGTTTTCGTGCATGGTCCAGGGCTTTATCTTCAGTAAAATAGACCCTCCATGTAAGCAAAATTGGCTAATTTCACCTAGGATAAAATCTGGAGCAAGTTTTCAAAGTTTTTGATTTCGTTTTGCGGCCTTTTAATGAATTAGAATTTGGTATTTGTGTTTTATCTCGGCCGATTCACGTTTATACGTCGATCGTCGAGAGTTGTTTGGTTATTCGTGCATGCATAGATCATACGTTTTAACCTATGTGTGATTCGTGCGACGTTTTGGTTTTCGTGCGTGATTTCTGTTTACGATGCTATATGTGTATATATGTAGGTATTGTTAGTGTATATGCCCTATGGGCCATTATTGTATCATACTAGTTTGTATATTACTTAATGGAAGCTTGAGATATTCACAGTTATATAACGGTCTTGCTAAACATGGTAGTGTGCTACTTGGTTTTATCTATCTTAATATGTGAGTATACATATTGATAGAGCTCTTAGGATCTTGCTTGACTACCAGCGTTGTGATGGCAGCCACACTAGTGGGGGCTGGGTAGTCTACAAGCACATCCTTTTTCAGGTCCCTAGTCGTAGGATTATCGAGACAGGGCATCGATACTCCGGAGTAGACTAGTGTGTGTTTCTCATCCCAGTTGGGGAGATGGTCTGTCCCACAGCTGTCAGTACGTTGTACTGGAGATAGTATACAAGTGCTCGTTGGGTTACGGGTACACCGGACAGGACTCGCGGGGAACTGTTGGTTGGTATTATACCCGTCGTCAGTTAACAGTTCCCAGGTGATATGAGTACAGCATAGTCCGCAGACTTGACACTGCTACTTCGCCTCGAGTGTGTCCCACTGTTCTTAGATTGCTACCCTACCACGGCTCAAAGGAGTCATGCAAACAGGTAGCAGTGGGGTGCAGTCCCGAGCACTTGGAGGCAATGGCGGTTAGACATGATTCGTCTCTCCCGGTATTGGGAGTTGATATCGCGCTGTGTCAGAGAGCCATTACGCAAAGTCCCTGGCCAGGGCAATCGAGATTTACTGGTAGGTTCCAGTTGTTTCTCAGGGTGTAATGGGCTACGCTCCGACACGACTTATACCGCTATTAGGGGACTGACGCTTGCCGCCCCCTAGGCCCGATATGCGATAGTCTTAGACGAACAGACCGGACTGTACGGAGATTGTCACATCAGGCTCAGTTGGAGTTCGGATGGGTTTCCTCATCGGCCTTCTTATCGACATCTACCTGGGGACCGTTATGTACAGCTAGTGCCGCTTGCGGTCTGTGGTTAAACCCACTACCAGCATAGTAGTCGAGTCTTTAGAGTCCCACACAGAGAGTTTTCCTACTCCAGGCGAAACGATATAGAGGTCGTATGGTTTTACGACAAGGGTTCAGACGCATACGTGTGTTTACGCACGTACGACATTCGGACAGTTTTTACTAGCCGGCTTTGGTTTAAGCCAGTTTTTAGTATCGGGTTATTGGATTTATACAGTCTAAAGTTTTTCCGTGTTTTCACGGATAGGAGGGGCGTTCTCGTAATTTCGCGGGAAGCTTCTAGAAGGATGGTGACTTGAGGGTTTAGGTGGCATTAGCATTAATTGATTTTGTGACTCATGAGATGAATCATTCAGGTGAGTTAATGAAGCATTTATTGCTTAATGACTCACTTAATGATTCATTGCACATATTAAATGAAGCATGATGATAAATTATTTGATTTATTTTATTTGATATTCTATATGCTTCATGATATATTAGAAGTGAGAAACAATTTCAATTCATGATCATTCTCACATTCTCTCTCCTTAAGATCTCTTTCTTCAAACCCTAACCTTAACCTCTCATGTGTTGAGATCAAGGGTTAGCTAGACTAATACATCCATAATCCAACTCTATATCACCTAGGTTGCTTAGATTAGCACTTTCAGAAACCTAGTTACCTCAAGTTAGAGGTGAAGCTTGGAGTATAGCTCTCGGGGGGATCATCTATTACGTGGAGGAGGCCGAGAAGGAGGTGGATAACGAAAAGGAGAAGGACACGGTTCATTAGGTATAATCATTTATCATAGTAGTTAACAACTTCTATGTTTCTTGTTAGTTATAGTTTAGCAAAGATTCTCGGTTAGTCGATGTTTTCGCAAAGAACAAGATCGTTTCTCAATTTTCCGCCTCCCCGCAAGTCGTAGGGTGTTGTACATCGACTTACAGGTACCCCTACATGGACTTCGAGACGACGAGGATGAGCGTGGCATCATCGACTCCAGCAAGCGAGGATCGAGGTGAGTAGATATATATGTACGGGGGAAATAGGGTGGATGGCATATAGCACCCCCGCAGTTCGTAGTGTAGTATATAATATATATACGTTATATATATGTTTATGTGTTGCGAAACTTGGATGATTAGTTAGTAAGACTTTAGATGTTCATGAGTTAGTTTTAGTGTATTAGAAGTAACTTAGTTATTTTCTCAGTCGCGAACCCTAGAATAAGGTTTACATACACGCACATACACTCATGCATACATTTTATTACTTGTGCATACACACACACACACACACATAGGTATGGGACTATGTGTGTATGTGTGTGTGTATACGTATACATATACATGGATGATGAGGATAGTATACGATACTTGGAAATGAGTCGATGAGATTAGGTGTGATGCCACGCGATCGGTGATGTGATATGGTTCGTATTATGAGATACGGCATGATGTTATAGCGGGTCCTTAGGCGATGTGTTGTCATACACACGCACATATATATGTAGATGGTATCAGTATGTACTAGACCTTAGATCAGTACCCCCATTCATGTTATGATGATAAGGATACCAGATAAATGATGAGATAAATGTGATATTCGACCCGTAGCCAGATTGGGATGCCGTACGATGGATTTACCGTACGAGCTATATATTGATGATAGATCCGCACTCTTGACTCAAGAATGTCATATTAGATATAGTATATCGTATGTGATACTATTGAGGCGGGATCACTGACTACCATATATATACACACATATATATAAATATCGACTCAGACTTAGGTGGTTTTCCTTACCCTTTTGATTGGTCTGTTTTTTTAGTCCTGTAGTTTACTTGTAGATGTTAGACTAGACTCGAGTCATATCTATTTCAAAACTAACGAATCGTGAGTATTTTAAAGACAGGCCAAGGGATTCTACAGATATTTCAAAGGACGTACCTTTCTTAAAAACATCGTAGCCCTTATTTCTAAACGTCACGATTCGTATTATTTCAAATGTAAAAATTGTATGACTCACATATATAGTAATGTATATTCTTTATTACTGCGTTTACCATTCATTTTCCGCATATTCTATTATTCGCATCGCATTGCATGCTTATTAGTGTTTTCGTAATTATTATGAAACCCATGCTATCAGGACACCAGCACCATTACCGATGATACGTATGCTCCACGTACACCTGCTTGCCGGCTCACACACATCATCATCGGTAATTGCCATGCCAAGTACACTTTAGAGAATATTAATTCGTTGATATCGCTTGTTAGCTGATAGTTCCGATATATTATTATTGTGCTAGATTAGATATTGTATTTATTTACTGTGTTGTCTCATGCACGTATATTCATATATTCATTTGCCATGCGATAGTATAGGCCAGTCCGGATTGCCGGAGCCCGGTATTCATTATTTATTTACATCATGATTTGTTGGTTTCAGATTTCCATGAGATTTATGGATTTGGAGAAACCGCAAGGATTTTATAAACTGATTATCATTTTTAAAGATAAATTTGCGGTTTTCTCATGATATGATTTGAGATATGTCCACCATGAGTTTTCTCGGCTCTTGAGCGATATCATACACCCGATTCGAAAAAGAGGAGGAACCGTCCATGGGTGCATGGTGGACCCGGTGCGGTACCTCGGGATAAGATGGTCGCAGATGATGGCGTTGAGCCTGACAGGGGAGCACTACCGATCAGTGATTTTATTGTGACTCGATGGATATCTGGAGGATACCGATCGGAGTATAGGCCAGTCTGGATAGCCGGAGCCTGAGGTTTTGAGATTTGATGATATGGGCCAGTCCGGATAGCCGGAGCCCTCGATATTGAGATTCAAGGATACATGCCGGTTCGGATTGCCGAAGCCTGAGATATTGAGATATTGGGATTTATGTTTCGTTTCGATGCTTGATACTGATTTTATGTTGATTTCATTGATGATACCTCGATTTATATATATACAGAAATCTCACTAAATTAAGAAAACGGTTTTCTCATTCATGATGTATTCTGTTTTTATTATATTGCATTCACACCTCATATTTATGATATGTTGCTACCTGAGGAACTGACACGAGCACATGGTATTACACTTATGTATAGATGTTTACCATTGCCACCTTATCATGCTTCAGGCCATATTCTTTGAGGATATATACATTATGATCGTATTGACCTAGGATTGAATCATACATACGATTTCTGCTCTGTGATATTTTCTACTCACGAGTTGGCAACTCACCCCTGTTGTGCCACAGTTTCGTGCAGGTTTTACTGTACAGGTTTCGTTGCGGTTTTGCTGGCACACTGCTCCTTTTCGGGTGATTGCTTTGGTAAGTGGGTTCACTCGCATCATGACCACCCTTGCTTTTTTATTTATTCAGTTGTTTCTAGAAAACTCCATCAACCAGACCTGTATATTATTTCAGACTTAGAAAATCAGTTGTTATTCTTTCGACCTTAGAGTCGTGTGTTGTATTATTATTATGGTTTTCTTGATGATTTTGAGTTTCCTTTTGAGTTTGGATCCTCGCCCTTCGGCGTTGTATATTATATTGCTTGCGTGGTTGTGACCGCCAATTGGCGAAGAGCTATCTCCCGCTTGGGGATGCTTTTATACATATTATGCATGTTGTACCCTTTTGGGGCCAGTATTTACAAAGGAAACTCTGCCGAAATTTTCAGAAAAAACTTGAGATTTTAAAAATGCATATTTCGGCTTATGTTATTAAAACTACTTACTTTAAAAACTAAACTCTTCCCTCTTTATTCTTTTAAATAGTTTAGATTTTTGGGATATTTGGCTTACTTGAATTAGATGGGGTCCTATAGACTTCATATGATTCAAGTGCCAGTCACGTGCCATTTCGGGTCGTGACAAAGTTGGTATCGGAGCGCTAGGTTAACCTTGGTTCGAGTCTATATTTGACTATGCGGAGCCTAGGGCGTTTGTATATAAACGGAATTTAGGCTTAACCTTACGGAACTTAGATTTAGTCGGGGGGTATTAGACCCGAACTTTCGTCGCGTAGGTTGACCTTGGTTGATGGAGTCGGTGACTTAAGGAGAGTAATGTACTGTGTGTATGTTCCGCGGCATACTTACGATACGCTACTCCGCTTAAGAAGCCTTAGGATGTACATTTCCTTGCACAACATTATATTCATTCATGATCTATCCTCATCGATATTGGTTTATGGTTTTTCTGCCACTATTACACGGGCAGAGAAAGCTACGGCTAGAGTTGCGTCAGCACGAGCTCGTCATAGACGAGAACTGACCAGGGCGTGATTCTAGGGACACATGATTGCTTAGATGTATCGTCCTATTGTGTTTTCGTGCCATGAGCGTTTGATGGATCGCTTTTACAAGATTTCTCGGACGTGCAGATCAACACCAGAGGATTGGGCCACTGTTAGAGGCCAGCCAGAATGTGATGACCGTCGATGCACCGATTATTCTTGATGATTGAGGCAATGTTCAGCGTGCGGACGAATGATTCAGTTGCTGCTGCGACTGACGAGATGTCGCCCAGATGTTTGAAGCTAACGCCATACTGGTTGTACTTAGAGATATGATAGAAGATCGCTAGTCACCCAAGAAGGAATGACTAGGACATGTGATTCGTTGCCTACCCCGATGCGAGGTTATCAGATTGATTGATTCCAGCTAGAGACGACTTCACGCATATACGTTGGGAGTCGAAGGAAGACGATCGAATGTCAGAAACCCATTTTTCCAAGTTTAAAGTATTCGGAGAAACATGCAAGTAATTCCGTGGACCCTCTAGAAGAATGAAACTCTAAATCGATATAATGACCATAAGAACGCTTCGAAACCTTAGGGTTTGCAGCAGTTCCGTGGTGCCATTAATGAGGCTTGGGTTTGCCCTTCTACGGCTGGTCCATAGGTACTGTAGCATGTACTGGAATACTATTAAACTGTACTCAAGATATTGAGCTCTTGGGGATTATGGAACTTTGATTACTCGATCGAAAGGTTCGACGTCGTTCGGATATCATGAGATGGGATACATTGCTTGAGAGACACCAGATACAAGTATAGCCGTTGGAGCGCAGTCCATGCAGCCATGAAGAGACGAGTCCGAATCAGTCGACATTAGAGAAAAGTGGAGAATGAGGTTCGTACGAGATCTTGATGAGATGACGTTCCACTCCGCTGACATCAGAGATGTGATACGCTTGCAGAGGCGTTGTACATGGATATATCTTTCAGAAGGAGTCGTGATGAGTATACAGCCGTTCCGGAACAAGAAATGGATTCAGTAAGAGGTGATAACTTCCGGGCAGTTCGGCAGAAACGAGATTTGGGGGAGACTTTGACAGAACCTTTCTAGAATACAATACAAGAAGACTTGGACCCAGGAGCGGTCATATTACGCACACCCAGTAGGCCACAGTTCGACATCGTCGACGAGATATGTTATGAGTGACCATGACAGTTGGCCAGAGATCTTTAGAGAATGTGCTATAGCGGGACTATTTCCGCCATCTTTGATTTCGGTATTTTGGGCGATTTATTTGCATGATTGAGATTTTGTGCACCACAGTTGCACTTGACTTCGATTTGATATCATTTGAGAGGTTGATTTTGATTTCATGCCTATGGCATGCATGTGATTTGACTTATGCTTTCGGCATAGTTTTCATGCACTTTATTATTTTGATTTGATTTTGTGCATGCTGATGCATATGGTTGTGAGATTATATACCACGCTATACCTGATTTGGATTGAGTTTTGTCGTATACCGTCGATTTCGATTGTGATATTCGATATTGGTTTCGTGCACCTTGTGCACTTGATTTAGATTCTTGCACATACTTGGGCGCTTGATGCGATTTTGGTGCACGCCATATGCACTAAATCGAGATTCTTCGTGCATATCAGATGCACCTGATATTGTTGTCAGGCACACACCGTTGCCCTTGACAGGTGTTTTCATGCACACTCGTTGCACTTAGATTTTATTTCTGTGCACATGTATGGCACATTTATTGATTTCGATTTCCGTGCACACCAGACGCACGTGGTATTCTTATGCATATTTTGGGATTGATTCTTGTGGAGCAGTACGTTTTTATGATATTTACAATTTAGTATAGTGACTGAGCAGAACTAGTCCGAGAATAGTACCTGAATATATTTTTTTGCATGCATTGATAGTTATCGAAGGGATTTCCAAAAAGGAGCCATAGTCTCAGTATATACCTACGTATCTGAGATGACACGAGACATTTAACAACGGAAACCCTTCTAAATTATTTTCAAAATGGCGGGACGTGTATGTTAAACAAAGGGTATATATATAGTATTTTCTTATAATAGACGTCCGCTACTGTGCAGTGATACACGCATCGCACAACGACTTGAAAAGGTTTGGCATGCATTTCTCTCAGACGTTTTAATGACGTTTACATGTGTAGTTTGATGTATATCATGTTAGTTTTCGTATTGGGCTTTGACATTGATATCTTCGCCATAACTCCGATAATTGCGGGAAGCTTGGCGGAGTTTTGATTTTTGGTTTATATACTCGTTTTTCATGCGCATGCATTGCGCTACGATGTGTTTTATGTATTTAGGATTTCGGAGCCCCGACGACTTGACCTTTTTACTGAAATGTTTTAGAAATTGGGGGAGTTTAAATTTAAATTCGGGGACCGAATTTCTTTAAGGGGGGAAGACTGTAACATTTCATAAAAATAAAATATTATTTTTGGGAATTTTTAAAAATAAATAATAAATATTATGAATATTTGATAATGCGGTATAATTAATTTCTAATAAATTGAGAAATATTTGGAAAATTATAGGAATTTCTGAAATGAGGGTGTTTTATATAATTTAAGCAAATTATAATTCTTATGATTAATTATATTCCATTTTAACGCTAATCGCGATTAAATATTACTAATCGTGCATTAAGCTTGATTTGTGCACATGACATACACCATGTCATATTTCACATTTTTACATTTTCTACCATGGCTTTTCTTTGTTTTTCATGCATGGTTTGGTTTTAAAAGAAAAGAAAACAAAAGAAAAGAAAAGGTAAAAGAAAAGAAAAGA
Organism: Agapanthus africanus; assembly: GCA_030015575.1. Classification (NCBI taxonomy): domain Eukaryota; kingdom Viridiplantae; phylum Streptophyta; class Magnoliopsida; order Asparagales; family Amaryllidaceae; genus Agapanthus; species Agapanthus africanus. Next base: position 46,206,486 of record CM057345.1, on the reverse strand, counting down.
AAATGTTAAACAAAGAAGTATGGGAAAGAGAGAGAGAGAGAGAGGGTGAGGGTTCTTCCTTTGACCAAGCCATTTCCTCACTTCATCGTCTTCTTCATTTCTTTCTCTCCCTCTCACACCATGGCTGCCCTCCAACTCCTCCCTCCTCTACCTCCTCACAACACACCCAAAAACTCATCAAAACATCATCCCCACTTCATTAAAAATGTGCACAAGCCCACTACAGACACTTTGGACCAAGAAAGCAAGGATTTTGGGCACTTGGGGTAACTCAAGAAAAATCTTGAGTTGTCAAATGAGGTATTTCTTTCACCATTAGAATAATTTTTCATTCACTTTAGCATCCATGATAGTTTAGAAGTGATTAAGTATAGGTCAGTGATGGTTGAAATTTTAAAGATCAAGCTTAGGAATTCTATGAGCGGTGAAGTGTAATTGAGTGTAGTAATGACCTTATAAACCCCCTTTAGTGATGGTATATTGGACTAAACCAGAGAATTAAACCCCAAATCTCAAACTTAGAAACCCCGATATCGGAAAATTGTGGGAATTGTGATGTGTTTTGGAGAACTGCTATAACCCGGAGGCTCTGAAAATTATTTAGCGGTTAGAAAGAGTCATGCAGGCACCTAGGAAGCTAACCCCATGACCTGAGACCCCAATTCCCTCTGTTGGCCGCAAATTTAATGTTTCTGGCCGCAATTTGCGGCCAGGGTGATGTGAAATGTGTTCGTGCTTGGTCCAGGGCTTTATCTTCAGTAAAATAAACCCTCCATGTAAGCAAAATTGGCTAATTTCACCTAGGGTAAAATCTGGAGCAAGTTTTCAAAATTTCTGATTTCGTTTTGCGGCTTTTAATGAATTGGAATTTGGTATTTGTGTTTTATCTCGGTCGATTCACGTTTATACGTCGATCGTCGAGAGTTGTTTGGTTATTCGTGCATGCATAGATCATAGGTTTTAACCTATGTGCGATTCGTACGACGTTTTGGTTTTCGTGCGTGATTTCTGTTTTCGATACTATATGTGTATATATGTAGGTACCCCCACGTGGACTTCATGACGATGAGGATGAGCGTGGCGTCATCGACTTCAGCAAGCGAGGATCGAGGTGAGTAGATATATATCTACGGGGGAAATCGGGTGGATAGCGTATATCTTCCCCTCAGTTCGTAGTGTTGTATATGATATATATATATATATATATATATATATATATATGTTATATATATGTTTATGTGTTGCGAAACTTGGATGATTAGTAAGTAAGACTTTAGATGTTCATGAGTTAGTTTTAGTGTATTAGAAGTAACTTAGTTATTTTCTTAGTCGCGAACCCTAGAATAAGGTTTACATACACGCACACACACTCACGCATACATTTTATTACTTGTGCGTACACACACACACATGTATGGGACTATGTGTGTGTGTGTGTGTGTGTGTATACGTATACATATACATGGATGATGAGGATAGTATATGATACTTGGAGATGAGTCGATGAGATTAGGCATGATGCCACGAGATCGGTGATGTGATATGGTTCATATTATGAGATACGACATGATATTATAGCGGGTCCTTAAGCGATGTGTTGTCATACACACGCACATATATATGTAGATGGTATCAGTATGTACTAGACTTTAGATCAGTACCCCCGTTCATGTTATGATGATAAGGATACCAGATAAATGATGAGATAAATGTGATATTCGACCCGTACCTAGATTGGGATGCTGTACGATTACCGTACGAGCTATATATTGATGATAGATCCGCACTCTTGACTCGAGGATGTCATATTAGATATAATGTATCGTATGTGATACTATTGAGGTGGGATCACTGACTACCAGATATATATATATATATATATATACATATATATAAATATCGACTCAGATTAAGGTGGTTTTCCTTACCTTTTTGATTAGTCTGTTATTTTAGTCCTGTAGTTTACTTGTAGATGTTAGACTAGACTCGAGTCATACCTATTTCAAAACCAACGAATCATGAGTATTTTAAAGACAGGCCAAGGGATTCTACGGATATTTCAAAGGACGTACCTTTCTTAAAAACATCGTAGCCCTTATTTCTAAACGTCACGATTCGTATTATTTCAAATGTCAAAACTGTATGACTCGCATATATAGTAATGTATATTCTTTATTGCTACGTTTACCATTCATTTTCCGCATATTCTATTATTCGCATCGCATTGCATGCTTATTAGTGTTTTCGTAATTATTATGAAACCCATGCTGTCAGGACACCAGCACCATTACCGATGATGCGTATGCTCCACGTACACCTGCTTGCCGGCTCACACACATTATCATCGGTAATTGCCATGCCACATACACTTTAGAGAATATTAATTCATTGATATCGCTTGTTAGCTGATAGTTCCGATATATTATTATTATGCTAGATTAGATATTGCATTTATTTACTGTGTTGTCTCATGCATGTATATTCATATATTCATTTGCCATGCGATAGTATGGGCCAGTCCGGATTGCCGGAGCCCAGTATTCGTTATTTATTTACATCGTGATTTGTTGATTTCAGATTTCCATGAGATTTATGGATTTGGAGAAACCGCAAGGATTTTATAAACTGGTTATCATTTATAAAGATAAAATTGCGGTTTTCTCATGATATGATTTGAGATATGTCCACCATGAGTTTTCTCGGCTCTTGAGCGATATCATACACCCGATTCGAAGAGGAGGAGGAACCGTCTGTGGGTGCATGGTGGACCCGGTGCGGTACCCCGGGGTAAGATGGTCGCAGATGATGGCGTTGAGTCTGACAGGAGAGTACTACCGACCGGTGATTTTATTGTGACTCGACGGATATCCGGAGGATGCCGATCGGAGTATAGGCCAGTCCGGATAGCCGGAGCCTGAGGATTTGAGATTTGATGATATGGGCCAGTCCGGATAGCCGGAGCCCTCGATATTGAGATTCGAGAATACATGCCAGTCCGGATTGCCGAAGCCTGAGATATTGAGATATTGGGATTTATGTTTCGTGTCGATGCTTGACACTGATTTTATGTTGATTTCATTGATGATACCTCGATTTATATATATACAGAAATCTCACTAAATTAAGAAAACGGTTTTCTCATTCATGATTTATTCTGTTTTCATTATATTGCATTCACACCTCATATTTATGATATGTTGCTACCTGAGGCACTGACACGAGCACATGGTATTACACTTATGTATAGATATTTACCCTTACCACATTATCATGCTTCAGGCCATATTATTTGAGGATATATACATTATGATCGTATTGACCTAGGATTGAGTCATACATACGATTTCTGCTCTGTGATGTTTTCTACTCACGAGTTGGCAACTCACCCCCGTTGTGCCACAGTTTCTTGCAGGTTTTACCGTACAGGTTTCGTTGCGGTTTTGCTGGCACACTGCTCCTTTTCGGGTGATTGCTTTGGTAGGTGGGTTCACTCGCATCGTGACCATTCTCGCTTTTTATTTATTCAGTTGTATCTAGAAAATACCATCAACCAGACTTGTATATTATTTCAGACTTAGAAAATCAGTTGTTATTCTTTCGACCTTAGAGTCGCGTGTTGTATTATTATTATGGTTTTCTTGATGATTTTGAGTTTCCTTTTGAATTTGGATACTCATCCTTCGGCGTTGTATATTATATTGCTTGCGTGGTTGTGACCGCCAATTGGCGAAGAGATAGCTCCCGCTTAGGGATGCTTTTATACATATTATGCATGCTGTACCCTTTTGGGGCCAGTATTTACAAAGGAAACTCTGCCGAAATTTTCAGAAAAGACTTGACATTTTAAAAATGCATACTTCGGCTTATGTTATTAAAACTACTTACTTTAAAAACTAAACTCTTCCCTCTTTATTCTTTTAAATGGTTTAGATTTCTGAGATTTTTGGCTTACCTGAATTAGATGGGGTCCTATAGACTTCATATGATTCAAGTGCCAGTCACGTGCCATTCGGGTCGTGACAGGAGCGTACTCCTGGAACTTCGGGGAGTATGGTTTTGGTCGGTCGACCTTCTTCTTTTCTTCTCTGCCCCTTTTCTTTTGGTCGGGTTGATCGCCTCGGGGCAGGTTGGCGTTCACCTCCGACTCAAGCTGGATCTCTCGCTCGGTCCAAGATTTTACCTTGGCCATGGTCTTAGGTTGTGCTAATGCAAAAGAGCGGAGCCACTCCTTGTGCCTTAGACCTGACCTTAGTGCGGTGATGACAGTCTCATCCCGGTGCTCGGGGACCTCGAGGAGAGCGTTATAGAAGTGGGTAACATATCCCTTAAAGGACTCCTTGTCCCCGCTCTTTATGGTGAACAGGCAGTCGACTATTCTCTTTTGTCGCTTGTTCCTGACGAAGTGTCCGAGAAACTGGGTGGCCAACACATCAAAGGTCGAGATAGAGCATGGCGCTAGACCCCGGAACCGGTCCTAACCAGTACGGATGAGGGTGGTGGGAAATGCTCGGCATTGAGCTGCGTCCCGAGTTATCCTGAAAGCTCATGCTTGCCGTGAATACGTCCGGGTGATCTTTCGGGTCGGACATCCCGCCGAAGAGGGTCACCTTGGGTGGCTTGTTCCTAGACGAGACGCGTACAGCCAGTAGCTTCTCGGTGAAGGGCTTTGTGAGTGAGTCGGCGGAGTACCTGGCTCCCTCACCGGATGGATGACCTTCCTAATGTATACCCTCAATTTTCTTTTCAAGGGCTTCGAGGCGGTCGTGATACCCCGAGGATTCGGCACAGTCGGAATGGTGGCCCTTCCCGCTCCTGGTCTGCGCAGTGGTGTGACTCCGATTCCTTTCTATAAAATTTCTTAGGTCTTCGGGTGAGGTCCTTCTTGAGTCTTCCCGACAAGTGCCATTTGCGCGATCCCGTTGAGGGAGAGGGGGTCGATCATGCCTGAGAGCAGGCGAGCTAACCGACACCTCTTCGGGAGGGACAGGAACGCGGCGGGCCTCCTGGCGATGGCCTCTTTTGCGAGACCGCGGTGTGGAGCCGTGTGGCACACATCGGGTTATGGAATCGGTCGCCGCGGTCGTCGGAGTTGACGCGCCGTTGTTCGGTGGCGCTAACGTAGGCGATGTTATCCGCCTTTCTGCAGAAGTCATGATCCCTGGGAAGGGGAGTAGCAATCTGGAGGACTGGGCCCACCGCTTGGACACAGTCAATGGCGTCCACTATTGACGTGAGCTTGTCGATCCTTGCCGATAGGGCATGGATGGTGTTCGGAGGGGAGTAGATCTGTCCGCGCCTCCTTGTGGGGGAGGCGGCGGCTGGTGTTGGGATCGTCACGGTTTTCACTCGCAATGGGGTCAAGAGCGGAAGATCAACTTTTGATGAGTGGAAGAAATTTAGCGTTCCCACAGACGGCGCCAACTGATGGAGGCTATGATCTCCTTCAGATGTTGTCCTCCATCGATCTGTCGCGAGCGTTGTTGAACGGTTGAGATTTGATCTGGAGGTTGTCTCTTAGAGCGTGTGGATCTCATTAGGTTGGTTTTGAGGTGGAAGCCGAGCTATCTACAAAAGAAGTCCCGGGATGGGTGACCACCGCAGGACCCTCCGACGATCATGTTAGCAGAGGAATTTGAGCAAAGTAGTGGCTTGTTGAAGTAAAATTGCCTTACCTAAGTCGTCTGAGAGAGGTTTTTTTTATAGTGGTCGCATGGAGCGAGCGGGCGCGAGATCTTCGCCTTTGGTTACGTCTGCGCGAGTGACGGAATCCTTTCATTAATGACGGGATACACTCGTTAATGGGGGATGAGCCAGCGTGGGACGCGGGACGGCGGATATCTCGCTCTGACGAGATACGCGGAGTCGTTGCGGAAACGCTAAGGCCCCGCGCTCTTGTTTGATCTGGAGAGCCGGGGAGGTTTAGCTCGGCGTGAGCTCGGAGACGAGCCGGGAGGCCGAGGAAGCTCAACTCCGCAATAGCTCGGTGACTAGCGCAGGAGGATGGGCGCTAGTTCGACGGCTAGGTCGCTCTTGGGTAAGAGGCGGATTGTAAGCTCGGGGACGAACTGAGGGAGGTCATCAATGCTCCACACTGATTTTACCATGGTAGCCCTCAGGAATCTAGTGAGCTTTTACGGGTGACACGTAATTCGCCACGTGTCGTGATCTGGGGAATTCCCACTTATGAGCATCATCAGAATCCGTTGATCTTTCTTGCCTACTCTAAATCCTTAGAGTTTGCTTTTGATGGGAGGAACACAAACTATATTTTCACAAGTTTTGATCTCTTTTTTCATTTTCATCGTGTAGGCAAGACTCTCTTTATATAATCCTTTCCATCAAGAGAGTTATAGGTAGTTCTTATAACTACCTGTGGTTCCATGACAATAACCACTCAAAACTACTACATGGTTTCATAATTATAACCACACAATTATATTATACCCATATGTCATATTTAATAAAATATTTAGAGAAATACATATGGTGTTATTTAGAGTAATACTTAATAACAACTACGATATTTAAAACAATGAGATTGAAATAGGCAAAACAATGAGATTGAAATAGGCCCGATGGAAATGACATATCTCAATAAAACATATGATAAGTAAGAAATGAAATGATCACATATGAAAACAAATCACTAGATGCATTTTGCAAAGGCAGAAGGGTACCTATGCATCTTGCGCTGCGCAAGTTGCTAAGCAGCACACCCCACCCAGGGGGTGTGCGGCTTGTGTGGGTCCCCACAGCTGCCGGGTTTAATGCGTAGCAGCTTGCGTAAGCACACTAAACTCTTTCTTTAACTCTAAAGCCGAGTCTGCCGGCATACTTCATTTCTTAAACCGCGGGCATATGTAAACGGTTTCAGAAATCAAGGATTCTACAATGAGATGCGTCACAGGTCCAACCTCAAGTTATCGAATTTTCAAATTTCGGTTTGCTTTTTGATTGTCAAACCAGCCGAAGTTCCAATTTTGGGTTCTCAGATCGCACCGGGCTTACATCAAAACAGCCCAAAAGCCCTTCCCCAAAAGAGCAAATCAGTCGAAACTGGCCATTAGCGCCGACAACGATTAGCACCGGTGCCCATCGTCGCCGCAGCAAGGAGGCGCTATGAACCGCGCCCTAAACCTAACCCTAACCCTAGGGCGATCATCATCATCTTCGTCTTCGTCTCCTCTCCTCTCTTTTGCTCGCAATCTCTCCTCGCGCGTTTGCTTCGAGTCCCCAGTCGCCGTCGAGACCTCAGATACCGGCCTCTATGGCATCCCACTTCTCAAGACCCCCAAAGGCTTTCGTAGGTTCGTCGATGAAGCAATCGAGAGGTATCGATTTCTTAAAAATTTCATCCTTTTCATGTTTCTAGGATTTGTTTTCTGTTTGTAGATGCTTAGATTTCTATGGTTTCAGATCAGGAGAGCTTGTCTCCTATGTTTCTCAGCTGCCTCCGTCTGCTGAGATCATCAGGACAATGGATGAGATTTCTAACACTGTAAGGCCCTCAATTTCCCATTTTTTGGTTTTATTTTTGGCTTTTGAGGTTTTAAGAGAGGCGACGAATTTAAGTTGGTTTTTTTGATAGGTTTGTTCTGTTGTTGATGCGGCAGAGCTCTGCAGGCAGACACATCCAGACAGGTAATTAACGGTTGTTTTCTACTTTCAAAATTTTCAGTTTTAGTTATACATCAGGTGACATGTATCTTTCGGTAATTCTTGCATTAGAGAATATGTGGAGGAAGCAACGGAGGCATCAATGAGGATTTATGATCATTTACATGTAAGTTTATTTTGCGTTTTGGTTAAACTTTTGTATTATTGCATAGCTTGTCGGTAACCTAGTATTGTGTGGATGTATCACTTTTAATCTTTTAGGTTTCTAAATTCATTTGGAAAAGCAAAAAATGCTAAGAAAGGTGATATTAGAGTCCCAACTAGAACGTCAAATGTGAGAAAATCATATTTAAACTGCCATTTGAATTGGATGCTTTCCACAATAGGCTGATAACGGTTAAGCTCTTTGTATATATTGAAAATAGAGACTCAGAAACTAGAATACTACTATTAGGATGTAAGCTCAAAACCCTATCCGCTGAAAAGCACAAATTGGAGAATCAAAATTTATTTCCAAATGTTTTATATGATTTATGAAATCTAAATAGTATGATTTATGATATCTAAATAGTATGATTTATGATATCTAAATAGTATAAATAAAATTTATATGTAATTATAAGTTATTTTTGTTCCTGCATTGATCATATCCTTACAAACCTATTATTTTGTAAGGTGTTCATTATTGCGAAGAATATCTCCATAAGTCCTTACTATAAAATTTATTTTATGTGGACTATATAGAAATTACAGTTATATGTAAATGTGTGCATTTTAAGTTTTGATGCTCCCGCAAATACTTCTTGATTGTAAGTTTTGATGCTCTAGCACATACTTCACTATAGATGGACCCCAAGCTTAAATCATATTCTTAGCATCCTAGTCAATCTCTCATTCCCCCTCCCTTATGCGCATTCATGTGTGTGCGTGCATGCGTGTGTAGTGTTTAAAAGCAGAAAGGTGGGGCATTAAGGTAGGTTGACTCCGTAAGCAGCCGCCCATGAGTCAGTCTTCTCATCTAGCTTTTTAATTGTTTTTGTTATTAAATAATAATTGATTTTAATTGCTTACTAACTATCCAAGAAAAGAGAGATCTAGAATTTGAGTTTGCCGCTCCAAATATCTCAAATTTAAACTTAAACCCTTCACCAATTCCTATTTAACATTTACCACTCAAATTCGTCAAAAGAATGAAAGGAAATGATAAAGAAAGAAAAGGCATAAAGAGAAGGAAAAGAAGAGAGACACAAAATTACCAATAAAATTTTAGAGGATAAAATGAAAATATAAAACAATCACCTTTAGCTGATGAGACTTATTACAACAGTTGAAGATCGCCAAAGTCTTGCCCGAGTCGATGGTAGCCGCCTCGTAATACAAGAGAGAAAGACAAAGGGAACAAGATACACTCTTATTTAGTTCAGTAATTTAAGCGTTGCTTGATATCCTCAATTCCTCATACCAAGACATCTATTCTTTTAAGCGTTACAATATAGTACAAAGTCAAATAATAGAATATGACAATAAATACTACTAATACCACACTTGCGTCGTATAAATATTACATTTTTTTTACAGAAATAAACATAGTTGAGTTAAGCTATTAAAAAGGTTACTATAATTGACCACTTAGATGAGACTAAATAAAGTGATATATCCTCTAAAGACCATCTTAGCGGATGTTTAGGCGTATAGATAGTCTCTTCTTATAACACTAGTATTGTCTATATATGTATATGTAGTGAAACCAAACCTTACCTTTTAAAAGGATAAGATATTTAAGCTAAAGATTCACGAGTAATCAAGTTGTTCGATAATTAATATTTTGACTGTTCAACTTATTTTGATTTTTCTGGCATATGAGCAAGGAATATAAGAGATGCATGAAAATAACAAGTTGTAAAGATACATAGTTTAGATCACATGAACTGAGAATTGACATATTTCATCATTTCATAAGAACTTTAAAATCCTCACACACCATGCTTGTTGGGATTGAAACATCATGTACGGTAGAACTAGAGGCGCTGGGATTGAAACATCAACAACTAAATGCTTGTTGGGCCACTACTTTTGGATGATCATTTTATCGCTACTTAAAGCACAAGTAAGAAATCTCATCATCTTAAAATAATCTAATTTTCAGTGTAGCCGACGAGGCACAAGGCACCGCGGAGGCGCTGGAAAGCACCCCCATGAGCAGCAAGGCAGCATACGCCGCTCAGGCACGTGCCTCCAAGCGCCTCACGCGAGGCGTGAGGCCCACGTGAGGCAGCACCCAATGATTAATTTGCGTCGGGTGTCCTTGGAAGCTTTTTCTGGGTAATTGGGTATGCTTTTTTGAGTTTGTTATGAATATAATGGATTATTAGATATTAGTTGTTAGATTAGTTAAGATATGAGAAGTTGTTAGATCAATGAAAATATGAGAGGTGGTCTATGACCATATATATTTACATGTAGAACTCATTAATGATTATGCCAATAAATTATTTCCTTTTGATTATCTTTATGATATCAGAGCATAGAAAATAATCAAGAGGAAACCTAAAAAAACCTAGCCGCTGCCCCATTTTTCCTCGATCCCCTATCAACCTCGTCTTCCCTCCCCCTCCCCTCGATCCCCATCGCCTGCCTTCAATAACCCTCCAGCCCCCCTCGATCCCTCTCCGGACCACCATCCCCTTCCAGCAATCCTCGACGACCCTCGATCTCCCTTCAGCCACCCAAGACGGCCATCACCAACCCTATCAACCCCTCCCCTCCCATCCAGAACCTTCGATCTCCCTCCAGCCTTTCGAAACACCGTTTCGACCCCTCTAGCAGCTTCGATCTCCATCAAGCCCACCTCCAGCAGCTTCGACCCCCTCCATCCCACCTCTGTGATCTCCCTCCAGCCACCACCAGCAGCTTCGACCCCTTCCAAGCCCCCTCTGCCCTTTGACTACAGCCCACTCGATCTCCCTTCCTCGAGCTCTGGATCTCCCCCACAACCCTCTCGAAATCATGTCTGGAGCTGGACCGGCCTCGATTTTTTGTTGATCTGGATCTCGAAATCATGCTCTGGATCTAGTTTTTTTATTTGTTTGCCTCCCCTGTTATGCAATTTTGTTGATTGTCTAATGGTCTCTAGCTTTAGATCAGCCATTTTGAGAGTGGATTGTGAACCGCCGCCTCCGTCTGGATTTTGTTGCTTTTGTTGATTGTGTATCTTATTCTCGCTCTCTCGTGATTTACCTATTCACTATTTATCATGCATTCTGATTTGGTCTCAATTATTGCTTGTGCTCGTGGTCCCCGAACTCATGGTCGTGGCTATGCCAGCCTTTATTGTTCTTATTACGGCGACACTAATTATCGTGTAAATTGGTGTTGGGAGAAGCATGGCTACCGTGATGATACATCTACAGCTCGCCAGACATCCATACCGGTTGCTATTGTCCGATCTTTCTCTTCTGCCGGTAATTTACTTTTATCCAGTGCTGAGTGGGGCCAGTTGCGTCATATCATCTCCTCTGTAGCTCCTGCTAACCTTTTCTCCATCAGGCATATCGTTTCTTTCTCATTCTAATTCGTGAGTCGCTGATTCCGGCGCCTCACATCACATGTTTCGTGATGGACCGTCTGATCTTGCTTCTAGTCCTCACAAGTTGATTTCCATGGCTGATGGTAATATCACACCTGATTCTGGCTCTGCTGATTTATCACTTATTTCATTTTTACACCTAAAAATGCTTTAATTGTGCCATCTTTAAAACAAAACTTGCTTTCTATTCGTCAGCTTACAAATGATTATAACTGCTCCGTAACATTTTATCCATCTCACTTTGTGATACAGGAATTCTGACGAAACAGCGGATTGGTGGGGGCATGAACAGAATGGATCGTACTACGTTGATTACCTTCTCAGTACGCCTTCAGCTATTTCTATTATCCAGTGGCATTGCCGACTTGTTCATTCTCCTCTTTTTTTCTTTACGTAATATGCTGCTTTCTTTTGAATTATCAGAGTTCAGTCGTGAATTCTGTATTCTTGATAAACACTATCGCTTCTCTTTTTCTCCAGTTAATAAAAGATATAATTTACCCTTTGCGTTAGTGCACTCTGATATTTGGGGTCCGTTTAAAATTCTTAGTGTGTTTGGTTAATAGATATTTTGTGATTTTTATCGTTGATCATTCACGTATGATTTTGTTGTATGTTCTGCGTAATAGGCCTGAACTTTTACCTTTAAAATCTTCGTAGCTGAGATTACTAATCAATTTGGTGTTTCGGTAAAGGTTTTTCATTTAGATAATACTAAAGAGTATATTAGCACGGAGTTTAATGCATTTTGTCAGACCCAGGGTATATTGCATCAAACTTCATGTTATACTCGGCAAAATGGGATTGCTGAACAGAAGAATTGACATTTGCTTGAGATAGCTCGTTCTCTTGTTTTGCATATGTATGTCCCTAAACGATTGTGGAATTTTGCGGTCTTAGCTGTCCGTGTTTATATCAATCGCATGTCTTCTCCGGTTCTAGGCAATCATTCTCCTTTCTCTATTTTGTTTCCACAGGGCAGCCCTTTTCTTGTTTCTTCTAAAGTGTTTGGTTGTATATGCTATCCTTATATACTAGGTCCTTATGTAGACAAAGCTAGATCTTCGAACTACCCGTATGGTGTTTGTAGGTTACTCATGATCCTAGAAAGGGTATGTTTGCTTTGATCCTGCCTCATCTAAAGTTTGTATTTCATGTGATATGACATTTTTAGAAGATCAAGCCTATTTTCCACCAACTGTTAAGAAGCCACTCTTATTATTCATGTTCCCCATCTATCTTCCCCAGAGCTTGATTCGTCTGTTCAACCTGGACGACCTGTTTTTAATCCTGTAGCCCCTTTTCCGCAAGTGTATCATCGTTGTAACAAAGTTGTCCTACCCTCGCACTGCTATTTCTTCCAACGATTCTTCTACAGGTACTTCTATGTCTACTGTTCTTGATTCTCTACCGCCGTTGTCTTCAGAAGATCTTTCTCTTCCTCTTGTTTTACGCAAGGGTAAGCGTTACTGTACTACCGTACATCCGATTTCTAAGTTTGTTTCCTATCATAAACTGCCACTATCTTCTCGTCAGTTTGTTTCTTTCTTGTCTGCCATCACTCTTTCTTTCTCTGTTCAAGAACCTCTTCAGCATTTATGTTGGCATACAACTATATTAGAGAAGATTGCCGCACTGCTCTCTAATCAAACTTGGAAATTGGTACCACCGTCTTCAGATAAGAAGGTTGTCGGCTATAGATGGGTCTTTGCTGTCAAGTATAATCCTGATGGAACGATTGACCGTCTCAAAGCTCGATTAGTGGCCAAAGGTTTTACTCGGCAGTATGAGTTGGATTATGTTGAGACTTTTTCGTCACTTGCCAAATTGAACTTGGTTCGTGTTCTTATATTTTTGGTTGTTTCTAAGGCATGTCCACTTCATCAGCTTGATGTGAATAATGCATTTCTTAACGGCGATCTTTCAAAAACTATTTATATGCAGCGGCCTCCTGTCTTTGAGCGACCGGGGGAGTATGGTTTGTCTTCTACATAAATCGTTCTACGGCTTGAAGTACCGCGTGCCTGGTTTGAAAAGTTTAGTACAGTTTTACGAATGATTATCTTGAAACGCAGTCGCGCCGACACATCTCTCTTTACACATAATCGTCCTCATGGCAGGGAATTGTGCTAGTATATGTTGATGACATTATCATTACTGGAGATGATTCTGCTGGAATCTCTGCTGGCACACCAAACACTTCGCTACAAAGCGGGCAATCTCCCTTTTCATGCCTTTCCATCAGAAATGCTGTCGTAGATCACGGTACATTTTCGTGCCTCCTGAATGTACGAAATATACGGAACTGTGCGTTTCTTTCATAACTTCTTCACGAATGTCTCATTTCGGCACACACAAACGGCTACCATACTAAGTGATAATCTAGGGTTTTTTTATGTTAAGTAATTCAAAAATAGATTGGAAATTGTCATGGCAAGAAGCTTGGAGAAGCATGTGACCTTGGGTTACTTAAATATTTCCTTGGAATTGAAGTGTCACGAAACTCTGGTAGATTACAACTTTCTCAGTGCAAAATGCCCTTAATTTTCTATCTGAGACAAGATTTCTGAGATATAGACTAGCAAACACTCCTATGGATTACTCAGTCAAGCTATCTCGAATGAGCTCTCCCTCGGATTCTCCATTCTTGACCCTGGACGATATCGACGTCTAGTTTGGAAGCTTATTTACCTCGCCATCACTCGTCCTCACATTACCTTTGCCATTAGTACAGTGAGCCAGTATATGTAGAATCCTTTGACCTCTCATCTTAAGGCAGTTGAGTATATTCTCTGATAAATCAAAGGTTCTCCAGGACATGTCCTTTACAAACCATCATCTACGTTATCGCTCATAGCCTTTGCGGATGCTGACTTTGCTGGATCTATTGATGATCGTCGTTTCACTGGTGGCTACTGTGTATTTTTGGGAGGAAACTTGGTTACATGGAGGAGTAAGAAGCAAAATGTAGAGACGCATTCTTTTGCCGAGGCTTAGTATAGATCTATGGCGCATACAATTGCTGAGTTGGTATGGCTTACCTTTCTTTTGACAGATTTTGGGGTTACTTCTTCTCTTCCGACTACTCTTCTGTGATAACAAGGCCGCGCTCCACATTGCTGAGAATCCAGTTTTTCATGAGCCGACCAAGCATATCGAAATAGATTGCCATTTCATTCGTGACAAGGTGACAGATAATGTGGTTGCAGTCCAACATGTTTTCTTTTCGACTCAACTAGCAGATATTCTCACCAAAACTCTTTCTCAACCGGTTTTCGCTCGTCTTCTGTCTAAACTTGGCATGATTGATATCTACGCTCTAGTTTGGGGGGGGAGTGTTACGAATATAATGGATTGTTAGATAATAGTTGTTAGATTAGTTAAGATATGAGAAGTTAGATCGGTTAAGATATGAGAGGTGGTCTATGACTCTATATTTGCATGTAGAACTCATTAATGATTATACCAATAAATTATTTCCTTTTGATTATCTTCATGGTTCAATGACCTAATACCCAAAGCCCAAAAGAACCAAAGCCATGTTGTAGGATTTTCCCCGTCAACCCAAGAGAATTTCCCCTATTTCGATCCCAACTCGCAGCAGCTGCTCCAGTTTGAAGTCGTAGTCGATCTCTTCTCATCATCTTTGAATATGTTTTGTTGTAAGTTCTCTTCCTCTTCTCCTCATGTTTTTCCGTCACCTATTATTTTTTGGTCATCTTCTTACGAAACCTAAGAGAGAAATGATGTATTTTGAAAAAAATTGATAAATAAATGAAAACGAATAAGTCATATGTATAACTTAAAGAGTGATTCATCTTTTTCTTTTTGCAAGAATATCAAATTATAATATGCAAACATGCAATTAATTCATTCATTTTTTGCTATGTTTGCAAAAAAGAAGAGGAACAAGGAGTTAGCGACTTAAAATGAAATTTAGGGATAAAAATAAATGAAAATTTTGTCGAGAGTGAACTTGGAAGAGTAGTGATCAAGTGTAACATGTGTTAATGCACTGTATTTTGATCCTTATAAACAACTTGTACGTCTCACACTCAGGCGCGCGCTTCGGGCGCGCGCCTTGATCCTTAGGCAAATTGCACCCTTTGCGCCTCACAGCGTGCCTCGTGCATTGACTGCACTGCTAATTTTTTTTTTCTTTTTATTATTAAACTATCACTCTCTTTGTTTTCTTTCTTTTCACAAAAGTTGAGAATTCAATAGAGAGAAACTTTAGATCATTGAACTTAATAGTTCCGAGATATTTAAGATATGATTAAATTTTACAAAGCAGCGTTGAACTTTTAGAGTTTTTGCGATAGCACCGTTGAACTTTAAAAATGCGATGGACCCCCCACTAAACTGGCGATTTTAAATGCTAGTGTCTTTAACTTGTTTAAGCCATAAATGGAGTAAATGAAAATAACCATGTACATGGATTAAATAGCCCCATAATAAACGAATATGGATTTTTTTGACAAAAATACCATTCATGTTTTTTGACAGAATTCTCTCTTAGGTGGTTCATAGCATGTTTATAGTTCCATGGTGCTAAAAAAAACTCGAGTTCAGTGGTGGTTTGTAAAATTTACTTTTAAGATATTGACCACTCATGCTAAATACTTGACAGCTTAGATCATTCCAAATAATATAATAATTTGATTCTTGAACTAAGATGGAGAGCTTGTGTAAATCAATTTGTTTGTGACCAAACTTTGAGCTTCCAAAAAGAATATGATGTTGAGCTTCTCAAATTGATAATGGAGATGCAAGATAAGATCCATCTAAACTTAAGGCAAAAGTTTAAGAGTGATGAAAATGCGAGTGTGGAAAGTCTAATCACTTACGAGTTGCCTCTCTATTGCAGATGGCACACGAAGGAGACATATATGAAGCGGAAGTGATTGGTGAGATAGCTAATAACCTTACAAGAGTTAATTTGGTTTGATTAGCTAACTGTTCGTGTGATGAAACTAGTTGAATGGTGCTAATTCATACATTTAGTCCTTATACTTTATAGTTTGAAAGTTTTAAAATTCCTAACCAAAGGAGAACAAAGTCTTGGAATTTATAGAAATCTAAAATTCTTTGTAAGAAGGATTTAGGTGGCAAGGTCAAATCATTTCGGTGTATCTTCATGTACTTTTGTTGCAATCTATATATTGCTTTTATATAAAAAGAATCTTAATTCAATTGTGCCGGTCTAATATATATTTTTGGTTGAACGATTTGTAGAGTGCCACATATGTACATATTTCTTTTTATCTTTTCATAAAATATATTGGTATTGGAAAACTGTTCTCTTCTCTTTCACCCTTCTCTCTCTTCCCTCACATTTATATTATGAATACATCCAAATATTTATTTTTTCTTTTTTCAGATTTTCATATCTTAACCATAAATATTAAATGACACACTGGACTTCCATGAGAATTATTGTTTATCTATTTATGCTAAATCTCTTAAATATTCTTATATACTATACTGTATTAAATCTCAGCCGATCTTGATTCAAGATGGCCGATTCCGATAAAAAAAATGGTCATCCAAGTTTTGGCATATATTTTAAATCGTAATATTGGATTCACCATAACAATGTTATCAAACACATATTTGTTCTCTATTGGTTTGGCTTCACGTATAATACATAAGCGAATTATACATCGTATAATCATAGTATGCGGAATTGCACAGATGTAGACTTTAATATGTCTGTGTATAGGAAAACCTAGTAAAATGATAAAATAGAGGAAACTATGTTGATGGGATGTTCTATGCATGTTTAGCATATGACCAAGACCTCTTGATACCATTTGATTCGGTTTTTAGCCAAAAATATTTAAGCACAATTTAACCGGCCTTTTAAAATATTCTTTACAACATTCTTCACCAATCGATTATCGTGGCTTTAGTAATAGGTTTATTATTAATGAGTTCGTGCGTTTATTAATAGGTTTGTTTACTAATGTAGTATTGGTTTATTTGACATTATTAATTACTTTACAATGTAAAAAATGTTTATATTATCTTCACAACCAGGGGTGGGGCGGAGACAGGGATTAATAGTTGGGGGGTCAGGACAAAAATTATATTATATACGGCAAAGCTCTTCAAAATATTAAGTTTGAATGTTAATCAATTGCATATAAATGTTATACATAGTCCATATTATTGAAATACTCGATGTTCACAGGAAAAAGCAGCCAGTTAATCACAATCTTAATCGAAAAGAAAAATCAATTGTAATCAGGATTAACAATCTTCTCTCAAGTCTTAACTTAGCTTATTTAAAAATTGAGAGATCCAAAAATTTTAAAACCCACATTTAACGTATTTGTTCTCATAACTTTCGTGTAAAAGAGAAAATTAGTCTAGATTCTAGACTCTAGAAATGCAATACTTATAAAATCGACATATTTTTTTGTCATTCATTTAATTATGTGTATCTCGTCTCATATTCATGTTTTGTGTAGAAGACTTGTTTTCTATGTAAAATATGAGAATAAACACAACAAATTAAAAAAAAGAATATTTGAAGTATTAGTCTTAACCAGTCCAAATATTTTTACCATTAAAATTAAAAAATCCAATGAAAATGAGTACTTTAAAACAAGTAAATTTTGAAGAGAACATAAAACAATGAAAAGATAACAAGGGGTTAAATGTAAATATGAAATCTATAGGGGATTCAAGAGAATTTTTCTTAGTAAATTATGAAAAAATGAAAATGTTGGCTTAGGAAATTGAACTCTGATCTACCCTTCATATTTCCAAGTATCAACCAACAAATCAATTCAAATTGTCTTGAGAAATAGGTACAATATAATAAATATTTTATATATACACTTTATTATATATTGATATATAATAGGATTTCAAATTTTGTGGGGGGCCCGGGCCCCAGCCCGCCCCTGGCTCCGCCCATGCTCACAACATATATAAGAAAGCACCTAGAATCATGAATTACTTTAAAAAAAAATTAAAATTGTTTCTATTTATTTTTACCAATTAGTTAAACATTATACTAATTTTTAGAAATCCATATAATAAACAAAAAAAAGATATTTCAATATAAGATGACCAATATAGCAAAGATGGCCGATTCCATCTCATAAAATGTTTGACTGATAGTGGTACCAGTACCAAAGTTTTGAATCTTGACTACAACTTTATTTCTCTAGCCTAGATTTCAGATAAAGTTATAGTCCAGTTTGAAAGTTCTAAATTTTTTATTCCCGTTAACTCTAGTAAACCTTTGACTACATCACTTGCATGGTTGCATACGAGTATGTTCTTTGTTAGTCCTATCTATAAGAGGAGAGGACATGAATAACATAACCTATACCATCGTTTCCTTAGGCCACTGGCCATGCACCGGAAGTCTTTGGTTAAATACTAGTATGTTAGCAACAAATTCAATACTGTTCCGGATTCATATGTTTTTGTTTCATTGCATATTCCTAGACAATGATTTATATAATCAATGATGATAGATTGTGTCCAATGTCCTGCTGTTGTTGGAAAAATTGCACTATTGGTTGGCTATAAAAGGTAGAGATTGTGTATCAGACAGGTTTAAATAGTATCTCGTCAATGTATGCAACTAGTCAATTCCTTTACTATTTATAAATTTATGGTCATTGATGGTGGTAAAATTGCATTGTTTTAATCATAGATATAGAATGCTATAATGACATCTGTTTGAGAATTGTTAGTCTCAAAGACCAAAATAACATTAATGTTATTATGATGTCCTATTTTCATATCATAAATGTGGATTAGCTAGCATACAAAGTTCTCTTTTTCTGGAGAATACCATATACATCTGAGAAGTTACATGAAGTTCCGGGGATTTAGGCTATATCGGCAATTGTATCTCTTTGCTATCATTCAAGAGGTGTGATTTAAATTATGCTTTACAAATTACAGCAAATAAATAAACATTCAACAAGCTCTAATAATTCATGATTTTTTCATGCACCAGCTTGCATGATTGGATAGTATCATAGTAATTTATGAAAATAACTAACCATTTGTTAATAGCCACCTAATCCTTTACAAATGATAGTGCAGTTAAATACTAGGAAGATATCCGGGACCAATATAAAAAAGACTTATCTTTTCTATTATCTCTAATGTACATTGGAGAATTAAAAACATAAATAAAGAAAAGAAAAAACAAACGCTGACCTTATACCATCTAAGCGTGTGTTTGAATCATGAAGTTGGTACTACAACGCATTTCCAACTACTTCAGTTGGATTTGCATTAAAATGTTTGTTGGGTTGCAACTCAAATTTTAAATCCATGTGTTGGATAATCAATGTTTGGTTTGCTTGATTTGTTCTTCCAGAATCTTCTCATTTTGGTAAATATTATCTTTCCATGACAATCTTAATCTTAATCTCTACAAAAGTTAATCACTAACGATCTAAAAATATATCGCAGCCCATCACAACAGTAAAGTAATAATAGCAAGTTAGATAGTTCAATGAATAAATATAATAGATGGTTATTTTAAAAAATAAAATATATATAGTTATTAAATAATCAGTGTTTGCATGTGGAGAGTTTCTTTCCCTTCATTTCCCCATGGTCAGACAAAATATCTCGAACCCAATGCGCTGGTACGTAGAGCTGACCATAATTAAGTGAGATAATTGTGTAGTTAGAAAGTTTGGGGTTTAAGAGTGATATGTCACTTTAACTCACATTCCAACTGCTGCTGTTGGAACTGTGCTTAATTTGAGCATAGTGCCAACTGCAGCCACCTCAGCATTTTTGTTACTGCAACTCCATCGATGTGGAGCAACAACAGAGAACCAAACAACAGATTTTATTCTTTTGCGTGGTAGGGGCCACATGCTGCTCCAACACACAACCAAACACGCCCTAGTATACTTTCCAACTGCTTAACTCTCTGTTACTATTATAAGTTATAACATAAATAATATACCCTGTAATCTATTGTTTTGAAGAAATTGCTTGCAATTAGTAGGCATTTCTAGTCAATCTACAATATAGGTTTGTTCTGATTTGCAGTTTCTGAATACCAATCACAGTCTGTACAATGCTGTTGTAAAAGCTGAGCAGGAAGGTTTCCTGGGAACGGAGGCTCATAGGGCTGCACATGCCTTGCGCACCGACTTTGAAAAAGGAGGGATTCATCTTTCTGCAGGTGTGCTTATTGTCTGTACTAAATCCTTGTGTTATATGTATTCACTTGCACACCATATACTTACATGTCTCTATCCTTGTGTTTACATATGCACTTTCACACCATATACATGTCTGATTCTTACGTTGGATGTTGCAGAAAAGATGGATAGAGTTAACCAGTTAAATACTGAGATTGTTCAGCTTGGGCGGCAGTACGTATCAAACATTCATCTTTCTTTATTACTATATTTTATTGTTTCTGATGCTTGGGTCTTTCACTGATTACCCATGCTTTGTATTTCTCATTGAATGCTTGGAACGGCCTAACTAAGAGTTTGTATAAAAAAAAACCACTATATCATATGTTTATGCACACCTTTCTGTCCACGAATGCATTACCATATGAATCATCAATAATCGAACTTTAGCCAAACCGATGTTATTGAGCTGTGATTTGATCTACTGGCTATGCAAAATGTTGTGATAGTCTTTTAGGATCATTTCTTGTTATATTTCCAAGCCCAAATGAGGATGTTATGTAGAATCTGCACAAAATTGCTTGTGCATATTTAGTGAGCAACGGCTGTTTGCTTAGCGTCCTTCTCAATAGATTCATTGTTTAGACGCTACGTTGGTGCAAGTGGGCAGAAGTTTGGAAGGATGTATAATTCGGCCTTGAATATGGTGGAAAATTGGGAATTCTTGTGCAGTTGGAGAGTGGTGAACTATTCCATGTGATGGAGATTAGAGTAGCTGCATGGAATACACGAAAGGTAATTGGATGAGGATTGAGTTGCTTTACCACAATAACAAGAATGATCCATATAGCTGGCAGAAAACTAGTGCGAATTTGAGAGATTTATGGAGATTGAAAATGTAGAATATAAACTTTTGTATAAAGGAGAAGAGAACTGAAGCAGACTTATAGATAATAATATTTAATCTTGAGAGTTATTGCAAAGTAAAGACTTGGAGGTTGAATAAGCTTATGCTAAGAAAAGAGGCACCTTATTTTGTTGGTGCTCAGGGACCCCAAGTTGGAATGCGCAGGCGATGTTGAGAGTATATATTGAGCTGATTCAAAATACCATAAGGAGAAAAATATTGATAGGAGTGATGCAAAACTTATAGAAAAGAGATATCTCCGTCCTATTCGCTCAAACTTCAATACTGAAAATTTGCAATCATAGTCGTTTAGCCTGGGAGAGATCCCTTTTATTTCTATTGACTTTTATTGATGGATTGCGATGCTTACATGTTAAAATTGTTTTCTTTTTCCCGCTCCCTGTCATCTTTCTTAGAAAGCAGAGGACTCTTCTTCTCCTTGATCTCTCTAATTTCTGGAATAAATCTCTCAGAGCCTTGGTGATTAACATTGTTTCTCTCATTAAGATTTATATTTAACTCGTTTCTTTTTTCTGCAAGATTAGGTTTCCTGCATGTAGTGGAATTCTATCTTTAAAAGGAAACAAATCCTCTAGCTTCGGTTTCAAATCTTACTCAAAGTTAGTAAAATTGATGACCCGAAGATGTCTTCCCACATATCTACCCTTGACTTAAAGGCGCCTGAGAAATATTCGTGCATACGTCCCCAATCTAGGAAATGAGCTTGTTGATTGCTGGATGATTAGGAAGATGATATTATATGTCTGTTCATCCTTTAAGATGTTTTTGTGGCTATTAATTCTGACATAATGCTGATGGAGTTAAAAAATTAACTCCCAAAAGACATATATATAAATACTTATATAGTGTTCGACAATAAATACTTGTACATTATTTAATTGAAAGAAATACGT
The DNA here is from genome assembly GCA_030015575.1 of Agapanthus africanus. NCBI lineage: Eukaryota > Viridiplantae > Streptophyta > Magnoliopsida > Asparagales > Amaryllidaceae > Agapanthus > Agapanthus africanus. The sequence continues at coordinate 46,184,325 of CM057345.1, read as the reverse complement.
CAATGATCAAGAACTTGATCTAGTTACACCTAAAATTGATGTAAATATACATCATGAACAAGTTCGAGACTTATATAGAAGAGGGGACCCACATGTGGACCCCTCCCGCTGTCGGGACCCCCTCCCGTTGTCGGGTAGTTTTGGGGTGTCCCGAACCTATTTGGCATCGTGACTCTTAAAATAAGACAATACATCCTATTTTTAAGGATGAGTGGGGGTTATTCCACCCCACTCGTCCTAAGAACGTGGAGGAGTGGTGTTTAACCACTCCAATTCCTAGAGAAGTATAAATACTTCTCATTCAACAGGATTAAAGATGAGACATTTTTTTGGCTAAGGAAATTCTAGAGAGAATTCCATAGCGCTCTCGGTTGGGAAGAAGGAAAAAAGAAAGGAGGTGATAAATGGAGGAATGGAATTCCATTCCTCCATCAATTTAATATTCTCTCCCTCTCTTTCTATGGTCTTCTATCAGACTGGATCAAGGATATGCCTTTGATCCATAGAAACTTTTAGTTTCTGCCTCAATAGTCATGGTGTTGACTTCATCTATCTTGATGAAGAAGATGAAGATGAAAGACCCTTCAAAACATATATTCCCATGATCTTGACAAAATTGGACAGAACTTAGGACATGAGTCATCTCATGTCCTGCATAAATAGAAATAGGTCACTCTATTTCTATTACATATTTACGAGGAATGAGAATAAACTCATTCCTGTTCATGGACAAAACAAAAGTCATGGATTGAAATCCGTATGAATTTCTAATAAATGCATATATAAATGAATAGAAATCCTATTCTTCTGATGGAGATATAAAAATTATCTCTTTAATGGAATCCAGGGTGTTCAAACACACTGTATTCATTCTTAGAATATGTTATCTTCATGTTCTTCTTTGAACACAAAAACATGTGTTCATATTGCACATTAAATTATAAAATGATGAGAATACATCATTTTTATGTGCTGCATGGAATTCAATACATGAATTTCCGTATTTGATCAAGTTTTATAAAGAAACTTCATTTCCTTGGCTAAAACAAGCCAAGAGAGCCAAAATAGGCTCTCCGTGCACCATCGAGACCCCTCCCAATAAGCGTCGACACCCCGTCCTGAACTCGGGAGATTCCCATTTCATGCTCAAACATGCTTCATGCATGTTTGTTCTACAGGAATGGTGGCCTCCACTTAAAGAGCCCCCATTTCCTTCTTTTTTTTATCAGGTGGCTCCCATATTGGGTAGTGCCCACGCATATATGTCCAACTTGACATTAAAATACCCCCAAACACAACTTTAAGCTTTTAAACAATGCTTATACATGTATTTACATTCTTTTGTACAAAATTGATGTAATTTACATTCATTATGTATACAAATATGAATATTAGGAATAAAATTCTATTCATTTTTGTCTTTCTTTTATTTGCAAATATCTGGTTGCTTATATTCAATGTCTATTAGTTTGATGTGATTTAACTTAGGCTAACATGGTATCATGTCTAAGCTTTTCTTGAGATTATAGGGTATAATTAATGATGCGTGCTTGCATTATCGGAAGTTTCGAACCTCAGGCTTTTTGGTAAATATTCAATAAATAAATTTGTTTTGTTTATGCTCTATGTCCACTTTGCTAAGAGGTCTTTATAGAGGGTAAACAAAAATGGTAACTCCGACGGGGACATCGACTTCTCCTTAGCCTTCGTTAAATCACATCAACATGTGCGTTTTTCCCCAGATATCCAGAACCTCTGGTAGACGGAACACAGTATATATTTGTACTAATCAAAGGTCTTTCAAGCTGGCTTCACAACTTGAAATGGCTATGCATAATATTTTGAGCGTAAGAACCATCTAACGGTCTGGGTCCTCTCTATCTGAATGATTTCTAATGCCAAGATCGTTTTTTCCTTTTCAGGATCATACTAATGGCATTGACCAATAAAACAACCCATCACCTGACCGCGGCAGCCAAAATTGCTCGAACCATGTTCGTTATCACTGGGGTCAACCCTCAATTCGTCATGTCCCCTGCGGGGCTCGCAGGGTATGACTTGGAGACGTGTCATTTTGGCACAATTAACCACTTTATGGCGCTGCAAGCCGGACATGAGAAAAAATTGTCGGTAAGGCAGAGACTTGGCCCACGACAAGCTAGCCCTCGGCGCCAACTGAAGCCCTCAGCATCACAGCCCAAAAGCCATCGACACCTGCTCAGGCAAGACAGGAAAAGAGGACGATCTTTAAACCAGGCCCTTACTAATATCCCCACATCTTCTAAGAGGGTTACCCGACTAGTTCGGAACGGAAAGGTGTTTCTTAATGACACCACCACAATTTACAAGGGGCAACCAGTTGCGGTGCCTGCTCCATGTGTTGGAACAAAACGAAAGTCGGTGTTTGAACTACTTTCTTTCCCTAAGGGGCCTCAGCAGGTTCCCGAGAAAACGAGGGTGTCATTCTCAAGGCGGCCTGCTTCGCTGCTCCTTCCAACCAGAAGAAGATTGTGACTTCTCGCAATGCGAGAAGGAGGGCCGCTAAAGAGGCCCATAATGAAAACATGAATCCTATTCCTCAACACTGACAGGTCCTTGTGTTACCTGTCAAAAATTCATTTGCACCGTTGCAGAGGCAGCAGTTGCAATCTCGATGGAACGACTTCCTTGCCGGGCCGTCCTGTGGCTTGGGAAACACAAATAAGAGGACATACAAGGCCTGCAAAGAGGTGAGAGCCCTTCAAAGAACCGTCCCTCCCAGGTCTTTTATCGTAAGAAAAACCAGATACTGAACAATCTGGCTAGTGAGGCTCATGTAGCCGCTCGTAAGGAGCAAAGCCCAACTCTTGACTACACATATCACGATTCGGCTTAGATTCATTTTAAACGAAGGAATCTTAAGTCATAGGCCGGCTTCATCTGTTAGTGCAGTAAGAAATTCATTGGCTAGTTCGATGCCGCAATCCCCAACTCGATGCATACCTGCCGAATGGTTGATTCGAGTAATCCGAATGACCCACATGCTGATTGGCGTGAAGGTCCGTCAGCTGGCGCAAGGAGTCAGGATAATCACACTCAAACAGAGGGCGCGACAAATCTTGATCCTTTGAATCCTCCTAATGTACAGGAGATTCCACCAGGCAATGGAGGAGACAATCCTCCGCAGAATCAAGAGCATTTCATACATGAAGATGAGGTCCACAACAATATGGACGAGAACGTTCCACCAAGGGAACGAGATCGTCAATCGATGAAATGCGGGAGCAGATGGCCAATTTAACGACTATGATCCAAATTCAAACATTGGTAGAAACTCGAAGGCAAAACCCGCCACTTGAAAGGGTGGAACAAGACGCAGCACTGCAAAACTTGGCTACCAGAGCGCCGAGAGGAGATCAAGCTCCCACTCCTCAACATGTACCGGTGACAGATAGGAAGACTGCCCCACCTTTAAGAGAGGTTGATCGACCTTAAATAATAACAAGGCCGACAGCTACAGTAGTCGTAGCCAGTTGTAGCAACTCCTGATGCGAGTCTTTCAGCTTCAACGGTGGAGCCTTCATCTATTGCTAATATGGACGTTCCTACTTTACAGAAGCTCATTGCTGAAAAGATGACGCAGATGAATCAAGAAGCAACTGCGCCAGTAGCAAATCAGCCGTATCCAGATGATTACAACATGAACCTTGTCCTCCAAGGTATGTAATACCCTCGTTTCGTACACTATAATGGGATAGGGAACCCTGAACAACATTTGGCTCACTTCAAAGTCACATGTGGTGATTCTGTTAGGAATGATAAGCTTCTTTTAAGGCAATTCCCGAAGAGCCTGCACGACATTACCTTCGATCGGTTTGCCGAATTAGAACCCGGCTCAATAACGACATTCGGTCAGCTTGCCGAGAAGTTCAAACATAAGTTTGGCGGCAACGTTTCTGATAAAATGGCATTGGCTCAACTTTCGATGATGAATCCATCAAAAGGAGTCATTGCTTGACTTCCGCAGAAGTAGAGAACAACTAGCATTCGTTGTGACCCATCAATATCGGAGGAACAATTAGTTTAGTTCCTCAACAAAATTTTTGGAAGAGTTAAACTTTTCATGGTGTCTGTACCACACAAACATTCTCCACACTATTTGGACAGATCACAACTTTGGGTAATGCCGACCCAGGTTTATTTGAAGATTATTGGGTATCTCCGCAAGAAAAGACGGAGAGAATCCATAAGCTTCGCAACAAAAAAAAGGGAAGCAAGTCATGTCCCTGACGGTCAATGACCCTGGAGAATCTGCGAACTCAAAACCATTGCAAGCATCTTCTTAACAAGTAAAATCGTCAGAAGACAACCGGTCAAAGACCACTCTTGAAGAGAATGAATAGAAAATACTCATTTACAAAAGAATCAATTAGGCATATTTTCAATATGACCTTGAAAAATAGGTTGGGTCTTCCTAAAGACTAAGAAGCCTGAAGATGCCGATAAGAGAAATAACCCAAGATACTGTCCTTATCATCGAATGGTAAGTCACTCGATCGAAAATTTCTTCGTCTTCAAGAATTGGGTAGAGGAGCAGTATAAATTCGGGAACATAATCCTGGTAGATAAATTCAAAGTGGATGTCCCTACCGTACATAGTCATTGCATACATGCACTGAAGGTGAGACTATTTCGAAGGCAACTCAATCAAATGAAAATCCTTGAGAAATAGTCATCTCGAGGAAGTCCCAGAACTCCAAAAGAGATTAGAAAGAATGCCTGGGATTCCTCAGAAGAGAAAGGTGTCTGCACCAGCCCAGAGATAAGGCTTCGTCTGAAACAACCCGTCGAAAAGATAAGGGGAAAAAGTAAATCCGAGAACTGATGAGGATCCTATACCTAGCTTTATTAGCGCTCAACTTAATGAATAAGAGCGATTTAAAATGATAGAACTCCTTAAAACATATATTGATTTCTTTGTCTGGGCTTATTCTGAAATGCCAGCCGGAGATCGCGGTTCACAAACTTGCGATTGAACCAAGCAAGAAGCCGGTGAAACAAATGCGGCATAACATTAGGATTGAAGTTGAAAATGCCGTAATAAAAGAGGAGATGTTGATAGACGCTGACTTCATTTGTGAAGAACCTATCCCGATTGGATCTCTTCAATAGTCCCAGTCAAGAAGAAAAATGGATATATTAGAGTCTCCATTGATTTCAGGGACGTCAATAAAGCTTGTCCTAAAGACGACTTCCCGCTACCAGCCATAGAGTTGCTGATCAATAATAACTCAACATACGAGATATTTTCGTTCATGAACGACTACTCTGGTTATAACCAAATAAAGATGCACCGGACGACGAGAAGCAAACCGCCTTCAAGACTCCATGGGCGAGGGCCAAAATGAAAGGATCAACATACTTTATAAAACTTTCAGGAGTTGGTAGAGGCGATTGGCGTAAATACGTATTTACACCGTCATAAATACTACCAATCATACCCGCATGACGAGTTTTCAGCATGAAGCTTGCGCAAGGAGGGATTGCCGGTCGGTTGAGTAGCATCATCAGTCGTTCAACCCCGGCTCCTACACCTTCATCCACTTCACCTATTAAGTTCACTTAAACAGGGAATGAAAAAGGGTGAAACATGACTGATGGTATTACATGCCAAACAAATGCAAGAACAAGAGAGTTTATAAAACAACAGTACTTTACCTTCACGTCCGATCGACGTTGGAGGATGAATAGTGGAAAGAGGAGCTGCAGTCAGGATTGTCTCATGGCCCGTATCCATTTCCGTTAGCTTGTAGGCTTCCTTAATAGTCTTTCGATGCCGGGGGTCGCCTCAGTTTCCTGTTGTAGAGCCAAGGCTAATGAGGTTTCCTTGGGGACTACAGATGGAATTGGTTCGGCCACGACTGTTGAAGCTGTTGTGGTTGGTCTAGAAATGTCAGATAGCCTTTCTTCTAGACCAGTTCAGGTGGACATGAACTAGACCCAACACCACTTGAACTCCGTCCAGATCCGGTTGAAATGATCCCGAAAACTTTCGAGTTAACTCTCGGCTCGGTATCAAAAGATAATGCCTTAATAGGTAGGTCCGACTTAGCAGCATCTGTGAGCTTGGAATGTTCAATGGCCTCGGCCGTCTCCCGATCTTCTTGTGCTTTCTGAGCTGTTGAAAGAGTCGGGGATTTGTCACCTTTATGTTTTGTCCTGGCCTCCGCTTTAGACAAGAGTATGCAAGTTGTGTCAGTTTCCAACACGAGGTCATCGAGGTATGAAGATTTTTCATTTTTTCTTCTTGACCTTAGATTTGAATTGGGGCTTGAGTAAAGCTCGTCGCGTATCCGCTTCAAATTGAGGATCATCAACTTCTGGACATTGATAGACTCCTTGGTAACCAAGCAAAAGCCGTTCTGACGAAGTTTCAGCCGTTGTGGTTGTCGATGCCCCTGAAGGTTTTCCAGATACCTTCTTCTTCTTGGGCTCGGTAGTAACCAAGTCTTTCTCTTTATCAGTATTCTTAAGGGGTAAGGCAGCGGGAATCTCGACTTGTCTAGTATCCCCCCAGTTGGTTCGGCTATCATAGAGGATAGGACGTTAGCTTCATCGTCAGGGATGCAGTCATTCGCAAAATAGTCCCTGGGAGCTTCTTCTACAGTTGAGGGAATTTAAGCTTTAAGTCGAGGCAACGTCCTACGGACTGCAAATCAGAAAATAACAACATTTTCATATATATATATGTGTGTGTGTGTGTACAAGGACCGGCAGAATGTGATAGGATTCTATAATACTTACGTCTGACGGGCAATTTAGAAGCTGGTGAGGTCAAAGGTGTAGACCCGCATGAGGGTTCTGAAGCCTTTGAACGTGCCTTTTTGGTTGGAGGTGGTGGTATGTCTTCCCTAGCCACAGGATTATCCTTACCAGAAGTCTTCTATGATGAATCGGGCCCTCGTTGCTTCGAACTGGGGTGATAAGACGGTTCTTTAGTTTTGGGAGTCCTCTTTCTTCGAAGTGCGTGGCTTAGAAACCACCACCTTCTGCCTCATATGACCAACCTCCGAATCAACGAAGGTCGGTAGGGACGCCTGTGCAGAGTATCTTGTCTAAGAGGCTCCATCACCACCTCACCTGAGGGTCTTTCTCCTGCAAATGCCAATAGCAAATGTATATTAGTCAAAATAAATAACAAAATAAAATGCAAAAGAAAAAATATATACTGAGGCATCAATACCTGTCTTGATTGGAACATTGGCTTTCTCCACTACAGGTTTCGACCTGGGTACATCATTGGAATTCCACCATCGCTCCGCATCTTGAAGCCCTTGTTATAGGACAGACTCAGCGCCACTACTGTCAAGCTTCTTTTGATGTCGCCGACAGTCATTTAGCTTGAGTTGTACTTTAGCTTCAAAAGCCTGATTCTCAGCCGACATTCTGTCGTATATTCTCAATATGTTCAAAGATTGGGTAAATTCTCGCTTTATTTGTTCATTTGAAATATCAGGATATTGTAATCGCCGCCGAACTACAAAATCTTGAAAGCGTTTAGATAAAGCTCCAGTCATCCCGACGAGGTCAACATTCGGATCAGCATGCCTGAGGGCTCATACTATTTCCGGATCACCAACAAAATGCATAAGATTGGCCATAGAAAAAATAGCCGTTGGATTTAGTTGGCCTTGGAAGCCTGGCCCGTTTAAGGAATATACTCAAGTGTAGCCGCCATCGGACGCCTCAGAAAAGTTCTAGAAAAAGCAGGAACCATGATTGGTTGGTGCCTTGAACGCTCTCCAAATCGCGTGATTACATATAGGAAATTGGAAAAATAAACCTCATAGTAATCTCGCAAAGGCCGTATATATCCATGAGAGACCATTGGCACACGCGAGATTGCAGGAATAAAAAACTTAACCCCCGGACGACAATGCCGGAGTTCATACCAACGCTGTCCTAGGAGCTCCAGAGTTGCCGGCCTCTGCATCGGAGGAAAGTCATGAGGAAAATGTTGGTCCAGGCCTAATTGATGTCTGAGTCGATTCAGATAATAGGGTTCGAGACCTAAGAGGTTCTTCCTCCTGTAGGGGATCATCCTACACCGAATTAACATAAAAAAATTCAAGATAGCGCACCGCCACATGAGCTTTTAGCTTCTTGAAGGATTCGAAGTCTCTAGAGGAGTCCACATCCGTAGAAAAATCCTTTCCGATTAATCTTCGTCCAAAGAGATGTTAAGAACGGGAAAAGCGGAACACCCTTCTAGCATCTTACGAACCTCATTAGATGTGTTACGCATCGCAGAAGCTATGGTTAACATCGAAGACCAAGGATGCATATAAAATTCCTAAAGAGTGTTCCCCCATACATATTCTCTATATGTGTGCGCCTAAGAATGCATAGATATACTGCATTGGAGCATAAACAACAGTATGACCTGGCTGGCTGGCACCTAGGAACGTGTGTATGCTTCTGTGAATGTGGGCATATACATGTAACCTCATTGCATGCTTGCTCCCCTGCGCTATTTGTGAGGCCATTAGGAATACCTCTAGCCTAATAGTATTCTCGACAGGAAAGACGAAGTAGCACAGCCAGAGTGCTATAAAAACGCTTAAGAAAGTTTCTCTGTCAATTAATTCGTTAGGATAGAGTAAATGAAACCTTGTATCTGATAATTGGGAATTATTTGGTTTGTAGTCGTTGCCAGGGAGGGGATCAGAGTCCCTATTCATCTCTTCTGTCTGAGCTACCATTTTCAATCGCTGCTTTTCTTTTGGTTGGGAATTTCACCACCAGGAAATAGACGCTTGATGCTCAGGGGACGATCTGTGAACTTCAAATTCTCTGTGTCCAAGAAGTACTCTATCACGAGTTTAAGGAAACGTGCCTGTGGGGGACTTGGGGCTCACCGCACACGATCATATAATAAATGTTATATAAATTCACGCATTAGGGGTGGACGTAACATCGATAAGTTGGGTCGCATCCAAAAAGGAACTCCGGCGGATTACATTCGTCATAGATATCACTCGTGATTGGAAGCACAAAACAATCACAGACATCTAATAAAGTTATTCCAATCTCGTCCATCGCCGAGTACGCCGTGTTGGTTTGGGTGTCGAAATTCTCAAGGAAAGCCCTTAAATAATCCGCCACAGGTGCGTACGTGAAGAAAGCGTACATGAAGAAAAAGCAGTATATGCCTTCGTATATACCGACCGAACGAAGCTTCTCATATTCGAAATGATGTATATGCTTGGTCCACTGTATATAGCCGGGGAGAAAGTTAGGTACACTGTAGAATTTCAAGGCAGCTGATCAGCGCTCTTGCAATTCGCTTGCAATAAGACAGCCCATTAAATCGGGATACTTGAGAGGTTTGCGCATCAAATGGGGAGCTATCACAGCGAAACGTTCGACACAATCTTGGGTATGCAATAAACTACCAGACTTGTCAATCTCGGCCTTAGAAAGCTGTAAATTAGTGCACAAATCCAATTGGTCAGGAAAGAGACGGTCTTTATCGGCTATTGGCACTTCATATGGCTTTAAAATATGACAGCGTTCAAAATATCTACCCCAAGTCAAACGCCCTTGCCAGTAGAAAATTATGAAGCGTTGCCCTCCCTTCAGATTGGTGGACTTCGCCGTGGCACAAATTTCCTCCAAAAGAGCTTCATGAAGCTCATGAAGAGGAACTGCATCAGTACGGATCTAAAGATAAGGATCCTCGGGGCAATAAAGCCCTGCCGCTGCCGTAGCTTCCATGTCAATCGATACTGCAGGTGCTTGTATTTCCTCCGCTGCTTGAGAAGTGGTGTCGGCTGGAGCTGCTTTGTCTCTTTATGAACTGCAACATTTTCGGATGTGGACTGAGCCTCCTCGGTATCGGAAGCCTCGAAATCTAATGCTTCTCTTCTACTATATCCATGGGTGGAGTTCTCATTCGGATAAGTGTGAAGTCTTGTCCCTGGGGAGTAGGACTTGGCAGATTCTGGTTCTGAACGATCGTCTGCTGACCACACTTCAACCTGAACCGAAGAAGAGGGTTTGCTCTCAAGAGCAGAGATAGTGTTGTCGGCTGCGTTGCTAGAAGACATCCTAAACCGCGAGAATGCAAAGACACGTGTGTTAGAATTTAACACTATATATATATATATATATATATATATATATATAAGACTTCAAAATAAATTTGAAAGTCTGTATATTTTGATTATACTTAAAAGACTTTAAAAGTCTAACCAACCCTCTAAAAAGAGAATGGTTTGTTCTTTATCCATTTATTTTATGGAATGCAAGTTTGAAAAGATTATGAAGTTTATACTTGGTTAAAATTTGGCTAAGTATAGAACAAGGACCCTGACCAAGTAAAACTTGGTCAGATTGAAATTTGACCAAGTAAAACTTGGTTAGAACAGAGAGGTCCCGACCAAAATAAAGCTTGGTCAGGACCCCACAATTCAGCCATCGGGAGACCTCTCGAAGGCGTCGGGAGGCATCCCGAGATGATTAATTCATGGAAATTCAACAGAACTTCCTTAGGGAAACTCTTCCCTAGAGAATTTTTTTAAAGAATTTTGAGAAAATTTGACAGAATCCCCTCTGGATTTGTCAATTTCCAGAGGCTATTTCTAGCGAATGTAAAGAACAAGAATTTCTTCTTGTTCTTGATAGCTAGATGAACCCATAAGAGTTCATCACCCTCATAACTCGATTTCCAATGGAGATCGAGTCTGAATTGTCGGAGAAGTCTAAAAGACTTCTCTTTGTTCAACTTGAAAGCTTTGGTGATGGAGATCATCAAGCCTACCTTGGTGACGATGAAAGTGAAGCAAGGAAAATAAAGAAGAGGAAGCCTTAGAATTTTTCTTGAATTCTATTCAAAAAACAAAGAAAACCGATGGGTTTTCCTTTCTATCCTCTGTTTAAATAGAAGGGGAGCCGAAGAGGCGCTGGATCACTGCCCCATGTTCCCACGTGTTCCCCACACGGTCGAGCAAAAAGCTTGGGCCAGTGGGCATTTAGATTAAGTCTACCGATTTAATATATATATATTATATTATATATATATATATATATATATATATATATATATGCACCAATATGCAACAAAAGATATGCACAAAATTGTACATATCTATTTGTTGGGAAGCATTTGTTGGAGTTCAAAAATTAACTCCCAAAAGATAAATATATAAATACTTATATAGTATTTGACAATAAATACTTATACAGTATTTAATTGAAAGAAATAGGTTAAAAATCAAGAACTTGATCAAGTTAGACCTAAAATTGATGTAAATATACATCATGAATAAGTTCAAGACTTGTTCTATAGAAGAGGGGACCAACTATCCCGAACCATCGGGATCCTCTCCCGTTGTCGGGAGGCACAGTTTTGGGGTGTGCCGAGCCTATTTGGTATCACGACCCCTCTTAAAATAGACAGTACAACCTATTTTTAAGGGCGAGTGGGGTTATTCCACCCCCACCTTAAGAACGTGGGGGAGTGGTGTTTAACCACTCTCATTCCTATAGATATAGAAATATTTCTCATTCAATAGGATTAAAGAGGAGACATTTTTTGGCTAAGGAAATTCTAGAGAGAATTCCAGAGTGCTCTCGGTTGGAAAGAAGGAAAAGAGAAAGAATCAATTTAATGTTCTCTCCCTCTCTTTCTATGGTCTTGTATCAGATTGGACCAAGGATCTGCATTTGATCCATAGAAACTTTTAGTTTCTGCCTCAATAGCCATGGTGTCTCTCCTTCAAATAGATGAAGAAGATGGACTCTTCAAAACATGTATTTACACGTTCTTAACAAAATTGGACAGAACTTAGGACATAAGCCATCTTATGTCCCGCATAAAGAGAAATATGGCACCCTATTTCTATTACATATTTATGAGGAATGAGAATAAACTCATTCCTGTTTATGGACAAAACAGAAATCATGGATTGAAATCCCTATGAATTTCTAATAAATATATATATAAATGAATAGCAAATCCTATTCTTCTCATGGAGATATGAAAATTATCTCTTTAATGGAATCCGGTGTATTCAAACACATTGTATTCTTTCTTAGAACATGTTATCTTCATGTTCTTCTTTGAACGCAAAAACATGTGTTCATATTGTTGTAAAAATAGCACCAAAAGTACGCAGCGGATGATCGATACGCGTGAATCGAAACTAATGAAAAATATCAAACGCAACAACTATACAAAAACAATAAGTAATAAAAGAAAAACGCACCAAGCAATGAACACAAGATATTATCCAGGTTCGGTGAGCATTTGCATCTAATCCTGTAAACCGACGACGAATTGCTTCCATATTCAATGAAGAACTACAAGAGATAATTTCTGTCTTCTCGATCTCATCTAAATACAAAGAAATCTGTCTCAATACAAATCTCTCAATCTCTCCTCTCGGTCTCTCAATTAGCCGTAACCTTTCAAAAAGGCTAATTGTAGAATTAATTAGATTAATTCCTTGATGGATTCTCAAAGCCTTAGACCTCTAAAATCCCGCAGCCTTCACAGGCTCTGTTGATTTGTGGATTTTAATTCAACTAGGGATTTAACTAATTAACTATATATAGTAAGACTAAGAGGCTTGTTTTGGAGATAAGATTAGAAATTTAATCTAGAGATCAGTTTAAAATAGAGATAAGTTTGAGAATTTAATTAATTAGATTAATTAAATCTTCTCCAAATATATTTCTACTCAAAACCCTATAGCCGTCTCTTGCGCATGCATAGCCGCATGTATTGCATTCCGTACGTGCTGCACTTGCACGCACTATGCACGTACCTCCGAGTCATGGGCTTTTAGGCTCTTGATCTCAGGCTGCGAATTTGCAATCAATTTCAACAATCTCTATCTTTATTCAAATTCGCAAAATCTCTTCACTTCCATGAAAAAAACTTGGAATTCTGCAATTCGTCGTCTTTAACCTTTATCAAGCAATTAGGCAAATCAAGTTCAAGCAAAGCTTGGACTTAGAAACTTGGACCACCTTTATAAATGCGTCCGCCGGATTTTTATGAGTACCAATCTTCGCAAGCGAGATAACTTTTTTCTTGTTCTCCAAAAATAAATCTTTCATCTCGATATGCTTAGTTCTCAAACTACAAGCCTGATGATCCATCTAGTGCATCGCGCTCTGATTGTCGTAAAACGTCTTCGTGAAATCCTGCGGGACACCCATACCACCCATCAATTCATGCAAATATATAGCCTCATTGACAGCCTCCGTAGCAGCTATCAACTCTGCATCTGTCGTCGATAATGCGATAATGGACTGTAACGTCGATCTCCATAACATTGCGCTAGTACCCAACGTGAATACGCAACCCATCGTAGATCTCTGTCTGTCCTGTCACCAGTACAAACATCCTTACTGTCTCTGCTGAATAACAAGCCGAACCCCGTAGTACCCTTCAAGTACCTCCGAATCCATTTTACAGCCTGCCAATGCTCATTGATCGGATTAGCCATGTATCGGCTGACCATCCCTACTGCATGTGCAATGTCGGGGCGCGTGCAAACCATTGCATACATCAAACTGCCTACTGCAGTAGCATATGACACTCTAGACATGTACTCTCTGTCCGTATCAGACCCCGGTGATAACTTCGCTAAAAGCAAGAAGTGCGCCCCTAAAGGAGTAGACACGGGTTTTGCCTTCTCCATCCTATATCGAGCAAGAACTTTCTCGATATACTTTTTCTGTCGCGGACGCAACTCATCACGCTTCCTCTCCTTGAGAATCTCCATGCCAAGTATTTTCTTCGCAGCCCCAAAATCTTTCATCTTGGACTTCCGACTCAACTGTTGTTCAACTTGTGGACCTCTGACATGCTGCGTGATGCCACCAATATATTGTCCATGTAAGATAAAAGATAAATCCGGGATCTATCATCTTGTAGCCTCACATAAACGTATTGATCCTTAATATTCCTTATGTACCCAATCGCCAACATAAATTAATCAAATCGTTTGTACCACTGTCTTGGAGACTGCTTCAAACCATAAAGCGATTTCTTCAATTTATAAACATAGCCATTCTTGCCATCGACTACGAACCCTTCTGGCTGTGCATACAAATATCCTCCTCTAGATCACCGTGCAAGAAAGCAGTTTTGATATCAAGTTGCTCTAGCTCCAAATCATAAACCGCAACCATGGCTAACAAAACACGAATCGAAGTATATCGAACCACCGGGGAAAAGATCTCGTTATAGTCTTCACCTTTCCTCTGTGCAAAACCCTTAGCCATCAATCTCGCCTTGTATCTAATGTCATCTACCTCTGACAAACCTTCCTCAACTTTAAAGACCCACCTGCAGCCGATCACGTGCTTGCTCTCTGGTAGAGTAACTAAATCCCACGTATCATTCTGATGAAGAGACTCCATCTCATCCTCCATCGCAAATCTCTAACTAGGAACATCGGTAGACTGCACAACCTCTCTGTAACTGGACGGTTCCTCATGCTCAATTGTCAACGCATATGATGCTACGTTGTCGAAACCAACCGCGGTCATGTCCTCAAAATCAAGTCTGAACGGCGGACACCTAACACGCGTAGATCTCCGCCCCTCTGTAATTACTAGACCATCTGGCTCTATCGGACGCTCCGCCTGAATCTGAGTATCAATCATCTCATCTCTCCTCTTATCCTAAACCAGAACGTCGATCACCACCTCGTTTGGTGGCGTAACTGTTCTCTCTTCACCATCTGATTGAGTCTGTTTTCTATGAACCATCGCAGACTCATCGAATGTAATATGCCGGCTGATTACTATCTTCTGCGTCTCAGGACACCACAACATGTACCATTTGGTTTCACTTCCGCAACCGAATAGGACACATTTCCTAGCTCTCGGCTCTAGCTTATCGTTCCTTTGCTGAATATAAACTGGGCATCCAAATATATGAAGCCGCCTATAATCTTCAGCTTTCCCGGTCCACACTTTCTTAGGAATTTTCTTATCTATCGCCGCCGATGGTGATCTGTTGATGAGGTACATGGCGGTAGATAGGGCTTCAGCCCAAAACTCTTTAGGAAGCACTGCTGTAAGCCGCAAACATCTGGTTTTCTATGGTAATGTCTGATTCATCCGTTCTGCAACGCCATTTGACCGAGGGTCTTCCGGAGTGGTGTAATGGCGCACAATCCGCTTTGACTTGCAGAACTTTACAAACGCGTGTGAAGAAAACTCTCTGCCGTTTTCGGACCGAAGAACCTTTACGTGCCTACAATATACTTCTCCACTTGTCCTTCCACGTCTTAAACTTCTCGAAAGTCTCAGTTTTATACTTGAGAACGTACGCCCAGACATTTCTAAAAAAGTCATCAATGAAAGAAACGAAGTATCTGGCTCCACCTCGCGAAAGAACCGGTGCTGGACTCCAAACATCAGTGTGGACATAATCAGGAATACCCTTTGTATCATATTCTGCTGTCGAACTTCACTCTTGTATGCTTTCTTAGGACACACTACTCACAGAAATCAAAACTGCCAAAATCTCCATCTCCAAGTGGCTGCCTCTTACGAAGCATCTCCAAACCGATTTCCCAATATGGCCCAACCGTAAGTGCCACAATCTAGCCGAATCCGAATCATCTGAACGAGTAGATACCGCAGTAATATCATCTATAACTGACCACCCTTCTAGAAAGTACAAGTTCCTCATATTCTTTCCTTTCATAACAATAAGAGACCTCTTGGAAATTTTCATGGAACATCAATCGACTACGCACTTATAGTCGATCCCTGCCAAAATTCCTACAGAAATCAAACTCTTTTTTAGATGTGACATCCGTCAAAGTCCGCACTAACCCATCAAACATGAGTATCCGAACAGAACCAATCCCTTCGATCTTGCACGCCGCATTATTCCCCATCAAGACCGAACCTCCATCAAGAGAACGAAATGTCGCAAACCAACTCCGATATGGAATCATGTGGAAAGAGCTCTCCGAATCTAGCATCCATAAATCATGTACGTCGCCGACTGCATAAACTGATAATACGAGACAATCGCTGCCATCATCTAAATCATCTATAAGAACCGCGGTACTAGAAGACTCCTTTTCAGTATCCTCATTGAACTTCTGACGGTCCTTCTTCCAATGATCTTTCACTTTGTAATAATTGCACTTGTCATTAGTGTGATTCCTCGATTTGGACATCGCTCTGTTCTTGGAATTACCATGTGACCGTTTCTCAAAACGGTCTCTTGAAACCAACGTATCGTCTTGATCACTCTTATCACTCGATATCTTCTCCCTCAACACTTCGCTGTGTAGGCCCGCATTAACATCTTTTAATGAAATTTTATCTCTGCCGTACACCATCGATTTTTGGCTATATTCAGAAGTCAAAGAGCAAAACATGATCATAACTTGGTCCTCGTCTTTAATCTTCACCTCTACGTTGGGCAAGTCCATAATAATTTGGTTGAGTTCGTCCAGATGACCTTTGACTGATGTACATTCCTTCATTTTCAATGTGTATAGACACTGCTTAAGATAGAGACGATTTGTTAAAGATTTCTTCATGTACAAGGATTCTAGCCTGCTCCACTAACCTGTTATCGTTATCTTTTACGCAACCTCGCATAGAACCTCTTCAGCTAGACTCAGCTGAATCGAACCGAAAGCCTTATCCTCTATATTTTCTATCTCAATATCTATGGTCGTCGAAGGAATCTTCTCTTTTTCGAAAATTATCTTATGAACCCCCTGTTGCTTTAGACTCGACGTTATTCTCAATCTCCATAAACTGAAATTGTTCCTTCTGTCAAACTTATCAATTTTATAATGTATAGAAGCCATCCTCCCCATAATTCGAATCGCCGTAACAAAGCTCTGATACCACTTGTAAAAATAGCACCAAAGTATGCAGCGGATGATCGATACTTGTGAATCAGAACAAATGAAAAAGATCAAAAGCAGTAACTACGCAAATGCAATAAGTAATAAAAGAAAAACACCAAGCAAAGGACAAGATATTACCCAGGTTTGGTGCGCACTTGTACCTAATCCTGTAAACCGACGACGAATTACTTCCACCATTCAACGAAGAATTACAAGAGATAATTTCTTCCCTCTCGATTCCACCCAAATACAAAGAAACCTCTTTCAATACAAATCTCGCAATCTCTCCTCTCGGCCACAAAATTAGCCGTAGCCTTTCAAAAAGGCTCTATGTAGCATTAATTAAATGAATTCCTTAATGGATTCTCAAAGCCGCAGACTTATAAAATCCCGCAGCCTTTAAATGCTCTCTTGACTTGTGGATTTTAATTCAACTAGGGCTTTAATTAATCAACTATATATAGTAGGACTAGGAGGCTTGTTTTAGAGATAATATTAGAAATTTAAATTAGAGATTAGTTTAAAATAGAGATAAGTTTGAGAATTTAATTAATTAGATTAATTAAATCTTCTCCAAATATATTTCTACTCAAAACCCCATAGCTGTCTCTTGTACACGCATAACCGCACGTATCGCGTTCTGCACGTGCTGCATTTGCATACACTATGCACGTGTCTCCGTGTATTGGGTTTTTGGGCTCTTGATCCCGGGTTTCGAATTTGCGATCAATTTCAACACATATTGCTCATCAAATTATAAAATGATGAGAATACATCAATTTTATGTGGAGCATGGAATTCAATACATGAGTTTCCATATTTGATGAAGTTTCATAAAGAAACTTCATTTCCTTGGCTAAACAAGCCAAGAGAGCCTAAATAGGCTCTGT
Source organism: Agapanthus africanus (assembly GCA_030015575.1). Classification (NCBI taxonomy): domain Eukaryota; kingdom Viridiplantae; phylum Streptophyta; class Magnoliopsida; order Asparagales; family Amaryllidaceae; genus Agapanthus; species Agapanthus africanus. The sequence goes on along the minus strand of CM057345.1, from coordinate 46,166,552 downwards.
GCACCATCAGAACCCCTCCCGATGGGCGTCGGGACACCCCTTCCCAAACTCGGGAGGTCCCCATTTCATGCTCAAACATGCATGAAGCATGTTTATTCTATACGAATGGTGGCCTCCACCTAGGAAGCCCTCATTTCCTTATTATTTTTATCATGTGGCCCCTATATAGGGTAGTGCCTATGCATATATGTCCAACTTGACATTAAATTACCCCAAATGTAACTTTTAGCTTTTAAACAATGCTTATACTTGTATTTACATTCTTTTTTACAAAATTGATGTAATTTACATTCGTTATGTATACAAATATGAATATTATGAATAAAATGTATTTACATTCATTTTTGTCTCTCTTCTATTTGCAAATATCCGTTAGCTTATATTCATTGTCTATTAATTTGATGTGATTTAACTTAGGTGGTATCCTGTCTAAGCTTTTCATGAGACTATAGGGTGTAATTAACGATATGTGCACTATCGAAAGTTTCAGGACCTTCCGGTCAATTTTCAATAAATAAATTTGTTTTGTTTAAGCTCTATCTTCTTTTTTCTAAGAGGTCTTTAAAGAGGGTAAACAAGTGCTTCAGTGGGTTGATAGATCTTCAATGATCAAGGAGTCTTCATGCCACAATAGGTGTTAGGTGAGAAGAGAGCATGGATGGAGGTCCTGAATATAATATTGGTAAATAGGTGACCTTGGATCTTTCAGTAATGAAATAAGAAGCACGACCTGGACAAATGAAGAAAATGAGTTATATGATGCAATATGTAATATAATCTTGGATGTTGCAATGCCACAGATGTAAGAATAACAAAGAAATGTCTTGGCAAGGGAGATAAACCATTCAATACTGATCATTTGTTTGTCAAATATTTTTCTCCTTTAAGAGATAGATATGTTAGCCTGTAACATTTATAAAGTTATATACTTGTATACCTGATGAAGCCTGAGGACACGGCATACTTTATGTTATTAGGCATTTGTATTAAGAAGTAGAAGAGAAGAACTAGAAATTTGAGAGAAAGCAATTCAAATGCAAATGAAGAAACTAATGTCACATGGAATATTATTCTTAGTTGTCTAAAGAATGTTATAAAATTCTAGTAGAATCCAAGTGTATAGGATAGCGGTCCTAGGGTGAAATAGAGAAGCCACAAACAACTAAGCAGAGAGTGGTCACTAAATCTCCAGCAAAATATGAAACTTGTAGCATACTAGTTTGGTATCAAAATTCTATAGGAGGCATTAAATTGTGCCATTCTTGTTTTAGGACGAATTACTTGATTGGTGTTAGTTTGGTAGGTTCTCCTTCCAACACATGACCATGGAAGTTCATCGGTATGCTATCTAGATGATATGGCCTGTTCAAAAATTCTCCCATTATCAAAATTGCTTCACTTGTAATTGTATTAGCTTAGTCTATAGTCCATGGGTCTTGTCGCAAAAGCCCTTATCATGGCAATTTCCTTTCTAGCTGCTTAATTCAAGTTGGGACTTTATTCTTTCTCTGTAGTAATGCAATTTATCATAACGCTAACGCTTATTCATATCCAAAAGGAGGAAACTAAACGAAATAGATATGATGAGGAAGTAAATTCTAGTGACTTAGGTATAGTCAAGTTATTTATAGCAAAGACTAGAGATATATAATTAAACAGAAATTAAATAAAAGAGCGGGAGTTGTTTCCATAAGTTTCTTAATATAATCACATAGGAGAAAATTTAATTTAGTATCAAATAATTCAAATATGTTTGGAACTACATGTATTTGTGGAAATTAGGCAAGAGAAATTGAATATGCCTTTGGGAAAATGGAGCTAGAAATACTGAAAGATGTAATGCAGTTTGGTTAACATATTTACCAAAAATCTAAAAATTGAGAGATCACCTCATGACAAGTAAAATGATCAATACTAATCTATTAGAGCAAAACGATATATGCAAAGTTGTAGAAACTAATTGCTAATTGTATTCGTGCACGATGACTTGAAACTTTAGGTGATAGCAGTTGAAACAAGACTAAGATTGACTTTTGTTGGTCATTAGGTTGTTTACAGCGGAAGCTAATTTAAGATGATTGAATGAAGACAATTAAGAACAAAATGTGCCAGAAATGAGTATAGCTTAAATAATAATGCTGAAATGGATGATGGCAACGAAAAATACACGAGAGAACTTGCATGATTGGATATGTAAGAAGAGAACAACTCCAATTAAGGACAAGTTGTTGGAATGCCATTTGAACCTTCTTAGACATGTGCGATGTAGATCTTTGATTGAATTTGCAAGCATGAGCTGTAGGATCATATTTGAAGGCCGTAAAATGTTGATAATTTGACAGATGCAATAATCCTTTATGGAGCTGAATGGAGAAAAAGAATTTATCATCAAACTTTGAATTTGAGACAAAGCTTCGTTGTTATGGTAGCTAGATCACCTGATCGATGACAACACTTCTAATGTGGAAGCCATCCCCATTGTCTTCATTATATAATCTGTTTTCCTCATAACGTGGCTTGTTAAACTATTACGGAGCAATGCTCCATAAAAAAAGATACCTAGAATTATTACTGATTGTCAACTGGTTGTTGACCCTATAACTTGGTGCCAAATTCCTACAATAGATATGAACAAGATAGGGGCTTGCCATAAACCCTAAAAGTATTTGGCTAATAGCCGCCATTAATCAGGTAGTTTTACTGCTATACAACCAAAGAGCATCTGTGCAATATTCACTGTGATGATAAAAGATTCAAGGACAGAGGAACATTGTTCGGTAATTGCATTCAATTCCAAGGCACATGATAAAGGCCAAGAGACAAAACCAACACATTTATGGCCAGTGTTTGAAATTCTCTAGGAAGACTTTAGTATCATGTCTAGGCGGTTAGTTTTATTTCCTCTTCATTTCATCTTGATATAACTTCTTACAGCAAAGTGCATTTCATTTTCTGCTATTCCTGCTGAATTACTGTTGTTTTTCTTTGAATTATGAAAATTTCTGCCGCCAACAATTTTCTTTTCTTTACTTGGTTTTTTCTTATTTAGTTACTATAGTTGCTTGATATGTCTTTCTTTCTCTAGAAGTCTTCTTACTGCATATATGCTTACATCATGTCATGTTTTATGCTATTGAAGTCATGGGTAGCAAGATCATGCAAACTGATGATCAGTACCATGAATCAGGATTTATGCGTCATCTAACCCCTGCAGATCAAAATTAAATAGTTTAAAGGTTCCTACCTTACACAAAAATATGTTTAGATAGTGAACGGTATTAATCTTTCTAGAAATTGTTCAGTTTCGAACAACATGATGCACTGGTTATAGGTTCCCAGCCATTTGATTTTTTATCCACACAGGTTTAATATAGTATAAATCATGATGAACGGTGTGACTATTTCTTCTTATGACCAATTAGCAATCTGATAATAAGGTCTGAAATCATTATTGACCATCTTATGATATTTCTTTCTTATAAGTTAAATATTTATAAAGAAAACCAATTAAATTACCGTCCATATGCAATAGCTTATCTGGTTTTTTTTTATTCTCACCAGGTTCAATGAAAATGTTATAATCGATCCAGGTTCTGTTGATGTGTATCCCGCATCCCGCATCCCAAATCATATGCAGCACCATTTGCAGCCCATTTATCGTTCTACACCTTTTTCACGTGAAGGTTTACCGAAATCCTTATACAAGAAAAAAGAAAAGGGTTTTCGAATTACAACCGACTCTAGTACATTAGCCTCAATATTGAGATGGACTGCAGATGCTGAGGTAGCCTCTTCTCATTACATGGATTAGATATTACATTTAACCATGACTTCTGTACCATTTCTCAAATTGTAACTGTACAGTTTAAAATAATTTAGCCTAAATATACTCCCTTCTTTAAGTCATTGCTTACCAATAGTGCGGATAGCTCTTGCCTGTGCCTATGAGACAGTAATAGGGAAGCTATCTTGTGATGATAGGAAAGTTTAAAAGGAAACAAGATGTGAGCAGTCAGTCATATAAAATTAGAGGTTTAGGAGTATAAGTTTGACATAAAAAACTATTCCCTTGCTCATGATATTGCAATAGACAAACATGGTTTAGTTGCTGCCTAGCTGTTACTCACTTACTCCAATTGAGGATGGTTTGAAATCCAGTATGGCGCATAACTTAGGAAAAAATACATTAAATGTCGCTCAAGCAAGAAGCCAATGAATCTAGCTACTGCTGCTACTTTATGCATTGCCCTCTTACGCTCAGATGATAAACTGAAAATTTGACATGTAAACATCTCTTACAAATTTAATGTTATTTGATTAAAGTAGCTTCATAGTTTCAAGTTTCCTGTATTTGTGTAGTATATCCATTTCTCAATGCTATTCTACAAAGGTTTGCAGCTTTGTCCGAGTGGAGCTTTTGACAACCAACCCTAATCTCAGTTTGGAATCCTTCTCTTGCAATCCCCAACCCATCAACGCCCTCAGGCATACAAAAGTAACAAAAAAAGCGCCAAGAAAATTCGAAAAGAAAAAGTCTTGAAGGATCCTTGTCGACCCTGACCTACCTGCATTGGGTCATTTTATTGGTACTGAACAAGCATAACAGACTTGACATTGGGTCAGTTTTAGATCAGAACGATATTGTGGTCGTGCTTGCACTAATGATTTCTATACCTTAAAGTTTACCTACTACTAAATATGTGTCCGAAGCTATGATTTTTGTAATTCTTTGGATTTGGATGATATTTGGGCAAGTTTAGTTTCCCTTGAATCTCCAGAAGATTCATGCATGGATCCATGTATACTCTTCTGGAGTTATTTTCTTATGGTTCATGGATAAACAGTTGTAGGAAGCAAAGCTTTGTTTTGTGGGTATGAGCAAAAAAGTTGAAACCCGTCTTTACCCCATGAACTCTTACTCTTGCCCTCTCCAACGCAAAATTTTCCAAGGCCTTATACTCGACTAAGAAGTAACGGAGAGAGTTGTTTTCTCTACTGTCCGGACTCTGGAATGGAGGATCACGAGTTTGAGGAAGATAATTACACTTACACAATCTAGTTTCCATGAATTGGAGACATAACATTTTAACTAATACTTTAATTTATGAAATTCTATATATGCTAATAGTTTGATAATGGTGTTATATGAGATGCACAAAGTCCATGATAATTTAATTTATTCCTTGGAAGGTTGAGATTTAAGGGTAGCTAATAGGTGGTGTTCAGTGGTCCTTTGCACAATGGGCGAGCCTGTCACTTTATTTCTCATTCTTGTATTTGCCTGTAGTTAATCTGTTGAGTGACTCGAGTACAGCATATGCGTACACTTCAACCTTTTGAATAAATAAGTATGCATTTTAAAAAAAGTTTTTGAGCTGTTGTGGCATATTGATTTGTAGATTTATGCAGTGTATATAGCCATGTGAAATTCTCGACATATAGTGATTTGTTTAATTACTGTAATTTGTGAAATCTTCATTATATATGATATTAGTCTATTGCTTTTGTAGTGGTATGGATTGGTTGTATTCTGTATGAACTCTATAAGATTGGTTAGCTGTACATATTAATTGTTTTTAAAGTTATTGTTTCTTTTATATGATCTGAATGTAGGGTTTTGCTTATTTAGCATGTAATTCTTCATGAAACTCTGTGCTAAAGTCTGATGGACACAGTTTGGAATGCTTCCAGGTCAGAAAGCAAGCGTACGTAACAGGGAATTCTTCTCCTCATGCAAATCTAGCTGTTCTCGATAAGCTTATATGTGCTCGTGATGAACTTGCACAGGTTATTCTCTCTTTCCATTCTTGATATGTTTGATTTTTGTTTATACAATGTACTCTGTGCTTTCTTAAATCCAACATAGGCCTAGATTACTGAATGATATCTAATTGACTGTTCAGGCATAAGCTCCTGCCATAGTTTTGAAGTTAAAAGTTACTTAGTTTACCATAAATTTATTTTCTTCCTAGAGTGTATGAAGATAAGGTTATAGCTATCTAGCTTTGCAATGTTGGAATCCAGTAACCAATATTTTATCGTATGACCACTTTTGAGCTTCCTTATGTGGGAGAAAACGCTAGATGAAATATAATTGACTGGTACTCTAACCATAAGGTTATATGGTCAGTATTGTTTTTGTTAATGTGATGATTACATTCGCCAATGAGAAATTTGCTTGCTGTAGTGGTTGCACCAAGTGAAAAAAATAGGGATCATCAGTACTGTCGTGTGACATCGTGAGTAAAAGAATACGCCGCCTTCTCCATTCTTAATAGTGTTTTCCGATTACATTTCACTAATACGTTACATTGTAAATGATCCAAACTCATCACTTGGAGAATTTCCAACTTTGGCTAGGTGGTCTCATTTGCTATGGCGAGCCATCTATGTCCTATTTGATCCAGAAAATCTGATATGCCATATACTACAACTTAGAATCCCTTTTTAGATGCCATTAACTGGTCAGCAGGTTCTTGAATATGGATACTTGGATCTCTTATATATGTAGATCTTGGATTAGGCACTTAAGCCGGTCTCTCGTCTCTAGAATCCTAGTTCCACTTCCATGAGTGTGGTGGCTTATTAGTGTTTGAATATCGAGTTTTGGTTCAAATTTTTGAAAATTATCGGGGGGGGGGGGGAGGGGGGGAGGAATAAGGTAACTACGTGTCCTATGGCAATTTTAAAGACTTGATCACTATATTACCAAGTTTCAACAGAAAAGATTTAAACTAGTTTAAAACAATGAAACTTAATACGGTAATCAACACAATCAAAGAAAAAGTAAACAGAGTCGAAGTAACGCAAACACAGAGAATTGTTGACTAAGGTTCACCATGCTCCTGTGGCTAGTCCTCGTCTGAGACACCTCAAGATTTCTGTATTATATTTGTGTAGAATACGAATCCCTCTTCACATGGATGTGAAGAACACCAATCCTTTACAAGGATAACTCTTGAATTTGCGATTCCTAGTAAACAAGTTTTCTTCCTCTCAAACCCTTGATTCTCTAGAAAAGTCGCACTTTCCTCTCTAATCCACGTCTCTATAGGAAGATCTCTTTTTCCACTCGAATCCACACAATTCAAGCAATTGAGAAGCACCCCTTTTTCGTGGGTTGATAAACACCCTTTTTCGTGGGTTAACAATCGTTATTACAAATGATAAATACTCCCTCTCAATCCTATAATCTCAATAGATTATCACCGGTGTTGCATAAGGATTGATTTGAGAGAATAGAACAAGTTTTGGCTCTGTGGAAATGAGAATTTTTTTTGGGCAAGTAAAAACACAAGAACGAAGAAAATCTCAAAAGGATTTTCAATGAATAGTTAGTGAAAAGCGCGTGATCTCATTAGTTTATATAAGAATCGAATTGGAAATTATTCTAACTGTCCATAACTGCCAAAAACTATCATAAAACAGGTAATAGCCGTTAGAGACGGTTAGAGAAGAAAACGGCGTAAAAATCCATTCGATTCGAAATTCAAATTCGGTTTAACTGTCAAAAACTGCCCGTCATGCAGACGTCTGTAAGGAAACGTCCGCCCGTTCATCAAATTCCTTAACCAGACGTCTGTAAGAGACGTTCGGAGAACAAAAATGGTTCAGGAGACGTCTGTATAGCCGTCCCTGAATATTTATCCAGCATTGTGAGTTTGGAAATTTGAGCTAGAGACATCTAGGGAAGACGTCTGGGATTCAAAATTTTATGATACAGACGTATGATACAGATGTCTGCTTTGACATTGGTGAATATCTGATTTTGAAACTTGACAGTTTGAATTTCAACGGATAAGCTAGACGTCTCTAAAAAAAGGGGAGACGTCTTAAGCATTAGAAACAAGTTGGAATGAACTTTGTAACCTTGTGTGATCATCACTAAACATATGTATGACATTTATAACTTCTATTTTCATCTTGGTTCTTCTATAATCTTCATTTCCTTGAATCGTTACGTCGAGACGTCATTGAATCTTAATTAGGCTTGATCACGTTATCGCTTGAATCAAGTTGTCATGCCATATCACCGTTTTGAGTGCGTATCACATTGTAGGCAATCTTGCTTAATATTTAATATATCTTGCATGTTGTACTCAAGAATAAACGCTTGGAACGTCATCAGTAACTTATGAATTCGTTTAAATAAAGTTTTAAACTAAATAATCAAAACCGAGGATCGTGTGACACGGATGTCAACAATCTCCTCTCTTTTGATATTTATCAAAACTTATTTAAAGAATTCATGATATATAAAAAATATAAATTCCATTTAAATACTCCCCCTCAATTGATGCTCAGTTGACAATTTTTGAACTCATATCAGTGTCGCATACCACTGATACTATTTTTCAAGAAGTATTGCATGAAGACGAATAAGATAATTCAAATTTTATGTCCATTTAAGTATAATTAAGGATATTCATGAAAATTCTTTCCCTTTTTGAAAAATATTAAAAAGTTCAAGAAATGGATTACGAAATGGAGCAATGGGTATGAAACTATACATGAATATTGAAATTTTAAGTTCATAGAAAACAAAATTATCCAATGAACAAAGTACATTTTTTTGATTATATATAATTGCTATTCATTTAAGCACATTGCATATGAATAATTGAAATAAGAACTTAACACAAAAGTCATCGATGTAAACAAAATACTTAATTTCATAGATAGAAATATAAAGTTCATACATAGCATTGCAACATGATAAACTAACACACAATCAAAACACAAACTAAAACTTAACATACCATAAACAAAACCAAACTTAACACACACCAAACAACCATAGACTTGAGAAAAAACAAACTAACTAAACTAGGACCTAATCCTTAGAATCCAAAGCTATTCTTCTGGCAGCGACGGCGGTGCGTCGGACTGGAATTTGGACAGAATGAACATACTATAATCAAAAGTGCCCGAGAATCGAGTCATCTGTTCGGTAAGATGATCGATTTTGCCAGAAAAGTGATCGTTGCGGCCGAAGAGTTGATCGTGAGAAGTAGTGATGCCATCAACGATGCGGGTCTCAAAGGCAGCAAAGTCAAATGCTTGTGTCGGAGGAGGTGGAACGTCAACTGGATTCGGAATAGGTTGAGACGAACTCGATGGCTGGGCACTCGATGATGGGGTCGAAGGCGGATGGATCTAAGCGCATCAAATTAATAATCCGCGGGCCTAAATCAAGTTGATCCTTAATGGTGTATTTATCATCGGGAATGGCGACTTTCCGATGCTCAAGTTGCTTGGTGATGACTTGGCCGTATTATTGGTTCGCCGGGCCACTAGAAACTTCCGACATGTTGTGTACAAGAAACGATGGAAAATTAACCTTAATCTTGACAGTACACAAACGTGATTAACTTGTGGGGTCCGTAAAGGACATTACGACTACCGGATTTGGCGATTATGGTGTAAGAAATCAGGTTGGTAAGGACATGGGCACGTTTGGTTAGTGTCTTGACTTGGAGATCGTTGTAGAGATGTGTGGGTTTTCGGTTTCGTAAAGGAGTTGAGAATCCTTTTCCTTAGTATGAGGGTCGTCAAACTCGAAATCGGTTAGGGTCTTCATGTATGCATCGACACCTTCATTTGGGATGCCTAAAACTCGACCAATTGTACCGGGGGTGAATTTGATGGAGTCGAAGACCTTGGCTGTGTAGTCGTCGGGATGGTCATAGGTGCTGGTGAGGTTGGCATAGAAAAGACGGACATCTTTGTCGTAGGCAAGACAAGAGAGAAATGAAATGGCATCTGGCCTTGGTACGCGAACAACTCTTGAAAACCAAATTCCATGATGTCATGAAAAATTTCCGTGGCTCCAGTGTGGATGGGTTTGGTGATTATTGAAGAGAACCGGATTTTGGCTTCTTCGTTGATGAACAAGTTTGCATCGGGGGATTGATCAGTGGGATTTGATTTTCTTTTCTTCGTAACAACAGCTTCTTGGCTTGCTTGGGTGCCATGGATGATGGGTTTGGAGTGAAATTGGGAAATTTTGAGTTGAATTTAGGGTTTGGAGAGAGTTGGAGAGAGGGGGAGAGGATCGGTCGACCTATAGAAGACATTTACGGTTAGAAATGTGGGTAAAGGGTAATTTTATAAGATAATGAACGGTCAAGATTAAATTGTGGAAATCGAAGGGTCAAAGATTTATGATTGATTCAAATTCTTTTCCCGTGCAAACGTATGCCACAAACGCCTGTTGTGGGTTTCAGGCAGTGTATATATGATTTTAATTTACGAAACAAAATATAAACGGTATACAAACAAATTTATTGATTAAAACACGTACACAATACACAAACAATACAAGAAAACAAAATACAAACATACAATTATAAAATAAACTATTATAATGTTCGTTCTTGAATTTCTCGACGTCGGTAGTCTATTTCTTTATTATCATATCATCTTTAGGATTGAAGAAAATACAAGTGTCGTTTGAGAAGGTTTGGCGGAATAGCAACACAATTCCACCAGTAGTAGGAAGATTCAGTGGATTCGGATTGTGTGGTGGTGGATAAAGAGAAAGAGGAACCGACTCCTCACTTGGGTCTTCCTCCGATTTAGGACTCGGAGGTTCTTCCTTAGGCTTCTTTGAACTATCTTCTTCTTCCACTTTGGCCTTTCTCTTATACACATTTGTGTTCATTTTTCTCAGATTATAGGAATGACCAATTAAGGGGAAATTGGTTCCTATTTATAGAAAAATGATAGGAAAGATTAAAATTAACCATCAAGGAGTTCTCAAAACTAACAAGAAGTTTTCAAAATTCCCTCTAAAATTCAAATTTTTGAAAACCTAATTTGATTCCTATATAATTAACTACCTAATTGATATTACTTTTAATTTTAAAAAAATAAACATTATAAGTATCATAAGTAAATTATTGTTAATCAAAACAGTTAAACAAACATGCAGTTATCATCAGACATAATGGACGTCTCCTACAGACGTCTATCTCAGGCATACAGCAATACAGATGTCTGTCTCAGGCATACGGCAGTACAAACGTCTTTGGCAGACGTCTGTTCCTGAAAGATCCAATTTATATATGTATTTAAACATGTGATATCGTCAAATATAGTTTATGGTTTTAAGACGTAGTTAATTCTATCATATTTAATTCTCCTCTTAAATATGAAAATCTATGGTTTGGTAAATATATCGACTAGTTGACTTTCGGTTAACACATACTCCAAAACGATATCTTCTTTATGAAAATGTTCTCGAAGGAAATGATATCGTATGTCGATGTGTTTAGTCTTAGAATGTTGATCGGCGTTTTTGGTCATGTGAACTGTACTTGTGTTATCGCAATGTATAGGAATTTGTGAAATACTTTCTTGATAATCTTCAAGTGTGTATTTCATCCATAAACTCTGTGCATAACAAGCACCGGCATCGATATATTCTGTCTCGTCTGTCGAAAGAGCAACAGAGTTTTGTTTCTTGGAAATCCAAGAGACAAGAAAATTTCATAGGAAGTGACAAGTGTCCCTTGCGCTCATTCGATTTTTAAGACTTCTAGCGTAATCAACATCAGAATAATTTGTCAAATGAAACAAGTTGTTCATAGGGTACCATAAGCCAAAATTCATAGTTCCTTTTAGATATCTAAGGATTCTCTTGACTGCGGTTAAATGCGACTTTTAGGATTAGCCTGGAATCTTACACATAAACATACACTGAACATAATATCTGGTCTACTAGCAGTTAACTAGAGTAGACTACATATCATGTCACGATAAAGTCTATTGTCAATATCATGACCATCTTTATCGTCGGTGAGTTTAGTGTTTGTTTGTAGCCATGGGTGTTTCACACGTCTTTACATTTTCTAACCCAAATTTCTTTATTAGCTCCCTAGTATATTTGGCTTGATTGATGAAGATGCCATCATCCAATTGTTTTATTTGAAACCTGAGGAAGAAATTGAGTTCTCCTGTCATACTCATTTCAAATTCATCTTGCATGGATTTGGCAAAATCTTCACAAGGACTTTCATTTGTTGATCCAAAAATAATATCAACATATATCTGGACTATTATGATGTCTTTGTTAAGGGTTTTAGTAAATAGGGTTTTATCTTACTATACCCTTTGTGAATCCTATTTTTCTAAAAACGAATTTAAATGTTCATACCAAGCACGTGGAGCTTGCTTAAGACCATAAAGTGCCTTTCATAACTTATAGACATGATCAGGAGATGCACGATTCTCAAAGCTGGGAGGTTGAGATACACACTTCTGTGTCTATTTGACCATTTAAGAACACACTTTAAACGTCCATTTAAAAAACTCAGAAGTTTTTATAGAAAGCAAATGCTAGTAAGATACGTATGGCTTCTAAGCTAGCGACGGGTACATACGTTTTATCATAGTCTATTTCTTCTATTTGGTTATATTTTTGGGCTACTAAGCGGGTTTTATTTCTAACAACTTTACCTAATTCGTCAAGTTTATTTTTTAATACCCACTTAGTCCTATTATAGGTCTATTTTCGGGTCTTGATACTAGATTCTAAGCGTTATTTCTCTCGAATTGATTTAATTCTTCTTGGCTATTATCCAGTTTTCATTTATTATAGTTTCATTAACGTTTTTAGGTTCTATTAAGGATATAAAGGCTAAGTTGATACAAGTGTTAAATGTTGATAATCCAGTTACAACCTCCTTATCAATATCATATATGATCGAGGCTTTGGGGTGATTCTATTGAATTACCAATCCTTCGGAAAATCTTCTTCCACAACCTGTGGTACATCTTCTACATGTTGCTCAGCAATTTCCTTTTCCATTGATAAGTTCTTTAAATCCTTAGAGATGTTTGGCTCTTCATCATTTTCTAAGGTCTTAAAGATTAAGTTGTTTTCGTCAAATTCAACATTCATACTTTCTTGTATGACTTGAGTTTTCCTATTATAAACACGATACGCTTTGTCATAGAGTAACCAACAAAGATACCCTCATCGCATTTTGACTCAAGCTTACCTAGGTTATCTAGGGTGTTTAGTAAATAACACTTGCATATGAAAACTTTAAAATATTTTATATTAGGAGTTCTTTTGTAGAAAAGTTCGTAAGGTGTCTTGTTAAAAAATCTCGTAGCACTTATTCTGTTTATGATATAGCACGATGTGTTGACTGCCTCTGCCCAGAAATACATAGGTAGATTGTTCTCATTTAACATGGTTCGTGTCATTTCTTGCAAGAAACGATTCTTTCTTTCAACATCATTTTGCTGTGGTGTTCTGGCACACGAGAACTCATGTTTATATTCTTTCTTATTACAATAATCTTCGAAAAGATTATTCTTAAATTCTCTACCATAATCATTTCTAATCCTAGAGATCCTAAAATTCATTTCATTTTGAATCCTTTTATAGAAGAATTTGAAGAGTTAAATGTTTCGTCCTTATTTTTAAGAAAGAACATCTATGTAAATCTTAGAGTAGTCGTCGACTGTAACATAAATATAAAGTTTACCATCTAGACTAGCATTTTTATTTGGACCAAATAAGTCCATATGTACTAATTGTAACGGATTATTAGTTGATACTTCATTCTTTGGTTTAAATGAAGATTTGGTTTGTTTACCTTTTAAACACACGTCATATTGTTTATTTTTCCCATATTTTAACATAGGAACACCTCTAATTAAGTTCCTAAAATTTTTAGATAGAATATCCATTGATGCGTGGCCTAGCATCCTATGCCATAATCACGAATCGTCGTTATTATTTACAACTAAGCATCTCAAGTCATTATTATCGAAATCGTGAGTATAGATAAGGCCAATGTTATTATATCGCTTTCCGGTTAGTATTGTTACGTTATTATAGATTATTTGACAAACATCCTTTTTAAACACTACGTTATAACCCTTGTCACAAAATTGATTCACACTAAACAAGTTATGTTTCAAACTATCAACAAGCAAAATATCATTTATAATAGTGGTATTTGAATCGTTATTAAATGAAATGGTATCTTTACCGATTATGTTGGCCTTTTTGTTATCACCAAATGTCACGGTACCACCATCTTCTCTTGATAGCGTTTGAAAGCAGTTGATATTTTCAGTCATGTGTCTTGAGCAACCGTTATCAAGGATCCACTTCTCACTACGTGATCTGGGATTCTACAAAACAAGAAGACGGAGGTGTGACCTTGGGAATCCATTTCATTCTCGGTCCACTGGGTTAGGATTAAAATGATATTTGTAAGTTGAATTTAGTTTAATTTGACAATATTTAGCAACATGTCCTAACGTACAATAATAGTTACATATGACATTTTCATATCTATTTCCGTATCTATATGAATTTATACTTCTAATGAATTTTGTTGGTTTTTCATACTTTGAGTCATCATGAAAACCTACTCCTTGACGTTTGTAATGATTTATACAAATGCTTAGCATAACGTCAAGGTTATCCTTAGTTTTTGTAAATTTAAGAATTACATTTTCTTTGATTTCTAATTTTCTCTTTAAATCAAAATTTTCATTTTTCAAAGTTCCTATAGTATTGATAATATTTGATTGTGCTTCTTCTGCTAAAACTAATTTATCTTTTAAGTCGTTATTTTCCAAAATTAATTTTTCATATTTATTTTTAACTTTACCGTTATTCAGTTATTACTATCTTTTAGTTTATATTTTGAGTAAATCTTTTGATAACTGGATTTTAAGTAAAAACATAAATTAACTAAGTTATCTTTGGATAAACTTTCAATATCAAGGATATCATCACGTACACCGTCATCATCAATCGCCATGAAACACATGTTGGCGACTTTTTTATTCTCCGACTCACTTGAGTCAAAATCATCCCAGATGGCCTGAAAAACGCGTCGTTCCGAACCTTTCTTCTATTTCGGTTTGTCCTTGACTTTGAGGTTCGGATAGTTAGCCTTGACATGACCTTTATTGCATTCGAAATATCGCATAGCTTTAGAAGGGTTTACCCATTTCTTGAAAGAGTTGCCTCAGTTCTTAAGAAACTTCTTGAAGTGCCTTGCAATGTTCGCCATTTCTTCGTCGTCGCTTTCATTATCTCTTGATGGGACATGTTCTTTGATCTTGTTTATTGACACCTTAAGTGTGTTATTCTTACGTTGATTGTCTTCTTTGATCTTGATGCCATCCAGTTGCATCACATAAGTCTTTAGTTTACCAATGAGAGTGTTTATGCTCATGGTGCTCATATCATTTGTCTCTTCTATTACGGTAATCTTAGACTACCAAGACAAATTTAGCGATGAAGAATTTTATAGTTATTTTCTTTATCTACGAATTTCTTTCCTAGATTAAATAGTTCTGTAACTATATTATTAAACCTAGAATATATAGAATCTATTGATTCGTTTTTTTCATCAAAAACATTTCGTATCCATGTATTAATCTATTTATTTTACTTTCTTTTACTTGGCTCGTTCCCTCATATGCAATCTCGAGAGTACTCCAGATATCATATGCTGTTTGGTACATGGAAATTCGATTGAATTCTTCTTGGACCAAAGAGAAATGAAGCGCATTCATAGTCTTAACATTTAGTGTCATCGAACACTTGTCTATTTCAGAATATGGTTTAGTAGTAGGAGTAACAAAAACTTCATCTATTATGTCTAGAATTTCCAAATCTATGCATTGCAAAAATTTTCTTATTTTGGTTTTCCAAAACTGAAAATTAGTGCCGTTAAATAGTGGAGGTCGTGTAGTGGATTGACCCTCTAATTGGTTTGCCATTATGGATCTATAAACTCAAGATAATTTTTTTTTAAAAATAAGCAATCTGCTGTGATACAATCTAAAATTACCTTAGAGGGGGTGAATAAGATAACTACGTGTCCTATGGCAATTTAAAAAACTTAATCATTATATTTTAAATGATTACCAAGTTTCTGTGGAAAAGATTTAAACAAGTTTAAAACAATAAAACTTAATACGGTAATCAACACAATCACAGAAAAAATAAATAGAGTCAAAGCACCGCAAACACAGAGAATTGTTGGGTAGGATTCACCACGTTTCTGTGGCTAGTCCCCGCCTGAGACACCTTCTCAGAATTTCTGCACTATATTTATGAAGAACATGAATCTCTCTACACAGGGATGTGAAAAACACCAATCCTTCTTCATAAGGATCACACTCTTGAATTTGTGATTGCCTAGGAAACAAGTCCTCTTTCTCTCTAGCCTGTTATTCTCAAAAAAGCCGCACTTTCCTCTCTAATCCACGTCTTTCTAGGAAGATCTCTTTTTCCACTCGAATCCATACAATTCAAGCAATTGAGAAGCATCCATTCTCGTGAGTTTACAATCGTTATTACAAACAACAAATGCCCACTCTCAATCTTATGATCTCAATAGATTATCATTGGTGTTGCATAAGAATTGATTTGATAGAATAGAACAAGTTTTGGCTCTGTGGAAATAAGAAAAAATTGGGCAAGTGATAGCACAAGAAAAACGAAGAAAATCTTAAAAGGATTTTTAATGAATAGTTAATGAAAAACTGTAAGATCTTATGGGTTTATATAGGAATCGAATGGGAAATTATTCCAACTGCCCATAACCGCCAAACTGTCATAAAACAGTTAATAGCCATTAGAGACGGTTAGAGAAGAAAATGGCGTAAAAATCCATTCGATTCGAAATTCAAATTCAGTTTAACTGTCAAAAACTGCCCGTGCAGACGTCTATAGGATATGTCCGCCCGTTCATCAAATTTCTTAACCAGATATTGTAAGAGACGTCCGAAGAACAAAAATGGCTCAGGAGACGTCTATATAGACGTCCATGAATTATGAGTTTGGAAATTTGAGCTAGAGACGTCTGGGATTCAAAATTTTGTGATATAGACATTTGGTACAGACGTCTGTGTTCTCTGACATTGGTGAATATTTGATTTTGAAACTTAACAGTTTGAATTCCAACGGATAGGCTAGACGTCTCTAAAAGAGAGGGATACGTCTTGAGCATTAAAAACAAGTTGGAATGAGGTTTCTAATCTTATGAGATCATCACTAAACATATGTATAACACTTAAAACTTTTATCTTCGTCTTGATTCTTTTATAATCTTCATTTTCTTGAATCATTACGTCGAGACGTCATTCAATCTTGATTGGGCTTGCATCACGTTATCGCTTATGTCAAGTTGTCATGCCATATCACCGTTTTGAGTGCGCATCACATTGTAGGCAATCTTGCTTGATGTTTGATATATCATGCATGCTGTACTCAAAAATAAACACTTGGAAACGTCATCAATAACTTATGAATTCGTTTAAATAAAGTTTTGAACTAAATAATCGAAACTGAGGATCGTGTGACACGGATGTCAACAATTTTATTATCACTATCTGAGCTAGGTCTTCATTGTGATGCTTTGTGTTCTGTCGAGATCTGAGTGTTATTATCTACTAAGTTATCTATTTGGACAGGTTTGCTTACAATTTATGGGTGTCAGTGTTTTAATCATAACACATCTCCTGCTTAAACTTTAGCAGTTTTCATCCCTAGTTATATCCTTGTTGTTAAGCTTAAGATGTCAATGTCTAACAAGAATCTGTCTTCTACTTGTTGAATCCTTGTGCATCTCACCATGAAATAATATAGAACACAGGAGTAATATTGTTAGTGAGAAAAGAAAACCAGGGAGAGAGTTTAGAAGAAAACTCAAAATTCCTGGGGAATTTTTTCATTGCTTTCTTTATCAACTGAGATTTTTTTTTTGGTTGAGAAAACTGATCTTATAAATTACACCAAGTCATATTCGTCTCCATGCAACAACTTATACTTGCTTCAGTGTTCGAGTGCACTTTCTATAGACGGGTCTATCTTATAAATTACACCAGGCCATCTTTGTCTCCATGCAACAATTTATACTCATTTAAGTGTTCGTGTGCACTTACTATAGACGAGTCTACCTTAGCTGTCTCAGTGCTTGCATTGCAATACTGGCTGTAATTGATATTTATATTGACACTTCAATTACATCCATGCTACTTGAGCTAAGGTTATTGTATGTATTCAAGTTTAGCAACCTGTAGTTTGTACAAGCCTAAGGATCATAAAGTGTTGCTTGACTCTATTTATTAGAACACTTTTATGTCCTATCCATTGTAATTTTTGTTCCTCTGTAGCACAATATTATCTACCTCTTGAACATTCGAGGTTCTTATTTAACATCAACTGTGACTTTCATGCCGCTACTTTATAAGCTACATTCCAATGCTGAGAATTGTGTGCACATGCCCAGATAGGAGGTCTTTATTGACATCCTTATCTCTAATGATATCTCCCAAACACTGTCATGAAAATGTTAATTAGTAAACATCAAACAAGCGTCATTGTAGGGAGAAGTTATAATCAACTACATAATCAGCTTGAAAATTTGAACAAATCTTATATCTTGAGTTAACTTCCTCTCTTAATTGTATTTTAATTTTTTCTGTGTTTAAGTATGTTGATGGCTTAACGAAAGGTGTTCTTGATGTTTTTACAGATATTGGGGTGGAAATCTTATGCTGAGTTTGCAATTGGCCCAAACATGGCTGCATCACCTGATGTGGTCATGTCTTTTCTTGTTGATTTGAGCACGACCGTCAGGCTTAAAGCTGATGAGGTATGAAGTAACATGCTTTCATCATCAAAAGTATCAATTTGTATCTTGCTTGGGTACCTTTGCAATCTTTGTTATCTTCTTTTAATTTACAGGAGTTCAGGTCCATACGCGAGTTCAAAAGGAAAATGTGTAATGAAAAATGTGCTGATTTAGAGTTATGGGATGAGGCATACTTCACAGGAATAATGAAGACTACTGCATATGAGTTGGACTCCTCAGTATGTTTATATTTTCCTTGTCATTCTTAAGGTTGACATTTGATATCATTTCTTCCATGATTTTATATCAATATATTATTGTTATCTTGACAGGTTATAGCATCATATTTCTCATTACCTCACTGCCTTGAGGGCCTAAAGGTGTTAGTTGAGTCATTGTTTGGTGCGACGTTCCATAACATACCCTTCGCACCAGGAGAGTCATGGCACCCGACTGTGATGAAATTGTCACTTCATCACCCTGAAGAGGTATGGTACTTTATATTATTATGAATTTCCTTTGACCATATTGCAATTTTCTGAGAGAAAATTATGTGTTCTTGCTTAGCATATATTTCAGATCATTTGGAAAGAATTCCATTTTTTCTCCACATGTGCTAGGATGTCAAACATTTTTTTAATCTTCAACTGTTCAGCTTATTACCTGTGTTTAGTTTCTCTCTCTCTCTCTCTCTCTCTCTCTCTCTCTCACACACACACACACACACACACACACAAGCTTAGCAATTAGCATGCATCTCTCAAATGTCAATTACTGTAATCATATTGACATGGCAACCTAGAAATATCTTATTTTGATGTTGATCTCCCCAAATTCAGTTAGATATTAGCCCTCTATGGTATACATCCCACTCATCATGACCCCTACTAGTTAATGGTCATATATGATGTACGTAAGGAACATTTCCATGATCCTTTATCTGTTATTTGGCCTTTTTACCTTACTGCCCATCTATCCTCTAAGATGGCTTCTTCTTCTCTTCTGTTTAACTCAACATCTATTTTATTTCCCACTCTTCCTCTTTTTTCCCTCTCTCCTCCATACTCTAATAGCAATCTCTACTAAATCCAATTTATATCCATTCTGAAATTTGATGAATGCACAAGAACTTACTGATAAGAGTGAACATCATCACTTCTACTTTTTACTTGTGCATGTGCAGTTATTTATGACAACCCTAACATTTATATGCTTTACATCTGCTTTGCTGCCATATTTTGAATACTTTAACTAATGCATTGTTTGTATAAACAGGGAGATTTGGGATTTCTGTATCTTGATCTTTACTCTAGGAAGGGAAAGTATCCCGGTTGTGCTCATTTTGCCATCAGAGGTGGACGCCGACTATCTGAGACCGAGTACCAGCTACCTGTATGATATCAAACCATTTTAACTTTGGCATGTTTTGTATGTTGTTGACATCTGGTTTACTATTTATATATGTCGAGGGTACACCAATGTTTACGCAATAGGTTTCTCTGACTAAACTTAAGTCTGTTGATCTCTTAAGTCTTGCTTGCTCGTTACATTTAATTAAGTAATCTTCTCTAAAGATAGATTTAACTCATTGGTATCTGATACAATTCTTATTCTGGATTTTGAAAGATTTACTATTTTTTTGTTTGTTTTGGATAAAATTCTGGAAAACAAATTTTTTCAGTCGCGGGCTTCAATAAGGAATGGTACTTGTAAGCTGCTTACACTTCTCTGCAGATTCCTTCGCTGCAATTTTGTCTTCAGATTCAGTCGTGATTTTGACTAGTATCCATGAAAAGACAACGCTATTGGACACATGGAGTATTATGCATATGCTTTCATTCTTTCTGAATACCTGTTTGTATTCCTAACTCGTAATGATTACCTTTTTATCTGATGTCTTCGGAATCAACAAATTATAGATCTATCAACTCACTACTAACCACCAGTTGCCTTTAGACCATCACCATGCATAAACATATGCTTTTGCTTATTAAATCTGAACACACTTGACTCATCACTTCTGGTGGTTATGATGTGGTTGCTTTCAAGTTGTTATTCATCCATTCCTCGTGGTTAATAAATGCTTCATACTTTGAAGTCATCTGCATACTTACTGAGTAGCTGTCTACTTATTTTAAATTAATAATTGATGAGATTTTACAGATTGTTGCTTTGGTATGCAACTTCTCAGCTTCACCTGGATCATCATCAAGACTTAATCACTGGGACGTTGAGACCCTCTTCCATGAGTTTGGACACGCTCTTCATTCTCTTCTTTCAAGAACGGTATTCCTTACTTGCTCCCCTTTTATAGCTTAGAAAATCCGTTGAGCAACTCTGATTCACCAATAAATTGACCTTTGTCAGGATTATCAGCACTTCTCAGGCACCAGAGTGGCTCTTGATTTTGCCGAAACTCCTTCAAACCTTTTTGAGTATGTTCTCTTTACTTTTGTTCCAGTATTTCGTCATATGATGAATTGTCAATAATTATGTGACAGATGGGAGGGAAAAGGGCTCATTTTCAAGAACACTATGCTATATATTAATATTTATCTATCATTATCCTTTTCATTTAAACAACTTGTAATATAACATGCTTATCTAACTTTCTTAGAAAGCTATGGAATTATAACTTCATATGGGTTCAGTAGCCCTGCCCTCCCCCTTTTTAAGGGCACGGTAGAATTGAATAAGGCATGTAGTATTTAGGTTGTTGGATACAGAAAGCAAAAGTCATCGTATAATTCAGACATGGTTTATGCCACAAACTGAAAAGCAAAAAGTCTAATCATCGCAAGAAGAAAAAGAAGCTTTAACTTTGTGGTTGGAATCAGAAAAAAGTCATCAGTACATTTAGAGTCACAATTTACCTTTTTGCATTCAAAACACACATCATAAGGGGAAAAAAATTATATAAATGTGCAAATCCGATATTGTGATCTAGAAACCAAAATCTAGATTTTGATATTCTGTTTTTAATTGGGTCCAATATTGGCTAAGCTCCTTGGGTTCAGGTACTATGCATGGGATTACCGTGTCTTGAGAACATTTGCTAGACACCATACGAGTGGTGATGTGATACCAGATAAACTAGTAGATGCCATGAACTCTGCTAGAAATATGTTTGCCGCTATAGAACTTCAACGTCAGGTATATATAGCTAAGAATCTTAAAAGTGAAAAGTTCTGCTCACTTCATACCGAGGCAACAATATTTATCTAGGGCTCTTATATTCCACGTTTTTTTAGCTTGTTGAAGTCGTGAATGACTTTAACTGAATTGATGATGCTGGCTTTGGCTTTTTCTTCTTCTTTTTTGCTAGATTTACCTTTCAATTATTGATCTCACACTGTTTGGGGAGCAGCCATCCTCTCCAACAGATACAATATCGATTGTTACCGATTTGAAAAGAAAATACACTAGCTGGAAGCATGTGGAAGGCACTCACGGGCACACTCGATTTACACATCTTATAAATTATGGTGCAGGTATGTATGCTGCCCAATGTTATCATCAAGTTTTCATGATTAACAGTATATATTTTTATTTCCGAAATAATAATTGACGAAATTATATATATGGAATGTTAGTGATAACATGACATAATATTTTGAGGGAAAAAGAGTGAAACGGAAAAGAAAAAACAAATAGCAGTTGAAGTAGGGGCAAAAATGTACCTTTTACCCCCAAAGACAATGTGGTTTCTTAATATACACATAGAAATTAGGTAGGATTACCAAAATGTAGCCTAAGATTATCGCAGATTATATCTTTTTTTGCCCTTTTAACCTCATTATTTCATCAAGTAAACAATAAACATCTGGATGTTATGAGCAGGCTATTACAGCTACCTCTATGCAAAGAGTTTTGCAGCAACCATATGGGAAGAGGTATGCAGCGAGGATCCATTGTCGCAGAGCACAGGAACGGCCATTAGAACAAAGTTGTTGCAGCATGGTGGAGCAAAGGACCCTATTCGTTTATTAAAGGATTTTGTTGGTAGTGGTGTCTTAAGAAGTTGCAATGATGGGATCGTACCCGATATCAGCAGCTTATGCAAAGGAATGGGCTTGGGTTGACTTCATTTAGTTGCCAATAAATTTGTGGAATTGGACCCATTTGTATTTATTTAAAGGCTGTCAAGTAGAAGACGATTTCGAAGTGGAGGGAAAACTCATTGGAAAAGAAAGTGGCGGGAAAACTCATTGGAAAAGAATGCGCGTTTCATACCTGCCTATGTTTACAAAAATGATGTTGCATGGATAGAAAAAGAAGCGGTCCATGTACATCAGAGCCTGGACAAAATGAATTTTGCATGAAATTTTAAGAAAAAGGTCATTCATTTTCTGTATTGTATAATTTATTTACTCCGAAGGCGTGGAATTTGAATTGGATTGTAATGATTCTAAAGACGCTGATTATTGATTGAACTTCAAGATTATTAAGGGAAGGATAATGACTATTCGTTGGAACTGGAATAAATATCTAAATTCATATTGTGGACTCAGGAATGAGGATATTGGCGCATTGTTCAATTCGAAGAAACTGGATAGGGTGCCTAGCCTTGTTTATGAAGGTAAACTTTATAAAGCATCATCGAACTTTTCAGGATTTTTGAGATAGCATCATCGAACTTTGAAAATGCTATAAACCTCTCCTGAGTTGGGTTTGTAATGCTGTATGAAAATGTGGGTTTTGTGCACTTGTTTGGCACGGACGGATTGGATAACCCACAATGACCTTGTTATGACTCTCAAACCATTTGAACTCTTGTGTTGTAATCTTTGACATCTGGGTCCAAATTTGTTATTTATATTTGGTCTAGAGATTACCCCCAAGCTGACAATTTTGTAATCGTTAACTATTTTGCAGTAACAACTATTATGTTCGTATCGAAACCGTAAGAGGGTGTTATGCTTTCTTTGAAATCAGAAAATCAACAGTAAGCAGTTAGTTGTCTTAGATAAGATATCCATGGTAATTAGCAAGTGCCCCAGCCATGCTTTGCCATGCACGGGTCCGGCAAGTTACCCAAAAAAATATTTTACATGCACGTGGGTTTGCAAAGTACTAGAGGATGGACCGATTGCAATTTTCAAAATATATCAAGGATCTCATTTAATTTTCCATTCACATGTGTCTAGAGAGTATGGATGTAAACGGATCGGATACGGATTGGATATATGCATTATCATATCCGTATCAGACACCTATTTTATGGATGCGAATGCGGAACGGTAACAAAAAATTACTATCTATATCCCCTACAAATCGAATACAAATACGGATCGGATATTGTAAAAATCATATATGCACCTCATCTAATTTTACATGTGATCAGTCGAAAATAATGTATTTTTAACACGGCAAACGGTTTTGTCCTTCGGAACGAACCGGACCCGACCAGGGGCCACTTCCCAGGAGGTCACCCATCCAAGAACTTCCCTGGCTCGAGCACGCTTAACTACGGAGTTCTCAAGCTCCTGTATTGCCAGTTCACTTAAAAGGCGCCTCTCTATTGAAGAGTGGTATCATTTCATTTATAGTACAGATCTACCTCCTTTCGGAATGTATTCCGAAGAGTCCCCATTGTTCTACAGCGGGTCCCACGGACTCAAGAGGTGGCCTCCGCCCACTTAACACGACACTTGGCGTGGCACTTTGTTCCGTGTGACACTTTGTTCCGTGAGCAAGAACCGGGTCCCGACATTCTCCCCACCTTTGAACAATGGTTCGTCCTCGAACCACAGACCTACTATTGAGCAATTGATTTCAAAGCGGAAAATACATACAATCAACATGCATGTGGGTATGCAAAGCAACAGAGGTCGGTCCGATTGCAATTTTTAAAAGATATCGAACTCCTCATCTAATTTTCCATCCACATGTATCTACAAAGTAGGGATGTAAATAGATTGGATACGGATTGGATATAGGCATTACCATATCCGTATTCGACAGCTATTTATGGATACGAATGCGGATACGGATGGAATACGGATCTTTGACAAAAAATTACTATCAGTATCCGCTACTAATCGAATACGAATAAGAATTGGATATTGTAAAAATGATATATGCTAAAATTGGATACATATACTATTCAGATCAAGGTTTTAAATATCGGATATCAGAATCGTATCAGATGTGTGTTTTCTATATCGGATAGTGATATCGGACGATATATCGTTGATACGAGTTACATATCGGACGCTCATATCGGGTACATCGGTATCGGGAATATCGGATGCCAATATCGGAAATTTTAACATATACTGGGCATATTGGTCTATTTTATAACCAAACATTATACATATTTATTTTAATAAATTTTATAAATATAAAATTTATGAGCAATATAGGAATATGGGATTGGGTTTAAATATTTTAGTTTGTCTTTGGATTCTTAATTAGTTTCGTGTATTGAAATCCAAAAGGATTTAAACCTAGATCATTTTTTCAAATAAACACAATATCGTTGATATTTAAACCGATACGATATACCGATATATCGGGCGATATTAGTGTTGGGTATGCGATACGTCAACAACTGGTCCTAGAGCAGACGTTGGATACTCGGTACGCCAATATACGGCCTTCGTGCAGGTGGAAGATTGTTGGATATATATGCCGTAGATGCCATTATTGTATATGTATATATAGTGGATTCTTGGACATATGTATGTACAGGACAATCTTATTCGATATGATAGTATGCTATTTGGTTTGTCTTTATCTTAGCATGTGTATACGTTATACTTGTTATTACGTATCGTTAATACATGTTGATAAAACCCATAGGATTATTACCTGACTATTATGATGGCGATCATACATGTGGGGGCTGGGTAGTCCATAAGCACATCTTTAAATGTCCATAGTCGTAGGAGTATCGAGACCAGGCATCAATATTCCGGAGTAGACCGGTATACGTTTCTAGACCCCGACAAGGAGCGATGGTTGGTCCCTCAACCATTGGTCTTTCGTACATAAGATCGTATATAGGTACTCACTGGGGATGAGTACACTAGACGAACTCGCCGAGAACTTCTAGATGATACTATACCTATCGTCGGATAGCAGTTTTCAGGTGACATGATTATAGGTTATTCTTTAGACATGAGATCGTCATCTGTCTCATGTGAGTTCCCACTATACTTAGATTACTACCCTACCACGGCTATACTGAGTCGTGCAAACAAGTTTTAGTTGGGTACATTCCCGAGCCACATAGAGACAGTGAGCGATTGTTGGGGATTCGTCTCTTCCGGTATAGAGAGTTGATATCGCACTGTGTTCGGTTGGCCAGCACCATAAGACCTTGGCCAAGGCAGTTAGGATTCACTGATAGTTAGATCAGTAGTTTCCCGGATTAGTCCTGAGCCACATCGGCACGAATTATCGGATTATTAGGGTCTGACATTTTGGCACGCCCCGCTTCCCAGTGTACGGTGAAGGGGACGCGACGAGGTCCGCTACGTATGTACTCAGAAGTACATACGCTAAGCGTAGCTAAGCAATATAAAATAAATACACAAGAGACAAGAGTATAAAAAGAACAACAACTTTTATTTATTAACATTCTTTGTACAATACATGGAAAAGGAAATACAGCTGAAATAAAGATGCCTAAACAGTGGCATAACAGGAAATGGAAAGTACTGAAAAGAAAAGTGTACAATGAAATTATACTGCAGGGTCTTCGGCAAATTGCTACAAGTCTTCTTGTGTTGGCTCAACTTCTGCCGGGTCCAGGTCACCTGACGACATTCAAAGAAGAGAGAAACAGAATGTCGTCAGCGAACAGATCGCTCGGTAAGTCCCAAAGGTAAGAGGGAAGTAGAGAAGACAGAATAAGAAGGTACATTTTTAGAATGTAAACTATTGTTATAATGTTATGTTATCGCTGTTGTTTGTAGCTTGGTACAGAAGGATGCCAGTGTATACGAGGGGGGTCTCTATATGCTAGAGACCAGGGCAAACGGAAAGTATAAGGAACCGTTAAGCCACGGTACAACAGCAACGGAATATAGGTTAGGTGTCTTAATCTGACCACCTCGTGCCACCTTTAACACCTTCCGTACCAATCTACCCCTTTAACCCCGTAGTGTTTTAACAGTATTGTTGTATTGTAAAATTGTATAGATTGCATGATCGATTGACTAACCGACCGAAACCATGATATTAGGAAACGGTTATAACCGTAGAGTCATGTAAATGGAATACTGGAAAACATGTAAAAGGAATATATCCATGGTTCGGTTCAGTCAAGTTGTAATGATTGTTAACTGGATTCAGGGATTCATGTGTTCATATTGAGTTGGAATATTAAAGAATATAGATTGACTTAAATCATATTCAAGTCAGAATTAGTCAGACTCTAACCCGAGTCAGACTAAAAGAAAGGTAATTTGAAGTTCTATAATTTGTTAGGGTCCTTATTGTAATTTATAAAACTTGAGGGGGTTTTATGTAAAAAGTACTATTGTATAGTTTTCAAAATACACCTCAAGTATTTATTATTCGTCTTTATAGTTATAATGAGTGTAAATTTTATTTGTGTTATTCTAGTGAATATATCCTAATAAAAGTATTGGTTGATTTATTTAAAATTCATGGTATTTTAATGTAACTTTTAATCTTGTAATTTTTTAGGAAAAGTGGAAACTTTATCTTATAATAAAATAGGTGTTTAAATGATAAATATACATATGTTAATATAAGAATAATTTTATATAAATATTTTATTTTCCAAAAATCCCATTTTTCTTAAATGTCGTATTTTAAACCTTTCAAGACCGAATGCTCCTTGCGGAGGTCTGAATCTCGCACTACTAGCCCGAGGGTGCGCGATAAACCGCACGATCCCGAACGGGTTCCCCAAAGATGGGTTGTAGCGGCGCTTTGCTTAGGTTTAATAAATACTATTCATTTAGAAAAACGGTTTTATAAATATAAGGTATTTATTTGTAAAAGGATGTAATTTCCGTATTTTAGTTTCTAGGGTTTCCTAAGCCAACAAACATATTTCTAAGGTCTAAACGACAAGTCATTAGAAGCCTCAAATCGCCTCTTCACCGCCAATTGCGGCCAGGTAAGTGCCAGGTAAGTGGGAAGGAACCACAATAGTGGGCCTAATTAAAAACCACTAGCCTTGACACACTTGCCTAGACACCACAAAGTCAGTTTAGATAAACGATCGATGTCCACAACTTATCGTATTTTCCTAGTAAGAACCATTTACTAAAAAGTGAAACAAATCTAAAATCTTTAAAAATGGTTTTATGAAGATTATGGTATTTTAATGTAAGGTCTTGTATTTTCGTATTCTAAATTTTGGGAATATCAATTAAGGTTGTATTTGCGTGTGTGTAGAGGTAGGTCATTACCTCGTGACTTATTTTAAGGTTTAGTGAAGTTTAGAGGTTAAATATGATAAATGAAACATGAGGGTATTTAAGTGTAAGAATACGGTATTTGTAAAAGTTATCATTTCATGTGTGAAAACTCATTCAAATTGATTTTTACAAGTTTAGTGATCAAGATGAACATGTTTAGGAATGAGGGAATTGATTAGAAGAAGAAAAATAAACTTTATGGTATTATTGTGAAAAGAATACGATATTACAAGAAAGTTATCATTTCATGTGAGAAACTTTGTCTAAATTGATTTTTATGTGATTAATAGTCATCATGGATATGTTTAGGTGTTATGGATTAGGTGACAAGTGGGATTTTGTAGAAAAACCGAATCGGAAATCGGTTTGTTCCGATTTCCGTCGGGTTTCATAATTCCGTATTTTAAGAAATAGAAAAGAGAGAAGAATGGGACTTACGGGTTTAAAACTCTTCTAAAGAGTAAAGATGAACTAGGGAGAAAGGCCGAGATGTGGTTTCGTCGCCGGTTGCTTCAAAACACGTCGCCGGAATCCGTCAGCGCTTCGCCGTGCACTCGATTTCAACACACACTTTTCTTGTGGAAATTTCAAGAGAGTAATTCTATGGTTTTGGAATGAGAAGGTAGGGGTTGGGGTCTATTTATAGGGTAGTTAGGGTAGGGTAGGTGAAGGGTTTTATTTATTAAAAAAAATTATAAAAATTTAAATAAAAACATTAAAATTTATATTAATTTGGTTGTATTTAACATTTTAAAACCGATCAAATAAATTGGAGTTAACAGGGGGTTATAGAATGCCAAAAGCCACACTTTTCATGTTGGGACCCCGGCCATCGGCCCAACTCCGGCCGGCAGCGCCGACCGATCCCGGCCTGGTTCGGCCATCGTCGGGTGCGGGGTTCTCTGACGTAGACTATGGCATACTTCATTTTTGGGGTTCAGTTCAATATTTGGGAGTTATGGCCTGTGGACTTTTGGGCTTCCAAGAATTTTAAAAGAAAAATAATCTAAAAATATTGTGGGGCATGTGATTCGAACTCTGGTGGCTTGGTTCAACAATGCAAGGTATTTCCAATGAGCTACAAGCTCCTTCTTATAATTATTGTAGGAGAATAGATATTTAAAGTGATATCAGCAACATTAAATACTCCAAGTATACTTAAATTTTAAATCAAATTTATGTACACAAAAATGGGAGTTGTTACACATTTACCACCCCCTAAATCCGGTATGCGATACTCTTAGACGAAGAGATCGAACTGTACGGAGATTATCACAGATATGCTCGGTAGGGGTTTGGATGAGCTTGCTCTTCGGTTTTCCTTTTCGACAGGTACCCAGATAGCTGTTATGTACAGCTAGTGCCGTCGACATACTTATGGTTATGGATTTATCTAGTAACTTACTGCCGGCGTACTGTCGAGTCTTTAGAGTCCCACACAGAAGGTTTTCATGGTTTAGGCGAAACGATATAGCAGCCGTATTTTGATACGTGTAAGGTTCCGATCGAATGATTGTACTAACTATCCGGACTTTCAATCGGACGGTTGATAATACTAACCGGCTTAGGATTGAGCCGGATTATTAAATCAGGTATTGATTTAATAATTTACATATACATATTTTGATATGTATATTCTAGTATCATATTCATTGCATTATTTTATCTATTTGGGTATTCGTATTTTGATACGAATACATGTATGTATATATGGTAGAGTGTATTCCGTATTTATACGGAAAATATTCTAGAAGGATGACACCTCATTTGCTTGGTTTTTCTTTTCTAGAAATTTGAAATAAGGTGGAGGGGTGAGGTGGCATGAGAATGGTGCGAGGCATAGTTGAATAGGGTATAATTCATTTGCCTACACTATTTAAGTATGGTTGGTTTTTAATATTGCAAAATATCATTTATCAAAATCATGCTAGCATTATTGTGACGAGTTTGAGATTTTCATTTTCACCATTCTCTTTCTCTCTCCTTTCGTGAGCTCCTCCTTCTTCTTCATTCCTATGCTCTCATGAGTTGAGAATTAAGGATGAAGAGAGGTGGAAAATTACTAGAACAATTCACTACATCACTAGACATCCTAGTTTAGCAAGCTAGGACCTTTAATCGCTCTACTTGATTTTTAGTGTGGAGTCAGAGCCATTAACCATATCTCTCGGGTGGATCATTTTCGACGGAAGAAGACTGGTTGTCAAGCTCGATCAAAAAGATCCTAAGGAGTTAAGGAAGAAGAGATGAAGACCGAAAGACTCGATCTCTTGATATAACCCTTTTCCATAGTAGCTATAACCTCGTAATTTTCAAGTGTATGTGTTTGGTTTCGATTCTAAGATTTGTAGTTTCGAGCGTCTCAAGAATTTTTTTTCTTTCGTTCCGCATAGGCCACGGTTGTGACGGCTAGGGCGCTAGGAACTCTAACAATTAGGTTAAAACGATAAAGCTCCTTATCAATATAAAATTTATCGAGGCCGATACCGATATATCGATAGATATAACCGATATTTGTTTCACTGTTCAGATAAATATAAAAAGCGATTCACACCCGCAACTAATACCAATAATTTTTTTTAATAGGTTATATTTTTAATATCAAACAATCACATCAAGTCCAGAACTATTAATAGTTTCAAAACGACCCTTTTTCATGTAACATCAAATCCACGGACTATCCATAAGTCGAGCTATAACTAAAAGTAATTAGTAATTGGATAGTGAATACCATTATTTCGGATATCCGGATCCGAATCTGAATGTTTTTGAAGTATCCGGATTCGAATCCGGATCCGGTTTGGATACAAAATTCCTATACGAATCCGGATATAGATTTTTAGTACATATATCTGTAGGTTGTCGAATTAGAAAACGTAACCGGATCGGATTACCCACAACCGTTTATATTCCTATTAAGGAGAACATACTTTTCATAGATGTTACACTACAGTCTAGATTGAATATTAATAACTCGTAAGGAAATAAATACTGATAATTCATCCATAAATATATCGCATGAATATGAAGATACTTAGAATGGGCCAAATTCTTATTAACTTAAATTATAGGATTATAGGGGGTGAAGCATTAATTTCTTGCAAGAAGGGGATAAATGCATATTTTCTTAAACTAAAGGGGTGGAGTAAAATTTTACTTGCATGAGGAAGAAAAAGCTTGAAGAGGGAATATTCCTTCATTTAGTTTTTATATATAATAGATAGATTCTTTCAGTTAATATTACTAATAAAGTTAGTTATTTGAAAAAGTTCTTTCCAAATTTAAAACATATAATTTCATTATTAAACTTTTGAGAAAAGTTTCTGATACAGTTCAAATTATAGATGGAACCAAATATTACAAGCCCTTGACTCTTGAGTTACAAAGTACACTATTTGTGTACATGTGATTCCGTTTAATACCATCACCAAAAGGGAATAGAGTGTGCACGTGCGTGTGTCCTAAGCAATTACTCCTTCCATCCTTTTTACTTGTCATTTTAGAGAAATGCATACCGATTAAGAAAAGTATTATCACTTTCTTAATATCAGCAATTAATCTACCGTCTCATCACCACTAAAAAATCATACCATTTATGCCCTCAATTATTAAGGAAAGGATCATCAATTTTTTAATATCATCAATTAATTTTCTAGGCTATTTTTGGTATTATATCATTTATTGATATCTTTATCATTAAAGATTTTTTTGTTATTTCAAAAACAACGGGATGCTTTTCTTTCTTCAAAATGACAAGTAAAAATGGAGGAAGGGAGTATTTGGCTATGCAGATATTAAATGCTCTTTGGCTAATAAGTCTTTCCCCACAAACAGATATATGCACTGCCCATATTTGCCCCAAAACAAAGCAAGTAAAAGTGAAGCTCCTCCAATCAATTTTAGAATCATCTTGGGGTTCATTGGTTTTCTAAAATGCTGCAGTATAACAAGATAGGTTAAAATTTAAATCAATCTCCCACCGGGGCGACTATCCCCATCATTAATTGGCAGGAGACCGCAGCCATTGATCGTCGCTCGTCACCGCCACCGACCGTCACTGCTACCGACTGTCGCCAACACCTATCACCGCCATCGGCCGTCCCCGATCGTCTCCGCCATTGCCACCGATCATCACCGATTGCCACCACTGTCACTGCCACCAACCATTCTCGTTGTCAGCCGACTGTCGCCATCGCTGTCACTGATCATTCTCCACTGTCGATCAATGTCCGTTAGATCACCGTTAGTTGAATAACGGTTAACGTCCATTAAATATATTGTCCTAAATTACATATGAATTTTGAAATCAAATAACAGTATTTTGAATATTAAAGAATATTATCAAAATGACTTCTAAATTTACTTTGAGACTAGAACCCCATGACATTTTCCAAAGCTGATATGTCTTGGGCTTTCTTATTTATGCGGTTTTAGGCACAGTCATAAATTCGTGATTCGGCAGTGATTCGGCAATAATTCGGCGAGATCGAAAATTCGGATTCGGAGAATTATTCGGAAAAAATCGACAGGTATTCGGGAAAAATTCGGTAAGTGTTTGGGAAATATTCGGAAAGGATTTCGAGCAAAAAATTAATATATGAGACGCTAGATTTTGATTTTGTGAATTATTTGCTGTTTTTTGAATAATTCGCGAATAATTCGGGAATTATTCGCGAATAATGCGCCGCGTTCGGCGACGACGAATAATTCGCAGATTTAATCGGCATATCAATAATTCACGAATTATTCACGAATTCGCCGCATAATTCACGAATTATGTGACCATGGCGAGAGGATAATAATTTATATGTTTAGCCAAATTTTAAACAAGGTACAAGCTGCATTCAAAATGGGGACCATGAACAATAAGACAATTCTATATATTTATTTTTGTTGAAAATTAATTTTTATTTCCAAAACTATCAAATGCTTTATTTTTGGACAAAAAATGGTAGTGTGTTTATCTTACCTTCTGCCAATCATATACTCTTCTTGCAATATATCAATGTCAACATTAATTGAATAACATGGGTTTTGGAGAGAACCACTGAAGACTATTTATGAGAGACAAAGTATTATGTAATAAAAGTTCTTTTTATTTAAACTATGATCTATCCATTTTTAATGCTTTTGATTCTGTTCATCTTCAATATTTAAGAACAAAGACAAAAAAAGAAAGGAAAATAAGATCCAAACCACCTTCATTGTTTTCTAAAAAAAGAAAAGAAATCAATCAAACAAATTCATTATAACTCCCTGATAGCAACATTCTCATAAATTATTGATACAAATTCACAAACCTAAAATGGCATGCCACTATTACAAGTAGAAAATTAAGACAATCCTATAGTTTTCTTCAAAAGTTTTCTTCGGCTGTGATATATGTTGTAATTTTAATTAAATAATTAAAATAAATATTAAATCTCAAGTTGTGAAACTTAATGTGTATGTTACTGGAAATCTAAGTGATGCCTATTAATGCACACTAAATATGAATAATGGAGAAGTAATGCATTGGTTACTGTATGCATAAAGCAGTGGGAAGGTTATAAGTCCTTACTTAAGTGCATCGGTTACTACATGGCATTAAGTCTTTGATTAATAACTTATATTCCACTGTCTCTATAAATAGAGTTTTCTTCTTGTCACAAAAATATATAAGTTCCAATAAAAACAAAATGGTTTAAAATTTTAGAAAGATTTCCAAGAGTGCGAGATAGAATTCCGGAGTGGTTCGATTGTTTCGGTTTTGTTCTACATTAATCTAGACTTTGAGAACCATTGAATGCTGGAGAACAGCCGTTCAATTCTAAAGCAGTGAGGATATATATTCGATATGGGAACGGATTTTGTTCTTAAGTACAGAGGATTTTGATTTTCGCCTCAATTTTGATTCAAATCAAGTTTGTAGCCGTACATTTCGATTGTTGAGAGATACATTTAATTTAAGCAATTTCTATTTGTTAGTTATATGTACTATAATGGCCTCTATGGCATACATATAACTAACAATCTCCCACTTGCATTAAGGCCATTTGTTGTAGTATCTCATACTCAACGTCCCATAAAAGTCTCTTTCGTGAAATGCTTCTGTGAGTGGATCCGCCGAGTTGACGCGAAGGATAACACGGCGGATCCACTCACAGAGGCCTTTCCTTAGAGAGACTTTTATGGAGCGTTGAGTATGAGATAATATAAGAAATGATCTTAGTGCAAGTGGGAGATTGTTAGTTATATATATGCCCTAGAGGCCATTATAGTACATATGATGTATATTATAGTAGATGCTTAGACATATATAGGGAGGACTTTTTTGCTCGACATGATAGTATGCTATCCGGTTACTCTTTATCTTAACATGTATATTTATTGTCTCTTTGTTACATGTTGATAAAACCCTTAGGATAAGTACTTGACTACCAGGATTATGATGCAGATCATACTAGTGGGGCCATGGTAGTCGGTAAGTATATCCTTCAATTGTTCCTAGTCGTGGGAGTATCGAGACGGGGCATCGATATTCCAGAGTAGACTAACGTATACGCTTCTTGACCCATATGATGGGCGATGGATGATCCCACATCCATTGGTATTTGACATCACAGATGGTATACAGGTGCTCAGTAGAGACTGAGTACACTGAACATGACTCGCCGAGAACTCCTAAATGGTATTATACCTCACGTCAGATAGCAGTTCTCTAGTGACACACGTACATGTCTTGTGTGTGTCACCAGAGAACTGCTATCTGACGTGAGGTATAATACCATCTAGAAGTTCTCGGCGAGTCTTGTTCAGTGTACTCAGTCTCCACTGAGCACCCGTATACTATCTTTGATATCAAACACCAATAGATGCGGGATCATCCATCGCCCATCATATGGGTCAAGAAGCGTATACGCTAGTCTACTCTGGAATATCGATGCCCCGTCTCGCTACTCCCACGATTAGGAACAATTGAAGGATGTACTTACCGACTACCATGGCCCCACTAGTATGATCTGCATCATAATCCGGTAGTCAAGTACTCATCCTAAGGATTTTATCAATATGTAACAAGGAGACAATAAGTATACATATTAAGATTAAGAGTAACCGGATAGCATACTATCATGTTGAGCAAGAAAGTTCTCACTATATATGTCCAAGCATCCACTATAATATACATCATATGTACTATAATGGCCTCTAGGGCATACATATAACTAACAATCTCTCACTTGCACTAATGCCATTTGTTGTAGTGTCTCATACTCAACGCCCCATAAAAGTCTCTCTAGGGAAAGGCCTCTATGAGTGGATCCGCCGTATTATCCTTCGTGTCAACTTTCCTATTCTCGATCCCTTGGAGATCAATCATCTTCCTGATCAGGTGATTCTGCCTCAGAATATGTCTAGATCGTTGATGGGACCGGGGTTTCTAGACCAAAACCACAACTCCATTATTGTCACAATAACAGTTATTGGACGCTTAATGGTAGGAACCATGTTCATCTCATGAACAAGAAATATCCAGACAGCCACTTTGGCAGCATCGTTGGTAGCGATGTATTCGGCCTTTATCGTCTAGTAAGCCACGGTTTTTAGCTTGAAACTGTTCCAACATACCGTCCCTGCACTGAGGGTAAAGACAAAGCCTGTGACTGACTTTCAGTCGTCCTTATCACTCTGGAAGCTCGAATCGGTAAAGGACTCCTACTGGAGTTCACCGTTACCAAAAAACCAAGAACATTTCTTCAGTGCTTCTCAAGTATTTAAGAATGTCCTTCACAGCTGTCCAGTGATTCTCTCAAGATCCGATTGATTCCTGATCACTACACCTAGTGAGTTAGCTACATCTGATCTGGTACATAACATCGCATACATGATAGAGCCTATTGCCGAAGCATAGGGTATCCCTTGCACGCGAGCTCTCTCCAAATCAGTCCCGGGAGACATATTTTTGGAGAGAGTGATTCCTGAGTAAGTGGGCGAACTACCACGCTTAGAATCTTCTATACTAAACCCCTTTAGTATGGTGTTAATGTACTTGGATTTGGGACACTCCTAACATCCACTTAGATCTATCTCTATAGATCTAAACCTCAAGATGTAGTAGGTATCACCCAGATCTTTCTTGGAGAATCCTCGTGATATGATGAGCTTGACCAAGTGTAGCATAGGAAACCATTTCCTATCAAGAGTATGTCTTCTACATACAATACGAGGAAGAAAACCTTACTTTCTACAACCTTCTTGTATATACAAGGTTCATCTGTATTTTTAATGAAGTCAAACTCTTTGACTTCCATATCAAAATAGATGTTCCATCCAGCCATTTCATAGAGTCCCTACTCGTGATGGCTTGTCTGAACTTAGTTGGTTCATCATCTACCATGATGCAATCCTCGCTCCCACCGTCACTGAGGAAACCATAGTATTTCTCAAGTGGTTGAAGAACCCTACCAGATTCGCGGAGAGGCTGAGGTTCGTTGGAAACTATCGAATCCTTTGGTTCCACTAAATCATCAGTTCTAGTTTGTATAGCTAGAACTTCTTCCAGTTCTACCTCATGACCACTAATTTGTTTTTCAAGAAATTCCTTTTTCTAAAAAAGGTGGCATGTTGAGAAACATAACATATTTTGCTCCTCAGTTTGGTAGAAGGTATTCCCTCGCAAATGTTTGGGATATCCAACAAACTTACAGAACTAACCTTGCCTCGAGTTTGTCCGAATTTTGCCTTTCAACATAGGCCGAACAACCCCATATCTTAACTCGTTTAAGATATGGTCTCTTCCCATTCCATATCTCATATGGAGTGGTAGGCACTGATTTGGTCGGAACCCTATTCAATAGGTATGCAGCTTCTCAAGTGCATAACTTCCAAAAGGAAATAGGTAACTCAGAATTACTTATCATAGAGCACACCATATCTAATAGGGTGCGATACCTCCGCCTCGATACACCGTTGTGCTGTGGTGTATACGGAGGAGTAAGCTGAGAGAGAATCCTATTCTCTTTTAAATAATCAAGGAACTCCGTGCTCAAGTATTCTCTTCCTCGATCACATCGAAGGACTTTAATACTTATACCCGTCTGGTTCTCAACTTCGCACTTATATTCCTTGAATTTCTCAAAAGTTTCAGATTCGTGTTTCAACAAGAACATATGTCTGAATCTTGAGAGATGGTCAGTGAATATAATGAAGTACGAGAAACCAACCCTGGAATTTGTAGACATAGGACCGCATACATCAATATGTATCATTCCCAAGAGTTCAATAACTCTTTCTCCGTTTCCATTAAACGGAG
Source organism: Agapanthus africanus (assembly GCA_030015575.1). Lineage (NCBI taxonomy): Eukaryota > Viridiplantae > Streptophyta > Magnoliopsida > Asparagales > Amaryllidaceae > Agapanthus > Agapanthus africanus. Next base: position 46,129,236 of record CM057345.1, on the reverse strand, counting down.
TATTGGTCATTTTACCTTTGAGACAAGAATGTCAAGTATCATAAGATGAAAATTCGAACGGATTCTAATATTCATCCTTATGTAATTTAGTTAGTTGTGTCGTATTGATATGATCTAGTCTATAATACCTCAAGAAAGATTCATTCATTTCTGAACTACTCCTCTTGTATGTGTTCTATATAGTTTGAACTGTGGTTTGATTTAGAACGTATATGCTATTACATAACGTGCCTGATCCAATCAACTCTTGATTCAGGAAAAATGTTCACAACATTATCCTCCAATACATAATTATATCTTTCTTTAACTTAATAAAGAAACTGATGTAATGTTGTATATCAGGTTCGGCATGTAATAACATTTGTTCAGAATCAATGTATTTACCACTTGGTAATACAAGGTGATATCCGCCAACTGCTTTGGATGCAATATTTGCACCATTCTCTACACTAGAGAATGATCACATTTTCTCAGTTGTCTACCTTTTTTTAGCCCACGTAACTTTTTACATATGTGGAATCATGTTCAGTATCTCATACCCAGAACGTAGAGTGTACTGAGAAACAGTTCTCGGTAAAAAAAACACCTGAAGAAGATGTATCAACATGCACATTCCTCATTTGGGTCGCGTAAGAATATGGATATTCCCCTATTTCCTGCTCGGACTTATAACAATTATAAGGTAGAGTGGAACCAACGTTCCCCAGCTCAGTATAATAAGCATGTTACGGTCACTACCAGGAGAGAGAAGAAAACACTCTGCATATGCTCTTGCAAGATCAGATTGGTTATTATTTTATCTAATCAGGATGTCTCCCATCGTTTTTATCAAATCTTCCTTCAAACCCTAAAAGATAAGACTAGCCGGGATTAATTACACCTTACAAGTTCGCCAATCTTTCGGCCAGGCCAGTGTCGGTACTTTGAGGGATGTTCCCCATGCTTTCGCACGGACCTAATTAAAATAAACCTCGTTTTCCCAGGGGTATAACCCCGTTAACACCTACTTGATCGGCTAATTATAATGTGTAAAACTCTCTTAGGAGTAACTCTTACTCGCAGTGGGTATCGGGATCCAACTATCTCATAGAAAGTATGCAATCTCATTGCAAATTTCAACACTTGAAATTCCTGACATGGTTTTTACCCCTGGTGACTTATGACCTTAACTATGGTTAACATATCATAAGCACTAGTCAAGTTCTACCCGTCATTTCGTGATTAATTAGACCCACCCACATGACCTTTAATTATGATCAATAAAGTTACATGACTGTCATAATTAATCACATCATATGCTGTGTAAGAAGACATCGCTTAGCTACCGCACACTACGCCTTAACTATGATCAACAAACGTAGCACGAATACTAAGTACTGTAATTCCTAAAATGACGGAGGTTCTGCGGATGGTTTTTATGAAAACCTTTAACGCTTTGAACTTGATCTCGTTGTAGAATCGAGTGATTTTGAAAAGGAGTGTTTTTAAGGTTTTTGCTAGTTTTGCTAAAGAGGTTACTCCCGGTGAAGGGATCTCGGCTCTTTCCTCATCGAATGAAGTGCTGGATATTCATAAATACCACTATGCAAAGTAAGAACTAGAGAAGCAATCAAAAGACAAAACCGAGTGAGTTGTAGTATCTGCCAGTTTCGCTAAAGAGGTCACTCCCGGTGAAAGGATCTCAGCTCTTTCCTTATCGAATAAGGTGATGGATATTCTACAAGGAATACCGCTGTGCAAAGCAGAAACTAGAGCTACCCTTTTTTTGAAAATTTGAATCCACATCTTTAGGTTTATTTCCTTTCATTAATCTCATTAATGAAGTCCCATCATATATGCTTCCTAAGCATCACAGAAGAAACAAAAATACAACGTACGCTTATGCCATCCGCATTCGCCACAGTGTCTCGTTATGCACCGGTAGGTTACTTAACTAACGGCATAGCGGGGCGGGATTAACACGGGTGCAAAACATAAGCAACGTTTATTATATATCGTATATATAATAAGTCATTCATCTCAAAATATCAAGTGATCACATCATAGAATATCAGCAGCAGAAGTCCACATATGAAATATTGGATATATTAGGAATTCCATGTTTTAAATTAAGCCAGTAAAAAACATGGATTTCACGGTCGCGATGAATAGCCAAACCCACATCCCTAGACCCCTACGAGAGCAGCAAGCAACCCTACCAATTTTAGAGTTAGGAGACCCGGTTTCGATTTCTCGAGATGGTCTCCCACTGGATTCTAGAACCCGGTTACTTGTGCTCCCCGTCTTGGGTTTATCCTAATGCGGAAAATAAATAATATACATCAATGGCGACATCATCCTCAACCCGGAAGTGCCCCAATAAAATAATATTGCATACAAGTTTTTACATGAATGAAAATGAAAAACTCTCATTTCACGCAAAAAACCCCGGCTATTCAAAACATGACGATCCAATATAACATATCCCAGCAACACATAACATCACATGTAATTAACGTAAGTAAATATGCGTATCCCAATTGTCATTGACATATAGCAACGGAACCGGCGATACACCATATATTACATTTATGGTCGCAGAAAAGAAAGTGAAAACTACAATAATTGGAATCCGCAACCACTTTAGACATCATAAACCCAATGTATCACATACTCGGATTTCATGCCTAACCATATGAATTCCTTAGACATAATAAATTTGGAATATCTCATATTCCGAATTTTATGCTTAACAATTATAAACCCCGCATTTTAGTCTCGATATTGAAAACACTTTCCAATAACAAGTCGGGCAATTCAACAAGATTCCCGACAACCTGATCGAATGCTCATTGGAAACTTTAGTAGACGGCCGCATCCTCGTTGCCGTTGACGAAGTGCACTTAGGCGGAACACTACAGCCGCGAGCACCCGGGGATATGCTTTTGGCAACGGGGTTCTCCTACAGTCCCTTGGTCGGGGCTATGGGGCATGGCTATCTAGTAATGTTACCCGGCGAGTATCCGCGTACACTACGTGATTGCGACGGAGTTTTGATTCGAATCAAAATCCTGCGGCAATCGATCATATGAGACTAAATTGCTAGATTTATAAAATTCAAACCAGTTTTCACAAAACCGATTATTGTGAATTCCAAATATTGTATCACAATCACAGATAGCTAGACGATATTAAACATTTTAATCGAATCAACAAACACCCAAAATTTCCCAGAGAGCTTACACTTGAGCACAGTTTAAAAATTACCCAGAACATGCCACAGCACCTATGGACCAACCGTAGAAGGGCTGACCCATGCCTCACTCATGGCGCCACGGAACCGCCGCAAACCTTATGGTTTGGCCGCGGTTCCGCGGTCAAAGAGTCGAGTTTGGATATCGTTCTTTTAGAGGGTCCAGAGAAAACACCTGCATGGTTTTCTGAAGATTTTAAACTTGGAAAAATCCAACTTTTGGAAAATTTCCAGCGAGGGAGAAAATGGGTTATTGATATTTGTTCGAACATTTTAACGTCGTCTAAAATACCCGAAACTATGTTAGAATTACGACTACGAAACACTCCGAATTGCTTTTACAGAAAGATAATATAACATGCAATCTTAATAAAAACAAGCAACATCTGAAACACCAAACCCCAGAGCCTGGAACACCACATGAAAACGAGGCCAAACCATGAAGATAAAACCGGCCAGGCCGGGATTATTGAGCTTTTCACCGGTTGAAAACCGGTGGTTTGGGGTCGTTTTCCTCTGATGTTCATGTTACATCAAATGCAATATTCTGCAGTTGCTTAAAAAATTTTAGAGACTTTGAAAAATTCGACAGAAACTAGAGTTATGTTTCGATTGTTTCAGAGTTGTTTCGGTTTCGTAATTCTACAAATATCGTCTAATTCTCTAGTCTGGCTCTGATACCACTGCTGGATTCCCTAGCACCGCCACTGGGTTTCGGGAGGCATCGACCATGCCATTTTCAAAAATTTGGTATGCTAAAGAACCCTAACCTAGAATCTTAATTAGAGAATTAGACGAATCATGCATATAAATATCTTTACATCTAAGTGAACAAGGAATACAACCTTTGTAGACCGGTCCTTCACTTCAATAGCTCCGTGTAGTAGTCCCTTCGCTCCAAGTAGTGAACTCCCGGACTCTAGAAAGGCTCCACAAGATGAAAGGAACAAACTTGCTTGAAGTCTTCGAGGTCGAAGATGATCTACGTCGAGGAGACATCAACTCAAGCTACATCCTCACTAATTAAGAATTGGTGAAAGAAACAACCTAAACTAAATGGCTAGTCTAGTGTAGGTTGATGGAGTTGGAATTTTTCTCACTCTAGAAATATTTTTCTCACTCATTTTCTTCACCTCCCAAAAAGCTAGAGAGCTTGAGGAAGGAGATGAAGAAAAGCAAGCATGGAGAGAAGCAAGTGTAGAATGGCCCATGAGTGAGAAATATCTCATATAACTCTTGTAGAGACTAAATCATGGCTAACAATAATGGTTAGGTTAATAAATATCTCAAATAAAACAAAATTAGTAGACTAAGTCAATGGTTCTACAAGCTTCCACTAAGCTTAAACCATGTGACTAATTTGCAACTAATTTTTATTTACTTTAAATAAATAAAACCCTTCATTATGATAAGCATGGTATGAGTCTCATACACTCATATTGCATGTAGCAACAAGCATGACACAATAATATATATCACATATATATTAAGTGTACACAAGTGAGAAAAAGAAATGCTTAAGTGAGCTAATATTAGTTAATGTAAATTAATATATCATATATATAATTATACAATAAATTATTAAATCAACACTTGATTTAATAATCCGGCTATATCACATACAACCGACTAATATCATTTGTATCAACTTATCGAATCAACACTTGATTCGATAACCTGGCTATATCATATATAACCGACCGATATCTCATATCGCGAGAATAGAATACGGTATCACATACGCGTATTAATCTCGGTCCCTCACATATCACATATGTGCTCCTACTTCGTTTTGCCTGAGCCAGAAAACCTCTGTGTAGGACTCTAAAGACTTGTCAATACGCCGGAAGTAGGTGGTGATCATATCAGTCACCTACAAGCCATCAGCGGTACTGCTATACGTAACGGCCACCCGGGTATTGAGCGATCAGAAGATTAACAAGCAAGCCTGCTCATACTCCTGTGAATCCAATAAGTAACACTACCGTACAGTCCGGTCTCTTCGTCTGATATGTCGCATATATAGTCTAGGGGTGGTAAACATCAGACCCTAATAACTTGATAAGTCGTGCCGATGTGAGGCTCATAACGGATCGAGAAACTACTGATAACACTTACCAGTAAATTTCTGTATCAGCCCTGGCCAGGGACTTCCTGTTATAGCCAATCAAGCACAGCGCAACATCAACCCTTAATACCAGGAGAGATGAATCCTCTCCTATCGCTCACTGCCTCCATGTGACTCGGGAGTGTACCCAAAAACCACCATTTTGCACATTTTCTTGAATGTGGTAAGGTAGAAATCAAAGCATAGTGGGAATCACACAAGACTCTATGACGATCTCGGGTCTACAGACTAACCTGTACGTGTGTCACCAGAGAACTGCTATCTGACGTGAGGTATAATATCATCTAGGAGTTCTCGGCGAGTCCTGTTCAGTGTATCCAGTCTCCACTGAGCGCCCGTATACCATCTTTTAATGTCAAACACCAATGGATGTGGGATCATCCATCGCCCATCATATGGGTCAAGAAGCGTATACGCTAGTCTACTCTGGAATATCGAAGCCCCATAGAGAAGCAAGTGTAGAATGGCAACCATGGGTGAGAAATATCTCATATAAAGTGAGTAAAATTCCTACTTCATCAACCTACACTAGACTAGCCATTTAGTTTAGGTGTTTCTTTCACCAATTCCTAATTAGTGAGGAGGTGGCTTGAGTTAGTGTCTCCTCGATGTAGATCATCTTCGGCCTCGAAGACTTCAAGCAAGTTTGTTCCTTTCATCTTGTGGAGCCTTTCTAGAGCCCGAGATTCACTACTTGAAGCGAAAGGACTACTACACGGAGCTATTGAAGTGAAGGACCGGTCTACAAAGGTTGTATTCCTTATTCACTTAGATGTAAAGATATTTACATGCATGATTCGTCTAATTCTCCAGTTAAGATTCTAGGTTAGGGTTCTTTAGCATGCCAATTTTTTGAAAACGACATGGTCGATGCCTCCCGAAACCCAGTGGCGGTGCTAGGGAATCCAGCACTATTTTTATTATATTTTTCTCTATACGATTATTAACAAGTTTCTAATATTTATTTAAGAACAAAAATGTTAAAAACAAACCTTTTGTTTGTAATCGATAGAGAAAATGAGTTTTGAAATTGCTTGTGCTGCTGTACGACCTTCTGCTCTCAACACTGTGAAAACTGTGGACCGGACAAAATTTGAGCCTTTGACCGGCAACAATTTTAAGCGTTGGAAGCAAAAGAATAAATTATCGATAAAAAAAATTAGATTTGAAGATACCCAAATATGAGTTATATTCTGTGTATGTGTGTTTCAATTTATGATTTCGCTTAAGTTTAGGATTGTTAGTGTGTACGTGCTTTGTGTGTGCGTTTGTTGTATATTCGTGTTGTATGTGTGTGTTTTAGCTGTCGGGGGTAAGGCTTCTATTCCATTAAGAATTTATAGAGCAGACACCCATTCGCTTGTGTTTTCATCCGTTTTAAGTAAATTTCGCCAGCACCTTGTAACAACCCTAAACTTTCTGTACAGAATTTTTTTTCAAAATACAGACAGAAACACCTAAGCCTGAGCACAAGTTATAAATTTGATTTGCTTTTGAACAACAAGAAGCATTTGTAGCTCATTGGTAAAGCCTTGCACTGCTGTGGCGTAGCCCCTGTGTTCGAATCCGCCCCAGCCACATATATTTTTAATTGATTTTTCTTTTAATTTTTTAGAAGCCCAAAGGTTTACACGTGCACTACACGTAAAATGAAAAGTCATAAATAAAACAAACATATGGAAAATGCTATTTGAATAGCCTAGGACACGTGGCACCAATCCAAGCCCCATCCCCTCCAAGATGACCGGCGAGATCTTGTTTTGGGCCGGCACCATCGGTCTAAACCGTACAAAATGCTCCTAAAATTTAACCTTAGCACCCTTTGGCCTACCCCACTACGCCCATGTTTGATTTCTCTGCATTCATCCAGAGAATGATAATTCCTCTCTTTAATCCATTTTTAATGCACATTTTAATTCTATTCTTCATTACCCTAAACTCTAATTTTCCCTATAAATATCACACTACATTTCACCCCTCCCCATTCAGAAATTCTATACAGAAACTCTCTAAAAATTTCCAAGTCCCAAGTTGTACAAGTGGAGTTAGCAAAGGTCGAAGTTCCGGCGACGTTTCGGGAAGATTCTGGCGATGAAACGACTCCCCGGCGATTCCAATAGCTTCCTCCCTCTCACCTCTTGTTTTCTAACCTGTAAGTCCCTTCTCCCCTCCTCTTTTTCTATTCTAAAATGTCTCTTTTTCAAAACTCGTCGGAAGCGGAGTTATTCCGGCTTCCGATTCTCTTTTCTTTAAAAATCTAATTTTTTCTTACTAACAAACCTACAAAGTTTTAATAGATAGTTTAGTAATCATTAACAAACACATTAGAATGAGTTTTATCTTAAAAGAATCTATTATGCAACTTTTATCGCATTTTTACGGTTTAATACCATATACTTTACTTTCGACACAATTCAATATATTCCCTTGTATCACCTTTAGAAACTCACGAGGTAATGACCTATCTCATTACAACACACATTTTTGACATAGCACGATAACTTTTGGGACATTAGTTTATGGGATAATACGAGTTTCCACTTAAAATACCATAAACATTTAAAAACCGTTTTCATTAAGAAGTGTATTACTTAATTCCTTACAAATACGCCTCTACAACCCATTTTGGGGAATTCTGATCGGGATGGTATGGGTTATCGCACATCCTAGGGCCTAGTAGAGCGAGATGCAGACCTCCACGTGGACCTCCTGCACAGCCAAATCGCCAATTCCATCAGTCACTGAGAAACATGCCTCGAGGGCAGAGGAACATGCTCCAAGGACAGAGGAATGTGCCTCCAGCTAGAAGGAATATACCCCGGCATCAGGCTTTCACATTAGCGGCCGTAGAAGCCGAGACTGTAGATCAAGGTAACCCTGCTAATTCCCTCACATCTTTCCAAAACCTTTGCATTCTTTCGTTCTTCCAAATATTTCTCATGCACTACCAATAGTTCTATCACCATCACTATCAGCAAATTGTTTTGAATCTATTACACTTTCCTTCTATAAATTTCAAGGACGAAATTTTAATAAGGAAGGTAGAATCTAACAACCCTAAAACTTTCTGTACAATTTTTTTTTTCAAAATACAGAAAGGAACATCTAAGCCTGAGCACAAGTTATAAATTTGATTTGCTTTTGGACAGCAAGAAAGCACTTGCAGCTTATTGGTAAAGGCTTGAACTGCTGTGGTGTAACCCCTGTGTTCGAATCCCTCCAGTCACATATATTTTTAATTGATTTTTCTTTTAATCTTTTAGAAGCCCAAAGGTTTACACGTGCACTACACGTAAAATGATAAGTCATAAATAAAAAAAAACATGTGGAAAATTCTATTTGAACAGCCAAGAACACGTGGTCCTAATCCAAGCCCCATCCCCTCCAAGATGACTGGCAAGATCTTGTTTTGGGCCGTCACCATCGGTCCAAACCGTACCAAATGCTTCCAAAAATAAAGTTGCTGTTCATTATATTCATGTCTCTTGTGTACATTTTTACTTTATATTATTTAGATACGCTTAGCGTGTTTACTTCGGAGTAAATACGTCGCATGACCCGTCGTGTCCCCTTACTGTACACTGGGAAGCGGGGCGTGACACACCTTCCCGCAGTTCTCCGAGTACACTGTAATAGAATAGATAATCATTTCAACGTTGTGAAACAACGTTGAAATGAACATCTAATCTATCTTTGTACATGGAGAACCAGCGGAAAGTACCGACGAAATAATTCGAAACGAATGAAAACACAAGTGAATCCAGGCTTTATACATTCCTAACTTGTCCACACTGGACAAATCTATTGGTTATCATACGATTGAATCTTCTCGTCATATAGACTACACGACGGTTGTTAGTACCGAACTATACCGTCCGGTATTTAACAACTTTCGTATAGTTCTATGTGAAGACGAACATCGAACGTATGCTAACCGATAGACGAGGACTAAGTCTGTAACATTTCATAAAAATAAAATATTATTTTTGGGAATTTTTATAATTAAATAATCAATATATGGAATATTTTAATAATGCGGTATAATTAAATACCGATAAATTGGGAAAAATTTGGAAAATTATGGAAATTACTGAAATGAGGGTGCTTTATGTGATTTATGCAAATTATAAGTTTTTATGATTAATTATACACTATTTAGTGCTAATCGCGATTAAATATTGCTAATCTCGCATTAATCCGGTTTTGTGCATATGACATGCATCATGTCAATTTTACACTTTGATACATTTTCCTTCATGGTTTTCTTCTCTTTATTCATGCATGATTTTAAAATTTAAAAGAGAAGAGAAAGATAATGAAAACAAAAGAAAAGAAAATGGAAAATATAAAGAAATAGGTATGGGTAAGAGAGAGAGGGTGAGAGGTCAAACCATGGTCATGGCCCTTTGTTTCTTTCATCATCTTCATCTTTTCTTCTCCCTCTTCAGCCCATGGCTGCCTCCTCACTCTCCCTCCACTTCAAACCCTTAAAACATCATCAAAACAACATCCAAGCATCATCCCCACTTCATTAAAAACATGCATAAGCTCACAAGCTACACTTTGGACCAAGAAAGCAAGGATTTTGGACACTTAGGCAACTCAAGAAAATTCTTGAGTTGCCAAATGAGGTAATCCCTTCACCATTTGTATTGTATTTCATTTACTTTAGTGTCCATGCATGTTTAGAAATGATTTAGTGAAATTTAGTGAACTTTGAAAATTCAAGAAAAGGATTAGGATTTGAATTGAATCCTAGGGTATAATTGAGACTTAATATTGACCTTAAATCCCTGTGGTGATTGATTGGAGACCTAAACCAGAGACTAGAACCCCAATTAGCGAACTTAGAAATCCCCGACATCGTATTTTGTGAGAATTGTGTAGGGAAATTGGAATCTGCTAACACTCGGGGACCTAGAAAATTATTTAGCGAACACAATGAGTCATGCAGGCACCCTAGAAGCTACCACTGAAACCTGAGACCCCCTGGACTTTTCCTGGCCGCAATTTTACTCATTTTGGCTGCAATTTACTGCCTTGGTATTTTGGAATCGTCCCGTGCTTGGTCCATAGCTTCATTTTAGGCAAATTAGAACTACCCCATATGCAGAATTTGCTAATTTCACCTGGAACAAAATCTGGATGTATTTTACGAAGTTTCTGAATTCGTTTTGTGGCTTTTAATGATTTGGAATTTTGTATTTGATATTGTGTTTCCGTCATGTGGCGTTTGAACGCCAACGACTAGGGTTATTGGTCATGTTTTGGACGCGAAGTTATAGGTTTTGACCTATGGGCGAAACGTGTGCCGTTTTGGTTTTCCGACTTGGTTTTAATATGCATATGCGATTGTGTATTGGTTGTAGGTACCCCACGTGGACTTCAAGATGACGAGGATGAGCGTGGCATCATCGACTCCAGCAAACGAAGAGCAAGGTGAGTAGATATATATCCACGGGGGAAGTCGGGTGGATGGCGTATAGCACCCCCGCAGTTTGAAATATAGTATGCTATATATATGATATATTTATATATTTATATATGTTATATGAAACATGGATAGTCAAGATAGGGTTCTTGATATAGTTTTAGTGTTATTAGAAGTAGCTTAGCTTAGCTTCTTAGTCGCGAAACCCTAGAATAAGGTTTACACCCACACGCGCGCACACACACGCATTCTTTTTATTATTGTGCGTATATGGGGATATGTATATATATATATATATATATATATATATATATATACGCATGGGTATGGGACTATGTGTATATATATATACTTGGATATTGAGGATAGTATATGATTTGAAGATGAGTCGATGAGATTGGGCTTGAGGCCATGAGATCGGTGATGTGACGTGGTTCGTATTATGAGATATGACACAATTTGTATAGCGGGCCCTTAGGCATTGCGTTTTCATACACACGCATATATATATATGTAGATGGTATCAGTATTGTGCTAGACGTAGATCAGTACCCCCAGATCATGATATATGATAAAAGGATACCAAGTGAATAAAGAGATAAATGTGATATTGACCCGTACCCAGATTTGGGAGGCCGTATGACGGATATACCGTACGATCTATATATTGATGTTTGACCCGCACTCTTGACTCGAGAATGTCATATTATATAGGGTATCGTATGGGATACTATTGATGCGGAATCACCGACTATTATATATATATGTATCGACTCAGATTTAGGTGGTTTTCATATATGTATCGACTCAGATTTGGGTGGTTTTCCCCACCCTTTTGATTAGACCTGTAGTTTACTTGTAGACTCGTTTATTTAAGTGCATATTATTATTGTTGTGTTTATTGTTGCGTTTATTATTCAGCTCCCGTACATTTTTGCTGTTCGCATCGCTTTGCACGCTTATATTGTGTTTTCATATGTTAGTCTTGAAATCATGCTGTCAGGACACCAACACCATTACCGATGATGCGTATGTTCCACATACACTTACTTGCCGGCTCACACACATCTTCATCGGTAATTGCCATGTCACGTACACTTTAGAGAATATTATTTGATTTATATCGCCTGTTAGCTGATAGTCTCGACTTATCTTTACTGTGCTAGTTTAGACATTGCATTCATTAATGTGATACTTCATGCATATTTATATATATTCATTTTCATTCATCAGTTTTAGGGCCAGTCCGGATTGCCTGAGCCCAATACTTTTAAATTCATTGTTATTTACTCTCGAGATTTGGGTTTTCCATGAGATTTATGGATTTGGAGAAACTGCATGATTTTATAAAACTGATTATCATTTTAAAATGAAAGTTGCGGTTTTCTCATGATATGATTTGAGATTGTCCACAATGAGTTTTCTCGGCTCTTGAGCGATATCATACACCCAATTCGAGGAGGAGTAGGAACCGTCTGTGGGTGCATGGTGGAACCGGTGCAGTACCCCGGGGCAAGAAGATCGCAGATATAGGCGTTGAGCCTGTGACAGGGGAGCATTGCTGACCGGTGATTGTATTGTGACTCGTCGGATATCCGGAGGATACCGATCGGAGTTGGGCCAGTCCGGATAGCCGGAGCCCAGGGGCCATCCCGGATAGCCGGAGCCCAGGGGCCAGTCCGGATAGCCGGAGCCCCAGATACTGATTTTGAGGTATTGAGATATTATGATATGGGTCAGTCCGGATAGCCGGAGCCCTAGATATTGAGATATTGAGATTTATGTTTTGTGTCGATACTAGTCACTGATTTATATTGATTTATTGATGATACCTTATTTTAAACATACAGAAATCTCACTAAAATAAGAAAACAGTTTCTCATTTATATGTATTCTGTTTTCATGCATTCATACCTCATACATATGATATATTTCTACCTGAGGCATTGACAAGAGCACATGGGATTACACTTATGTATAGATATTTACCCTTGCCACCTTTTCATGCATCAGACTTATCATTTTGAGGTTTATATATATTTTGATCATATTGACTTAGGATTGAGTCATACATACGATTTCTGCTCGGTGATGTTTTCTACTCACGAGTTGGCAACTCACCCCCGTTGTGTCACAGTTCTTGCAGGTTTCGCCGTACAGTTTTCGTTGCGGCTTTGCCGGCATACTGCTTTCATTCCGGATGATTGCTTTGCTAGGTGGGTTCACTCGCATCGTGACCACCATTGTACCATTATTTATATTTCAGTTGTATCTAGAAACTCCATCAACCAAACTTGTATATTTATTCAGACTTAGAGACTAGTTGTATATTATTTCGACTTTAGAGTCGTACTTATATTATTATGGATTTCATGTTTTTTTGAGTTTCCTTTTCAGTTTTGATCCTCGCCTCTTGGCGTTGTATATTATATTGCCTGCGTGGTTGTGACCGTCGATTGACGAAGAGCTAGCTCCCGCTTGGGGATGCCTTTTATCATTTATGTATATATTAATCATGTTGTATCCCGTTCGGGGCCAGTATTTACAAAGGAAACCCTGCCGAAATTTTCAGAAAAGGCTTGAAATTTTAAAAACGCATTATTCGGCTTATGCTTTTAAAACCACTTTTTTAAAACGAGTTTTCCATCATTTATTATTAAAATGGTTTTAGATTTCTGGGCTTTTGGCTTACTTGAATTAGGTGTGGTCCTATAGACTTCACATGATTCAAGTGCCAGTCACGTGCTATTTCGGGTCGTGACAAAGTTGGTATCAGAGCGCTAGGTTAACCTTGGTTCGAGTCTAGGTTTAACTATGTGGAGCCTAGGGCGTTGGTATATATACGGAATTTAGGCTTGACCTTACGGAACTTAGACTTAGTCGAGGGGGTATTAGACCCGAACTTTCGTCGCATAGGTTGACCTTGGTTGATGGAGTAGGTGACTTAAAGAGAGTGACATACCGTGTGTATGTTCCGCGGCATACTTACGATACGCTACTATGCTTAAGAAGCCTTAGAATGTACATTTCATTGCACATTATTATATTCATTCATGATCTATCCTCATCGTTATCGGTTTATGGTTTTGCTGCCACGATTACACGGGCAGAGAGAGCTACGGCTAGAGTTGCGGTCAGCACGAGCTCGTCACGGACGAGGACTGATCAGGGCATGATTCCAGGGACACACGATTGCATAGAGAGGCGTCGTTTTATGGTGTTTTCGAGCCAGGAGCGTTTGATGGATCACTTTTACAAGATTACTCGGACGTGCAGATCAGTATCAGAGGATTGGGCCACTGATAGAGGCCATCCAGAATGTGATGACGATTGAGGCACCGTTTAGCTTGCAGACGAATGAGCCAGTTGCTGCTGCGAATGACGAGATATCACCCCAGATGTTCGAGCTACTGCAGCATGAGCATATATTTAGAGATATGATAGAAGGTCTCTATTCACCCGAGGATGAATGACTAGGACATGTGGTTCGTTCGCTTACCCCGATGCGAGGTCATCTGATAGATTGATTCCAGTTAGAGATGACTTCACGCAGGTACGTTAAGTGTCGATAGAGGTGATCGAATGTAAGAAACCCATATTCCAAGTTTAAAGTATTCGGAAAGACATACAAGCAATTCTATGGACCCTCTAGAAGAATGAAAACCCTAACTCGATATAATGACCATGTGAAAGCCTTTGAACCTTAGGGTTTGCGACAGTTCCGCGGTGCCATTAGTGAGGCTTGGGTTTGCCCTTCTACGGCTGGTCCACCAGTGCTGTGGTATGTACTCGATACTATTAAACTGTACTCAAGATGTTGAGCTCTTGGGGGATTATGAGGTTTTGACGAATCGATCGAAAGGTTCGACTTCATTCGGATATCATGTGATGGGATGCCTTTCTTGGGAGACTCCAGATACGAGTATAGCCATTGGAGAGTAGTCTATGCAGCCATGAATAGACGAGTCTGAAGCAGTCATAGAGAAATATGGAGTAAGGGATTCGTACGAGATTTCGACGAGATGGCGTTCCACTCCGCTGACATCAGAGATTTGATACGCATGCAGAGGCGTTATATATGGATATATCTTCCAGAAGGAGTCGCGATGAGTATGCAGCCCTTCCGGAATAAGAAACAGATATGATAAAGGGTGATAACCTCCGAGCAGTTCGGCAGAAACAAGATTTAGGAGAGATCTCGACAGGACCTTTCTGGAATAATTTTACGAGAAAACTAGGACCCAGGAGCGGTCATATTATGCACACTCAACAGGCCAGAGTTCGAGATCGTTGACGAGACATGTATGAGCGACCATGACAGATGGCCAGAGATCTTTAGAGGATGTGCTAGAGCGGGACTATTTCCGCCATCTTTGATTTCAGTATTTTGGACGATCTATTCGCATGATTGAGTTTTGATAACTGGGTTTCATGGTATTTGTTTTCATGCACCATGGTTGCACCTACTGGGTATTAATGATTTTGTGCAAAATTATTGCACTTGAGATATGCTTTATACACCGTTGTATTGATTTATGATTTGTGCACAGTTATTGCACTTGATATCGTTTTTGTGCCTTGGCTGCACATGTTTATGATTTCATGGATTTCATACACTTGGGTTGATTTTGTGCATGTGGTACGCACTCGATTTGGTTTTGCACTCAGTATGATTCACATATGCTTGTAGTGCATTGATACGTATTTTGTGCACCACAGTTGCATTTGACTCCGTTTTACAAATAAGAATCTCCTTCCTTACATGATTTCGACGTCGATTTTGATTTCATGCCTGATATTTGAGAGATTTATTGACATGATTAAGATTTTGTGCACTACAGTTGCACTTGATTTCGGTTTGACGTCATTTGAGATATTGATTTTGATTCTATGCCTATAGCATGCATATGATTTGACTTGTGTTTTCGGCATAGATTTCATGCACTTTTAGTGTTTTGATTAGATTTTATGCACGCTGATGCACACGGTTGTGAGATTTTAAGCCACGGTATACTTGATTTGGATTTGGGTTTGAGATGTGTTGTATACCGTTGATTTCGAGTGTGATACTCAATATTTGTTTTCGTGCACCTTGTGCACTTGATTGGATTCTTGCGCATATTTGACGCGCTTGGACTGGATTTTATGCATGTTCGGCACTTGATATTGGATTTCGTGCATATTGGATGCACATGATCTAGATTTTATTCGTGCATGATGGATGCACTTGATTTGGATTTGCGCATGCTTGAGGCGCTTGATGCGATTTAGATGCACACCAGATGCATTAAATCGAAATTCTTCATGCATATCAGATGCACCTGATATTGCTGTCATTCACGCCCGTTGCCTTTGACAGGTGTTTCGTGCACACCCGTTGCACTTAGATATGGTTTACGTGCATATATATGGCACATTCATGGATTTCGATTTCCGTGCGCACCAGACGCACGTGGCATTCATATATACATTGGGATTGATTTCCTTTGAGCAGTGTATTTTTATGATATTTACTATTTGATATAGTAGCTGAGCAGGACTAGTCTGAGGACAGTACCTAAACATATTTTACATGCATAGATAGTTATCGAAGGGATTTCCAAAAAGGAGCTATAGTCTCAGTATTTACCTACGTGTCAGAGATGACACGAAACGTTTAAAACAAGAAAACCCTTCTAAATTGTTTCAAAACGGCGGGACATGCATTTTAACAAAAGGATATATGAATATATATAGTTATTTCTTACATTAGACGTCCGCCACTGTGCAGTGTTAGCGCATCGTACAGCGACTTAAAAAGGTTTGGCATGCTTTTTCTTCAGATGTTTACATGTATAGTTTTGATGTATATCATGTTGGTTTTCGTATTGGATTTTGACATTGATGTCTTCCCCATAACTCCGATGATTGCGGGATGCTTGACGGAGTTTTGATTTTGATTGATATACTTGTTTTCATTCGCATGCAGTGCACTACGATGTATTTTATGTATTTACGATTTCGGAACCCCGACGACTTGATCTTTTTACTGAAATATTTTAGATATTGGGGGAGTTTAAATTTAAATTCGGGGATCGAATTTCTTTAAGGGGGAAAGACTGTAACATTTCAGAAAAATAAAATATCATTTTTAGGAATTTTTATAATTAAATAATAAATATATGGAATATTTTAATAATGCGGTATAATTAAATACCGATAAATTGGGAAAAATTTGGAAAATTATGGAAATTACTGAAATGAGGGTGCTTTATATGATTTATGCAAATTATAAGATTTTATGATTAATTATACATCATTTAGTGCTAATCGCGATTAAGCATCGCTAATCTCGCATTAATCCGGTTTTGTGCACATGACATGCACCATGTCATTTTTACACTTTGATACATTTTCCTTCATGGTTTCCTTCTCTTTATTCATGCATGATTTTAAAATTTAAAAGAGAAGAGAAAGATAATGAAAACAAAAGAAAAGAAAATGGAAAATATAAAGAAATAGGTATGGGCGAGAGAGGGGGGGGGGGGGGTGAGGGGTCAAACCATGGTCATGACCCTTTGTTTCTTTCATTATCTTCATATTTTCTTCTCCCTCTTCAACCCATGGCTGCTTCCTCACTCCCTCTCCACTTCAAACCCTCAAAACATCATCAAAACAACATCCAAGCATCATCCCCACTTCATTAAAAACATGCACAAGCTCACAAGCAACACTTTGGACCAAGAAAGCAAGGATTTTGGACACTTGGGCAACTCAAGAAAATTCTTGAGTTTCCAAATGAGATAATCCCTTCACCATTTGTATTGTATTTCATTTACTTTAGTGTCCATGCATGTTTAGAAGTGATTTAGTGAAATTTAGTGAACTTTGAAAATTCAAGAAAAGGATCAGGGTTTGAATTGAATTCTAGGGTATAATAGATACTTAATATTGACCTTAAACCCCTGTGGTGATTGATTGGAGAACTAAACCAGAGACTAGAACCCCAATTAGCGAACTTAGAAATCCACGACATCGTATTTTGTGAGAATCGTGTAGGAAAATTGGAATCTGCTAACACTCGGGGACCTGAAAAATTATTAGTGAACACAGTGAGTCATGCAGGCACCCTAAGAGCTACCACTGAAACCTGAGACCCCCTGGACTTTTCCTGGCCTCAATTTTACTCATTTTGGCTTCAATTTACTGCCTTGGTACTTTGGAATCGTCCCGTGCTTGGCCCATGGCTTCATTTTAGGCAAATTAGAACTACCCCATATGCAGAATTTGTTAATTACACCTGGAACAAAATGTTTTACGAAGTTTCTGAATTCGTTTTGCGGCTTTTAATGATTAGGAATTTGGTATTTAATATTGTATTTCCGTCGTGTGGCGTTTGAACGCCAACAACTAGGGTTATTGGTCGTGTTTTGCACGCGAAGTTATAGGTTTTGACCTATGGGCGAAACGTGTGCCGTTTTGGTTTTCCGACTTGGTTTTAATACGCGTATGCGATTGTGTATTGGTTCTAGGTACCCCACGTAGACTTTGAGACGACGAGGATGAGCGTGGCGTCATCAACTCCAGCAAGCGAAGAGCAAGGTGAGTAGATATACATCTACGGGGGAAGTCGGGTGGATGGCGTATAGCACCCCCGCAGTTCGAAGTATAGTATGCTATATATATGATATATTTATATATGTTATATGAAACATGGATAGTCAAGATAGGGTTCTTGATATAGTTTTAGTGCTATTAGAAGTAGCTTAGCTTCTTAGTCTCGAAACCCTAGAATAATGTTTACACCCACACGCGCACACACACACATGCATTCTTTTTATTATTGTGTGTATATGAGGATATGTATATATATATATATATACGCATGGGTATGGGACTATGTATATATATATATATATATATATATATATATATATATATATATATATATATATATATATATAGACACTTGGATATTGAGGATAATATATGATTTGAAGATGAGTCGATGAGATTGGGCTTGAGGCCATGAGATCGGTGATGTGACGTGGTTCGTATTATGAGATACGACACGATTTGTATAGCGGGTCCTTAGGCATTGTGTTTTCATACATACGCACATATATATGTAGATGGTATCAGTATTGTACTAGACGTAGATCAGTACCCCCAGATCATGATATATGATAAAAGGATACCAAGTGAATAAAGAGATAAATATGATATTGACCCGTACCCAGATTTGGGAGGCCGTACGACGGATTTACCGTACGATCTATATATTGATGTTTGACCCGCACTCTTGACTCGAGAATGTCATATTATATAGAGTATCGTATGGGATACTATTGAGGCGGAATCACCGACTATTATATATATATATATATATGTATCGACTCAGATTTAGGTGGTTTTCCCTATCCTTTTGATTAGACCTGTAGTTTACTTGTAGACTCGTTTATTTAAGTGCATATTATTATTGTTGTGTTTATTGTTGCGTTTATTATTCAGCTCCCGTACATTTTTGCTGTTCGCATCGCTTTGCACGCTTATATTGTGTTTTCATATGTTAGTCTTGAAATCATGTTGTCAGGACACCAACACCATTACCGATGATGCGTATGTTCCGCATACACTTACTTACCGGCTCACACACATCTTCATCGGTAATTGCCATGTCACGTACACTTTAGAGAATATTATTTGATTTATATCGCCTATTAGCTGACAGTCTCGACTTATCATTACTGTGCTAGTTTAGACATTGCATTCATTAATGTGATACTTCATGCATATTTATATATATTCATTGTCATGCATCAGTTTTAGGGCCAGTCCGGATTTCCTGAGCCCAATACTTTTAAATTCATTGTTATTTATTCTCGAGATTTGAGTTTTCCATGAGATTTATGGATTTGGAGAAACCGCATGATTTTATAAAACTGATTATCATTTTAAAATGAAAGTTGCGGTTTTCTCATGATATGATTTGAGATTGTCCACCATGAGTTTTCTCGGCTCTTGAACGATATCATACACCCAATTCGAAGAGGAGTAGAAACCGTCTGTGGGTGCATGGTGGAACCGGTGTAGTACCCCGGGGCAAGAAGATCGCAGATATAGGCGTTGAGCCTGTGATAGGGGAGCATTGCTGACCGGTGATTGTATTGTGACTCGTCGGATATCCGGAGGATACCGATCGGAGTTGGGCCAGTCCGGATAGCCGGAGCCCAGGGGCCAGTCCGGATAGCCGGAGCCCCATATACTGATTTTGAGGTATTGAGATATTATGATATGGGCCAGTCCGGATAGCCGGAGCCCTAGATATTGAGATATTGGGATTTATGTTTTGTGTCGATGCAAGACACTGATTTATATTGATTTATTGATGATACCTCATTTTAAACATACAGAAATCTCACTAAAATTAGAAAACAATTTCTCATTTATATGTATTCTGTTTTCATGCATTCATACCTCATACATATGATATATTGCTACCTGAGGCACTGACACGAGCACATGGGATTACACTTATGTATAGATATTTACCCTTACCACCTTTTCATACTTCAGACTTATCATTTTGAGGTTTATATATATTTTGATCGTATTGACCTAGGATTGAGTCATACATACGATTTATGCTCGGCGATATTTTCTACTCACGAGTTGGTAACTCACCCCGTTGTGCCACAGTTCTTGCAGGTTTAGCCGTACAGGTTTCGTTTCGGCATTGCCGGCATACTGCTTTCTTTTCCGGTGATTGCTTTGCTAGGTGGGTTCACTCGCATTGTAACACCCTAGTTCATTTATACCAATTCCAGTTCCCGTATTTCCTTAATTATGGTATTTGACTGATTTATCGTATTTTGGGTGCGAATGGTATTTTTTTACATTTTACATTGCATTCGACCCGACCCGCTTGCTTGAAACTTGTTTGATTCATATTTACGAATTATCCTGACTTGTTACATAGACACGTGCATTTTCATGAATACTGCATACTGGCATTGCATCTTTTACCATATAACATTTTAAGCCATATAAAAAATAATTTAAAATTACATAATATGGCCTGCATGATACCCCTAACCCCGTGGTAGTATCCGCGCATTTTGTTCTCGTCCCGTTCAGTGAAACAGACTTGTTTGGATGACCACGCGCACGTACGTGCATCCGTTCTTGGGGTATGCATTTTCGTTAGATGAGCATTCATTTTGAAATTTGGACGTCGCATATATTTTTTATATTTTAAAACTAAATTTTAAACCCGACCCGGGTGCGTTTTGGAATATTTTTGTATCCCGCCAAAATTCAAATTTATTTAATATTAAAAATTTATTTAACCGTTTACAATTTCTTTAACAGTTCATATTTTTCACTAACTAACAAAAATATTTTTTCAAATTAAATCTAAACCTAAATAACAAACACATTCTCTCTCTTCCCTTTCTTTCTCTCTTTTTCTCTCTCCTCACTCGCAGACTCTCTCTCTCTCCCCACTAAAATCCAATTTTCTTTCTATTCCTCTCTCTCTCTCCCCTCTTGCTTACACTCTCTCTCTCTATCCTCTCGCGTATCTCTCTCTCTTCTCGCGGTGAGAACGAGTCGCGTCACCTCCCTGAAGGCATATCGTCACCTCCCTTCACGAGATCCTTCTTCCTCTCTCTCTTCGATTTAAAACTCGAGCCCCTCTTCTTTAACCCACCATAACTCTCTTTCTTCCTCAACCCTAACCCTAAACTTCAACCCCTCATCACTCCATCTCCCTCAACAGAGCCTCCTCTTCCTCCTCCGCGCCATCTCCTTCTTATTCTCTCTCCATTCCCGAGCACCCATTGCACCTGAGAACACCCATCACCACCACCTCATCTCTTCGCCGCCGACCACCTCATCTCGTCGCCATCCCCTTCCTCTTCTTTCCCTCTCTTCTCTGTTCTCTTCTCCTTCATCAGACCCCTGCACACACCCTGCACACCCCAGCAACAGAAACCAACCCCAAACCCTAACCGAAACCCAACACAGAACCCTAGATCGCCGGAGCTCCGTTCACCGCCGTTGACACCATCACCACTCTCTGCAACCACAGTAAGCCTTCCTTCTTCTTCTTCTTCCTCCTCCTTCTTTCTTTCTTTCTTTTCTTTCTTTCTTCGACTCGTGAGTTCTAGGTTTCCGTAGTTCGCCGGAGCCGGGATCGACGCCGACGATCCAGACGACGTACCTCGACTGCGTTATCACCCTCGTGCGTTACTTGGACCCGTTCCGTGTGCCGTGCGCGCGTCGCGACATTTCGCCGACATGGGACGTACTGTACATATCTGTTTCATGTTCCGTTTAGGCAAGTTAATCTTGCTACATGCTATAATACCATAATCTATATCTATTTGAAATATAATACTTCAAAATGGTTAATTTTGCAATCCACATTATTGTTTTCAGTTTTATCGATTTATTCGATATCCGTTTACATTCATATAATACATTTCAAGATCTAGGGCATGCAATTCAATCTTAATACATGCTACATTACTTTATATACATCTATTTTAACTAATATAATACTTGGATTTCAAATCGTGCATCCCAAGTTCTTGTTTTTACAGTTTTACGATGTCTATATAGATCCATTCATATCATTTTAGATCTAGGGCATGAAAACCTGTATTGTTACTTATTATACTATAATATATTGCATCCAGTTTAGTATAACAGTTCATATTATTTAAAAAGTACTTTCCG
Source organism: Agapanthus africanus (assembly GCA_030015575.1). Classification (NCBI taxonomy): domain Eukaryota; kingdom Viridiplantae; phylum Streptophyta; class Magnoliopsida; order Asparagales; family Amaryllidaceae; genus Agapanthus; species Agapanthus africanus. Next base: position 46,106,724 of record CM057345.1, on the reverse strand, counting down.
TAATTACCAGTTTATCATTTTACGGGTATACGATATCCGTTTGTATCCATATCATATAGAATGCATATAGCGGCATCTACAGATCTCATTAATAACCTAATATTGTTGTTGTAACGCCCCATGTTAATAAAGTGCATCCTAATTAGTATTAGAGCTATAAATGAAACCCCAATCGATAATTGTGCATCCATTAATTTTATACCTACCATGTTACATTATTTCATTGTATTGTTATATTTGATTTCGTGCATTCATACTTGCTATAGTTGATTATGATTACCCATTTGTTATCTATACACTACCTGACTTGACCTGATACCCTATTTGACATGACTTGATGCATGTGCACTACCTGACAGGACCTGATATATTACTACTTGACTTATTACCTGATCTTGTTACTAATGCCAACAATCTTGACCCGTTGTCCCTACGGACATATCCTGTGTCTATTTAGACAAACCTGTACCTACTTGATCCTGTGTTGGCATTAGCTCCCGATTTATCAATACCTGACTTATACACACATAACCTTGGGGGTATGAGGAAATCAAGATTGTAACTGAACGTAACTCAAAGGGCTATTACATTCTGTACCGTGGTCCCGTGGGGTTTGAACGGGACATAGACTCACAGTCTATTATATATTGTACCGTGGTCCCGTGGGGAATGAACGGGGCATAGACCGATGGGTTACGATGAAAATTACATTAATTGATTTCAAATAAGTTTAGAGTAGATAACCCTATAGCACAGTTTAGACTACTTACTGCACCTCATCTATAATATATCCTGTTCACTGATCTTTATTCATGTTACTATTTATTTCCTGATAATTTGTTACTGCTTATACTTCATGCCTGCATATTTCATTACATCCTGCTTGCTTAAAATTATTGATATTATGACGCACTGACGTCTGGGTTTTGCATGGCCCAGATCCATTATCCTTGTCGCAGGCAGTCCAGGAGTGTTTTGATCAACAGGCCGAACAGTGAAGACCTGTTATTAGTTTAGTTTAGTTTCCTTTCCGTATTTTCATTCCTGATGTGAGCCCGCATTATGGGACGTACATTCCAGATTATTAGTGTACTTGGATCTTTTGCTTCCGCATTATTTTATTTCATGACTCGTTTATTTTGGCTTGTGGACATGTGTTAGATAGTTTATTACTGTTTTTGATATCTCTACAGCCGTAATGTGATTGTGGAGGGATATTTCCTATCCACAGGTAGCATGGTTGGCTCTATCACGTGCCTATCTTAGCGCACTCTGGGAAGCGGGGCGTGATAGGGTTTGTTTGGTATCAGAGCCGTAGGATTTAGGATTAGTCGGGTTTGATTTTTTTTTTTGTAGTTGGGTATTGAACCCAATACACGAATCAGAATACTCGTAACTAGGAACATGTCCTGCCTTACTACCATCTTGCCATCCTTGAATACTTAACTATCCTTCTTCTTATATCCTGTTTATTGAATCTTGTTGTCTTTCTAATCCTCATCGGTGTTTTGGCTTCAGAATCATAGCGGACAGAAATCTGAAGACGTACCAGAGGCGTGCGGATGTTGCCGCCTTACTCGGAGTGATTCGTGGCATGCTGGAGGAACAGAAATAGCAGACCAGGCTGAACCAACAGCAGGCCGAAGCGTTCCAGGAAGGTTTATGGACCATTCAACAGTCTGTGAGCAATGTTGTGGCTAAACCAGTTGAGCGTGTGGGTACCGTGGCGGATTTCAGGAGACTTGGTCCGTCCGTCTTTACTGGTCTGGAGGAGCCATTAAACCAGTTGAGCGTGTGGGTACCGTAGCGGATTTCAGAAGACTTGGTCCGTCCGTCTTTACTGGTCTGAAGGAGCCATTGCCAGCGGAGCAATGGCTGGTTGATTCGGAGAATTTTCTCGTTGTGGCACAGATTCCAGAGGACAAGAGAGTGGATATGGTACGCATCCAATTAGTTGACTATGCCCGTGAATGGTGGCTTGTGGAAGAGACCCGCTTGCCCAAGCCGATCAGTTGGGCAGATTTTTCGAAGAGTTTCTTGGAGAAGTTCTTCCCGCAGACTACACGGGAGGAAATGGAAGAAAAGTTTATTAGTTTGAAGCAGAATGGCGGATCCGTGGATGCACATGCGGCTGAGTGAACATGGCTCAGTCGATTCGCTAGACCTTTGGTGGCCAAAGAAGCTGATAGGGCACGAAGGTTTATGCACAGTTTGGACGTGGAAATCCAGAGGCACATTATATCTCTGGGATTGACCACTTTCTCACAAGTGCTTAAAGCAGCCAGGGAGCAGTAGAGTTTATCATTGAAGACTGAGAGTACGCAACAACAGGCAGTTGTGGTACGGAAGCCGGCATTTACACTGAACCGAGTGTATACACGCAGAGTTATTCCAGTGAATAGGCGTGGTGTTGTACCTATGAAGAGGACCGTCGCAACCGAGCAGAAAGGAAGAACATTTTGCGACTTCTGCCAACGATCGGGTCATTTATGGAAAGATTGTCGAAAGAGACTTGGACTTTGCCTTATTTGTGGATCAGCGGATCATACCGTTGATACTTGTCCATCGAAGCTTCGTCTGAAGGATGATGTTCAGAGGCCACCGCAGAAGTACTTTCAGGGGCAGAAGCAGTTGACTCAAGGATCCAATCAAGCTCGAACTTTTACCCTGACGCCTGAAGAAGCCAAGGCTTCAGTGGAAGTCGTTTCAGGTATCTTACTTGTTCATGGTTTTCCCGCATTAGCGTTATTCGATTCTGGTGCATCCCATTGTTTTATGTCGTCTAAGTCTATTACTTGCACGACCCTGTCTAGTTGTTGGGACATACACACTGGGAATGGGAAGATCATAGATAGTAGTGAATGTAAGGATTGTACAGTTGTTATTTGTGGACGGGAGCTATTCGCGGATTTCTTGGTGATTGATACTGGCAGTTATGAAGTTGTCTTGGGAATGGATTTTCTCAGTACTTTCCACGCTCACATTGATTGTAGGGCAAAGAAAGTGATTTTCCAGATTCCCGGACATCCGGAGTTTATCTTTACTGGAGGAAGCAGTTCTGTTGGGCCAGTCGAGTTTAGGGCTAGGACGACAAATGATGTTCTTTCGTCGATGGAAGTTGATAAGGAAGAAGCACCAGCTGTAGTTCGAGATTTCATGGACGTGTTCGAGGACATCTCGGGTTTACCGCCGAAACAAGATGTGGAGATCACGATCGATCTTGTTTCTGGTGCAGCGCCAGTCTCAAAGGCGTACTACCCAATGGCACCAGTGGAGCTGGAAGAAGTCAAGAAGCAGGTTACCGAATTACTTGAGAAGGGTTGGATTCGCAGCAGCAATTCACCTTGGGGATCTCCAGTTCTTCTAGTAAAGAAGAAAGATGGCACAAGAAGGATGTGCATCGATTATCAAGAATTGAACCGGGTGACTATTAAGAACAAGTACCCGATCTCTCGCATTGGCGAATTGTTCGAGCAACTTAATGGTGCGGGGGTATTCTCGAAGCTGGATTTGCGATCCGGATATCATCAGGTCCGAGTTAAACCAGAGGATATTTGCAAAACTGCGTTCCGAACTCGGTATAACCATTACGAATATTTAGTGATGCCATTCGGAGTCACGAATGTACCAGCGATATTCATGGACTTGATGAACCGAATCTTCTCACTGTTCTTGGACCAGTTTATTATGGTGTTCATCGATAATATTCTGGTCTACTCAAGGAGCGTTGAAGAGCATGCAGAACACTTGAAGATCACACTTCAGATATTGAGGCAAGAAAGATTATATGCAAAGATGAGCAAGTGCGAGTTTTGGCTTGAAGAAGTGAAGTTTTTAGGGCATGTCGTATCTGGAAGTGGAATCGCCGTTGATCCTGAGAAGATTGCAGCAGTTCAAGATTGGCCGATTCCGAAGAACGTAGCTGAGATCAGAAGTTTTCTTGGACTCGCAGGATACTACAGAAGGTTCGTGGAGAATTTTGCTCGCTTAGTTGAGCCTTTGACCAAGCTTACGCGTAAAGAAGTACCGTTCGTATGGACGGATAGATGTGCGTCAGCTTTTGAGGCGTTGAAGTAGAGATTGATAACCGCTCCTATCCTGACCGTACCAGACAGTTCCGGAGGATTGGTGATTCACAGCGATGCATATGGGAAAGGATTGTGATGTGTTTTGATGCAACATGGAAAGGTTATAGCCTACGCATCGAGACAATTGAAGATCCATGAGAAAAATTACCCAACTCATGATTTGGAGCTAGCAGCTGTGATTTTTGCTTTGAAGATTTGGAGACACTACTTGTTGGGTGAAAGAGTCGAAGTATTCACCGATCACGAAAGCCTGAAGTACGTGTTCACGCAGAAAGAGCTTAACATGAGGCAGCGTAGATGGTTGGAGCTAATGGCTGACTACGATCTTGATCTTAAGTACCATCCGGGGAAAGTTAATGTAGTACCGGATGCGCTTAGTCGGTTGCCAATAATTCAGATGTTGACTGCACAGAAGGAACTTATTGAAGACTTTCGGAGATTTGAGCTGGAGATCGTGCTACCGCATTCTTTGGGACAGTTGATGCAGCTGCAAGTACAGTCATCGGTGATCGATAATATTAAAGCAGCGCAGTCACATGACCCTAGATTGCAAAAGTTTTGAGAACAAGTTGAAGCTGGACTTCGAACAGACCTGTTGATTTACGAAGATGGTTCGTTGCGATATGGTAGCCATTTGTGTGTGCCAAAAGGAGACATTCGTGAAGAAGTTATGAAGGAGGCGCACAGTTCAGCATATTTCGTGCATCCAGGAGGCACGAAGATGTACCATGATGTTCGACAGCATTTCTGGTGGGAAGGTATGAAATGAGAGATTGCCCGCTTTATAGCGAAGTGCTTGGTGTGTCAGCAAGTTAAGGCTGAACATCAAAGGGTTGCTGGTTTATTGCAACCACTTCCGATTCCTCAATGGAAGTGGGAATATATAACCATGGATTTCGTGATAGCTTTACCGCGGAGTCCAAAGGGCAACAATGCAGTTTGGGTGATTGTTGATCGATTGACCAAGGCAGCTCATTTCATACCATTTCGAGTTGGTCAGTCAACGGAAACGTTAGCAGAGGTACATGCAGGAAATTGTAAGATTGCATGGAGTACCTGTGAGCATCGTCTCTGATCGTGATACCCGATTTTTGTCGCACTTCTGGAGAACCTTACATGAAAGTTTGGGGACTCGATTGAAGTTTAGCACAGCTTATCATCCTCAGACAGATGGCCAGTCGGAAAGAACGATCCAAACTCTTGAAGATATGTTGAGAGCTTGCATGTTAGACTTCAAAGGTTCATGGGAGGATCATCTACACTTGGTGGAGTTTTCTTACAACAACAGCTTTCAAGCGACGATTCAGATGGCTCCATTCGAAGCATTGTATGGTCGTAAGTGTCGTTCACCTGTTTGTTGGGATGATGTTGGAGAGCGAAGATTGTTGGGACCGGATTTGATCGTGCAAACAGTTGAAAAGGATAATACTATCCGGAATCATATGAAGGCAACCCAAAATCGGCAGAAGAGTTGGGCCGATACATCGAGAAGACTTCTAGAGTTCACTGTTGGTGATCTTGTGTTCTTGAAAATATTACCGATTAGAGGAGTGATTCGTTTTGGGAGTCGAGGTAAGCTTAGTCCTCGATTCGTGAGGCCTTTCGAGATTTTGGAGCGTGTTGGAGAAGTGACTTATCGATTGGCTTTACCACAATCTTTGACGAATGTTCATGACGTGTTTCATGTATCTCAACTTCGTAAATATATTCGAGATGAAACACACGTGCTGGATCATTCGGAGCTGACTGTACGAGAAGATTTAACCTTTGAGGAACGACCGATGTCGATTGTGGATCGAAGAGAAAAGGTTCTTAAGAACATGGTTATCCCTCTTGTACTGGTTTCTTGGGGGAATCGCTCACATGGAGAATCGACTTGGGAACGTGAAGATGAAATCCGACAGAAGTTTCCACATCTATTCTTGTAGTTTCTTGATTGTTTATCTTTCTTTGTTCTTGGAATTTCGAGGATGAGATTCTTTTTGTAGTTGGGTATAATGTAACACCCTAGTTCATTTATACCAATTTCAGTTCCCGTATTTCTTTAATTATGGTTTTTTTTACTGATTTATCGTATTTTGGGTGCGAATGGTATTTTTTTACATTTTACATTACATTCGACCCGACACGCTTGCTTGAAATTTGTTTGATTCATATTTACGAATTATCCTGACTTGTTACATAAACATGTGCATTTTCATGAATACTGCATACTGGCATTTTATCTGGCATTGCATGTTTTACCATATAACATTTTAAGCCATATAAAAAATAATTTAAAATTACATAACATGGCCTGCATGAAACCCCTAACCCCGTGGTAGCATCCGCGCATTTTGTTCTCGTCCCGTTCAGTGAAACAGACTTGTTTGGATGGCTACGCGCACGTACGTGCATCCATTCTTGGGGGTATGCATTTTCGTTACCTGAGCATTCATTTTGAAATTTGGACGTCGCATATATTTTTCATATTTTAAAACTAAATTTTAGACCCGTGCCGGGCGCGTTTTGGAATATTTTTGTATCCCGCCAAAATTCAAATTTATTTAATATTTAAAATTTATTTAACCGTTTACAATTTCTTTAACAGTTCATATTTTTCACCAACTAACAAAAATATTTTTTCAAATTAAATCTAAACCTAAATAACAAACACATTCTCTCTCTTCCCTTTCTCTCTCTCTCTTTCTCTCCCCTCACTCGCAGACTCTCTCTCTCATCCAATTTTCTTTCTCCTCCTCCTCTCTCTCCTCTCTCGCTTACTCTCTTTCTCCTCTCGCTTATCTCTCTCTCTTCTCGCGGTGAGAACGAGTCGCGTCATCTCCTTGAAGGCTTATCGTCACCTCCCTTCACGAGATCCTTCTTCCTCTCTCTCTCTCTCTTCTATTTAAAACCTGAGCCCCTCTTCTTTAACCCATCACAACTCTCTTTCTTCCTCAACCCTAACCCTAAACTTCATCGCCTCATCACTCCATCTCCCTCAACAGAGCCTCCTCTTTCTCCTTCGCGCCATCTCTTTCTTGTTCTCTCTCCATTCCCGATCACCCATTGCACCCGAGAACACCCATCACCACCACCTCACCTCGTCGCCGCCGACCACCTCATCTCGTCGCCATCCCCTTCCTCTTCTTTCCCTCTCTCCTCTGTTCTCTTCTCCTTCATCAGACCCCTGCACACACTCTGCACACCCCAGCAACAGAAACCAACCCCAAACCCTAACCGTAACCCAACACAGAACCCTAGATCGCCGGAGCTCCGTTCACCGCCGTTGACACCATCACCCCTCTCTGCAACCACAGTAAGCCTTCCTTCTTCTTCTTCTTCTTCCTCCTCCTCCTCCTCCTTCTTTCTTTCTTTGTTTTCTTTCTTTTTTTAACTCGTGAGTTCTAGGTTTCCGTAGTTTGCCGGAGCCGGGATCGACGCCGACGATCCAGACAACGTACCTTGACTGCGTGATCACCCTCGTGCGTTACTTGGACCCGTTCCGTGTGCCGTGTGCGCGTCGCGACATTTCGCCGACGTTGGACGTACTGTACATATCCGTTTCACGTTCCGTCTAGGCAAGTTAATCTTGCTACATGCTATAATACCATAATCTATATCTATTTGAAATATAATACTTTAAAATGGTTAATTTTGCAATCCACATTATTGTTTTCAGTTTTATCGATTTATTCGATGTCCGTTTACATTCATATAATACATTTCAAGATCTAGGGCATGCAATTCAATCTTAATACATGCTACATTACTTTATATATATCTATTTTAACAAATATAATACTTGGATTTCAAATCGTGCATCCCAAGTTCTTGTTTTACAGTTTTACGATGTCCATATAGATCCATTCATATCATTTTAGATCTAGGGTATGAAAACCTGTATTGTTACTTATTATACTATAATATATTGCATCCGGTTTAGTATAACAGTTCATATTATTTAAAATGTACTTTCCGTAATTACCAGTTTATCATTTTACGGGTATACGATATCCGTTTGCATCCATATCATATAGAATGCATATAGCGGCATCTACAGATCTTATTAATAACCTAATATTGTTGTTGTAACGCCCCATGTTAATAAAGTGCATCCTAATTAGTATTAGAGCTATAAATGAAACCCCAATCGATAATTGTGCATCCATTGATTTTATACCTACCATGTTACATTATTTCATTGTATTGTTATATTTGATTTCGTGCATTCATACTTGCTACAGTTGATTATGATTACCCATTTGTTACCTGTGCACTACCTGACTTGACCTGATACCCTATTTGACATGACTTGATACATGTGCACTACCTGACATGACCTGATATATTACTACTTGAGTTATTATCTGATCTTGTTACTAATGCCAACAATCTTGACCCATTGTCCCTACGGACATATCCTGTGTCTATTTAGACAAACCTGTACCTACTTGATCCTGTGTTGGCATTAGCTCCCGATTTATCAATACTTGACTTACACACATAACCTTGGGGATATGGGGAAATCAAGATTGTAACTGAACGTAACTCAAAGAGCTATTACATCCTGTACCATGGTCCCGTGGGGTATGAACGGGATATAGACTCACAGTCTATTATATATTGTACCGTGGTCCCGTGGGGAATGAACGGGGCATAGACCGATGGGTTACGATGAAAATTACATTAATTGATTTCAAATAAGTTTAGAGTGGATAACCCTATAGCACAGTTTAGACTACTCACTGCACCTCACCTATAATATATCCTGTTCACTGATCTTTATTCATGTTACTATTTATTTCCTGATAACTTGTTACTGCTTATAATTCATGCCTGCATATTTTATTACATCCTGCTTGCTTAAAATTATTGATATTATTATGCACTAACGTCTGGGTTTTGCATGGCCCAGATCCATTATCCTTGTCGCAGGCAGTCCAAGAGTGTTTTGATCAACAGGCTGAACAGTGAAGACCTGTTATTAGTTTAGTTTAGTTTAGTTTCCTTTCAGTATTTTCATTCCTGATGTGAGCCCGCATTATGGGACGTACATTCCAGATTATTAGTGTACTTGGATCTTTTGCTTCCGCATTATTTTATTTCATGACTCGTTTATTTTGGCTTATGGACATGTGTTAGATAGTTTATTACTGTTCTTGATATCTCTACAGCCGTAATGTGACTGTGCAGGGATATTTCCTATCCACAGGTAGCATGGTTGGCTCTGTCACGTGCCTATCTTAGCGCACTCTGGGAAGCGGGGCGTGACACGCATCGTGACCACCATTGTACCATTATTTATATTTCAGTTGTATCTAGAAACTCGATCAACCAAACTTGTATATTTATTCAGACTTAGAGACTAGTTGTATATTATTTCGACCTTAGAGTCGCGCTTGTATTGTTATGAATTTCATGTTGTTTTAAGTTTCCTTTTCAGTTTTGATCCTCGCCTTTTGGCGTTGTATATTATATTGCCTGTGTGGTTGTGACCGTCGATTGACGAAGAGCTAGCTCCCGCTTGGGAATGCCTTTTATCATTGATATATATATATATATATATATATATATATATATATATATATATTCATGTTGTATCCCGTTCGGGGCCAATATTTACAAAGGAAACTCTGCCAAAATTTTCAGAAAAGACTTGATATTTTAAAAACAATTCGGCTTATGCTATTAAAACCACTTCTTTAAAACGAGTTTTCCATCATTTATTATTAAAATGGTTTTAGATTTCGGGGCTTTTGGCTTACTTGAATTAGGTGTGGTCCTATAGACTTCACATGATTCAAGTGTCAGTCACGTGCTATTTTGGGTCGTGACAAAGTCGCGCTTTGATTTCACATATGAGTATTGATGAGAATATGAAAGTTTCATATTATCATCGAGTATAATATATTAGTTTTAACTTGAACATTTAACTTGAATAAGTTTTACGTTTACGTTTCGTTATTAAGGGTTCGAAATTTTTAGTTTAGGGTAAATTTTTCTTGCGTTTACGGTAAAGTTGTACGTTTACGTTATTATCGAGTATTCTACCGAATGAATTAGTGCTCCCTAAACCCTAATCCTAAGTAACCCAAATTAACTCTAATCATCACCCTAACTCAAATTATCCCCAATTAACCCAAAATTAACCGAATTAATCCAAATTAACCAAATTAACCCTAACCCTAACACTAACTCAAATTATCCCTAATTAACCCAATTAACCTAACCCTAACCCTAACCCTAATCAATACACTAACAAAAATACACTCTAGTTTACCTAATTAACCCAAATTAACTCTAGCCCAAACCCTAACCCAAATTAACCCAAACCTCAACCCTAATTATCCCAAACTAACCCAACCTTTATTATCATCCAAACCTCAACCCTAATTAACCCAAACTAATCCTAACCCTAACCATAACCCTACATAATTCACCCTAACCCTAACCCTAAACCGAACCCTAACCCAAACCCTACTTAATTAACCTTAACCCTAACCCTAATTAACCCCCAATTAACATGGAAATAGCTATAACCCTAACCCTAAAATCAAGATTAACACAAAAAACATAATTATAAGGGAAACGTGGAAATTAACTCACCTCAGAGTAGTTTTGCCGGCGGGAGACTGTGGTGCGGTCAACGACGACTAGATACAGTCGACGACGAGTTCGCGGGAGAATTACTGAGCTCGACGAGTCACAGTCGACGATGAGACAAAGTCGACGACGACTGTGGTGCGGCCAACGATGACGACGAAGTCAACAATGGGTGTACCAGTGATGAGGTGTGGTGGCGAGGAGGCGCGTGCGGAAATCGATCACGGGAGAGAGAGGGAAATTTTGGGGATGACGGTGGGGAATTACTGAGCATTATTTTTTTTTATAAATAACCCATCATTGCCTCTACGGATTAATCCGTAGGGCTTTCTTTTACGACTCCGTAGGGCCAAATAAATGATTACATTTTAATATTTTTTAATTAATACGCAGGACACCGTAGGGGCAACCCTATGGACCTACGGATTAATCCGTAGGGACGATAAAAAGTTGCCTCTACGGATTCCTATAGTCGTAGGAGCAGCCCTTTATTGTAGCAGTGACGTCAGTGATAGTACTTGGAGGAGGAAACTTGGAGCCGTTGCTTAGTTGATAAAACTGCACATTTGTATTACATTTTTCCTACCATTTTCATATTAAAAAGGACTTTATTATAAATATCATACATATGGGGGTTTATGTGTAAAACATTATTTTCCATGTGTTAATATATTTTAATTAGCATTTGGTAGGAAAATGTATGCAGATAAATTCATTGACCTAATCCTAGTAGAACTAGGTCTACTAAATCTTATTTGAGTTGTTGTGCAGAATTTTCCAAGTTGTTATGCAGAATTTATCAAACAAATCAATTTGTTGAAGAAAACTTGCCAAATTAAGAAGCAAAATTTGGAGACCAAGTCTGGAAGCAACCGAGAGAAGATTTCTGAAATCTGAAGGTGCCTAGGATTGCCACATGTCACAAGATGCAAGCACAAGAAAAATCATAAAGAGATATCACCCTTTGAGCGCGGATCTGCGGCCCTAGCCACCATTTGCCGCGGATCCGCCGCAATTATATGGAGTTAGAGGAAAAGATTTTTTGGGGTGAATCAAAGCTATATTTTACCAAGTTTTCAACAAAAAGATTCTGGTTTTGCATTATAAAAAGGCACCGATAGCCTCTTGGAAAAATTATCAAGCCGACGCAATCACGAAGTCCCAGACGGCTCACGCATCCAGGCTGATCATCAACGGTTCATCTACCTCCTTGGAAGAGATCGAGAAGCAACTAGATTTGTAATCATTTTCTAAGGATTCAAGTGTAATGAATTTTGTTGATTAATAAAGGTAGCTTTCTTTTTCTTATTCTATTTCTTCGTAGTTTAATGATGCAATTTCTTTCCATCTCTTCTTCTCCCAACATGCGCGAGTAATTCTCCGCTTGTTAGGGTTCGTAGGATTAGGATAGGCTAATGGACGATGAAAATATCTAAACCCTTTTTAAGTCCTATAAAGTTTAGGAACTTTATCAAAAGAATCATTAACATCCTAATCGGGCGCGCTAGCAATTCTTTGCTAGTTCCGACCGCGATTAGAGATTAGATTAATGATTGTTTTGGTAAAGGCTAGATATGAACGGAGTTCCGTGTCGAGATAAGGGTTACGAGTGGGATTCCTTTTCCCTCCAGAAACCCTAATCTACACGCATCATCGTCGTTCTAGTTCTAAATCTATTAATGGATAAAAAGGGTAACTTTTAATTAATCGTCCATAACTACTAAATCCTAACGAACCCTACAAGCCCTCTTATTATATTAATTACATCTTTAAAATAATTTAGTTCTATATTTTACATTCTTGTTTAACGTAGATCTAGAAATCTTTCTATAAAATTCTTTATCCCTCATCTCTTTCTCAACACATCTAAAGTAAAAATAAAAGGTTCTACGTTTCCCAGAGGACGACCCGTACTCACCTCGGTCTAGCTACACGCGACACCGTTCTGATTGCGGTTAAACTACAGACACACTTTTTCGAATCAATCAAATGGCGCCGTTGCCGGGGATACGTGCGTAATTTTTTATTTTTACTATTTGTGTTGAATTCTTAGACGATTTATATCATTATTAACACAAAACTGCAAATTGCATATTTAACGACTTGTGCGTGAATTTTGCAAGGAGATCTGGAGTTACAGAATTGAGGAAAACAGAAGACAGAGCCATTCATCGAGATCCAGAGGAGCACAGAGGGACACAGAAAAATTTTCAGCAAGCGATCCATCCACCTCGCGGCGGAACCGCGGCACAAAGGTGCTTCCTGCGGCGGAAACGCGGCTGCTTAGAGGGATTAGGGCTACAGAACTCTCTGGTAAGATTCTCAACTCCTCTCTCCTCTCAAATCCAATAAAATCTATCTTCTGCAGGATTCTTTGCAAAATCGCGCCGCTAAAAAAATCTTTTTGCAAAAGTTTTGTGATTGGTTTTGTTTTGCATATTTTAATACGGATTCTAAGGGGCAAAGACCAAATCAAGATTAGGTGGGGATTTCATCACCCTTCCTAAGCCCCACAAATCACAAACCGAGCATATAGATCAACCCCTCATTAATTTAAAAAATATCTAGACCAGACTCTAAGGACTGTCGCGCTCAATAAGGACAGAGGAAGGTCGTGAGTAATCTATCGTTTATCCGCATTACTTTTGTAGTGCCTAGGCAAGTGTGACAAAGGCTAGTGGTTTTTAATTAGGCCCACGACGTGGTTCCTTCCCACTTACCTGGCACTTATCTGGCTACAAGGGTAGTACGGAGGTAGAGGATTGATCCTGCGGCTTGTCCTTTGGAAGTCTAGGAGCGGTCTAGAGACTGGACCTAGGTAACCTTAGTTCTAGGGTTGCTTGTGCATCTTAGGGTGATTTGTCTTGAGTCCCACTTTTTCAAAACAAGCCAATTTTAAATCACACACACGCTGCCACTTGCACTAAACCCGCTTAGTGCATGCTCGGCTGGACACGGGATCCTAGTGCCCGTCTTGTCCGCGTTCCTGCTATCGAAGTCGAAATCGGTACTTCTTCATCTTCTTTTCCCCCACCACACACCACATCGACCGTGATGGACGGCACTCCATCTAATTATAACACCACGCTGCCACCGCCCGAAGGTGCGCAGAATCCACCGCGCATCTCTCTCCAAGAGAGATGCTATCCTATCCGTGGTCCTCTTCCCACTTGTCTATCTCTTCCACCACCTAACGGGGGATAATTTCGAGATTAAACTCCACTATATCAATCTGCTGCCCAAATTTCACGGGCTTGAATCAGAAGACGCGTACGTTTTCATCACCAAATTCGAAAACGTATGCGCAATGATGGGTACTTCACAATTGACTTTAGATGCTATGCGCTTACGTCTTCTCCCATTCACACTGTGCGACTTGGCAGAAAAATGGCTTTATAATACTGCCGCACACTCTATCGCTAATTGGGATGAATTCGTCGTAGCATTTCTTAAGAAGTTTTACCCAAATCATAAGACTGCACATGTTAGGAGCGAGATCAACCAGTTCACCCAGCTTCCCAATGAACCATTTTGGAAGTGCTTTGAACGTTTCAAAGATCTGCTTGTCCAATGCCCCCATCACGGAATACAAAGATGGGATTTATGTCGGATTATATATGAGGGCATTAATCCAGCTACAAAGTAGATGCTTGAAACAATGTGTCAATGCAATTTCATGTCTAAAGATGACGGTGAAGCATGGAAATATCTGGAAGACCTTGCTGAACACACGTTGCAGTGGGAAAGCGTAAGACCACCTTCAACTAAGGGAGGTATTCACCAGCTCGATATTTCTATCGCAGTGAAAGCCGAAATGGTAGCGATACAGAAGAAACTTGATGCTATTGAAAACAAGTTCTCAACATTCTCCCTAAATCAGGTCACGCTTCCTAAGACTGTCTGTGGTTGCTGTTCGGATCCTTCACACTTAACGGAAGAATGTCCTATGAATGCATCGTTTCAAGCTAATGCTGCTTTTCAGCAGCGACCTAGAAATGATTCTTATTCTTCCACATATAATCAAGGATGGAGGAATCATCCTAACTTTGCTTGGAATCAAAACCAACAAAGTAATTATCAAAGACCTCCTCCACAGCAACCACAACCACAGAATCAGCCCCCCTTTCAGTCACAAAATTTCCAAAATCCGGCCAACATTTCTACACCACAAGTGGCCGGTACTGACAACTCACTTGCACAAACTTTGGATATGTTCATGAAACAATCCATGCAAAATTCGGCTGAGATAAGGTCTTCTATTGATACCCTAACGAAAAACTCCTCCTCCCATGGTGAGAGTATTAAATCAATAGAAAACCAAATCGCACAGTTAAACGCCGCAATGAGTGCGAGAGAGAAAGAGAAACTCCCATCTTAACCCCTACCGAATCCTGGCCATTCACAAAGTCATAATGTGAATGCCATTACTACGTTGAGATCGGGGAGAGTGCTGAATAACCAAGTGGGTGAGCAATTTGATGATAGTGACACATTTGATACCCCTTCTTCTTCTTCTTCTTTCCCTAATTCGTCTAGTCACCCACCTTCATCCGAGCCTATTCTCCGTTTTCCCCAAGGCTCGAACATTTCGCCAAATCTATCTAAGTCGATGCCCACTCCAATTTTGGGATCGAATCCGTCGCCACAGTCTTCTCCACAAACGTTGGACCCAAAACTTATTGATCGAGCTCCATTTCCAAACCGATTAAGGGCCAACAGACCTAACCCGCAAATGGAGAAGATTGTGGAAATGTTTAAGCAAGTTAGCGTGAATATTTCTCTCCTAGATGCTATTCAACAAGTCCCATCTTATGCAAGAATCCTTAAAGACTTGTGCACTAGGAAGAGAAAAACTCAAGTGCCTAAAAAGGTTTTCATGACGAGTAATGTTAGCACAGCTTTTACCCAACAAATACCAAAGAAACGTAAGGACCCCGGCTGTCCTACAATCTCTATTTCTATTGGGGGTGAAAATATAAACCGTGCTTTACTCGATCTAGGCGCTAGCGTCAACTTGCTTCCTTATTCAGTATACGAGCAGTTAGGAATTGGAGAGTTAAAACCCGCCCATTGTACTCTCCAAATGGCAGACCGATCTATCACCAAACCTCGGGGCGAACTAGAGGACGTGTTAATTAAAGTCGGGGAATTCATATTTCCCGTGGACTTTATTGTTTTAGATACACAACCTGTGGCAAACCCACGAAATCAAATCCCGGTGATACTTGGTCGACCCTTCCTAGCAACTTCTAACGCTGTGATTAATTGTCGTAACGGTTCGATGAACTTATCCTTCGGGAAAATGACAATTGAGCTTAATATTTACAAGCTAGGAAGTCAGCCATCAGAACCTTCTGCTCAGTTGCTGGATGTTTGTTCCATCCACGAGATAGCTCCCGAAAGCTGCATGGATGCGGAACTTTGCTTTGATGTTCTCGACAACACTAATGAGACATCGTTTGATCTTGCACCACTTCACAGTGAGGATATGTTCAATGAGTCCGACCTTGAGATTGAACCCGTTGACTCATTGCAAAAGTCAGCAGCACTTTCCGAGTCAATATCTTATGCAAGTTTTGAACCTCTTAAGGAGTCCGAATATCATTCCATTACCCCTCCTTCTATTGTCTCTCCGCCAATTCTTGATCTCAAACCGTTACCTTCTCATCTTAAATATGCATATTTAGGAGAGAATGAGACTTTGCTAGTAATTATTTCCGCTTCTCTAGCCTTAGAGCAAGAGAATGCACTTTTGGCAGTGTTGAGATCGAATCGGGAAGCATTTGGTTGGACAATGGCCGACATCAAAGGGATTAGTCCCTTAATTGTTGAACATCACATACATCTGATGGATGAAGCCAAACCAACCCGAGACCCACAAAGACGGTTAAATCCCGTTATGAAGGAGACGGTAAAGAAAGAAATCGTCAAGTGCCTTGATAGTGGAATAATTTACCCCATATCTGATAGTCAATGGGTAAGTCCAATTCATGTGGTCCCTAAAAAGTCTGGCATCACGGTCATCACTAACGAGGCTAATGAGTTAATCCAAACACGCACCCAAACTGGGTGGCGCGTATGTATCGATTACAGGAAACTTAATGCCGCGACGAGGAAAGATCACTTCCCTCTACCTTTCATTGACCAGATGTTGGAACGATTAGCGGGACACGAATACTACTGTTTCTTGGACGGATACTCTGGTTACAACCAGGTCCCCATCGCCGAAAAGGATCAAGATAAAACCACTTTTACTCTTCCTTTCGGAACTTTTGCTTATAGACGCATGCCCTTTGGGTTATGCAACGCTCCCGCTACATTTCAGCGGTGCATGATAGGGATATTTTCAGATATGGTGTAAAATTTTCTAGAAATTTTTATGGACGATTTCTCCATTTTTGGGGACTCTTTTGATGACTGCCTTCGTAATCTTGACGCTGTTCTTACCCGCTGTAAGGATAAGAACTTGACTTTGAATTGGGAAAAATGCCATTTTATGGTCCAAGAAGGTATTGTACTTGGACATATAATTTCACGAAAAGGCAATGAGGTTGACAGAGCTAAAATAGATGTCATTCATAACCTCCCTCGTCCCAACTGCGTCAAAGATATACGATCCTTCCTTGGCCATGCAGGATTTTATAGGAGATTTATTAAGGACTTTAGCAAAATTGCTAGACCCTTAACCCTTCTATTGGCCAAGGACACTACATTTCACTTCGATTCGGATTGTGAGGCTGCTTTTGTATCGCTTAAAGAATCACTCACTACAGCCCCCGTTTTATCATCTCCGGATTGGAACCACCCGTTCGAGCTTATGTGTGACGCATCAGATTTTGCTATTGGTGTTGTTTTGGGACATCATATTGATAAGATGCCACATGTAATTTACTATTCAAGTAGGACCTTGAATGATGCACAAATAAATTACACAACTACCGAGAAAGAACTCTTGGCAGTTGTATTTGCATTAGAGAAATTCATGCCCTACTTGATTGGCTCGCCTATTGTGGTTTACACAGATCACTCCGCCCTACGACATCTTTTAACGAAGAAGGATGCAAAGGCCAGGCTAATACGTTGGATCCTATTGTTACAAGAATTTGATCTTGTTATCAAAGACAAGAGTGGATGTGAAAACGTAGTAGCCGACCATCTTTCACGCATCACTTCTTCGCCAACTGTGACCGTGCCGATAAATGACTCATTTCCCGATGAACAGCTCTTGAATGTATCCTACGAACCTTGGTTCGTGGATATCGTGAACTATCTTGCGACGGGACTTATACCTAGCGATTGGTCGAAACAAGACAAACTTCGATTTTTATCCCAAGTAAAATATTTTTACTGGGATGAACCATATCTATTCAAGTATTGTTCCGATCAAATCATTCGCAGGTGTGTCCCTAACGATGAATTCAAGAGCGTGTTATCATTTTGTCATGATCAGGCATGCGGCGGTCACTTTGGACCTCGAAAAACGGCGGAGAAAGTTTTGCAATGTGGCTTTTATTGGCCAACATTATTTAAAGATGCATTTGAACATTGCAAAACTTGTCCGCGATGTCAGCATTTGGGTCGGATTTCATGAAGGAACGAGATGCCGCTCCAACCTATATTGGTTGTGGAAATATTTGATGTTTGGGGTATTGATTTTATGGGCCCTTTTCCCAACTCCTTTGGGAATCTATATATCTTGTTAGCGGTTGATTATGTCTCGAAGTGGGTGGAAGCTATACTGTGTCGCACTAATGACAACAAAGTTGTCATTAAGTTCCTTAAAGAAAATATCTTTTCGCGATTCGTACACCCTCGCGCTATCATTAGCGACAACGGGACACATTTCTGCAATAGGTCTTTCGAGGCCTTGATGCGGAAATATTCAATCACTCACAAGCTTTCTACGCCCTATCATCCCCAAACAAGCGGGCAGGCTGAGATCTCAAATAGGCAGATCAAACAGATTTTGGAGAAGACGGTTTCGAAAAACCGTAAAGATTGGTCAACCAAATTGACGGATGCTCTTTGGGCATTCCGCACCGCTTATAAGACCGATCTTGGTATGTCTCCATACCGCCTTGTGTTTGGGAAGGCATGTCACCTCCCTGTCGAGATTGAACATAAGGCAATGTGGGCTATTAAAGAGCTTAATTTTGATCTTGATCATGCAGGCAGCTATCGGAAGCTGCAATTGAATGAGCTAAGCGAACTCCGCGATGAAGCTTACGATAATGCGGTGATAGTAAAGAATAGGACTAAAGTGTTCCACGATAAAAATCTTTTTAGAGAAACCTTCACATCGGGGCAACAAGTCCTTCTTTACGATTCCCGTCTCCATCTTCATCCGGGTAAGCTTAAATCTCGCTGGAAAGAACCTTTTGTGGTGCGGTATGTACACCCGCACGGGGCAGTTGAGGTCGAAAATTTGAAAAACGGTTCAATTTTTAAAGTAAATGGGCATAAATTAAAACCGTATTTTTCTGCTGACCCCGCGGAGGAGCTCCTGTTTTTACAGGAGCCGCTTTATCAAAACTAAATTTCCTCCGCCCCACCTCCATGTTTTGGTAACTTTTTCACATTTTAAGAATGGAGGTGAGTAAAAAATGATTTGATTGAATATCTGTGCGTGTCAAAGAATAAGTTTGGGGGAATTTTTCATTTAACTATTATTTTACCCCTTGTATCTCTCCCTTAGTATACAGGTCCATATTCTCAAAAGGCTACATCAGTGAGGACACTGCTGAAAACAGGTTTGGGGGGGGGGGGAGGTTTGTATTCACTGAATTATCTTTGACACCGGGCATTGAAATTTTTTTTATAACAAAAGAATAGAAAGTGAAACATTACATCCAAAAGATAGGAATAGTTTAAGAAAACCAAGAAAATTAGAAGTTTTCTTATACGAACTAGTAATAAGTAGTTATGAGCTGTTGTCCTAAGGGTTAGTAAGATGAAGGAAGTCACTAATCTGAGGATAAAATAAGTCTGAAAAATAGTTTCTATTCTGGAAGCCAAACATTTTGAACGTTGATACCCTACTATATGCACTTACACACGTCTTGAAACTCGGGATAGTAGAGGATACCTTGAAATGCTCTTGTCTAAAAGCCAAAGTATGAAGGAAATGAAAAAAAAATGAAGAAAATATAAAAATGGTGAAAAGAAAAAAATGAACACTAGTTTTGTTATCGCCAAGGCAGTAATAAAAAAATATATAGCGAGGGTGCCTCAGTGCCCTAAGGCCAACTGGTCTGGGAGTCACTGCTAAGCCTTAGGTGGTGCAAGACGAGGAAAATATTATCACCTAATTAGCAAGCACATGAGTAATCGGTTGGTTAGTACCTCAAGAAGTATTAACGGTCGCATGAAAATGTGTGAGAAAATCTTTAATATTCATTAAATTAAAAAGTACTAAGGTAGATGGACAAGAGTATGATAGCTTGAATTGAATTCTCCGAGTGTAGGGATGTCCATTTCACACACGTAGGGTTATATGATCAATGTTTGGAAGAAAGGTAGGAATGAAGAATAAAGACGATGTTTTATTGAGGGGTAATGTGATTTCTAACATTTTTTCATGACTATTAAGATATGGCTCATGACAACTGAAAAGCTAGTATAGTTGGAAACTCTTCTTTTCAAAGTATTTCATTTATGGTTCTTATCTTTATATGTAAATTTCACCATCTCTCTTTTGTTATAGGATTTTGTGGGTGTAATCCGCTGAAAACCCTCAGGAGACAACACTCCTCCTATTAGGGACACCTAGAGGTTTAACGGCTTGTTGCACGTGCTCAGTGCAATCGTGTCTGCCTACGAAAGTGTGCTTAGTTTTCTTATTTCTTTTTCTTCTCTTAAATAAACTAGTTTGCTCGGGACGATCAAAGATAAGTTTGGGGGTATTTGTTCAGTTGATAAAACTGCACATTTGTATTACATTTTTCCTACCATTTTCATATTAAAAAAGGACTTTATTATAATATATCATACATATGGGGGTTTATGTGTAAAAACATTATTTTCCATGTGTTAATATATTTTAATTAGCATTTGGTAGGAAAATGTATGCAGATAAATTCATTGACCTAATCCTAGTAGAACTAGGTCTACTAAATCTTATTTGAGTTGTTGTGCAGAATTTTCCAAGTTGTTATACAGAATTTATCAAACAAATCAATTTGTTGAAGAAAACTTGCCAAATTAAGAAGCAAAACTTAGAGATCAAGTCTGGAAGCAACCGAGAGAAGATTTCTGAAATCTGAAGGTGCCTAGGATTGCCACATGTCACAAGATACAAGCACAAGAAAAATCATAAAGAGATCTCACCCTTTGAGCGCGGATCCAAGGCCCTAGCCACCATTTGCCACGGATCCGCCGCAATTATATGGAGTTAGAGGAAAAGATTTTTTGGGATGAATCAAAGCTATATTTTACCAAGTTTTCAACAAAAAGATTCTGGTTTTGCATTATAAAAAGGTACCGAGAGCCTCTTGGAAAAATTATCAAGCCGACGCGATCACGAAGTCCCAGACGGCTCACGCATCCAGGCTGATCATCAACGGTTCATCTACCTCCTTGGAAGAGATCGAGAAGCAACTAGATTTGTAATCATTTTCTAAGGATTCAAGTGTAATGAATTTTGTTGATTAATAAAGGTAGCTTTCTTTTTCTTATTCTATTTCTTCGTAGTTTAATGATGCAATTTCTTTCCATCTCTTCTTCTCCCAACATGCGCGAGTAATTCTCCGCTTGTTAGGGTTCGTAGGATTAGGGTAGGCTAATGGACGATGAAAATATCTAAACCCTTTTTAAGTCCTATAAAGTTTAGGAACTTTATCAAAAGAATCATTAACATCCTAATTGGGCGCGCTAGCAATTCTTTGCTAGTTCCGACCGCGATTAGAGATTAGATTAATGATTGTTTTGGTAAAGGCTAGATATGAACGGAGTTCCGTGCCGAGATAAGGGTTACGAGTGGGATTCCTTTTCCCTCCAGAAACCCTAATCTACACGCATCATCGTCGTTCTAGTTCTAAATCTATTAATGGATAAAAATGGTAACTTTTAATTAATCGTCCATAACTACTAAATCCTAACGAACCCTACAAGCCCTCTTATTATATTAATTACATCTTTAAAATAATCTAGATCTATATTTTACATTCTTATTTAACGTAGATCTAGAAATCTTTCTATAAAATTCTTTATCCCTCATCTCTTTCTCAACACATCTAAAGTAAAAATAAAAGGTTCCACGTTTCCCAGAGGACGATCCGTACTCACCTCGGTCTAGCTACACGCGACACCGTTCTGATTGCGGTTAAACTACAGACACACTTTTTCGAATCAATCAGCCGTCAATGTGGCCAAGGAGATCGTGGCCGAATAACACCGATTGAATTTGAGATCTACACACAGTGGAGTTTGTGTGGAAAAGTTTTGTTGGAAAATGGATTTTGGAGATGATGGAGGTTGGGTTTTGAGAAGAGGTCATGAATTAAAAAATTAAGCTTTTAATCGTAAGGCTTCAATACCATAATAGATCTTAAAGAAGATGCAATTTAGGGTTTGAACTTAATTGATTTGTATTGAATCTCACATGTGTATATATACACTTTACATGGTGAAGAAATAAAATAAAATATTTCCTAACAAATAAAATCAGAAAAATTATTGAAAGATTTGTAATGACAAAAATCTGCATTAGTTATAGAAATCTTTCTTAATACTCCCTTTGTAAAAATAGAAAACAGTGAAGATCACCATGCTTTTTTTTGGATGCAACTGCCTTCGGGGATCGACCGGTGACCTCTCACTTTGAAAAATAATTTCATACCCGTTTTTTTTATAAATCAGTCCCTTTTAGAAATCAATCTTGCGTCCTCTCATATTAGAAAGAAAATTGGTATCTGAGCTAAACCCAGTTGTTTCATACCCATTTGGTATGCTTCATAAATAAGTGACATTGAACAAGAGGCCTACAAAAGGCAACATATAATTCAAACCAAATCAGTCTGAGATGTACAACCAAATCACAAGCTTTAATGTCATGATCTCAAGCTTTTTATCCAGAGCTCAACTTTTGTGCAGAGGACTAAACTAATATATATGAAATCTTTGCCATTATTATAGCACTTAAGTTTTGATATTACCCTTGTTTATGAAACATGGTAGGAAAAGACTTGGATTTATTTAGTGTGCAGATCCTTGCTGGAAGCTTACATTTTTGTTGCTTACAAATATTTCATATTTTATTATATATCTTCTTTTGCTTGCAATCATTATGTTTGGATATCATCATGTATAACATTTATGTTTTGATGTCACCTCTTTAATGAAAACAACCCTTTTAAAGTTTACATATATAACTTAAAAACCAAACATCATACCAAAGTATTTTTAAATATTAATGAAGGTTATGCACTTATGCAAAGTCAAGTCTGCATAACATGTACCTTTGCATTTAATAAGAATAATTCTTGTTATTCCTTTTTTGTTTTTGTACTCAAAAGAGTCCGACTCATGCAAATTTCATTAAAAAAAAAATAATTCTTTTTATTTTAATTCCAAAGCCAAACATAAAACATGGCCATGGAAGTTAATTTCTGATTTATATGTTCAATTTTACTGGGCAGAAACAGGAAATGCCAATAGCTTTTTCGGATTAAAACGGGGGAACGTGTTTCATTAAAATGGCTTAACGAAACATGCAAATGAAGAAGTCACTCTAGTTATCCAGAACGAAATAAAAAGAAGGTTGTATATAAAAAATATATTTAGCCAGTTGAAATCACATTTCGTTTGTTTGTTCGAAGATATTCCGATAAATATTTCCATGCTTCACTTGACACTCAAGCTTCCTTTAAGTTTGGAAGTATATACAAAACTAGTCTATACGTAAAACGTCTCGACTATTCCAAATCTAGATTAGAACACAGGAAGTATAACTTAAGCATGCATGACTCTTTTATATCATATCGTCGAATTGAAGCAAACGCTTCAACGACATTTCCAAACATCATGCATCCGCAAGTGTGCATAAACATTTTAAGATGGCCATAATTATAGGTCTCTAAAATATCTCTTCATCCTGCCGGTTGCGTTTTGCTTTCTTAGTTATATTTTCCATGCATTATCTGCAGCTCTCAAGATTTCTTGAAATTCAAAAGATAACATTTGGGTTTATATGTCTCCATAACAAATAGAGATAAAGGGAGAAAGAAATTTTGGATGTGCCATCTCCAATGAGCTAGCTAGTATTGAGCTTGCCTTGGCTAGTACATATCCAAGCCATCATTTTCAACTTTATTTACCCACCTTTTTACTCTCTCGCCCTATACTTGGTATTAGAATCAAAAAAGAGATCTCTTATACTCACCATGAAAGGCTCTGTAAATGTTCAATCCTTTGTAAGTTGCAAGGCATACTCTTCAGCACATTACACTCTCAACATCCCAAGCTGGGCGCCAACATGAGAATGCGGGTAGTTTCAATCAGGATTTGTGTTATTGTTTGGGTTATGCTGATTCGGCCTACACATGGCTTCAAATTCATGGATCAAGATGGCAAGGTATAGGAGAATTAAGGCCTTCACAATTCTCTCTCTCTCTCTCTCTCTTCATTTTTCTTTCTCTTGATCTCTTTTCTTCTTATACCGGGCAGGATTATTGTGAGACCTTGAGCGACAACAGCACTGCTGCATTCTTTGAGTCACGAAGTTCCGACGGCCTCCCAAACAAGCGGGATGTCACTTGGAGAGCTGATACAGGGGTACATATGTTCACTGCTGTCTTTTCTTTATTAAAAAGTTGTGTAATTAAAAGAATAGTTATATATATTATCATACCTTTTGATAGATTTTTAATATGAGTTACTGTTTTCAAGGTGTACATTGTGTACCTTGGAGCGATAACACACGACAATCCTACTGACATCAAAGCTTGTCACCAGAACATACTGTCCGAACTTCTTGGCGGGTAAGTAAGATGTTTCTAGGATGGAAAAATATGTAAATTTTGAATAATGCTAATTCAAAATTCTTTAAATTCAGCAAAGAAGCAGCCCGAGCTTCTATGCTGTATAGCTACAAATATGCATTCTCTGGTTTTGCGGCTGTATTAAACAAGTCACATGCAGGGAAACTTGCAGGTAATTTAAATCTGCAATCTAATCCAAATATCTCAATTTATTTTCGAGGAGAGTAATATAATAATGATCTACTTTGTTTGCAGAGTTCCTCGGCGTTGTTCGAGTGATGCCTGACCGCTTGTACCAACTGCATACAACACGCAGCTGGGATTTTCTCGGGCTGAATACACCATCTCCGAGCAATCTACTATCAGAAAGCAAAATGGGAGATGGAGTTATTATCGGCATTATAGACACAGGTTAAGATTACATATCACTTCTCTTTGAATTATATATATATATATGTATATATATATATGAGGTTAATAGAGAAAAGGTGTTATAGGAGAGAATTTTCTCTTATGGCATCGGAAAAATGCATTCTTCATGATTTTTTTCGACGATCCGCATACATCATGCATCTCCATCTTTATCATCTAAGGTATCGATACACCAAATTTCATGTGATTAAACCATTTTTTCACCGTTGATTTAGTTGGTGCAAAATTAATGGTTTACCGACAATAGAACTTTTTACATTGCTAATTCAACGGTGAAAAAGTGGTGGAATCACATGAAATTTGGTGTATGCACATCTTAGATAATAACGATGATGAGGTTGGATGCCGATCGCCGTAAAAAATGGTGGAGATTGTATTTTTTCGACGCCATAGGAGAGAATCTCCCCCTATGGCCTCTTTCCTTCATATATATATATATATATATATATATATATATATATATATATATATTAGAGGGTCGAGAATTCCGGGCAAATTAATTAGCATTAAGCAAGTAGGCTAATTATGACTATATATAATGAGATTAATGGAGGAAAGAGGCCATCCCTCCTATGGCGTCGAAAAAATACCCTCTCCACCAATTTTTCCGACGATCGGCCCCCATCATCTTCATCGTCATCATTTAAGATGTCGGTACACCAAATTTCATGTGATTCTACAACTTTTTCACCGTTGATTTAGTGGGTTCAAAATTAACGGTTTACCGACAATAGAACTTTTTACATTGCTAAATCAACGGTGAAAAAGTTGTAGAATCACATGAAATTTGGTGTACCCACATCTTAAATGATGACGATGAAGATGATGGGGGCCGATCGTCGGAAAAATTGGTGGAGGGGGTATTTTTTCGACGCCATAGGAGGGAATTCCCTCCAATGGCATCTTTTCTCTATTATTCTCATATATAATATAAGCTCTATTGTAGATAAATTCTTTAGGTTTTAAAATTATTTGGAAAGAAAAAAATTGTTTAAAAAAGCACATGCACTTTTATAGGATTTGATAAACACGCAAATATAACACAGATAGGAACCAAGAGCTCACAAAAATCCACCAGCAAATTTTAGTTCAGGAGAAAGGAAAAAAAATGCCAATTTGAACAACTAAACAAATTCGCCCACTGTTTAGATAGAATGGAAACAGCTACAGTCAAGCATATTGAAGAATATATATGCCACATTAACCATTGTGAAGAGAAAGATGATCGAAGTGAAGAATAAGATACAAGAAAAGGAGAAACAACATAGTTATGATCGTAGATTATCGTGATTTAACCTTATCCAATTATCGTTTACTTAGGAGCTAGCAGATTCAGTCATCTGTGATGATGGTTGAAGCCATTAGATTTTCATTGATTATTCACTTAATTCACTGACTGTTGAAAGAGTATTCAGGTTATAACATAACTCCGCAGTTAGTAAGGCCTCTAACAGTAAATAGAATAAAATCTTATTGCTTTGGAAAGAAGAACTCAAATACATGCCAACACAGCATGAAAAATTCCCTTTATTATTTAATTTTTATTTATTACTTCTGTTTTTTTGAAGGAGGAATCCCTTAACTCAGGGTCTTATGACTCTTATCATGTGCCACATTTTACACGCGCGCGTGCATGCAGGTATACATAGATGCATATTGTGTGTGCACAGTTAAGCTAATAAGCCAACCTTTATGATAGATCGGGTAATACTTTTATCTAGTTGAAACAGAGGTAAAACCTGTTTTATTTGTTGTATATGTAGAGTATAATGAGTAACATGGTAGAAATTATGAGAACATAATTAAAACTGCATAATTAGGTAAGTCAAAGTATACAGAGAAGGGTTAACAACTAAGAAAAAAAAATAGTTAAAGCTCGTAAGGAAAAGAAAGCTACCAAATTAATTTGTCACTAAGCTCATCGTCTCCTTTATTGAGGTTTTTAATTTATCAAAGTAAAGAGTGATGATTGCCGATCTTTTCCTTGATCTATATTTGAGATAATTGATGGATTTGGATTAATTTTGCGCAGGGATTTGGCCCGAGTCTCAGAGTTTTGACGATATGGACATGAGCGCTATCCCAGCTCGTTGGAAAGGGATCTGTCAGCAGGGCGAGCAGTTCAACTCCTCAAATTGCAACAAGAAGCTGATCCGTGCACGTTACTTTAGTAGAGGACTCGCTGCGCACACAGGGAGATCTCTCGACACCGTCAAAGTAGCAGAGTACCTATCACCAAGAGACGCAGTGGGCCACGGGATCCACACAGCCTCTACGGCCGCAGGACGATTTGTCATGAATGCGAGCTATCATGGATTGGCCTCAGGAATAGCTAGAGGTGGAGCACCTTTAGCCCGAGTGGCAGTTTACAAGGCTTGTTGGGCAAATGTTGGCTGTTCAGGAGCAGATTTAGGAAGTGCATTCGATATGGCGGTTCGTGACAGAGTTGACATAATATCAATCTCGGTAGGCACATCGGTACCTTTTCCAAACTATCTCGACCACGACAGCTCCTCGGAAATAGGATCATTCCATGCGGTAGAAAGAGGAGTAACCGTGGTCTTCGCCGGGGGGAATGACGGCCCTTCTGCTCAGACAGTTGGGAATACCGCTCCATGGATGATCACAGTAGCAGCCTCCACAATTGACAGAGATTTTCCCGTGGTGATTGTCCTGGGGAACAATCAAACTCTTTTGGTATTTTCAGTAAAACCCTGCATGTCCCATTAGAATATTTTTGCACAAACTAATTCTAATTATTTTCTTGATATTTCACTTACAGGGGCGATCCATAGATACTAAGGGATACATCAACACTTTTCGTGACCTTGCATACTCAATGACCATTACCAATACTGATCGTAACAGGTATTGCTCTCTCATAGTTCTTTCTTGTGTTCTTTTTTTGTATTGCAACATCCTAATATCAATGTTCTTTCTATGCAGGCAAAGTTGTGCGCCTGGAACCTTAGATGCAAACTTAGCAAACGGAAAGGTCGTTCTCTGTTTCTTAGTTGGAAAGGATGAAAGCGGCATTTCTATAGCGTCTCAATCAGTGTACGCAGAAGGAGGGATCGGTGTGATTTTCGCCCAACCTAGGGAAATCCGCCTCGTACTATGCTCATCATGGAGTATGTACCGTTCCTATGCTCTATGGGATACTCGGGTGCTTCCATAAGCAAAGTACTAGGCCGAGAACAGCCTGTGGAAATAACGTCTCCGTGTTGAAAATGAACCAGCCATCCGTCGTTGTACCTTATTTGAAGGGTACGACCGCAGTCTCTAGAACGGTCACGAATGTAGGCCCCGTGAATTCGGTCTACAAAGTCGTTGCGGAATCTCCTCCTGGCATCAAAATCGCTGTGAAACCTGAAATGCTTACGTTCGACTGCAGCATCACCACAATCAAGTACGAGGTGACTCTTTATCAATCTTCACGAGTGATGCTGCTGCAGGATGACTACAGCTTCGGGAGCTTAACATGGAGCGATGGAAAGCATGATGTGAGGAGCCCTATCATAGTTCGGTCCATAGTGGATGAATTATATGCAGACTTGTAGAGTGAAGCTACAAGTATATATTTGAGA
The DNA here is from genome assembly GCA_030015575.1 of Agapanthus africanus. Lineage (NCBI taxonomy): Eukaryota > Viridiplantae > Streptophyta > Magnoliopsida > Asparagales > Amaryllidaceae > Agapanthus > Agapanthus africanus. Next base: position 46,078,056 of record CM057345.1, on the reverse strand, counting down.
GTATATATAATCAATATAGCATAGTACTAAAGATATCGTTGTTTAGCTTTGTAAGTGTCACTTGATCAAGATATGTTGTGGGATCTAGCTAGATATATATTTAGAACTCAACATGTTTAGGGTGCTCTTCTATAGGTTAGTTTTGTCACCCGATGTGTGGAGGTTTTACGATGTACTAGTTAGTCTTACTACTGTTATTGCAGAAACTTATGTTTCTTATCTTTAATTAATAGAACTTGGCGGCTTACCCCTATTTATGTCAAAAAAGGTGCTCTTCTCTGTGCTCATTTTGAGGTGGAGTTTATTGATGTTGGACTTGGGGCAAGCACCTACCTAAACCCGCCAAACCAAGTGGGCGGGTGAGACTGGAGTCAGGGACCCAACTCGAGCTGTCGAGCCCAACTAAGGGCCGACTCAAGGATGGCTTGGGATGGGAGATTCCGAACCAATTGGTGCAGGTCTCTACTTCGGGGATGAACCATAGTAAGGGTAGGGTTCGGGCTCCAAGTAATTATGGCCATCTATAGGTTCGTAAAACACGGTTGATAATCAAGTATATTTTAAAGCTTAGATAACGGGTATAGGTTAGACGATTTAATATAGTTTATACCGTAGATATCTTTTAAGGTTATATATATAACAAAATTTATGTCAATATACACAACTTCTAATCTTCAAGCACCTTCTTTCTCGGGAATTAGGACCATATTAGCATAATTGAACATGTGTATCTCCCCATCCCCATCGTACCATTACCTGATAAGATCAAAGACCTTTCCCCGCATGAGGTCCCAAAAAAACTGGAAGAAAAACATTGGGAAGACGTTAGGTCCCACCGCTTTATCAGGTCCAAGGTTAAATACTGCGCACTTGACCTCTTCTTCTAAAAACGGACGATCCAAATCGTCCCTTTGTTCAATGGTGATAACGTTTTGAAGGTCCCAAATGTTCATACTTGAACCCGGTTTTTGAGGTTCGACATTGGTGAATAGGCCTCTAAAATGGTCCCGAACGTAGGAACGAATTACATTCTCGTCGATCACCTCCTCATCTTCAATATCCATCTTGTTAATGAGATTTTTCTACGCCTACCATTTTCCATCTGATTAAAGAATTTCGTGTTCAAATCCCCTTCTTTTAGCCATTGCACCCTGGATCTCTGTCTTCACATTTTCTCCTCATTCTTATAAATGTCCTCTAGAGACCTCATCCCACTCTTGTAGAGACATGGCAAATAATTCTTCTTTCTTCTCGAACAGTTCCAGTTTTCCCAGCAATTCCCCTTTTTGGTCCTTTATGCTTCCAAACTTCGCCTTCGCCCATTTTGAGAGACGCACTCTAAGATGAGATAATTTGGCTACCAATCTACTAGAGGCAGACGAGTCAACCGAACGGGCATGATTGTTCCAACAGTTCTTTATAACGTTTTTGCAGGACAGGTCTCCAACCATATCATTTTGAATCTGAATTTTTTTGATGTGTACTTGTTTAGCGGCGGAGCCGCGCCCGCGTAGTTTTGTTTAAATAATATGGTTTGAATGTGTTTGAACCATTACATGAAATTGAGAATGAAATTCTCTTATTCCGTAATGATCCAAACAACTCATGATCTTCGTCTTCTTTAGTTTTTTAAATAAAGGTCATACGGAATGAATATGATTAATTCAATACTCGAAAAATACAGAACCGCAAAGATGGTTCTCTTTATTCGGTATTGAACCAATCAACCGATATCCATGACACGATCAAAATAAAACTAAAAGAGAGAAATAACGGTGAAATGCAATAGAATGCCAATCATTAACGTCATTAAGCGATAAACTAGGGCTAAGATAAATAATTAGCCAATCTCCATAATAGAGCAGGATTTTTAATAAGGCCGTATAAAACCGTATTTTTTATGTGTTAAAAAAGAGAAAATAAGAAGGTTAGGTTGCGCATTTCCAAAAAATTATGTAAATGATATTTTTATAAAATTTTCTTGTTAATTACAACTTTTAAAGATTAATATCCCCAATTAAGAAAAGAAAATGATAAAATATAAACAAAGCGATACTTAAAGAATTTTTATCCTTGATGAAGAGATAGGTTTATTTACTAATGGCATTCCATTTGATCACATATAAGATATCAAACTACATAATTGTAAGAAAGAAAAAAAAGGTAAAGGTATAGGATTGTCGAGAATTATCCCGATATTCTTAACCTTCTAAAAAACTAAAGAAATCAAGACAAGAAAAGAAATGAAATCTTTCTTTTTATTTCTTCAAAATGAGAATGAGTATAAGGGTTTTGAGTAGAGTGTATGGAATGGAATGTGTTGACCGGCCCGTTAAAGGACCGGGGATGAGTTTCCCGACCCTTTAAGGGGCCATAAGTGAGTTGCCCGGCTTTTTTCAGGGGTCGGAATAAGTTGAAGTTGACCGGCCGTTGAAAGGGCCGAAAAGGTTGTTGACCGGTCCGACCGGAATAAGTTTTAGGCCGATCTTGAAGTAGACCAACAATGATTCAGAAACAGCGGTCGGTGACTTCAACCCCAAGCGTTTTCTGAAACCCGAGCTTTTGATACTCGAGTGTAAATTGTAAATGTTGAATGGAGACCCAACTGTGTAGAAGTAGTATTTAGCGATTTTGACTCCAATCCTTTTTTGATGTCTACAAATAGCCTCGTATGCACAATTTGATTTTGCGCAGACGAGGCCGAGCATAAATATAAATCGGTGTTGAAGGGCCTTTGTTGCCGAATGTCAAAATAGTAGAGTACGTCTTCGCGTTGTCCAGAAAGATGATACTTCCATCCCGCAATAGGATGTAAATTTTAAGAATTATATCTGTGGTGTTTATATAGCCATTTGGTTAATAAGCGTCCATTGATGAAAGCATAATTTGAAAGTGGCATATATATAGCCATTGCCAAATAGAGGCGAAAAGATAATCGTTGTTGATGAGCCTCTATTTGTGAAGGCCTGTTGCTAGTTATCTTTAATTGGGCACTTTTGTGAATGTAGCGTAGGTAACGCTATTAAAAACTGAGCGTCATTGAAATGATGCGCAGATAGAACCATTGAAAATGATGTATAGATAACGCCGTTAAAAATGATGCGTAATTCTTTGTGTGGGTAAAGCCCGTATTCCTTTTAGAAAGAAGAGGTATAAAAGGCTCACAGTTTATACTTGTCGAGCTTCGAATATACTTTGAAGCTGATTAGGCGTAGTATTTTTTCAGAAATTTGGCGTAGATTGGAGTAGGCGAATATTCTCTGTCTGTGCGTAGTGATCAGTGATTACACAAACTTGATAATTGTAACACCCTTGCACTGTTATACTGTATCTTATTTGGGGTATTTCAAATTTTGCGACAGATTTCTTTATTTCTTTTTCTTTTAGGTGCGGATAGTGCATTCAGTAACTGTGGTTAGTATCCGACCCGACCTACATATTTGAAATCAATCATGGTTCAAGATTACGTCAAATATTTGGTAGTGCAGAAGATCCATGCATATCTAGATTCTATACACATATATAATATATTTTGTATCCGCATATCTTTTAATAATACAAATAAAAACCAAATAATATATTTTGATATCTAACTTGGCATGTCATCGTATCTCATATCATATGGTTCACTCATATAGAATGTTCATGCCCTAATTGTTAAAACAGACTCATTTGTATTGCTACGTATATTTATGTAGATCTGTACTTGGGGGTATGCATTTTTATTGACCGGACATCGCATTATGGTTTAAACTTATACGTATATTCTCCATATTTAAATACTAGATTTTTAGAAGAGACCGGGGTGAATTTCGGAGTAATTTGATATTAGCTGTATAATCCAAATATATATATATATTATAATATTTTAAACTAACAGTATATATATACATATAATATATTAATATTAATATTAATATTAACTAATTATCTCTCTCCCAGCCTTTCTCTTTCTCCTCTCTCTCTCTCCCCGCTCTCTCTCTCTCTCATTATATATATATATATATATATATATATATATATATATATATAACCTAATTTATAATAAACCCTCATCAAAACCCTTCTCTCTCCTTTCTTTCTTTCTTCCTTTCTCCCTCCGCGAGAAACCCAAACCCTACCCTCGTCATCGCCAAACCCTCGCTACCGCTGTTCACCTCATGCTCGCCCTCTCATCCTCGCCGTCCTCACCTCATCACCCTTACAACCTCATCTCCCTCCTCTCCTTCCCGAGCACCCATGCACCGACGACACCAACCCAGAAACCTCCAATCCCTCGTCGAAGATCTCGCCGTCGCCAGCACCATCATCCCTTTCTTCACCTCCTTACCCCCTCTCCTCTTCCAACACCCCGGACCACCACCAGCAACACACCCTACAACTTCTTGACCCTGATCATCAACCCATGAAACCATAGCCACCTCGCCGACGTAGCACGTTGCCTTCGGCCATCATCGCCGTCACCTCACTACCTTTCTTCTGTCCTCGCCACCCCAGAACCCAACACAACAACCACCACTTTTTTTTCTTCATTTCTTGCTTTTCTCGATCGTTTCTTGATTCTCCGATCGGCTCACCGGAGTTACGCATCGCCGACAATCCAGATGATCCAGTCACCGTCGTCTCCAGCCTAGTCACCACGTCACGTTACTGCTCAGCCAGGTCCAGTCCTGCGCGTGTAAGTTTGCATCGCGACGTTATTCCGACGTCGGACGTAGCATCCGTATCTCGATGTGAGATCCGATCAGGCAAGTTTTAACTTGCAATATGCTATGTTATTATATTGATATTTATATGAATAAGAATAGTGCATGTGTTTTATTATTCAGCAAATATTACCGATTTACCGTTTTACGGTATCCGTTCTTATCCGTATCGATAATCGTTTATCTAGTTGCACGCCAGAAAATCATGATATCATTATACAACTACATTAGTACAACATATTATCTAGTTTGCATCATACATAGTAATGGACGTAAAATGGTTATTACAGTTAGATACATATGCATCCTGGCATCAGTTGTGTTTACCGTGTTCCGATATTGATTACAGTTTCACATTAGGTATCTATTTAGTTAATATGCATTACATGACATGTTCACAACACACTACCAGACTTGTTACTTGGATTTTATTGCTAATGCCAACAATGTTGACTTGTTATCCTGACGGACGTGACTTGTTGTCTGTATAGACAAGACCTGTACCTGCTTGATCCTGTGTTGGCATTAGATTCATATCGTTAATATCTGACTTGAACACAAACTCGGGGGAAAAGGGAAAATCAAGAATGTAACTGAAACGTAACTTAAGAGAATATTATTATTGTTTACCGTGGTTCCGGGCGTTACAGAATAATCATTATTGTTTGCCGTGTTTCCGGGCGTTACGGAATAAATCATTGTTTGCCGTGTTTCCGAACGTTATGGAATAAATTATTGTTTGCAGTGGTCCCGTGGGGAATGAACAAGATATATGCTGTTGAGTTACGATGAAAATTACATTAATTGATTTCAAAGACTTATAGAATAGATAATCTAGAAGCATAGATTTAGGATACACATCACACACCCATATATACACATAGCTTACTGTTTTATATCTGTGTTATTTATTATTTATATTCTTGTTTAATTATATCATCATATCCTGGTCATTACTGTTATTTTGATATTATGACGCACTGACGGCTGGGTTTTGCATGACCCAGTTCCTCTATCTTTATCGCAGGCAGATCAAGAGTATTTTAGCAATCAAGCCGAGCAATGAGGAATTGAACGTGTATTATTAGAGATGTTTAGTTTATTTTATTTCCGTAGTTTTGTTTATTGATGCGAGCCCATATTGGGACATGATTAACATATTATTGTTTATTGGATCTTGATTCGTTTCCGCTTTATGTATTTTTCCTGATTTTATTTACTGTAGCAAATGGACATGTACTAGCTAGATTATATTCTTTTCTATTCTTGATATCTGATAGACAGCCGTAATATGAATGTGGAGGGATAATTCCTAGCCACAGGCCGCATGGTTGGCTCTGTCACGTGCTGTAGTTACATATCTTGCGAAGGAGGGCGTGACAGGGTTTGTTTGGTATCAGAATCCTAGGATTTATGGTTAGTCGGGTTTGGTTCTTTTGTAGTTGGGTATTAAACCCAATACACTAACCAGAAAGCTCGGAATTAGAAACATGTCCTGCCAGATTACTATGTTGCCAGTTTTGAATCTATAGCTATCTTGTTTATTGAATCCTGTTTACCATTGCTAATCCTTTTCAGTGTCTTGGCTTCAGAATCATGGCGGATGGAGACTTGCGATCTTACTAGAGGCGTGTTGATAACTCCGCATTGATTGGTGTTGTACGTGGTATGCTTGAAAACCAGAAGCGGCAAACTGAGCTGAATCAACGGTAGGCCGAGGCTTTCCAGGAGGGTCTGCAGACAGTCCAGCAGTCCGTAGTCACAATAGCACCCAGGCCAGCATAGCGTGAGGGCACCATGGCGGACTTCAGAAAGCTTGGTCTGTCTACGTTTACAGGATTAGAGGAGCCATTGCTAGCAGAGAAGTGTCTAGTTGATACAGAGAATCTGCTTATCACCACGCAGATTCCAGATGAGAAATGATGGATGTAGTACGCATCCAGTTGGTAGATTACGCTCGCGAGTGGTGGCTCATAGAGGAGATCCATCTGCCCAAACCGATCAGTTGGGCAACGTTTTCACGAAGTTTTTTGGAGAAGTTCTTTCCGCAATCTGCTCGGAAAGAGATGGAAGTGAAGTTTATTAGCCTGAAGCAGAATGGCGGATCCATTGATGCGCATGCAGCTGAGTGGACTCGGCTCAGTCGATTTGCGGGGCCTTTGGTTGCCAATGAAGCATATAGGGCATGGAGGTTTATGCATAGCTTGGATGTGGAGATTCAGAGACACCTCATATCTCTGGGATTGACCACCTTCTCCCAAGTTCTCAAGGCATCCAGAGAGCAGCAGAGTTTATCGATGAAAGCGAAGGGTACTTAACAGCAAGCCGTCGTAGTGCGGAAGCCGGCGTTTACGCCAAACAGAGCTTCTATATGCAGAAGCATTCCGGTAAACAAGCGAGGCATTGTATCCATGAAGAAGCCCGTTGTATCCGATCAGAAAAGAAGTGTGTTTTGTGACTACTGCCAACGACCGGGTCATTTCCGGAGTGAGTGCCGGATGAGGCTTGGGTAGTGTCTGATTTGCGGAGCTGCTGATCATCGAATGCATGCTTGTCCATTGAGAGTTCAGTTGAAAGGTGATGCTCCGAGAGCATAGCAAAAGTAGATTACTCAGGGGCCTAATCAAGAACGAGCCTTCATTTTGATGGCCGAGGAAGCCAAAGCTTCATACAAAGTTGTTTCAGGTATCCTACTCGTTTATAATTTTCCCGCATTGGCATTATTCGATTCAGGTGCATCACATTTCTTCATGTCGTCCAAGTTTATTAGTGCGCACTTGATTCCACACACGGCCCTGTCTAGTTACTGGGACATACACACTGGGATTGGAAAAATCATATCTAGTAGTGAGTGCAAGGGTTGCTCGATTGTTATTTGCGGACGGGAGTTATTCACGGATTTCTTGGTGATTGGTACTGGCAGCTATGATGTTGTCTTTAGAATGGACTTTCTTGGCACTTTCCATACTCACATCGATTGTAGGGAAAAGAAAGTTATTTTCCAGATTCCTGGACATCCGAAGTTTATATTTTCGGGAGGTAGCAGATCTGTCGGGCCAGTCGAGTTTAGGGCTAGGCTGACTAATGCCGTTCTTTCGTAGATGGAAGTAAATAAGGAAGAAGCGTCAACAGTAGTTCGGGAGTTTATGGATGTGTTCGAGGACATCCCGGGTTTACCGCCAAAACGAGATGTGGAATTCGCAATTGATCTTATTCCTCGAGCGGTACCGATTTCAAAGGCTTATTATCCAATGGCACAGGTGGAATTGGAAGAAATAAAGAAACAAGTTGCCGAATTAGTAGAGAAGAGTTGGATTCACAGCAGCGGTTCACCATGGGGAGCTCCAGTTCTTCTAGTCAAGAAGAAGGATGGCACACGAACGATGTACATTGATTATCGAGAATTAAACCGAGTGACCATTAAGAACAAGTACCCAATCTCTCGCATCAGCGAATTATTCCATCAACTCAGTGGCGCAAGGGTATTCTCGAAGTTGGATTTGCGATCCGGATATCATCAAGTTCGGGTGAAATCAGAAGATATTGCAAGGCAGCGTTCCGAACTCTATATGGGCATTACGAGTACTTATTGATGCCATTTGGAGTTACTAACGCACCAGAAATATTTATGGACTTGATGAACCGAATCTTTTCATAGTACCTGGACCAGTTTGTGGTTTATTGATGACATTCTGGTCTATTCGAGGAGCAAAGAAGAGCATGCATAACACTTGAGAATCGCACTGCAAACGTTGAAACAAGAAAGGTTATATGCTAAGATGAGCAAGTGCAAGTTTTGGCTCGAAGAAGTGAATTTCTTGGGTCATATTGTATCCAGAGATGGAATTGTCGTTGACCCTGAAAAATTTGTAGCTGTTCATGATTGGCCAATTCCAAAGAATGTAGGGGAGATCAGAAGTTTTCTTAGGCTTTCCGGATACTATAGAAAGTTTGTAGAGAACTTCGCTCGAATAGCAGAACTATTGACCAAGCTAACTCGAAAAGAGGTACTATTCGTATGGACCGAGAAATGTGCATCGACTTTTGAAGCGTTGAAGCAAAGATTTGACAACCGCTCCTATCATGACAGTGCTAGACGGTTCCAGAGGGTTGGTTATTCACAGCAACGCATTTAGGAAAGGCTTGGGATGTGTTCTAATGCAACATGGGAAGGTTATAGCCTATGCGTCAAGAAAATTGAAGACATATGAGAAGAACTACCCAACTCATTATTTGGAGTTGATGGGTGACTATGATCTTGATCTACAATACCATCCGGGGAAAGTTAATATAGTGCCGGATGCTCTAAGTCAGTTTCCAGCAATACGGATGTTGACTGTACAGAAAGAGATTATAGCTGATCTTCAGAGGTTCGAGTTGGAGATCGTACTACCGCATTCTTCGGGACATTTGATGAAATTGCAAGTACAATCGTTCTTGATCGATAACATTAAAGCAGTGCGGTCGCATGATCTAATGTTGCAGAAGTTTCAAGAACAAGTAGAAGCGGGACTTCGTACGGACTTGTTAATTTATGAAGACGGTTCGTTACGATATGGTAGCCGTCTATGTGTGCCTAAAGGAGTGGTTCATGAAGAAGTCATGAAGGAGGCTTATAGTTTCACATATTCCGTACATCCGGGAGGTACAAAGATGAACCGAGATCTATGAAAAAAATTCTGGTGGGAAGGCATGAAAAGGGAGATTGCTTACTATGTATCGAAGTGCTTGGTATGTCAGCAAGTCAAGGCTGAACATCAAAGGGTAGCTGGTTTGTTGCAACCACTTCCGATTCCCCAATAGAAGTGGGAACATATAACCATGGATTTCGTGACAGCATTACCACGGAGTCCAAAGGGCAATATACAGTTTGGGTGATTTTCGATCGATTGACCAAGGCAGCTCATTTTATACCGTTTCAAGTTGGTCAGTCAACGGAGGCTTTACCAGAGCGGTACATGCAGGAGATTGTGAGATTGCATGGAGTACCTGTGAGCATCGTTTCGGATCGTAATACTCATTTTCTATCACATCTTTGGAGGAGTTTACAGGAAATTTTGGGGACTCGCTTGAAATTTAGTACAACTTACATCCTTAGACAGATGGCCAGTCAGAAAGAACGATCCAAACTCTTAAAGATATGTTGAGAGCATGCATGTTAGACTTCAAGGGTTCATGAGAGGATCATTTGCACTTGGTGGAGTTTTCTTATAACAACAGTTTTCAGGCGACTATACAGATTGCTCTATTTGAAGCATTGTATGGTCGTAAGTATCGCTCTCCTGTCTGTTGGGACGATGTTAGAGAAAGAAAATTATTGGGACCGGATCTTATTGTTCAAATGTTGGAGAAAGTTAACGTGATCTGAAATCATATGAAAGCGGCACAAGATTGATAGAAAAGTTAGGCCGATACAGGGCGAAGACTTCTAGAGTTCGCAGTTGGTGATCTTGTATTCTTGAAAATATCACCAACCAGATGAGTGATCCGATTTGGTAGTCAAGGCAAGCTTAGTCCTCGATTCGTGGGGACTTTCGGTATTATCAAGCGTGTTGGAGAGGTAGCGTATCAATTGGTTTTACCACCATCCTTGGCGGGTGTTCATGACGTGTTTCATGTATCTCAACTCCGTAAGTATGTTCGAGTTGAGATGCACGTCCTAGATGACTCGGAGTTGACAGTAAGGAAAGATTTAACATATGAAGAAAGACCAATGGCGATTGTGGATCGACAAGACAAAGTTCTCAAGAACAAAGTTATCCCTCTAGTACTTGTTTCATAGGGGAATCGTTCGCACGGAGAATCTACTTAGGAATGTGAAGACGAGATCCGACAGAAATTTCCACGCCTCTTTTCTTAGATCCGTATTTTCTTTTTTTTTCTTGTTTCGGGAATTTCGAAGACGAAATTCTTTTGTAGTTGCGTATAATATAACACCCTAGCACTATTATACTATATCTTATTTGCGGTATTTCAAATTTTGCGACAGATTTCTTTATTACTTTTGCTTTTGGGTGCAGATAGTGCATTCGGTAATTGTGGTTAGTATCCGACCCGACCCACATGTTTGAAACCCATCATGGGTCAAGATTACGTCAAATATTTGCCAGTACAGAGGATCCATGCACATCTAGATTCTATACATACATATAATATATTTTGTATCCTCATATCTTTTAATAATACAAATAAAAACTAAATAATATATTTTGATATCTAGCATGGCATGTTATTGTACCCCATATCATATGGTTGCACCCATGTAGCATGTTCATGCCCTAATTATTAAAACGGACTCATTTGGATCGCTACGTATATTTACGTAGATCCGTACTTGAGGGTATGCATTTTTATTGACCGGATATCGTATTATGGTTTAAACTTGTACGTATATTCTCCATATTTAAAAGCTAGATTTTTAGAAGAGACCCGGATAATTTTCGGAGTAATTTGATATTAGCAGTATAATCCAAATATATATATCCATATATTATAATATTTTAAACTAACATTATATATACTATTAGTTTAAAATATTATAATACACACACACACATATATATAATATATTAATATTAACTAATACACACATATAATATATTAATATTAACTAATTATTTCTCTCTCCCGTCTCGCTCTCCCCCCTTTCTCTCCCCACTGTTTCTCTCTCTCTTTATATATATATAATTTTATAAAACCTAATTTATAATAAACCCTCATCAAAACCTCTCTCTCTTATCTCTTTCTTTCTTCTTTTCTCCCGCCGCGAGAAACCCAAACCCTACCCTCGTTGTCACTAAACCCTCACCGCCGCCGTTCACTTCGTGCTCGCCCTCTCATCCTTGTCGTCCTCACCATGTCACCCTGACCACCTCATCTCCCTCCTCTCTTTCCCGAACACCCCTGCACCTGTGACACCAACCCAAAAACCCCTAACCCCTCACCGGAGACCTCGCTGTAGTCAGCACCATCACCCTGTCTTCACCTCCTCATCTTCCTCCCCTCTCCTGACACCCTAGACCACCACCAGCACCAAACCCTATAACTTCCCGACCCCGATCACCAACCCAAGAAACCATAACCACCTCGCCGACGTAGCACGTCGCCGTCCCCTCGCCACCTTTCCTCTGTCCTTGCCACCCCAGAACCCAACACAACATCCACCCACTCTTCTTATTCATTTCTTGCTTTTCAGATCGTTTCTTGATTCTCCGATCGGCTCGCCGGAGTTGCGTGTCGCCGACAATCCAAACGACCTAGTCACCGTCGTCGTCCAGCCTAGTTACCATGTCACGTCATTGCTCAGCCAGGTCCAGTCCTGCGTGTATAAGTTTACATCGCGACGTTATTCCGACGTCGGACATAGCATCTGTATCTCAACATGAGATCCGATCAGGCAAGTTTTAACTTGCAACATGCTATGTTATTATATTGATATCTATATGAATAAGAATAGTGCATGCATTTTATTATTCAGCAAATATTACCGATTTACAGTTTTACGGTATCCGTACTGATAATCGTTTATCTAGTTTCATGTCGGAACATCATGTTATCATTATACTACTACATCAGTACAACATGTTATATAGTTTGCATGATACATAGTATTTCATGTCGGAACATCATGTTATCATTATACTACTACATCAGTACAACATGTTATATAGTTTGCATGATACATAGTAATGGACGTATAATGGTTATTACAGATAGATACATATGCATCCTGGCATCGGTTGTGTTTACCGTATTCTGATATTGATTACAGTTTCATATTAGGTATCTATTTGGTTAATATGCATTACATAACATGTTCACGACACGCTACCAGACTTGTTACTTGGATCTTATTGCTAATGCCAACAATCCTGACTTGTTGTCCTGACGGACATGACTTATTGTCTGCATAGACAAGACATGTACCTGCTTGATCCTGTGTTGGCATTAGATCCATATCGTTAATACCTGACTTGAACACAAACCTGGGGGAAAAAGGAAATCAAAAATGTAACCGAAACGTAACTCAAGAGGATATTATTATTGTTTTCCGTGGTTCCGGGCGTTACGGAATAATCATTATTGTTTGCCGTGTTTCCGGGCGTTACGGAATAAATCATTATTTGCCATGTTTCTGGACGTTACGGAATAAATCATTGTTTGTAGTGTTTCCGGGCGTTACGGAATAAATCATTGTTACCGTGGTCCCGTGGGGAATGAACAGGATATATACTGTTGAGTTACGATGAGAATTACATTAATTGATTTCAAAGACTTATAGAATAGATAATCTAGAAGCACATATTAGGATACACATCACACACCCATACATACACGTACCTCACTGTTTTATATTTGTGTTATTTATTATTTATATTCTTGTTTAATTATATCATCATATCCTGGTCATTACTGTTATTTTGATATTATGACGCACTGACGTCTGGGTTTTGCATGGCCCAGTCCTTCTACCTTTATCGCAGGCAAATCAAAAGTATTTTAGCAATCAAGCCGAGCAATGAGGAATTGAACATGTATTATTAGAAATATTTAGTTTATTTTATTTCCGTAGTTTTGTTTATTGACGTGAGCTCATATTGGGACATGATTCAAATACCATTGTTTATTGGATCTTGATTCGTTTCCACTTTATGCATTTTTCTTGATTTTATTTACGGTGGGAAATGGACATGTACTAGCTAGATTATATTGTTTTCTGTTCTTGATATCCAATAGACAGCCGTAATGTGACTGTGGAGAGATGATTCCTAACCACAGGTAGTATGGTTGGCTCTGTTGTTGGGTTACAGCAGCGCCCTGGCTATCAAACTGTGGCCGATTGCGGAACAAAAATTTTATAAACTCGCGTTACCACAACCCGCTACCCGGATCTACCCTTAACCCTAAATTAGCAATATCTAAACTAGGAGTTAGATGGTTATACAGAGTTGATCCGTGTCCTTCGGTCTTGAACCATCTGTAACGTTTTGAAAATCGTTTCGGTGAAATTTCAAAAAACGGTAAAATAAGGGGGTTTTCTGTAAAAAGTCAAAATAAAAATATCTTTATTATAAAATTAAATATACATATTCTAGCTATGTAATTGCTAGTATTTGGTGTTTATTGAGCCACTGATGAAATTTCAAATTTTCTGAAAATTTTTCCGAAATTAATTATTTTAATAGTATTTTAAGCCATCACTAATATATTTAAATTGTGATAATTATATAAATTGGAAACTAGGTTTTAAAAATATATATATTTTGGTGAGATAAAATTCTAATTAGGGTTTCATGGCATCATTAACATTATAATGAGTGGTTTAATATCTTAGGTTATACGAAACTAAGCTTAATGGTTGAATTGTGAATTTTGCTTTAAAAGGTGTTAAAAATTGATATTTTTGTAAACTAGGATTTTGGAATTTATGCAAATTGATAAGAATAAATTATAGAAATGGTTTGTATGAATTAGTTATGATATTTAGTGGATATTGTGGCCGCTAGTTTTGTTTAAACATCGAGTTTTGTACTAAAAACGGTTAATTTTGCCTGCTAGGTTTTCGGAAAAATAGCTTTTAAAGTGAGTTTGAGGTTTTTGTGAATTTTAAGCTATTTTATATTATAATTAGTGTTTGTAACTGTACAAATGAGTGTGTTGGGAGTTTTCTCGATGGTTTGGCGTTTGTACGCCGACGTCGAGGGTTTTTGGGTTGATTTGTGAAAGCAAACCATAGGTTTTGACTTATATGGGATTCGTGAGTCGTTTTGGTCATGAGTCGGATTTTAATGCGATATGGTGCGTTATGATATATAGGTACCCCATGTGGACTTCGAGACGACAAGAAAGCGCGTGGCGACGTCGGCACCGGCGAGCGAGGACCAGGTGAGTAGATTTGTATCTACGGGGAGAAGTCGGGTGGATGGCGTATAACACCCCCGCAGTCCGTGGTGGTGTATACGGATGCGTATACACACCAGCAATTATTATATATGTTATTTGGGATTAATAACGATGTTTAGGATGGATATTGGTGTGTTGGATTATTTTAGTGTTGCGAACCCTAGGGTAGTGTTGCACTACACATACACACATACATACTTGCATACATTCCTATTTATATGTGCTCATGGGAATCTTTATAGTTATGTGTTCACATGGGTATGGGACTATGTGTTCACATACGGATTTGAGGATGATACTTGGGATTGAGCTGAGTCGATGAGATTTGTTTTGTGGTTGTGATATCGGTGATATGGCAGGATTCGTACTTGAGGTATGTCCTGGTGTTATAGCGGATCTTGGGACGACGATACGGGTGATTAGTGTTATTAATAAAATGGTCGATATGTGATCGTGATATAAGATATGATATGCTAGGATATTGATACTAGGTCGTATTGGGCGATGTATACCCCTTGATGATGATATGTGCTAATGATATCGGTTTGTACGAGATTGTCGATCAGTAGTCAGATCATGAGTATCTTGAGGATATTAGTATTGTACTAGACATAAGTCAGTGCCCTAGACTACGATCTTGAATAAAGAGGATACCATAGGAATGTTGTGAGGAATATGATATTGACCCGTACCCAGATTTGGGGATGTCGTATGACGGATTTACGTACGAGCTATATCTTGATGATTGATCCGTACTCTTGACTTGGGATGTCTGATTATAGATATGGTATCGGATATGATATTATTGAGGCGGGATCACCGACTAATATATATATACACGTATGTATATGGATCGACTCAGATGTTAGGCGGTTTCCTTACATGTAGTCCAGCTTGTTAGCTTAGCCCTTTAGTTTAGTTTAGTTGTTAGATTAGATTCGATTCTTACCTATTTCAAAAACTGACGAATCGTGGGTATTTTAAAAGACAGCCCAAGGGATCCTACG
The DNA here is from genome assembly GCA_030015575.1 of Agapanthus africanus. Taxonomy (NCBI): domain Eukaryota; kingdom Viridiplantae; phylum Streptophyta; class Magnoliopsida; order Asparagales; family Amaryllidaceae; genus Agapanthus; species Agapanthus africanus. Next base: position 46,062,440 of record CM057345.1, on the reverse strand, counting down.
GATATTTCAAAAGACGTATCTTTTCATAAAAATACCGTAGCCCCTATTTTCAAAACCCCATGATTCGTGTTATTTCAAAAGGCACCATTTGTAGGACTTATATTAGATTAATGCAGGTTAGTTACAGTTGCGTCTAGTATTCAGCTCCCGCGTATTATTGTGGTTCGCTTCGCATCGCATACTTATGTTATAATTTCTTATTGCAATATTGATATCATATTGTTAGGACACCAGCACCATTACCGATGATGCGTATGTACCACGTACACTTACTTGCCGGCTCACAAACATCTTCATCAGTAATTGCCATGTCACGTACACCTTAGAAAATATTATTGCTTGACATAGCGTACTTGCCTTATATGTTAGTTTAGACATTGTAGTTATTAGCTGCTACTTCATGCATACTGTTATTCATTGTTATGCCGCATTCATGGATTCTCATGCATATATTCACTATTTTACGTGTTATTGATGAAAGGTTCCTTGGCACTCTCAAGAGGTCTCACATGGCATCAACCATGCCAATTTCAAAAAATTACGGTGCCGAGAAACCCTAATACGGATCGTTGGCTAGAAGTTTAGGCGATAAAAGAACTAGTAAACTACTTTACTAATAAAGAACGGAAATACAACCTTTGTAGATCCGGTCCTCCACCTCCATAGCTCCGCAATGAAGTCTCCTCGCTGTCCAAATGGAAACCCGGGCTCTAGCGTCGGCTTCATCGGAGAAATGGGCGGGCAAGGTCGTCGGCTTCGTGCCGAAGATGATCTACGTCGAAGCATCACTAGATCAAGCTCCCACTTCACCAAGTGATGAAACTTGTGAAGAAAACACACTCTACTACTTGGCAAGAGGTAGAGGATGAAGAAATAGGAAGTGGGTTCACTTTAGAATTGGATTTCTCACTCATTTGCTCAAGTTGTCATTGTTGAAGCAAGCTTTCTTCAAGTGAAGAAGAAGAAGAAGAAGATGAATATTATGATGAGTATTTTCCAAAAAGGAAATAAAATGAATACTTATCATAATGTAACCATGGTCAAGTATAGAGAATAGACTAGGGTTAAGTGGAATGGTTAGGGTTAAGCATGAGACAAAATGGTGACTTAGTCAAAGCTTCATGAAGCTTCAAATACAAACAAAGAAAGCCACCATTTTTCTCTTTATGCAAATTATTTTCCAAAAAGAATAAAGAATAAATAAATAGATAATTAAAAGAAAACCCTAACCATTACACAACCATGGTTTAATCTTTACACATACACAAGTGAGCATGTATCATCAAACATGATATAAACTTGTGTACAAAAGTATATCACATATACAATGTGCACAATCCAAGTGAGAAAATCCATTTAAAGTGAACCAATACTAGTTAATGCAAAGGAATATATCAAATATATAATTATGCATTAAATCATTAAATCAACACTTGATTTAACGATCCGGTCATATCGCATATAACCGACTAGTATCCAATGTATCGGCTTATCGAATCAATCCTCGATTCGATAACTAGGTTATATCGCATACAACCATTCGATACATTCATCGCGAGAATATAATACGGTATCACATACACGCATTATTCTCGGTCCCGCACATATCTCATATGCGCTCCTATTTCGTTTCGCTTGAGCCAGGAAACCTCTGTGTAGGACTCTAAAGACTCGTCAATACGCCAGCATCAGGTGATGATCATATCAAACACCCACAAGCCGCAAGCGGTCTGCTAAACGTAACGGCCACCCGGGTATTGAGCGATGAGAAGATCGACGAGCAAGCCCGCTCACACTCCTGTGAATCCAACCAGTAACACTTACCGTACAGTCCGGTCTGATCGTCTGATATGTCGCATATCTCGCCTAGGGGTGGTAAACGTCAGACCCCAATAGCTCGATAAGTCGTGTCGATATGAGGTCTATAACAATTCGAGAAACTACTGGTAACACTTACCAGTATATCTCAGCAACCCTGGCCAGGGATTTCCGGTTATAGCCAATCGAACACAGCGCAACATCAACTCCCTATACCGGGAGAGACGAATCCCCTCCTATCGCTCATTGCCTCCATGTGACTCGGGACTGTACCCAAAAACCACCGTTTTGCACGCCCTCTTGGATGTGGTAAGATAGAAATCAAAGCACAGTGGGAACCACACAAGACTCTATGACGATCTCGGGTCAACAAACTACTCTATACCAGTGTCACCAGAGAACTGCCATCTGACGTAAGGTATAATACCATCTGGGAGTTCTCGGCGAGTCCGTCCAGTGTACCCAGTCTCTACTGAGCACCCGTATATCATCTCCGATGTCAAACACCAATGGATATGGGATCATCCATCGCTCATCTGTATGGGTCGAGAAGGTATACGCTAGTCTACTCTGGTATATCGATGCCCCGTCTCGATACACCCACGACTAGGGACTTTCAAGGATGTACTTATGGACTACCATGTCCCCACTAGTATGATTCGCATCATAGTCCAGGTAGTCAAGTACACATCCTAAGGGCTTTACCAACATGTAATAGAGAGACAATCTGTGTACACGTTAAGGTAAAGAGCAACCAGATAGCATACTATCATGTCGAGCAAGAAAGTCCTCCCTATATATGTCCCAGCATCCACTACAATATACATCCAATGTACAGTAATGGCCTCTAGGGCATACATATAACTAACAATCTCCCACTTGCACTAGGGCCATCTGTAGCAGTGGTTGTAGTATCTCATACTCAACCATCCCATAAAAGTCTCTCTCTGGGAATGGGCCTTCGTGAGTGGATCCGCCGTGTTGTCCTCTGAGTCTACTCTCCAAACCTCGATCATCCTGGAGATCAACCATCTCCATGATCAGGTGATACTGCCTTAGAATATGTCTGGATCACTGATGGGACCTGCGTTCCTTGGCATAAGCCACACTTCCATTATCACACAATGGTAGGAACCTAGTTCATCTCATGAACCAATATACACCCAAACAGCCTCTTTGGTAGCATCGTAAGTAGCAATGTATCCTGCCTTTATCGTCTAGTATGTCACGGTATCTAGCTTGGAACTCTTCCAACATACCGTCCCTCTACTGAGGATTAAGACAATGCCTGTGACTGACATTCAGTCGTCTTTATCACCCTGGAACACTTCCAGTGATTCTCCCCAGGATCGATTGATACCATCTCACTACTACTAGTGAGATTCCTAACATCCAATTAGATCTATCTCATAGATCCAAAATCCAGGATTTAGTAGGTATCACTTTGATCCTATATGGAGAATCTTTGTGATAATCGGAGATTGATCGAGCGCAGCATAGGAAACTCCTTCCCTATCAAGAGTATGTCATCCACGTTCTCTACGAGGATCGTCACCATACTCCCTACTACCTTTTTGTTTATACAAGGTTCATCTACCATTTTGATGATGTCAAACTCTTTGACTAACACATCAAAACAGACGTTCCAACTCCGCGATACCTGCTTTATCCTATAAAGCATCTTGCACACGTTTCCGCTGCTTCCATTGTCTACGAAGCCCTCTGGCTGTGTACTTATAGACGCACTCTTCTAAAGCATCATTTAGAAAAGCAGTCATGATACCCAACCACCAGATATCATAGTCATGGTATGTAGCCGTGACAAGTAGGATCTGGATGGACTTAAGCATAGCTACTTGAAAAGGTTTCATCATTATCCATACCTGGTTAATGATGCAAACTTTTAACAAGTCTAGCTTTGAAAGTCTCAACTTTTCCATCTACACCAAATAATTTTCTCAAGATATACTTGCTCCTGATGGGGATTTAACCCTTCAGATATAGCAACCAAAGTCCATACTTTGTTGGTGTACATGGATTCCATCTCAGATCGCTAAGCATCCAGCCATTCTTACAGAGTCTCACTCCTGATGGCCAGCTCGAAGCTAGTTGGGTCATCATCTCATGATGCAATCCTCGCTCCCACTGTCATCGAGAAACCGAAGTAACTCTCAGGTGGGTGAGGAACCCTACTAGATCGGCGGAGAGGCTGGGGTTCGTTGGTCTCTACTGAATCCTTTGGTTCTACCAAATCATCTGCTGTAGTTTGTATAGCTGGAACCTTTCCAGTTCTACATAACAGATCTTGCCTCGAGCTTGTCCGAATTTTGCTTTTAGACATAGGCCGGACAACCCCAAATCTTAACTAACTTAAGAGATGGGCTCTTCCCTTATCATATCAAATATGAAGTGGTAGGCAACTGATTTGATTTGAACCCTATTCAATAGGTATGCAGCTACTCAAGTGCATAACTCCCTAAAGGAAATAGATAACTCAGTAGTACTCATCATAGAGCACACCTTATCATATAGGGTGTGATTGCTCCGCCCCGATATACCATCTTGCAATGGTGTATACGGAGGAGTGATGCTGAGAGAGAATCTCATTCTCCTTTAGAAAAGTCCAAGAATTCCGTGCTCAAGTATTCTCCTCCTTGATCTCACCAAAGGACATAATACTTATACCCGTATTTTGGTTCTCAACTTCTCGCTTATATTCTGTGAATATCTCAAAAGGTTCGGACTCATGTTTCAACAGGAACATATGACTGAATCTTGAGAGATTATCAGAGAATATAATGAAGTATAAAGAATCAGTCTTGGCATGTGTAGACAGGGGACCTACATACATCAACATGTATCATCCCAAGAGTTCACTAACTCTTTCTCTGTTTCCAATAAACAGAGCTGGTGTCATTATATCTTTGTGACATGACTGGCAAGTTTCACAAGATGTAAATTCAAACTGATTTAAATATGCATCTAAATGTAACTTCAGCTAGTCGGGTCGCATTGATATGACCTAGTCTACAATACCTCAAGAAGGATTCGTTCATTTCCGAACTCTTCCTCTTGTGTGTGTTCCATATACTAAGAACTGTAGTTTGATTTAGAACATCAATGCTTTTAAATAACATGCCTGAACCGATCAACTTTTGATATAGGAAATGTTCAAAACATTATCCAACAATACAAAATTTTATCATTTCTTTACTAATAAAGAGACTGATATGATTTTGTATATCAGGTTCGGTATCTAATAACATTCGTTCAGAATCAATGTATTGGAATACAGGGTGACAGTGACCAACAGACTTGGCTGCAACACTTGCCCCGTTTTCTGCCCCATGAAACTTATCACCCGTTCTCAGTTTTTCTACCCTTTTGTAGCCCTATGTAACAGATTACATATCTGGGATCCTGATCCGGTATCATATACTCAGAATGCAGAGGATACTGAGAAACAGTTCTTTGTAACGAACACACCCGAAGATGATGCATCAGCATGCACTCTCTTCGTTTGGGCGGCACGGGAATTCTGGTATTCCCCAATTTCCTGCTCTGTCTTATAACAATTATAAGGTGGAGCAGAACCAACGTTCCCCAGCTCAGTATAACAAGCGGGTTCGGTCAAAATTCCGTATTATTATCTTGGTTAAGGCGTGATATGGTTGCTACCTGGAGAGAGAGAGAAGAAAACACTCAGCGTGCGCTCTTGCAAGAATAGATTGGTTATATATTTTATCTAATCAGGATGGCTCCCACTGTTTTTATCAAATCTTCCTTCAAACCCTAAAAGGAAAGACTAGCCGGGATTAATTACACACTACAAGTTCGCCAATCTTTCAGCCAGGCCAGTGTCGGTACTTTGAGGGAGGTCCCCCGTGCTTTCGCACGAACCTAATTAATGTAAACCTCGTTTTCCCAGAGGCGTAACCTCGTTAACACCTTTCTAGACACCTACTTGATCGGCTAATTGTAATGTGTAAAACTCTCTCAGGAGTAACTCTTACTCGCAGCGGGTATCGGGATCCAACTATCTCATAGAAGGTATGCAATCTCATTGCAAATTTCAACACTTGAAATTCCCGATAATATTTTGCCCCGAACGATCTATGACCTTGACAAGGTCAACAAACCATAGACCGTAAGTCAAGTTCAACCCGTCATTTCTTGATTGAATCAAACCCACCCGCACGACCCTTGACAAGGTCAACAAGGCCGCACGACTACCCTAACCCAATCTGCATCATATGCATAAGCAGATAAATACTGGTTAGCTACCGCACACTGCGCCTTGACAAGGTCAACAAACGCAGCACGAATACTAAACAGGACTTATCTGAAATGACGGAGGGCTACGACAGGTTTTTCTGAAAACCTATTGTGTAATGAACTTGATATCGTTGTAGAATCAAATGATTTTAAAATGGAGTGTTTTTGAGGCTTTTCTAGTTTTGCTAAAGGAGTTACTCCCGGTGAAGGGATCGTCGGTCCTTTCCTCGTCGAATGAGGTGCGGGATATATCATATATATCACTGTGCAAGGCAAAAATACTTAAAAGCAATCAAAAGACAAACCGAGGGGTGTAGCATCTGCCAGTTATTGCTAAAGGAGTCACTCCCGGTGAAGGGATCTCGGTCCTTTCCTTATTGAATAAGGTGCAGGATATATCACATATACCGCTGTGCAAAGCAAGAACTGTAGCTACCTGTTTTATTTTGAAATTCGATTCTACAACATCTTAGGTTTCTTATATTTCATTAATCATATTAATGAAGTCACATCATTTAAGTACCTAAACATCACAGATAAATACGACGTACGCTTATGCCATCCGCATTCGCCTCGATGTCCCCTCATGCACCGTTAGGTTAGGTAACTAACGGCAGAGCGGGGCAGGGCTAGCACGGGTGTAAAACATAAGTAACGCCTATATAATATATCATATATACTATATACTGTATCTATCACAGAACATCACATGATCACATCACAGATATCGCAGCAGAAGAAACACATGAAATATTGGATATACTAGGACGTCCGTATTTTCAATACGAGCCAGTATAAAACACGGATTCCACGGTCGTGATGAATAGCCAAACCCACACCCCTAGACCCCTACGAGAGCGGCAAGCAACCCTACTAATTCTAGAGTTAGGAGACCCGGACTCGACTCCTCGAGTTGGTCTCCCACTGGACTCCAGAACTCGGTTACTTGTGCCCTCCTCCTTGGGTCTATCCTAGTGCGGAAAAGTAAATAATATACAAAGGGTGACAACTTCCGCAACCTGGAAGTGCCCCAATAAAAGAATATTACATACAAGTTTTTACATGAATGAAAATGAAAAACACTCATCTCACATAAAAACCCCCGGCTATTCAAACACGACGATCCAATATAACATATCCAGCAACACATAACATCATATGTCATCAGCGTAAGTAAATATGCGCATCCCAATTGTCGTTGACATATAGCAACGAAACCGGCGATATCACATATTACACTTACGGTCACAGAAAAGAAAGTGCAAAACTACAACAGTTGGAATCCGCAACCACCTCAGACATCGCATGCCTGACCAAATGAATTCTTTAGACATCGCATGCCTAACAATTATAAACCCCGCATTTTAGTCTCAAAATCGAAAACTCTTTTCAATATCAAGTCGGGCAATTCAACAAGATTCCCGACATTTTGATCGAATGCTCGTCGCAAACTTTAGTAAGCGGCCGCACCCCCGTTACCGTCGACGAAGTGCACCAAGGCGGAACACCGCTACCGGGAGCACCCGAACGGATGCTTTCGGCGACGGGGTTCTCCTGCAGTCACTTGGTCGGGGCTATGGAGTGAGGCTGTCTATTAAGTTTACCCGGCGAGTATCCGCGTACGCTGTGTGATTGCGACGGACTTTTGATCACATCAAAATTCCGTGGCAACCGATCAAGTGAGATTAAACTGCTATGTTTATAATATTCATTCCGTTATCTCATAACAACTTGTGAATTCCAATTATTGTATCACATTCCGGATAAATAGAAAATGTTAAACTTTCCGATCGAACAGTCAAACACCCAAGTTTTCCCGATACAGATCAACACATGAAACAAGTCTAAAAACATTCAGTTCGTGCCTCAGTACCAACGGTCCAGCCGTAGAAGGGTCAAGCCAACGCCTCACATGCGGCACGCCGTACTGCCCCAAACCCAAAGGTTCAAAGGGCAGTTCAAGATGGTCACATAATCGAGTTAAGGTTTGTTGTCTTCTAGACGGTCCATCGCGTTACTTGCACTACTTAGAACGTCGTTAAACTACGGAAAAATCCAACACTTGGGTATTGATATCCGGTCGAACTTTTTAACATATTCTAATATTTATCCGGAAAGCCACATAGACAAAATCTGATACTCCGATCGAAACACCGAATCCCCAAAACAACCCCAGAAAATTCAACTCTTGAATAAAATTAAAAATTCCCATAAAATACAGAATTAAAATGTAAGAGTTACTGTGCAAAAAGTACTGGGAGAAGGGACAAAAGTGGCGCGGAACCGCCGCATTAGCCAACTAATGCCGCGGTTCCGCCGCACTGTAGCAGCTTCACTCAAAAAATTTTGCATCGTAATTCTTAGTTTTTCCTGCTGAATTTTTTAAGAATTTTTAATCTAGAAAAAACCCAGTTTCTAGAAAAAGTCCAGAGAGCATGTCGGATTAGGGTTTCGGGGTTTGTTCGGGTTTCAAACTTCGTCTACGCATCGCCTAAGGCTCTAGCTAGGCTCTGATACCAATGAAAGGTTCCTTGGCACTCTCAAGAGGTCTCACATGGCATCAACCATGCCAATTTCAAAAAATTACGGTGCCGAGAAACCATAATACGGATCGTTGGCTAGAAGTTTAGGCGATAAAAGAACTAGTAAACTACTTTACTAATAAAGAACGGAAATACAACCTTTGTAGATCCGGTCCTCCACCTCCATAGCTCCGCAATGAAGTCTCCTCGCTGTCCAAATGGAAACCCGGGCTCTAGCGTCGGTTTCATCGGAGAAATGGGCGGGCAAGGTCGTCGTCTTCGTGCCGAAGATGATCTACGTCGAAGCATCACTAGATCAAGCTCCCACTTCACCAAGTGATGAAACTTGTGAAGAAAACACACTCTACTACTTGGCAAGAGGTAGAGGATGAAGAAATAGGAAGTGTGTTCACTTTAGAATTGGATTTCTCACTCATTTGCTCAAGTTGCCATTGTTGAAGCAAGCTTTCTTCAAGTGAAGAAGAAGAAGAAGAAGATGAATATTATGATGAGTATTTTCCAAAAATAAAATAAAATGAATACTTATCATAATGTAACCATGGTCAAGTGTAGAGAATAGACTAGGGTTAAGTGGAATGGTTATGGTTAAGCATGAGACAAAATGGTGACTTAGTCAAAGCTTCATGAAGCTTCAAATACAAACAAAGAAAGCCACCATTTTTCTCTTTATGCAAATTATTTTCCAAAAAGAATAAAGAATAAATAAATAGATAATTAAAAGAAAACCCTAACCATTACACAACCATGGTTTAATCTTTACACATACACAAGTGAGCATGTATCATCAAACATGATACAAACTTGTGTACAAAAGTATATCACATATACAATGTGCACAATCCAAGTGAGAAAATCCATTTAAAGTGAACCAATACTAGTTAATGCAAAGGAATATATCAAATATATAATTATGCATTAAATCATTAAATCAACACTTGATTTAACGATCCGGTCATATCGCATATAACCGACTAGTATCAATGTATCGGCTTATCGAATCAATCCTCGATTTGATAACTAGGTTATATCGCATACAACCATTCAATACATTCATCGTGAGAATATAATACGGTATCACATACACGCATTATTCTCGGTCCCGCACATATCTCATATGCGCTCCTATTTCGTTTCGCTTGAGCCAGGAAACCTCTGTGTAGGACTCTAAAGACTCGTCAATACGCCGACAGCAGGTGATGATCATATCAAACACCCACAAGCCGCAAGCGGTCTGCTAAACGTAACGGCCACCCGGGTATTGAGCGATGAGAAGATCGACGAGCAAGCCCGCTCACACTCCTGTGAATCCAACCAGTAACACTTACCGTACAGTCCGGTCTGATCGTCTGATATGTCGCATATCTCGCCTAGGGGTGGTAAACGTCAGACCCCAATAGCTCGATAAGTCGTGTCGATATGAGGTCTATACCAATTTGAGAAACTACTGGTAACACTTACCAGTATATCTCAGCAACCCTGGCCAGGGATTTCCGGTTATAGCCAATCGAACACAGCGCAACATCAACTCCCTATACCGGGAGAGTCGAATCCCCTCCTATCGCTCATTGCCTCCATGCGACTCGGGACTGTACCCAAAAACCACCATTTTTCACGCCCTCTTGGACGTGGTAAGATGGAAATCAAAGCACAGTGGGAACCACACAAGACTCTATGACGATCTCGGGTCAACAGACTACTCTGTACCAGTGTCACCAGAGAACTGCCATCTGACGTAAGGTATAATACCATCTGGGAGTTCTCGGCGAGTCCGTCCAGTGTACCCAGTCTCTACTGAGCACCCGTATATCATCTCCGATGTCAAACACCAATGGATATGGGATCATCCATCGCTCATCTGTATGGGTCGAGAAGGTATACGCTAGTCTACTCTGGTATATCGATGCCCCGTCTCGATACACCCACGACTAGGGACTTTCAAGGATGTACTTATGGACTACCATGTCCCCACTAGTATGATCCGCATCATAGTCCAGGTAGTCAATTACACATCCTAAGGGCTTTACCAACATATAATAGAGAGACAATCTGTGTACACGTTAAGGTAAAGAGCAACCAGATAGCATACTATCATGTCGAGCAAGAAAGTCCTCCCTATGTATGTCCCAGCATCCACTACAATATACATCCAATGTACAGTAATGGCCTCTAGGGCATACATATAACTAACAATTGAGGTTTTGGATTCGGATTTCCATGAGATTTTCTGGATTTGGAGGAAAACAGCAAAAACATAAATAAACCTTTTCTCTTTTAAAATAAAAAGTGCGGTTTTTCCCATGATGTATGAGTCGTCCACCATGAGTTTGCTGATGGATTTCGAGACCCGATTCGAGGAGACGGATGAACCGTTTCGGGTACATGGTGGACCCGGTAAGGTACCCCGGGGCAAGAAGCGCGAGATGATGACGATGTGAGCCTGGCAGGGGAGCACTACCTACCGGTGATTTTACCCGACGCGTCGGATATCCGGAGGATACCGTCGTGGTCTTGAGATGGATGGTAGGGGCCGGTCTGGACTGACGGCGCCCTAGATATTGAGACTGTGATATTGAGATTTCGAGATATTGAGGTACAAAGACTGTGATACAGAGATATCGAGATGTTGGGATTACGTTTTGTGCCGATGCTAGGCACTGTTTTATGCTGATTTCATTATGATACCTCATTTTAAAAATACAAAGGAAATCTCACTAAATTATGAAAACAGTTTTTCATTTACATGTATTCTGTTTTCATGCATTCACACCTCATTCATATGATATATTGCTACCTGAGGCACTGACACGGGCACATGAGATTACACTCGGGTTAGATATTTACCCTAGCCTTGTTATAGGTTGCATGTTATTCTTATATTTGAGGATATATTATGATCATTGACCTAGGTTGCATTATTTATGCGATTTCTTTCCGTAAATGTTTTTCTATTCACGAGTTGGCAACTCACCCCCGTTGTGCCCCAGTTTCTTGCAGGTTTGCCGTACAGGTTTCATTACGGCTTTACGGGCATAGTTTCGTTCGGATGATTTGCTAGTAGGTGGGTTTACTTGTATCGTACCCCCATTATATATCTTGTATATCATTATTCTGTTGTATCTAGAAGTTCCATTAACCATACATGTATTTATTTTGAGATAGAGACCAGTGATGTTATTCCTTCGACCTTAGAGTCGCGCGTCTTATTTCTGTGGTTTTCTTGTGGTTTGAGTTTCCTTTGAATTTTGATTCTCGCCGTTGGCGTTGTATATTATATTACTTGTGTGGTTGTGACCGTCGATTGACGAAGAGCTAGCTCCCGCTTGGGGACGCCCTTTTATTGATTTTGTATACTATTCATGTTGTATCCCGTTTGGGGGCCAGTATTTACAAAGGAGACTCTGCCGAAATTTTCAGTAAATTTTGAAGTTCTTAAAAACCGCATAATTCGGCTTATGCTATTAAAACTACTTGTTTTAAATTGGTTTTCCTTCACTCTACTACTTTTCTTTGTTTGGATTTCTGGGTTTTCGGTTTACTTAGATTACGTACGCCTCGAGACGTTTCGTAGTTTAAGTGCCGGTCATGTTCCGTACTTTCGGGACGTGACAAAATTGGTATCAGAGCGTTAGGTTTTACCTTCGGAATGTAGGATGACCCTTGGTTGATGGAATAGGTGACTAAAGTAGAGTGACGTACCGTGGGTATGTTCCGCGGCATACTTACGACACGCCACTCCACTTAAGGAGCCTTAGGATGTACATTTCTTTGCTCAGTATTATATTCATTCTAATCTAGCCTCATCAGTACCAGTTATGGTTTTGCTGCCACGATTACGGGCAGGGAGAGCTACGGCTAGAGTTGCGGTCAGCACGAGCTCGTCACGAACGAGGACTGACCAGGGCATGATTCCGGCGACACACGATTGCAGAGATGTGTCTTTTCATTGTGTCTTCGCGCCACGAGCGTTGGGTGGATTGCTGTATGAGATTACTCGGACGTGCCGATTTGCACTATAGGATTGAGCCACTGATAGAGGCCAGCCAGATTTTGATGACCATTGAAGTATTGCTTACTCCTGATGATTGAGGCACCGTTCAGCGTGCAGACGAGCGAGCCAGTTATTGCTACGAACGACGAGATATTGTCCCAGATGCTGGAGTTAGTGCAGAATGAGTTGTACTAAGAGATGACAGAAGGTCGCTAGTCATCGAGGATGAATGACTAGGACATGTGGATCGTTCGCCTACCCCGATGCGAGGTCATCAGATAGATTGATTCCAGCTAGAGACGACTTCACGCGGAGACGTTGGGAGTCGACAGAGACGATCGAATGTCAGAAACCTATTATTCCAAGTTTAAAGTAGTCGGAAAGACATGCAGGCAATTCTATGGTCCCTCTAGAAGAATGAAACCCTAACTCGACTTAATGACCGTGTGAAAGCCTTTGAACCTTCGGGTTTGCGGCAGTTCTATGGCGCCATTAGTGAGGCTTGGGTTTGCCCTTCTACGGCTGGACCACCGATGCTGTGGTATGTACTCGATACTATTAAACTGTGCCCAAGATGTTGAGCTCTTGGGGGATTATGAGGTTTTGATGACTCGATCGGATGGCTCGACTTAATTCGGATGCTAGGTGGTGAGATGCATTTCTTGGGAGACTCCAGATACGAGGATAGCCGTTGGAGCTCAGTCCATGCAGCCGCGACGAGACGAGTCCAAAGAAGACGACATTAGAGGAAAGTGAAGTAAGAGGTTCGTACCAGATCTAGATGAGATGACGTTCCACTCCGCCGACATCAGAGATGCGATGCGCATGCCGAGGCATGGTACTTGGATTTACCTTCCAGAAGGAGTCGCGATGAGTATGCAGTCGTTCCAGAGCAAGATGCAGATATAGGTAAGGGACGCTGACTTCCGGACAGTTCGGCAGAGACGAGATTGGGAGAGATTTCGACAGGACCTTTCTGGAATGAATTACGAGAAGACTTGGACCCAGGAGTGGTCATGTTACGCACACCGGCAGGCCAGAGTTCAGGATCGTCGATGAGACATGCTATGAGTGATCGCGACAGTTGGCCCGAGATTCTTAGAGGATGCGCTTGAGCGGTACTATGCCGCCATTATTGATTTCGATGTTTTGGGTGATTTATTCGAATGATTTGATTTTGATGATTGAGGATTTACGATCTTTGCACAGTGTTGCACTTGATATCGTTTTCGTGCTTAGGTTTCACATGTTTGTGATTTTACGGTTTTAGACATTTGAGTTGATTTTGTGCGTATGCACGCACACGATTTGGTTCCTGCACTCTGTATAGTTTATATATGCTTGCAGTGCAGTGATACGCCTTTTGTGCACTTAGATGCATTGGACTTTGATTTCGATGGTGATGTTCGATATTTGTTTTGTGCACCTGATTTGATTTTGCGCATGTTCGGCACTTGATATTGGATTTCATGATTTCGTGCACGATGGATGCACCTGATTTGGATTTTTGCGCATGTTGGGCGCATGTTTTGAAGTGTGATTTTGGTGCACACCAGATTCACTAAATCGAGATTTTTCGTGCATGTCAGATGTACCTGATTTTGCTGTCAGGCACACATGTTGTCTACGACAGATGTTTCGTGCACACCCGATGCACTTAGATGTTGTTTCTGTGCATATGTATTGCACATATTTGGATTTTGATTTTCGTGCGCACAAGACGCACGTAGCATACGCGTATTTTGGGATTGATTTTTCTTATAGAGCAGTACGTTTTTATGATATTGCTATGTGTTTTCGTACTGAGCAGGACTAGTCAGAGGACAGTACCTGAATATATTTTACATGTATAGTTTCGAGTTATATCATATTGGTTTTGCTTTGGATTTGGTATTGATGTCTTCCCCATGACTCCGATGATTGCGGGATGCTTGATGGAGTTCTGATTTGAGTTATATGCTCATTTTTCATGCGCATGCGTTGCGCTACGATTTGTTTTATGTATTTATGATTTCGGAGTCCCGGCGATTTGATGGTTTTGGCTGAAATATTTTAGTATTTGGGGGAAGTTTTAATTTAAATTCGGGGATCGAATTTCTTTAAGGGGGGAAGATTGTAACGTTTTGAAAATCGTTTCGGTGAAATTTCAAAAAACGGTAAAATAAGGGGGTTTTCTGTAAAAAGTTAAAATAAAAATATCTTTATTATAAAATTAAATATACATATTCTAGCTCTATAATTGCTAGTATTTGGTGTTTATTGAGCCACTGATGAAATTTCAAATTTTTTGAAATTTTTTCCGAAATTAATTATTTTAATAGTATTTTAAGCCGTCACTAATATATTTAATTAGGGAAAATTACAAATTGGAATGAGTTGAAACAAATTTTGTGCATCATAACACATTAAACAAAATTTTATTATGTGGTTTTTGAAATGAAATGGTTTGCCAAAACGGTTTAGAAAATATCAAGAAAAAGGCTTAAATAGTGAATTTAGTGTTAATGGATGTTTGGGGGTATAGTATTTATCATTTTCCATCACCCCACACCCATACCCACACTCACACACCCCCATTTTCTCTCCCCTTGGCTGAATTCAGCAGCCCCCTCTCTTGTCCCCACTTGTTTTGCAAAAGAAAAGAAAAGAAAATAAAGGAAAAGAAGAAAGAAATAGATAAGTGAGTGGGCTTTGATTTTTGTGTGGACTTGACTCTATTTTCCACATCTCCCTCTCTCTCCTCTCCTCCCCATTTTCTGGCCGAGCCCTCCCTCTACAACAGCCCCCAATTTCCCCTCTCAATTCCTCATCAAAAATCCTCACAAAATGCATCAAAAATCCACCAAAAATCCCACAAAATCAAAATCTAACTCCTACCCATTTTTCCTTAGCCTCTCAAGCATGGATTTTGGTGAAAAGTTTTCATTTTGGAGGCCAAGATTTTGGTGCTAGATTCATGATAGATCTCTTGAAATTGTGAGGTATAAATCTTTGCCCTATAGTTAAATTGTTGCTTTAATACTTCAATTCGACTAAATTAGATGCTTAATTATGTTCTAAATTTAAAGATGTGAATTCAAGAGAAGGGTTTCAAAAGTCAAGTTAGGTTTTTAGTGATGAGATTGTGGTTGTGTGATATAGTTAACATGTAGTGGGCATGCCAAATCAAATCTAGTTGCTAGTTTGCATTTTTGTTAATTTAAATTGTGATAATTATATAAATTGGAAACTGGGTTTTAAAAATATATATATTTTGGTGAGATAAAATTCTAATTGGGGTTTCATGGCATCATTAACATTATAATGAGTAATTTAATATCTTAGGTTATGCGAAACTAAGCTTAATGGTTGAATTGTGAATTTTGCTTTAAAAGGTGTTAAAAATTAATATTTTTGCAAACTAGGATTTTGGAATTTATGCAAATTGATAAGAATAAATTATAGAAATGGTTTGTATGAATTAGTTATGATATTTAGTGGATATTGTGGCCGCTAGTTTTGTTTAAATATCGAGTTTTGTACTAAAAACGGTTAATTTTGCCTGCTAGGTTTTCGGAAAAATAGCTTTTAAAGTGAGTTTGAGGTTTTGTGAATTTTAAGCTATTTTATATTATAATTAGTGCTTGTAACTGTAAAAATGAGTGTGTTGGGAGTTTTCTCGATGGTTTGGCGTTTGTATGCCGACGTCGAGGGTTTTTGGGTTGATTTGTGAAAGTAAACCATAGGTTTTGACTTATATGGGATTCATGAGTCGTTTGGTCATGAGTCGGATTTTAATGCGATACGGTGCGTTATGATATGTAGGTACCCCATGTGGACTTCGAGACGACAAGCAAGCGCGTGGTGACGTCGGCACCGGCGAGCGAGGACCAGGTGAGTAGATTTGTATTTACGGGGAGAAGTCGGGTGGATGGCGTATAGCACCCCCGCAGTCTGTGGTGGTGTATACGGATGCGTATACACACCAGCAATTATTATATATGTTATTTGGGATTAATAACGATGTTTAGGATGGATATTGGTGTGTTGGATTATTTTAGTGTTGCGAACCCTAGGGTAGTGTTGCACTACACATACACACATACATACTTGCATACATTCCTATTTATATGTGCTCATGGAAATCTTTATAGTTATGTGTTCACATGGGTATGGGACTATGTGTTCACATACGGATTTGAGGATGATACTTGGGATTGAGCTGAGTCGATGAGATTTGTTTTGTGGTTGTGATATCGGTGATATGGCAGGATTCGTACTTGAGGTACGTCCTGGTGTTATAGCGGATCTTGGGACGACGATACGGGTGAATAGTGTTATTAATAAAATGGTCGACATGTGATCGTGATATAAGATATGATATGCTAGGATATTGATACTAGGCCGTATTGGGCGATGTATACCCCTTGATGATGATATGTGCTAATGATATCGGTTTGTACGAGATTGTCGATCAGTAGTCAGATCATGAGTATCTTGAGGATATTAGTATTGTACTAGACATAGGTCAGTGCCCTAGTCTACGATCTTGAATAAAGAGGATACCAGAGGAATGTTGTGAGGAATATGATAATGACCCGTACCCAGATTTGGGGATGCCGTACGACGGATTTACGTACGAGCTATATCTTGATGATTGATCCGTACTCTTGACTTGGGATGTCTGATTGTAGATATGGTATCGGATATGATATTATTGAGGCGGGATCACCGACTAATATATATACACGTATGTATATGGATCGACTCAGATGTTAGGCGGTTTCCTTACCTGTAGTCCAGCTTGTTAGCTTAGCCCTTTAATTTAGTTTAGTTGTTAAATTAGATTCGATTCTTACCTATTTCAAAAACTAACGAATCGTTGGTATTTTAAAAGACAGCCCAAGGGATCCTACGGATATTTCAAAAGACGTATCTTTTCATAAAAACACCGTAGCCCCTATTTTCAAAACCCCATGATTCGTGTTATTTCAAAAGGCACCATTTGTAGGACTTATATTAGATTAATGCAGGTTAGTTACAGTTGCGTCTAGTATTCAGCTGCCGCGTATTATTGTGGTTCGCTTCGCATCGCATACTTATGTTATAATTTCTTATTGCAATATTGATATCATATTGTTAGGACACCAGCACCATTACCGATAATGCGTATGTACCACGTACACTTACTTGCCGGCTCACACACATCTTCATCGGTAATTGCCATGTCACGTACACCTTAGAAAATATTATTGCTTGACATAGCGTACTTGCCTTATATGTTAGTTTAGACATTGTAGTTATTAGCTGCTACTTCATGCATACTGTTATTCATTGTTATGCCGCATTCATGGATTCTCATGCATATATTCACTATTTTACGTGTTATTGAGGTTTTGGATTCGGATTTCCATGAGATTTTCTGGATTTGGAGGAAAACCGCAAAAACATAAATAAACCTTTTCTCTTTTAAAATAAAAAGTGTGATTTTTCCCATGATGTATGAGTCGTCCACCATGAGTTTGCTGATGGATTTCGAGACCCAATTCGAGGAGACGGATGAACCGTTTCGGGTACATGGTGGACCCGGTAAGGTACCCCGGGGAAAGAAGCGCGAGATGATGACGATGTGAGCCTGGCAGGGGAGCACTACCTACCGGTGATTTTACCCGACGCGTCGGATATCCGGAGGATACCGTCGTGGTCTTGAGATGGATGGTAGGGGCCGGTCTGGACTGACGGCGCCCTAGATATTGAGACTGTGATATTGAGATTTCGAGATATTGAGGTACAGAGACTGTGATACAGAGATATCGAGATGTTGGGATTACGTTTTGTGCCGATACTAGGCACTGTTTTATGCTGATTTCATTATGATACCTCATTTTAAAAATACAAAGGAAATCTCACTAAATTATGAAAACAGTTCTTCATTTACATGTATTCTGTTTTCATACCTCATTCATATGATATATTGCTACCTGAGGCACTGACACGGGCACATGAGATTACACTCGGGTTAGATATTTACCCTAGCCTTGTTATAGGTTGCATGTTATTCTTATATTTGAGGATATATTATGATCATTGACCTAGGTTGCGTTATTTATGCGATTTCTTTCCGTAGATGTTTTTCTATTCACGAGTTGGCAACTCACCCCCGTTGTGCCCCAGTTTCTTGCAGGTTTGCCGTACAGGTTTCATTACGGCTTTACGGGCATAGTTTCGTTCGGGTGATTTGCTAGTAGGTGGGTTTACTTGTATCGTACCCCCATTATATATCTTGTATATCATTATTCTGTTGTATCTAGAAGTTCCATTAACCAAACATGTATTTATTTTGAGATAGAGACCAGTGATGTTATTCCTTCGACCTTAGAGTCGCGCGTCTTATTTCTGTGGTTTTCTTGTGGTTTGAGTTTCCTTTGAATTTTGATTCTCGCCGTTGTCGTTGTATATTATATTGCTTGTGTGGTTGTGACCGTCGATTGACGAAGAGCTAGCTCCCGATTGGGGACGCCCTTTTATTGATTTCGTATACTATTCATGTTGTATCCCGTTTGGGGGCCAGTATTTACAAAGGAGACTCTGCCGAAATTTTCAGTAAATTTTGATGTTCTTAAAAACCGCATAATTCAGCTTATGCTATTAAAACTACTCGTTTTAAATTGGTTTTCCTTCACTCTACTACTTTTCTTGGTTTGGATTTCTAGGTTTTCGGTTTACTTAGATTACGTACGCCTCGAGACGTTTCGTAGTTTAAGTGCCGGTCATGTTCCGTACTTTCGGGACGTGACACCATCATCCCAAGCTCCTAGAGGCTCCTTGATCAAGCTTGATCTCCGGTCTCACTCTATCAATGCTGATCCACTTGAGAGTCTGTGAATCGAGCTCCAACCTCATAACCGAGGTAACTAGGGTATCTAGTTTGCTAAACTTGATAGCTTAGGAGATGTAGAATCTAATGATGGATTAAGTTGTCTCTAATCACCCAATGTTTCTCAATACATAAGGCATTATGGGTGGAGGAAGAAGATGAAGCATGAGGATGAGAGTGTAGCAAAAAAATTCAAGTGAGGAAAATGGCTAAGTGTTGTGAGCATGAGAAAGTGAGGCATCAACCAAAGAAAATACTCACAACACTTACTAAATATCAAGCATGCCCAAATAGTGTAGAATGAGTCACTACATGACTCACCCCATGAGTCACCAAGAGAGCCATGCCATCAATAAATGCCTAATCTACCTCCTCCTCCACCTCATTAAGCATTTAAATAAATGGTTAAAACTATAATGAGGTGGCATCTTGTAGAAGCATCTTGTAATGAAATTACAAGAATACCCCTCATCCGTATATACATACCCGTATTTATATTCCGAAAAATACGAATACAATGAGACAAAAATAATCCAACAACATAATACTAGTATCCGGCTTAAACCAAAACCACTAGTAAAATCCGTCCGAATCATGATACGTGCACAGATGCACGTATATGATCGAATCCTGCCGTAAAACCATACGACCTCTATATTGTATCGCCCGAAACAGGGAAACCCTCTGTGTGGGACTCTAAAGACTCGTCAATACGCTGGCAGTGGGTTTAACCACAAGCACGTCAGCGGCACTAGCTGTACGTAACGGTTACCTAGGTATTGAGTGAAAGGGAGGCCGACGAGCAAACTCATCATGAACCCCTACTGAGCCTGACACTGACAATATCCGTATAGTCCGGTCCATTCGTCTATGAGTATCGCATATCATGTCTAGGGGTGGATAAATTCAGACCCCTAATAACACGATATTTAGTGTCGGTATGAAACCCATCACCACCTGAGAAACTACTGATCCTAGATCAGTAATTCTCGACTATCCCGGCCGAGAATTTCTGGTGATGGCCACCCATGCACTGTGCGACATCAACCCCCAATACCGGGAGAGACGAATCCCCGACGATCCACTCATTGCCTCTATGTGGCTCGGGACTATACCCAACTAAAACCTGTTTGCACAACTCCTTTGAGCCGTGGTAGGGTAGTAATCAAAGCACAGTGGGAACTCACACAAGACAAATGATGATATCAGGTCGACAGAATAACCTGTACACATGTCACCTAGGAACTGCTATCTGGAAATAGGTATAATACCAACAAGCAGGTTCTCGGCGAGTCCGTCCAGTGTACTCATAACCCAATGAGCACCTGTATACTATCTTAGGTGAACTAACTAACACCAATGGATTGTGAGATCTGGCCGCCGCCCCTCGTCGGGGTCTCGATCAGTATACATTAGTCTACTCTGGAGTATCAATGCCCAGCCTCGATACTCCTACCACTAGGGATATTTAAGAATGTGCTTATAGACCACCCAGCTCCCACGTATATGATTGCCATCATACCGCTGGTAGTCAAGAAAGAATCCCATAGGATCTATCAACATGTAATAGTGATCTGTAATACCACATAAAGCATATACATGATGATAAAGACAAACCAGATAGTATACTATCATTTCGAGTAAGACTGCTCTACCGGTATAGGTTCTCCCTCAATCATCATAATTACCTTCCTGCGACTATGATAATTGCCTTGAGGGCACTATAGCCAACATCTGTCACGTGCCGCAGTTACGTATCTTGGGAAGCGGGGCATGTCAAAAACATAAGCCCTTCTTTGAATAAGGCATTGGTTTATTTTGATAAAGCGCTTCTTTCTGTTCTTCGGTGAGTATATTCTCGAATGGCGTTGGAATTGGGGTCATATCAAGGTTAAGATCGTAATCCATTTTGACCATCACATCGACTGCTTTTGCATTGTAAAGATGCACAGATAAGCAGAAATCCAATTCTTTTAGATTATTTGATGAAGCCGACATAAAGGATATAGAGTGAGAGGCTTTTCTTCTTCTTTTTCTTCTTTCTGGATTTATGACTACGAGGAAGTATTTTCTCAATCATTTGGAAGATATGGTCTCCTTCACTCCTTTGTTCGCGAGGGTTGTATTGATATATCACACTTTTGGTGAGTGTTTCCTTGCTCCTTGGAGTATCCGCTTGAGCTTTGAACAAGTCGTCTGTTGTTTCAATGCTAAATCCAAAGTTATTCTTTATTTTAGCATTATCTTGATAAAAGTCTTTCATCTCAAATCGCCTTCTAAAAACACATCGACAAAATGGAGTTAGAGTCGATATAATTTTCTTTTTAACAATTGTACTCCATCTTATAAGCAAAATAGGTCAAACTAACATCCTTACACCACTCTTAACCTTATTTATATTATTTAGTTTTTAGTTTAATAAAATTTTCCATGAGAAATAATTATAAAATGAACTTTTCATAAAAATACCATGAACTTCAATATAACTGTATTTTTTGTAAGTAGAGTATATACTTTTAGATCATTCACGGGGTAATGACCTACCCCACACGCACACTATGGTTTTATAGCACGAGATTTTAAATATATGGTTAATTCAAAGAATAGGTTTTACATTAAAATACCATATTTTTTTTTCAAAAAAATGGTTTGTTTTAATCGATATTTTTAAATGCTTGGCAATTGCGCCTCTACAACTCTCGTTAGGGGACCCGCTAATAGATAGTGTGGATTATCGCACATCCTAGGGCTATTGGAGCGATATGAACTCCTCACGGAGTATTCAGTCTCGAAAAGAAATAAAAATGCGGTTTTTAAGAAATACGATTTTTTCTAAACAAAACTAAACTTTGAAAATTATATAAATCTAAGAATCCGTATTTTCAATAAAAAAATTTATGAAACTATATTTTTAAAATGAAAGATTAGAATTTTAATAAAATACCATCAGGTTTCCAAAAGAGCTAGTTTTCATTAAAATACCATAAACTTTAAAAGCTAGGTCTATCACTAAAATACCGCAACAATTAAAATACATGTTCATGAAAACCCTAAATATTATAAAGCATCCTCGAGGTTTATTTTTAAACCATATTAAAGTATTTTTCATAAAACCCCTCGAGAAATAAAACAATGTAAACAGACAATAATAAATATTAAGGACTATATATTAATATAGCTTTAAGCGGTATCATTTCTCTTCATCCCTAGGGAGCCGGAGAAAGTAAGCGCTTGCCTATTCAGGTTAGACAACTTAACGAAGTTATCAATGGCAATTATCTTGGAAAAAGACAAAAATCATGCCGTCCATGTGCAGCAGTTGCCGATTTCTCATGAACTTAAGATTTCAACAGTTAAATCTATTCACAAGAAATATCTATAACTCGAATAAAAACTTGAATCTAAATTCGAACTCGAACCCAAACTCGAACTCTAACCCAACTTGAACCTAAACTTAAACGTGAACTCCCAGTCTACTCAAACTAACTTGACTTAAACCAAGATTGCAATTGACGTGACCCACATTTTACTCAATTCACTCAACTTCATTCTATATATTTTGCAATCAATGGTTTCGATCAAGACATGTTATAATCAATCAAACAAATTAATTAAGTATATTATACAGTTATAGACTATTTATACTCGGGGTGTCTGGGATAGTTTCTTGTGTGAATCCAACGGAGCTTTAAGAGTCTCGTATTAACTTTTTTTTAATTTTACTCGAATATCAGTCGGGTCGACTCATCCACAGCCTAGATCCCCGATGCTAACACATGAAATGGGCCCGTGTTTCCTTACTTCTGGGGCCCCACTCTTGAGCTCGTGAATACTTCTACAACCGCGTTGACATTCACACTTGGAAAGTAACGTTAACATAGTGACCATATATAGACCTATAATACATATTTACCCATGAACATATACTTTTACTCGTCATATATATATCCTACACTTTTCATTCTTTTACACTTACTTTATCTTTAGGACTTACCGAGCGCTAGTTTGCTGATGGGCATTCTACCCATCCTTGTTTTCTTGGAATGTTCGTCAGATACGGTCGAGACGGAGGAAGTGGAGGCCTCAGAAGAAGACTACAACCGGATTGCTACTCAGGATTAGCTTAGCTTCACTTTTTATTCAGCTTATGTATTCCACATGTTTAGGCAATTTCCTTTATTATATGTACCTTCCAGTTGAAACTCATGTACTTGTAAATATTTGAGTTGAATGTAAATAAAGATATTTGTTGAAAATTTTACAGTCTACATTTATTCTTGCATTGTGTATTATTGTTTCAATACGGTTAGTATATTTATTTAAGAAATGACCTTCTCTGAATAAATATTCCGCAGGCTTGCCATGTCATCGTTTCTGCCTACTGGGAAGCGGGGCGTGACAGGTTTTATAGGTGTCCTATGCAGGTCAGTTCTGGATGAAGTCGTAAACAATATACCACAAAAATTAATGAATTCAACAAACATTTACATTCCTTGCATTTCAAATTTCTTGAATGTATCATAACCTATCTTTTATATCAAGGTGATGGACTCTCCGAACAATACCAGCACAAATGTCAACGGCAATACTATACTGCCTACACTACCACCACCACCTACCATTGTAGCTCCTATCAATGAGCAAACGGTACTTCTTGAGGCTATCAAGAGCCGATTGGAGGGTCAGTAACAGCAGACTGCTATCCTTATGAACTGTCTCGAAGCCGAAGCATCCGGAGTTAGGCAATTTCGGGCACTGCACCCAAAGAACTTCTCGGGTAAGGAGAGACCGCTTGAATAAGAAAAATGGGCTCAAGCGATAAAGGATGATCTGGAAGCAGCTCAAGTGCCAGATATAGCTTGGGTAAGAGTTGCTAAGTTGCAACTTACTGATAATGCCAGAGTTTGGTGGAAGGCTGAGGAGAGCCGTCTCGCGCAACCGATAGAATGGAGAACATTTCAAGACCTCTTCGATTCCAAGTACTTCCTAGAGACTTCCCGCTTCGACATGGAGCAGCAATTCATCCATTTACAACAAGGATTGATGTGGGTCAAGTCAATGGATGAATATGATGCTGAGTTTACCATGCTCGGCTGGTACGATATAGTCTCAAATTCAATTTTCTTATCTCACTTAATACACTGCTAACACAAGGTCGTAACAGGTTCACTGCACACCTTATTCCCACTGTTGAGATCCAGGCACGACGATTCCAGCAGGGGTTGGACCCTGAAATCTAAGCTGCACTCGTTACAGGGGATTTCCTAACCCATGAATTGAAGGCTACCCGACGCTATGAGGCAGTTGTGAAAAAGAAGGGCAGGCCGCAGACTGCCGGTGTGAAACACCCTGTGCACCATATCATAGGAAGGGCCACTTCCAGGCTAGCTTTCAATGGACCATCTCGGAGGAAAATAGGTTCGTTCGCCAACAATAGACCAGACTTTTGCATCTACTGCAAAAGAACAGGTCACCTTGTGAAGAACTGTCGTAGGGCGAACAACTTGTGCCTGATCTGTAGGTCTTCTACTTATGCCATTGGAGCATGCCCCTAGAACCAAGGACCTG
This sequence comes from Agapanthus africanus, assembly GCA_030015575.1. Lineage (NCBI taxonomy): Eukaryota > Viridiplantae > Streptophyta > Magnoliopsida > Asparagales > Amaryllidaceae > Agapanthus > Agapanthus africanus. The sequence goes on along the minus strand of CM057345.1, from coordinate 46,037,392 downwards.
ACAACCCTCCAGCTAGACCAGTGATCCAAGCTCCTCCTACCTGGTTAGCTCTAACAGATCCAGCTCCCCACACCCAGACCGCTCAACCCCAACACTGAGTGTTTAACCAGGTACAGAGGAAAGCGCCGTGATGCCAAGCATTCACTATGTCAGTCAAAGAGGCCGAAGCTATGCATCAGGTTATCACTGGTAAATCTCTTCCTTATTCTCTTTCAAGTCCTTTCAATTCATAGCCATCTTATATTTGTTATACCTAAACACATTCCACGCGAATTAGGTACAATCTTAGTAGCCACCCTACCTGCACTAGTGCTCTTCGACACTGGGGCATCATATTGGTTTATGTCGCGACGATTCGTATGAACTCATGCGATCCCAGTTAGATCGCTCGTATCTAGCTGGAACGTTAGTTCAGAGAACGGCGTTCTAAAAGCCACCATGGGATACGATCTGTGTACAGTGTTAGTCTGCAGTCGAGAATTCTATGCAGATTTCAAGGTGCTGAACATACCAAATTTTGACGTAATCTTCGGAATGGACTAGTTGGGAACTTTCTTCACTACCATCGACTGTCGCCAAAATAGGGTGGTGTTTAAAATACTAAAGCACTCAGTGTTCTATTTCAAAGTGGAGACCGGACTTTGGAGCCTAGCATCTACAGAGAAAAACCAAAGAAGACAAAGATTGCAGCATTGCAAGCGGAAGAATCAAAGCCAGAGGTAGCTCGAGAGTTTGAGGATTTATTCGCAGAAGATATATCAGGTTTGCCACCCGATTGATCTCTTGAATTCAGCATTGATTTGCAACTCGACGCACAACTAGTAATAAAAGCTCCGTACCGATTAAGTCCGGAGGGATTGAAGGAGATCTGTATTCAGTTGGACAAACTCTTGAAGATAGGTTGGATCTGACCCAGTACTTCTAGTTGGGGATCTTCGGTGCTACTGGTGAAGAAGGAAGGTATCTACAGGATGTGCGTAGATTATCGAGCTCTGAACGAGGTGACAATTAAAAACAAGTATCCACTACTTCGCATCGATGAACTTTTCGATCAGTTAAGTGGATCTTGTGATCTTTTCAAAGTAAGATCTTTGTTCAAGATATTATCAGGTGAAGGTCAAGGAGTCCAACATTCCGATGACGGCATTTAGGATTCGATATGGTCATTACGAATATCTCGTAATTCCATTTGGAGTGACCAATGGAACTACCATCTTTATGAACTTGATGAACCATGTTTTCCGAGAATACTTAGACATGTTTGTTGTTATCTTCATCGACGACATCCTGGTGTATTCAAAGAATCGGAAAGAGCACACCGAGCAATTACAGATTGTCCTGGAGACATTACGACAACATCAGCTCTACGCCAAGTATAACAAGTGTGAATTTTGGCTAGATCAAGCCAGATTTCTCGGACATATCGTTTCAGGCGAAGGAATTTTTGTGGATCCAGCTAAGGTGTCAGCTGTCAGCGAGTGGCCGACACCAAAGACAGTGAAAGATATAAGAAGTTTCTTAGGTTTAGCAGGATACTACCGACGATTCATTAAAGGATTCTCAAAGATCGCAGCACCCCTGACCAAGCTCACACGTAAAGACGAAACATTCGTATGGTCGGAAGCATGTGAGAAGGCTTTTGTATAACTCAAGTCAAGATTAACCTCTGCTCCTATCCTTGTAATACCGGATCAATCTAGTTGATTTGATGTTCATTGTGATGCATCCAGTAAAAGATTAAGATGTGTTCTATACCAGCATGGAAAAGTTGTGGCTTTTGCATCAAGGCAATTAAAATTTCATGAACGCAACTATCCAACTCATGATCTGGAACTGGCAGCAGTAGTATTCGCACTCAAGATTTGGCACCACTATCTTTTGGGAGAACGAGTGGATATATACACTGACCATAAAAGTCAGAAATATGTATTTACTCAGAAAGAGCTCAACATGCGGCAGAGAAGATGGCTAGAACTCCTGGCGGACTTCGACATCAACCTACGGTATCATCCGGGAAAGGTGAACATAGTTCTTGATGCACTTAGTTGTCAGCCATTAGCAATGAATCTCACCGCTCAGTGGAAGCTACAATAAGAATTGCACAGATTGGTGGTCGAAGTAGTTATGCCAGGTCGCTTCATATTTGATGAACTTACACGTCCAGTCCACTCTTGTAAATTAGATCAAAACAGCTCAAGAAAATGATGCCAAACTACAAAAGATCCGAGAACAAGTTGAAAGTGGACTTTGAACTGACTTCATCATCCACGAAGATGGATCTTTGCGATATGGGAGCCGTTTATGCGTGCCAATCGAACCTGTTTGAGAAGAGTTGATGAAAGAAGCTCACAGCTCTCCGTATTCGTTACACCCCAGTTGCACGAAGATGTATAAGAATCTACGGCAACATTATTGGTGGCATGGAATGAAGCACGAAGTACTAAGGAGAGTAGCCGAGTATTTAGTGTGTCAGCAAGCGAAGGCTGAATATCACAGAACTGCTGGTCTATTTCAGCCGTTACCAATCCCAGAATGGAAATGGTAGCACATTACCATGGACTTCGTGACTGCTCTCCCTCGTAGCACGAAGTGTGAATTTCTCAGATCACGACACGTGGAGAATGGCGTGTCATCCGTGCCAGCCCACTAGATTCCTGGTTGCTGCTGAGGTAAAATCAATGTAAAGCTTTGGTGACTTTCCCCGGATGGTCTCCGAGCTTACATCCCCGCTTCGTGTCTATGAGCAATACAACAACCGAACTAGCAACCTTCCTCTTTTGCTCGTCTCCGAGATATTGCAGAATTGAGCTTCCAAGGCCTCCCGGCTCGTCTCCGAGCCTCCTGCCGAGATAAGCCTCCCCGGCTCTCCCGATCAACCGAGAGCGTAAAGCCTTAGCACTTCCGCAACGGCTCCTCGTATCTCACAAAAGCGAGATATCCGCCGCCCCACGTCCCGCGTCCCATGCTGGCGTGTCCCCCTATTAATGAGCGTATCCCACCATTAATGGAGGGATCCTGTCATTCATGTGGGCGTAGCATAAGGGCGTAACTGATGGCGAAGATCTCACACTAGCTCGCTCCATGCGACCACTATAAAAACCCCTCTCTCAGACTACTCAGGTAACTTTATTTGATTCTAATAGGCCACTACTCTGCCAATATTCCTCGGCTCTAACTTGATCGTCGGAGGGTCCTACGGTGGTCACCCACCCTGCAATTTGCTTGTAGATAGCTCGGCTTCCACATCAAACACAACCCATTGAGATCCACACACTCAACAACAACCATATCAAAGCTCAACCGTCCAAGATGCTCGCTACCAGATCGACGGAGGACAGCATCTGAGGGAGATCTCGCCCTCCATTAGTTGGCATCGTCTGTGGGAACGACTCAAAGTTTTCTTCCACCAATCGAAGTTAATCTTCCGCCCTCGACCCGATGGCGAGCCAGAATCGCGACGATTCCAATACAAGCCGCCACGCCCCCCACAACGGAGGCGTCAGCGGTTCCTCCCACTCCAAACATCATCAACACCCTATTGGCTCGAATCGACAAACTCACGTCGATGGTGGACGACCTTGTCTGCATTCAAACGACAGACCCTGCTCACCAGATCACAGTTCCCCCACCCCGAGACAACGATTTACGTAGAAGGGCGGATGACCTCGCTTCCTTCAGTGTCACCGAGTGCCGGCGTGCCAACTCCGGCAACCACGGCCCACGCGCGGCGAATGATTCCATGACCCGTTGGATGCCGGGAAGCTCCACAACCCGATCTCAGGGAAGACTGGGCTATCGCCCTAAAATTCGACGCGCGCCCATGCCCTCTGAGGAAGTGTCGATTAGCTCGCCCCGAAATCCGAGGCGCCCGTCGTGACTACTTGAGAAGAGCCTCACCCGAGGATCTGAGAAGTCTGATAGAGCGGAATCGAAGCCGCACCACCGCACAGACCAGTAGCGGAGACACTCGCCACTCCGACTGTCCCGATTCCTCGAGTTACCACCATCGACTCGAAGCCCTCAAAAAGAAAATTGAAGGCATACGGTGAGACGGCCATCCATTCGGCTAAGGGGCTAGGTATTCCGCAGACTCACTCATGAATCCCTTCACGGAAGAGCTGCTGGCTGATCAAGTCTCATCCAGGAACAAGCCGCCCAAGGTGGTGCTTTTTGACGGGTAGTCCGACCCGGAGGACCACTTGGACGCATTCACGGTGGGCATGAGCTTCCAAGACAACTCGGACGCAGCTCAATGCCGTGCTTTTCCCGCCACCCTAATCCGGGCTGGTCGGGACTGGTTCCGGGGGTTAGCGCCATTCTCCTTCTTGACCTTTGATGAGTTGGCTACTCAGTTCCTCGGTCACATCGTCGGGAACAGACAACAGAATAGAACGGTCGATTATATGTTCACCATAAAGAGCGGGGACAAAGAATCCTTTAAGGGGTATGTCACTCATTTCTACAATGCTCTCCTGGAGGTCCCCGAGCACCGCGATGAAACGATCATCACCGCACTAAGGTCGGGTCTTAGGCACAAAGAGTGGATCCGCTCTTTTGCATTAGCACAACCTAAGACCATGGCCGAAGTGAAAGCTTGGACTGAGCGGGAGATCCAACTCAAGTCAGAGGTGAACTTAAATCTGCCCAGAGGTGACCAAGCCGACCAAAAGAAGAGAGGCGGAGAAGAGAAAAAGAGGGTCGACCGACCAAAACCTTACTTCCCGAAGTTCCAGGAGTACACTCCTCTTAACATCTCCTAAACCGAGCTGTTGGAGGAACTGAAGGGCAAGAGGTTCTTTAAGCTCCTGCCAGTCACCCAAAGGGCGGGCAAACGTCTCCGTGGCCCATACTACGCCTTCCATGTGTCACAAGGGCACCCGACCGAGAACTGCAAACAACTCCGTGACTATATTGAGGAGTTGATCCGCTCTGGCCACTTGGCGATGTATCTAAGGGACAAGCGGCAGGCGGAATGGGAGCAAGGGGACCCGATCATTCCCGGGGAATTAACGATCGGCCAAATCATGGTCGTTACCTTGGATCCTGCTCGAAAAACTGGCGGAAACCACCACCTCCTCCCTGTCGGAGGTGTACGCGATCCACCCAAGAAGAGATGCAGGAAGGACGAGCCCTCACCTTCACCGATGAAGACCTCCACGGTATATCACTGCCTCACAACGACCCTCTCGTGATAACGGCCCGGGTCCACCATTACAAGGTACAGAGAATATTGGTTGATTTAGGTAGCTCGGAGGATATCCTGTTCTATGACTGTTTCCAGCGTATGGAGCTAGGATTATCCGACATACAGCCGACCTCACATGTCCTATATGGGTTCACCAACCATTCCATCCTGGCTGAAGGAACGGTCACCCTCCTTCTCAACAATAGGGAAGCAGGTCTTATGCAAACCATGCCGGTGAACTTCCTTGCCGCAAAGGTCCCTTCGTCTTACAGAATTCTCCCGGGACATCCTACTTTGAATGCCCTCCAGGCTCAAATCTCGACTTATCACCTTGCGATCAAATTCCTTTTGGATTAAGGAAGGATAGATCGGGCCTACGGGAACCAGCAAATCGCCAAGATTTGCCTCGCCATGATGACCCCCGCCGGAGAACATGGCAACAACTTAGAATACGCACATGATTTCCAAGGGTCCTTGGATACACATGACGACTAAAGGGAAATCCAAGGCCCCCGATGGAAGCATTGACGGAGGTCCCCCTCGTCGAAAGGGTTGATGGCCGGACCGTTTAGATCAGCTCTCTTTTGACTGGAGACCATCGTGAAGACTTGATCCGTTTTCTCCGAGGAAACTCAGACGTATTCGCCTGGACTCCGGCAGACATGCCCGGGATTGACCTCTAAGTCATCTCACACAAGCTCGGAGTCGACCCGAAGGCCAGACCCATCCGACAAAAGAAGAGAAGTTTTGCGCCAATCAAGCAAAATGTGATTGAGGACGAGGTCAATCGATTACTCGCAGCTAACTTCATTAGAAATCTTGACTATTCGAATTGGCTGGCGAACGTGGTCATGGTCAAAAAGGCGAATGGAAAATGGCGCATGTGCATCGATTTTACGGATCTGAACAAGGCCTTCCCTAAAGAAAACTATCCCCTCTCCAGCTAGTGGACAGCTCGTCCGGCCACGAATTACTTATCTTCATGGACGCTTTCTCCGGTTACAATCAGATCCGGATGAACCCGGCAGATGAAGAACTTATCGCATTCACCACGGATCAGGGGGTATACTACTACAAAGTGATGCCCTTCGGTCTCAAGAATAATGGGGCCACGTATCAGCGCCTCGTCAACAAAATGTTCAAACCGCAGATCGGGAGAAACATGGAATTCTACATCGACGACATGCTCATAAAATCAACTTCATCGGACGGGCACACCAAAGATCTCAGCGAGACATTCAACGTCCTGCGCAAGTACAAAACGAAGATGAACCCAGCTAAGTGTGCGTTCGGAGTCACCAGCAGGAAATTCCTCGGGTTCATGGTTACCCATCGAGGAATCGAAGTGAACCCAGAAAAGATCAGCGCCATTCTCAACATGGCCACACCGAAGAGCAATGTTGAAATCATGCGGCTCACAGGGAGAGTAATCGCTCTGAGTCGCTTTATGTCAAGATCTGGGGAGAAGTGACTCCCATTCTTCAAGGCCTTTTGAAAAATTCCTAAGTTCGAGTGGTCGGAGGAGTGTCAGAATGCTTTCGAACAACTCAAGGCGCACCTAGCAACTCCCCCACTGCTCACTCGACTAATTTAGGGCAACGAGCTATTATTATACCTTGCGGTCTTCGACCAAGCTGCAGGCTCAGTGCTCGTCAGGGAATTCGAAGGTGTACAAAAGCCGGTTTACTACGTAAGCTACGTTTTCAAAGACGCGGAAACAAGATACCCTACCATAGAAAAGATAGTCTTGGCACTTGTCGCCGCCTCAAGGAAACTACGACACTATTTTTATGCGCCCACCATCCTCGTCCTCACCGAGCGACCTATAGGGACTATTCTTGCTTCGCCTGAATCATCAGGTAGTCTGGAGAAATGTAGGTGGGAATTATCCCAAATTGATATCAAGTACCGCCCCAGGCAAGCCATCAAAGCGCAGGTCACAGCAGACTTCGTGGTCTAATGTACTGTTCACACTAAAGAAGGAGCGGCAGTACGGGCCCCGAACTACGTCCCTTTGTCGAGGAAGTACCCGACTCCATCCCCGATTGGGTGCTCTATATGGACGGATCCTCTATCGAGGAAGGGAGCGGGGCTGGCCTGATCATCCGAGGCCCGAACGAAGTAGAGATGGAATACTCTTTAAAGCTCGGGTTCAGAGCGTCAAACAATGCTTTGGAATACGAGGCTTTGTTAGCAGGATTGCGAATCACCTCCGGGGTAGGGCTGAAGACAATCCGAATTCATAGCGACTCCGTGCTGGTCGTCGGCCAAGTAACCGGACGCTTCGAGGCTCGGGAACCACTCATGATAAAATATCTGGCCGAGGTAAAAAGACTTCGGAAAAATTTCGACGAATTCCAGGTGGAGCAAATTCCCTAGAACCTGAACACCCAAGCCGATGTCTTGAGCAAGCTCGCTTCTTCCTGTATGGTCAACCATAAAAGAAACATTCTCTTCGAAGTCTTGCTACGACCTAGCATGGAAGACGGAGAGATAACGCTCTAAGTATATACTACTCAGGAAGAAGGCCAAGATTGGAGAAGGCCCCTTGTAGAGTTCCTAAAAGACGGTATTCTTCCGAAAGACCGAGGGGAGGCTCACCACCTTCGGGAAAAAGCTCTCCATTTCATCTGGAGCAATGGAAACCTCTATAAGAAGTCGTACAATTAGCCCTTGCTCCGATATGTCGACCCCCATGAAGCCGACTACGTTCTACGAGAGATACATGAGGGGGTCGGGGGAGCGCATCAAGAGGCCCGCACCCTGGTCCAGAAGACACTGCTCCAAGGATATTATTGGCCGAGGATACACCAGGATGCCGAGAAGCTCGTCAGAAGGCGCAAGAATTGCCAACTCCACGGCAGCATACCTCGTCTCCCCACTACCGAACTAATGCCTCTCAGTTCCCTTTGGCCGTTTGCACAATGGAGGATGGATATGGTGTGCCAACACCCCACCAGCACGGACGGACACAAATACATCCTTGTCGCGGTAGAATACTTCACGAAGTGGATAGAGGCCGTGCCAATCAGAAAACCAGACGCCACCTCTACTATTAAGTTCCTGTAAAACAACATAATCTCTCGATTTGGAATCCCGAGGTGCATCGTTACCGACCACGGGACCAACTTCGAAAACAACAAAGTCAAAGAATTTTGCAGCGACTACCACATACTGATGAAGTTTGCCGCGGTAGCACATCCACAATGCAACGGACAGGATGAGGTAGCAAATCGAGGAGTTATTCGCGGACTCAGAGCCTACTTGGAAGGAAGGCAGGGCAGCTGGGTCGAGGAACTTCCGTGGGTACTATGGGCTTTACAGACATTGACGAAAACACCCACGGGAGAAACCCCCTTCAGCCTCTGTTACAGTACCGAGGCGATGGTCCCGGTAGAGATTGGACTAGCCAGTTATAGAGTTGAACACTTTGACGATGAAGTTAATACCTCGGCGCTCCGGACAAACTTGGACGTCTTATTGAAAAAGCAGGATCGGACGCAAATTAAAGCAGCCGCCTATAAACAACAAACCGCTTGCTACTTGTTCAGTCGAAAATATTTGCACTTTTGATATAATATTTTCTTTACTTTTCTTAAATATTTAAAGGTGTTCTAGACACCTACTGGATTAGCTAATTGTAAAGTGCAAAACTCTCCCGGGAGTAACTTTTACTCACAGTGGGATCGGGATCCAACTATCAAATAGAAGGTATGCAATTTCATTGCAAATTTCAACTCTTGAAATTCCCGATATGTTTTTTACCCATAGTGTCTTATGACTTTAACTATGGTCAACAAATCATAAGCACCAGTCAAGTTTTACCTGCCATTTCCTGATTGATTTAGACCCACCCGTATGACCCTTAACTATGGTCAACAAAATCATACGAATGTCCTAATCGATCGCATCATATGCTTTATAGGAAGACATCACTTAGCTACCGTACACCACGCCTTAACTATGGTTAACAAATATGGCACCAATACTAAGTACTCTGCTTTCTAAAATGGCGGAGGGTTATGGATGGTTTTGATGAAAACCTTTAACGTTTTGAATTTGATATCATTGTAGAATTGAGTGAAAAAGGAGTGGTTTAAGCTCCAGTTTTAAAAATCGAATGATTTTGTAGCATATTTCTAATTTTGCTAAAGAGGTCACTCCTACTGAAGGGATCTCGGCTCTTTCCTCATCGAATGAGGTGCTGGATATTCATCAAGGAATACCCATGTGCAAAGAAAAAATTAGATCAACTATAAAAACAAATCGAGTGCTTTGTAATATTTTGCTAGTTTTTCTAAAGGGGTCACTCCCGGTGAAGGGATCTCGGCCCTTTTCTCGTTGAATGGGGTGCTGGATATTCATCAAGAAATACCACTATGCAAAGCAAAAACTAGAGTTACCCTTTTTGAAAAAGTTTGATTCTACAACATCTTTAGATTTCTTTTCTTAACATTAATCACATTAACGTTTTCCCATTATTTACGTTTCCTAAACATCACAGAAAATAAATGAAAAATAGAACGTGCGCTTATACCATCCGCATTCGCCACAGGGCCCGTCATGCATCGTTAGGTTACTTAACTAACGGCAGAGTGGAGGCTGGACTAGCGCGGGTGCAAAACATAAGCAACGTTTATTATATATCTCATATATAAATATAACCATGCGTCACACGCAATTATAAACATTCCAGATCATAGATGAATACATTGGATGTATTAGGAATTCCGCATTTCGTTTAAGCCCCTAACGAAAGACGGATTTCACGGTCGTGATGAATAGACAAACCCCCACCCTAGACCTTTACGGGTGCGGCAAACTACCTGCCAAATTCCCGAAGTGAAGCAACCTCCCTCAATGTGATGAGTAGGCCACTTGGCACTTCGAGAACCCGGTAGTTTGTGCACCCCATCTTGGGTCTATCCTAGGAGCAAAAACAGTAAAAAGAAATAATATATCGGTGGCTACAACCTCAACCCGGATGTGCCCCGCAAAATAATATTACTTCACTTTTTACAAATTACATGAATGAAAGAAAAGAAAAATACTCTTCTCACAGCCCCCCCCGCTATTTATCTATGACGATCCAACATATTCATATACACATACCATCACATGATATATCATATGTGCAGCCCTCACTAATCGTCATACAGCAATTAGCGGACGTTTCAAACACATATCAAAAAAACAGTAAACCCAATTTGTAACACCCGAGCCCAATAATACTATGTATATTACCAGTTGAGGGTTATTTATCGCTCTTTCCAATTTTCCTGATTTTCTGGTGTTTATTGCTAAATTTTACCCGGTTAAGTCATTTTGGCGCATAACAAATTTTAACTCCGAAAATGAAATTTAAGATGTCCATGTTAGCCTACTCGTCGCCACTAGTCGCGTGGTAGCGTCCGCGTGTCGAGATTCCGTTCCGTTTGGCTAAACGGGCCAGTTTGGGCGACTACGCGCGCGTACAAGTGTCCGACTTGGGGGCATGCATTTTAATCACTAAACACCTCTTTTCAAAGTTTGGAACCCGCTTAAAATCCTATAATTTGAATTTGGAACATTTGGGCGCAACCCGGGCGCGATTTGGAAATGTTTCGTTTCGCGCCAAAAAGGCCCATTTAACTGAATATCTTAAACTATAATATATATACGAAAATATTCCTTTAACAAGTAAATCCTTACCAAAATCCCTTTTAAAGTTTTCTATGAAATCTTCCCTTCTCCATTCAGCCAATCACGAGAAAAGAAATTCTCGTGGGCCCCTCCTTTCCCCATCTCTCTCTGCCTCTCTCCTCATTCTCTCTCTCTCTCTATCTCACCAAATCTCTTTTTCTCTCTCCAATCTCTCTCTCTCTCCTCTCCTATTTAACCCCCATGCAACAGCCGCCCACGACCCATCTTCCTCGCGAGAAAACCCTAGCCCTCGCGATCTCGTCGCCGACTCCTCGAGACCTCGCCGTCGCCGCCCTCACCACCACGACCTCCACCGCACCCACCTACATTCCTCCTCCCGTTCTCCCGCTCCTTCCCGCGCCTGCAACCCTTCTCCCCGACGCCTCCATCCCCTCGCAACCTCACCGTCGACGTCGCCCATCGTCGTCGACGACCCCACGACTCCCTTTCACCCTACTCGACCCGACCTCGTCGTCCTTCCCTCCTCCCCTCGCCGGAAAAGCAAACCCGAGCCTTCATCCTTCGCCTGCACTTTTCATGTTCGCCGGAAAAGCGCGCCGGCGACCTCGTCGACGCCACCTCCGACCATCTCTCCCTCTCCCACGACCACCTGAGCCGACCACACCCTTCTCCAACTCGCCGCAGCCCACTACCCTGCACACCCGAGGCCCTTCCCCTTGCTGCAGCCGCCGCCGTCGCTTCGCCGGCGATCCAGTGCCGTCGAGCCATCGTGTTTGCACCCTGTCGCTTCGCGGTGAGTTTCCTTGTGCTTCCTCGTGGTACAATTCCTTCGCTGGTCGTATTTGGTGTATATCGTATCTTTGTTGCTAACTTTGCTACTTTGTTGTTGCCGGAACCCGACTGTGCCGTCTCACGAACCCGACGCTCCAGCGAAGTCCCCTGGTCCGTGTGATCCCGTTGATTTCTGTTGGGACTCGATCCGTGGGCCGTGCTTCCATAACGCAGTTTCTGCCGACATCGCATCCGTGTTTCGGTTTGCGGAACCGCCGAGGCAAGTATCCGAATACTTGCTTTAACATGCTACAAACTAAATAATCATGTTATCTGTTATAATCACACGACTTGGTGACAATTACAATCATCCGTAATGTTAAACCATTGTAGTTGTTACTTGTAGTTAATCGGTATGCTTTTAATCAACACCTTAACTAATTAACCAATTTGGCACATCCTTGCCTAAATTGCTAGATCATCCTCATTTCATTTGTTAAAGCCACTCATGAGGCAAATATTATACTTAGTTCAAATTCTTGTAACTCCATTATGTATACTATCGATATTGTTTTATCTTGTGGCTTTTGCACCTCAAAGGTGCGTGAACCGGGTTAATATGAAAATACAAACATCACTGTGTTCACATAGAATAATAATTGTTATTTACTGTTTCCTGCTACTGTTCATTATTTGTTACTGTACCTGTCATCATCATATACGTGATTGCATTACATATTGACGATCTTGATACACCTGACTCATGCACTGATACACCGGACACAACACCCTGTACATATCGACTCGACCTGTTGAAAGCAACCTGACACGTTACCTGATCTCATGCCTAATGCCGACAAACCCAACCATTCCTGCTGTCGATCCAGACAGACCTATCTTTACTCGACTTGTGTTGGCATTAGTTCTTGACTACTGAATACCTGACTGACATACATAGTTTGGGGGTATGGGGAAATCAAAGTTGAAACCGACTTGTAACTCAACAGTTCGATACATTGTTCTGATCAGTCTTACGGGCTTGGCCAGCTCCGGAGTGTTGATGCTGACATCACTCATCTATCCTACTACCTTTTACTGCTTAGCGGCACGTCTCGGATTCAGCCCCGAGAATTATGACCGTGGTCCCGGACACGCACGGGATACTATTGAGTTACATCGACGATTCATCAATTGGTTTCAAAGACTATAGAGTAGAAAACCTGATAGGACAGTTTAGTCACTACTGCACATTACCCTGGTTATTACTTCTTATTACCGCTTTATTCATGTTCATGCTTGCGTTGTTTATTACCATGTTTATGCTACATTACTTGATATCATGACGCGCTGACGTCTGGGTTTTGCATGGCCCAGATTCCGTGCCCTTGACGTCGACCGAGCAGGAGTACTTCAGCCGGCAGGCTGAACTGTGAGTTCTTGAGAGTTTAGTTTATTTATGTCATTTCATTTCCAGATGTGAGCCCGCATTACGGGACATACTGATTATTCATTGTATTGGATCATTAGCTTCCGCACTTATTGTTTATTGATTCTTGTTATTATGGATTTGGACATGTATTAGGTTAGTTTATTTTTTTTTTTACTGTTCTTGATATCTTTACAACCGTAATGTGACTGTGGATGGATAATTCCTACCCACAGGTAGCATGGTTGGCTATGTCACGTGCCCAAATCTTGCGTACTCTGGGAAGCGGGGCGTGACACAATTAGCCAAACACTTAGAATTTCGATCGAGGATCTTAAACCGTGTCAACACTTGTCACAATGCAGTACACAAACAACTTTGTATAGAATCTAGATATCCAAGAAACCCAATTTCCTCATTCTAAACAAACCGCAGAAAAACGAGTTGACTCAGCCATGACTCGTCCGCGGAACGGCGGCCAAACGCCGAGTTTGGCCGCCGTTCCGCGGCATTCCTGGCGAGTTAGGGTCTCGTTTTTCTACAGTGTGCTTAGAAAACCCTGCATGTATTTTTAAGGCCTATGAAATGATTTTTTGAACACTTTAAAAAATCGACAGCGAGCAGGGCAGAAATCGTGTTTTCGGGAGAAAAATCCGTCGATCGAAGTTCTAACCTTTAGCTAACTATCTAGTTATGGTTTAGCTGGGCTCTGATACTATGTTAGTGGATGTTGCACACCATTACAACACTTGTAAGGCGGCGGAAATGGAAAACGAAAAATTTCTTGCATGCAACACTCCCTTTAACCTTAGATCTTTTACTAAACCACAACTAGAAAACCTATCTAGAGATATTATCTACTATGATAGGAGGTTATACCTAGTGAACCAGTCCTTTGGGTCTTCGTTTGGATGAGACTCCTTGGCTCCTACGATGGTTGAAAAGAACTCGGTCTCCGGTCACTTCTAGATCCAAGATGATCCACCCGAGAGCTCTAGAAAAAGCTACAAACTCTTCATAAGAGTTAATTAAGAAATCAAGTGTGCTAGAAATGATCACTTAGATGATGTGGGGATCAAGTAGTGGATTATTATGTCTCTTGACCTATGAATCACAACACATGTGAGTGTTTGGGTCAAGAGGAAAAAGAATGAGATAATTAGGAGAGAGAATGTGAAAAATAGAATGAGGAAATATCAAGCATGCATCAAGGGTAATGGCTCATGGAAATAATTGAGTTGTGTATTATTTTATCTCTAAAATAATGCACCATACTTGAATAGTAATCCCAAATGAATAAAATATTCAAAAAACCATGCTTTGACAATTCTCCTAATTCCACCTCATATATTTATTTTCATAAAATAAATATCCTATTATGAGGTGTCTCCTTCTAGAAGGTATTCTTGTACAATTACAAGAATATCCCTCACTGTATACCGTATAAGTATACCCGTATCCGAATTTCGAAAAATACAAATACAAATAATTCAATAAAATATAATACCGGTATGCGGCTTAAACCAAAGCCTACTAGTATTATCCTTCCGATCATCATTCGCGCAGCAAGTACACGAACATGATCGAAACCCTGCCGTAATAACTTACGGCCTCTACATCTTTTGCCTGAACCAGGGAACCCTCTATGTGGGACTCTAGAGACTTGACAATACGCTGACAGTGGGTTTAACCACAAGCACGTCAGCGGCACTAGCTGTGCGTAACGGCTACCCAGGTACATGACGAAAAGATGGCCGACGAGCGAACTCATCCCAACCCCAACGAGCATGTAAACAACACTTACCGTACAGTCCGGTCTCTTCGTCTGATACGTCGCATGTGAGGTTTAGGGGTATGTTCATATCAAAATTTTGCATTATTATATTCCCCATTCTTAATCATATTGCAAATAAATAGGTGCTTTTGATCCATGTCTTCTAAATAGTTGCAGGTTACAGGTTCTCGGAACAATACAGTAAAAATGGTGAAAATACGCTACAAATGTCAGACTACGACCAACAAATAGATGAATCACCAAGATTCTGCCTACCAGTTTGGGGAACAAACGAAGATCAGCAAAAAGTTCAATATACAAAGTATAAGGGCAGCACAAGATCCAGGACTTCAACGCGAAGCTAACGGTAAAAGTCCACAAATTCTGCACTGTTGGAAATATGGAAGAAAGTAGAAAAGATTCTGAGGAACCAAATGAAGAAAACATATGGAAAAAGCAACTTGAAGCATCACAGAAGAACTGAGCCTAAGAGCCCATCAAACGGCCGTGGATCCGCGGCCAAACAAGGCTTATGGCCGCGGTTCCGCGGCCATACAGAGCACGTGTCGGTGGAAGTCGGTGCATTGACCCGGCTTTCTTAGGGTAGTATTGTAATTTTAGATGTGGATCAGATGTAAACCCTAGGGTTTCTCCTATCTATAAATAGGAAAGCCTACAGCCTCTTTTGGGGCATGCCTCTTTTTAATTCTAGATTAAATTTTAATTCCCTTGTAATCGTCAAGAGTGCATCAATAAAAGTAAGTTTTTTTTTATTGAATTTTTCTTATTTGCAATTTAATTTCTGCAATTTTCGTATCTGTCTTTTATTATCTGCACGTTAATTAGGTAATAAAAAACGAAAACTAAAAATGAACTCTATTGTTAATACCTTAATGAGTGAGTAGTTCCTCACTTGTTAGGATTAGGATTGGGTATGTTTGAGAGATGGAAATCTCTCACTCCTTTCTTGCCCGTTTAATATTTTAAATTAGGACTTTATGTAAATCAAATACACACCGCTCACTACGGCACTCTATCCCACGAGATAGCGGTGATTCCCTAGTTAGACCGGTTGTGGTTGATTTACATAGAGATTAGGGCTAAGAGTTAAGAAAGGACGGACAATGACCAAAAGGAAGAAACTATGTTTCTTCCTAGTCGTGCTAATCCCCTTTGTTAACTATTACCTTAACACCTAAGTTCTTAATTAAGGGCAAAGGAAGCGGTGATTAGAATTAACTTTCCAAACTAACCTAATCCTAATCCTAGCAAGGTTTTAATCCAACTCAAATTCAATCTTAGTTTTTATAGAAATCAAAACCTACCACAAATAGGAATTGACTCGTTAGAACAATAAGAAAAGAACACGTTTTCCCTGTGGACCGACCCGTACTCAATCGGCTAGCTACCAAGTGGCACCGTTATTGATTGCGGTATATTCTATTCTTTGATTTTAAAACATACGCAAAACATATCAAACAATCAAATGGCACCGTTGCAAGGGATAACGATAGTTATTTTCTTTTTGTAATTTCGGGTTAATTAAAATTAAAAAAATCATAAAAACTGAAAAATATAAAAACATAAAAAAATCATCTTGTTATTTTTTGATATGCTTTCGTGCGAATTGTGCAGGAACGGGAAGACGGACTGATTCAGATCCGGAGCAATCTCGGTGAACAAATCCAGAAACAGAAGATCTGAACAGACAGAGGAGAATCAAAAGAGTACAGAACAATTTTGTTGGGATCCAAACCAACCACTACATCGCGGAACCGCGGCAAGAAGGTGCATTTGACCGCGGAACCGCGGTCATATTGCTGACATCAGCAATCTGGTTTCTCTGTTAGTATTCCTTGTCTTCTCTGTAACCCCCTGATCTCTACTAAAAAATTTTCCTGCAGGGTTCTTTGCGCAAAAACTTCTTCTCCCTCTCCAATAAATCAACCTTGTGCAGGATTCTTTGCGCCGCAAATAAAAAGCAAAATTTTTTTGCAAGCGTTTTGGATTTTTGTGTGATTACTGCTTTGCATTTTTAAAAACGGACTTTTAAGGGACTATAACACCAATCCAGATTGGGTGGGGATTTCATTACCCTTCTTAGGATCCCAAAAATCATAAAAAGCATTTGCATCAACCCTCGAGTTAATTAAAAAACATTTAGACTCAGCCAATAAGGACTGTCGCGCTCATTAGGACAAAGGAAGGTTGTGGGCAATCGGTCGTTTATCTAAACCTGACTTTGTGGTGCCTAGGCTAGACAAGTGGGAAATGTAATTTTAAAAGGCCCGTCTCACGGTGATTCGTGAGCGGATCCCTCCTTTCTTTACTTGTGCTTACCTGGCCACAATTGGCGGCGAATAGGCGATTTGAGAGATATCTCATAACTTGTCCTTTGGATCAGGTAGGAGCGATCTAGTTGACTTAGGAGACCCTAGCTCTAGGCTTGATTGTGCATGTTCAAATTGTGATTGCTTGGAAGTGTGTCGTAGTTCCGTATAAAATCTTTTGCAAAAATCTTTATAAAAAAAAACCACAAAACAAATTTTTTTTCAAAAAAAAAACTTGCCATTTTGTTGCTAGAAATCCATTGCACCCAACTTGCACCCACATTCTCTCATTGACGTTTTCTTACCCCCCACCTTCTACTTTTTGACTACATTACACCTTGTTAGTGTATGTCCGGTTGGACTAGGGACACTGGCGCCCGTTTAGTCCGTATCTCGTTAGTGCCTACTGACGACGTGTTCGACTCCGAAGTCGAAATTTCATCCACTTCTTTACCTTCATCTTCACATTCATCATCTTCTAAGGAGATATCGGGATTCAATCCTAACAACCCCTTACCTACTTCGGGACTGATTCTACCACAACTGGGTGCGAATAACACACCACACCCGCCTGTTGAAGCGCACCAACGAATCACGCTCCAGGATCTTTTCTATCCAACCCGCACCGCACCTCCTACTTGCCTTTCACTTCCGCCGCCAAATGGGGACAACTTCGAAATTAAACCCCACTTCATCAATATGTTGCCCAAATTTCACGGGCTGGAATCCGAAGATGCTTACATCTTCATTACCAAATTCCAGAATGTTTGCGCAATGATGAAGACCACCTAACTTTCCGATGATGCTATAAGGCTACGAGTCATTCCTTTCACTTTATGTGACCTAGCTGAAAAGTGGCTATATAGTACAACATCGCACTCCATTAAAAGTTAGGAAGAGTTTGTTAAGGCTTTTCTAAAAAAGTTTTACCCACACCACAAGACCGCGAGAATTCAAAATGAAATTAATCAATTTTCCCAGCTTCCTTCCGAACCTTTTTGGAAGTGTTTCGAAAGATTTAAGGACCTTCTTGTTCAGTGCCCTCACCACGGTATCGAGAGATAGCAACTTTGCCAAACTTTATACGAAGAACTGAACCCAGCAACTAAGCAGTTGTTGGAAACCATTTGTCAATGTCACTTTCTTACAAAATCGAGCGAGGAAGCTTGGCAATTTCTCGACGATCTTGCTGAACAAGCACTTCAGTGGGAAAGCACTAGACAGACCACTTCATCTACTTCATCAGGTCAGTCTAGGGCAGGCATATATCAACTTGATATGTCGATTGCAATGAAGGCCGAAATGGCTGCACTCATGAAAAAACTAGAAGCAATTGAGAGAAAATTCTCATCGCCTTCTCCTGCACCAGCTTTACCCACTCGCACTATTTGCGCTTGTTGTTCGGATCTGTCCCATTTAACCAAAGAGTGTCCTTACAATCCACCTGCTCAAGGACAGGACCAAGTCAATGCTGCCTTTCAGCAAAGACAAAGAAATGATCCTTACTTTTCAACTTATAATCCTGGTTGGAGGAGCCACCCAAATTTCGCATGGAATCAAAATCAACAACAATTCCAAGGTAATAACAATTTTCAGAGACCTCCTCCACAACAGTAAGCCCCTCAACAATCTCAATATCAGCAACCTTTCCAACCCCAACTTTACCAAAACCAAATGAACAATTTTGTACCAAACAACCCTTTTCCTCAAAACAATTTTGTTCAACCAAATAACGATAAGGTTTCCTCACTAGAACGAAGTCTGGATGCGTTTTTAAAACAATCTACGCAATCCTCAGCCAGTATCCAATCTTCCATTCAGTCTTTGGTGCAACACACTGCTTCATATGATCAGAGCATCGAAACAATTGAAGCCCAAATTGCACAACTGAATGTTGCGTTAAGCGAGCGAGAAAAGGGAAAGCTTCCATATCAACCAATGCCAAATCCTGGTCACACACAAAATACATATGTTTCTCATGAACTACAAAATCATAATGTGAGTGTCGTGACTACATTGAGACCTGGAAAGGTATTGCACAACAACGTTGGTAATAATGATGACACCCCGGCCGCCGCTTCTTCTTCTTCTTCTTCATCTTCTTCATAGCCTGTTCTTTATTCTTCACAAGGCTCTACTTCTTCTACTAACAGACCCACATCTCACTCCATGAAAACACCAACACTGGGATCCGTTCCAACTCCGCAATCTACTCCACAAACATTGGACTCAACAAATTTTCAAAATATTCCATTTCCAAACAGATTGAGATCCAATAAAAAAAACTCCATAAATGGAGAAAATTATGGAGTTATTCAAACAGGTTAGCATTAATATACCTCTCTTGGATGCAATCCAACAAGTCCCTTCTTACGCTAAAATCTTGAAGGACTTATGCACCAAAAAAAAGGAAATCGCGGGTACCTAAGAAAGTTTTCTTGGCTAGTACAGTAAGTGATGCTCTTACCCAACCATTACCCCAAAAACGCAAGGACCCTGGCTGTCCTACAATTTCAATAACTATTGGGGATAAGAACATCAATCGCGCACTTTTAGATCATGATGCTAGTGTTAATTTGCTTCCTTATTCAGTATATGAACAATTAGGAGTTGGAGAGCTAAAACCCACACATTGTACTCTCCAAATGGCCGACCGATCAATCACCCATCCTAGGGGTGAAATAGAGGATGTGTTAATTAAAGTAGGGGACTTCATTTTCCCTGTTGATTTCATTATTATGGAAACACAGCCTGTAGTTAACCCCCGGAGTCAAATTCTGGTGATACTCGGTCGACCATTCATTGCAACTTCTAATGCGGTGATCAATTGTCGAAATGGTTCGATGAACCTATCTTTTGGAAACATGACAATTGAACTCAACATTTTTAAGTTAGGGAATCAGCCCTCCGAGCCTAATGCTAATATACTTGATGTTTGCTCGATCCAAGAGATCACTTAGGAGGACTGTGAGCTCGAAAAATTTCTGTTCGATCACAGCAGTTTTGACGCCACTAGTGCGTTCCTCCTTAAATCTGACACAGTTTTCACACCCGATAATGATTATGAGTGTTTCACCTTTTCGAACGATTTTGAAGAATCACCACCCGAGTTTGAGTCCTTTGAATTTTTGGATGAGTTAGCTAAACTATCCGACTCGGTTGCTTACACTCGCTTTGAACCTCTATTGGAATCCTTCGAGTTTGAGACAGTTTCACCAATTTTAGCTTCAATTGTTTTGCCTTCAAAGCTCGAACTAAAACTATTACCATCTCACCTTAAATACACTTATTTAGGTGAGAATGAGACCCTTCCTGTCATCATATCGGCATCTGTAGCCCCCGAGCAAGAGAAAGCCCTTTTAACGGTCTTACAAAACAATCGGCAAGCTTTTGGCTGGACTATGGCGGACATCAAAGGGATTAGTCCCCTCATAGTTGAACATCATATTCATATGATGGATGATGCCAAGCCAGTAAGGGATCCACAGAGTCGACTAAATCATGTAATGAAGGAGGCTGTTAAAAAAGAGAATGTAAAATGTCTTGATAGTGGTATCATTTACCCTATCTCTGATAACCAGTGGGTTAGCCCCATTCACGTTGTCCCAAGGAAATCGGGCATAACGGTCATAACTAATGAGGCGAATGAGTTAATACCTACTCACACCCAAACTGGGTGGCGAGTATGCATCGATTATAGAAAACTCAATGCCGCGACACGGAAAGACCACTTTCCATTACCTTTCATTGACCAAATGCTAGAACGATTGGCTGTGCATGAATATTACTGCTTTTTGGATGGCTACTCCGGCTATAATCAAGTTCCCATTGTCGAAAAGGACCAAGACAAGACCACATTTACTTGTCCTTTCGGTACATTCGCTTACCGTCGCATGCCCTTTGGATTATGCAATGCACCCGCTACTTTCCAGCTGTGTATGATGGGCATTTTTTCAGACATGGTGGGAAAATTCTTGGAGATTTTTATGGATGACTTCTCCATTTTCGGCGACTTCTTTGATGAGTGTTTGCTACATTTAGACGCAGTTCTTACCCGGTGTAGGGATAAGAACCTCACTTTAAATTGGAAGAAATGCCACTTTATGGTACGAGAAGGTATTTTCTTAGGACACATTATCTCGCAAAATGGCATTGAGGTAGATAAAGCTAAGATTGAAGTCATTTCCAATCTTCCTCCTCCCAAGTGCGTCAAAGACATTCGAGCCTTCCTTGGTTTCTATAGACAGTTCATCAAGGATTTTAGCAAGATAGCTAGACCCTTGACTCTTTTGTTGGCCAAGGACACTACTTTTGATTTTGACTCAAGCTGTATGAAGGCGTTCGAGTCGTTAAAAAACTCACTTATTTCTGCTCCCATTCTTTCATCTCCCGACTGGACGCATCCATTTGAAATTATGTGCGATGCATCTGATTTCGCCATTAGTGCTATCCTTGGACAGCACATAAATAAGATGCCGCATGTAATTTATTACGCTAGCCGAACCTTAAACGAGGCCCAATTAAATTATACAACAACTGAAAAAGAATTCTTCGCTGTTGTATTTGCACTAGAAAAGTTCAGGCCCTATTTAATCGGCTCTCCAGTCATCGTTTACACCGACCACTCAGCTCTTTGCCATCTTTTTGCGAAGAAGGATGCTAAATCTCGGATGATGCGTTGGATCCTCTTACTACAAGAGTTTGACCTTGTCATCAGAGACAAGAGAAGATGCGAAAACGTAGTCACCGACCATCTTTCACGCCTTCCTTCTTCGCCTACACTTCAAATTCCTATTAAAGACGTTTTTCCAGATGAGCAGCTCTTAACTGTGTCATGCGAACCTTGGTTCACAGATATTGTAAATTATTTGGCCATTGGACTGATACCAAACGAATGGTCGAATCAGGACAGACTCAGATTTCTATCTCAAGTAAAACATTTTTACTGGGATGAACCGTATCTATTCAAATACTATCCCGACCAAATTATTCGTCGGTGTGTCCCCGACAATGAGTTTAAGAGTGTGATGTCATTCTGCCATGATCAAGCGTGTGGCGGGCATTTTGGCCCCAAAAAGACAGCAGAAAAGATCTTGCAGTGCGGTTTCTATTGGCTGCAACTTTTTAAAGACGCATACAATTACTGCAAGACATGCTCCCGGTGCCAACACTTGGGCCGGATATCTAGGAGAAACGAAATGTCACTCCAACCAATTTTGGTTGTTGAAATTTTTGATGTTTGGGGGATAGACTTTATGGGACCATTTCCCAACTCTTTTGAGAACATGTACATTCTACTCGCTGTTGACTATGTTTCAAAATGGGTCGAGAATGTGCCCAGCCGAACTAATGACAACAAGGTTGTCGTTAGATTTCTCAAAGAAAACATTTTTTCACGGTTTGGGTATCCTCGCGCGATCATCAGTGATAATGGATCTCACTTTTGTAATAGGATTTTCGAGTCCTTAATGCGGAAATACTCCATTACTCACAAGCTGTCAACGCCCTATCATCCCCAAACTTGTAGGCAAGCCGAGATTTCGAATCGGCAGATTAAACAGATATTGGAGAAAACGGTTTCCAAAAACCGTAAAGATTGGTCGTCAAAACTTATTGATGCCCTTTGGGCATTCCGAACTGCCTATAAGACCGATCTTGGCATGACTCCATATAGGCTTGTTTATGGAAAGGCTTGCCACCTTCCAGTTGAAATAGAGCATAAGGCATTTTGGGCAATAAAAGCGTTGAATATATCTCTAGGGGATGCGGGCAGCAATAGAAAGCTGCAGTTGAACGAATTGAACAAGCTTCGGGATGAAGCTTACGAGAATGCTGTAATCGTCAAAAACCGGATGAAGGTGTTCCACGATAAACACCTTATGCGCAAGACTTTCAAATCTGGTCAACAGGTTTTACTTTACGACACTCGGTTGCATTTCCATCCCGGCAAGCTTAGATCTCGATGGAAAGGGCCATTTATGGTACGCATCGTATATCAGCACGGTGCGGTCGATCTAGAAAATCCAGAGGACGGTTCACTGTTTAAAATAAACGGATATCGACTTAAACCGTTCCTCACTGCGGACCCTTCGGAAGAGCTCCTGTTTTTGCAGGAGCCAATCTACATTGACTGATCTTCCTCCATCTACCCCTAAATTTCGATTATCTAGCCAAAACACTGTTTCAAACAAGTTTGGGGGTACGTATCATTTGTAATTATATAAAAACAAAATTAAAAAAATGAAAATTTGAAGAAAAAAAAATTGGGGTATTTTTGTAAATTTCCAGTTTTAATAAAAAATAAAAATTTTATTTAAAAATAATTTCCTCTTTTCAGGAGGACCATTTTGCAAATAACCAACACATTCCCTCTATAAATAAAACCCGACCCCTCTCTGTTTTTACAAACCCTAAAATACTCCTCTTTGCAAACCCTAGCCGCCACAGCAGCCAGAGCAAGCAGATCCCTCCAGTGCGCCGTGCTTCCGCCGCTCGAGCCCCGCTTCCGCCGCGCATCCGCCGCATCTTGGTATGTTCTCCCTCTGAATCTTTCAGAAGAGGTTTGCATCTCTTTTTCCTCTCTGTTAAAATTTTTAAAAGATCTGCACTTTCTGAATGGCACCAACTATGCAGTTAGAACGAGATTTTTCATAAATCTTTTCACACACAATTTACGGAAGTTATTTTGCTGATGAAATCACATGGCGATGGTGGAATTTTTTAATTTACAATCATCCCAATGCATACGCCCTTCAAGATCTAGTCACTCGTTTTTACGAGTCCATGGAGGAGGGCTGCCTTGCACAATACGGTTTTATTAAATTGCTTTGGGGCGATGGGGAAATAATCATTGACAAGGACTTCATCCATGAAGTCACTTTAATTCCTACATTACCTGTTCACGACCAACCTCTTCAATTTGAAGACTACATGCCCTTAATGGGTAATGACTGCTCAAGGGAATCTAGGATGGGCATACAGGCTAGAACCTTTTTCGCCAATGTATTAACCGTGTGCCGTTGGGCACAAAACAACATTTTTGGCAGTTCACATAATACCACATTTTTCACCCCGTCTGTTCATATCGTGCACACCTTAATGACTAGGAACCCTAGATTTGACATGTGCACGATTTTGCTTTATTCAATTGGTGCTGGCAAAAGGGCCGCAAATTACCCATGCCCTATGTTAGTGACACAACTGTGTCGCTATTTCCTTCCTGTAGAGGAATTTGAATTCTACATGCATGGAGGTATACCCATTAGGCCTTTCATTGAGGGCATATCCACGTCCTATACCCGCTTGACTGATGTATGGTCACAAAGAGAACCGGCCGAACATGTACCAGCCAGGACACCCAGCTCCAGCTCGACCGCGAGCGATGAAGAGCGAACCCCTGCCGCGCAAGCGCGCTTACTTCGAAGAAATAATAGGGGGAAAGAAAGATTGATTGGAATGATGACGCAGCATGATCAACATCTAACATAAGTAGAGCAGGGGATAAGAACCCTGCTGGCGTGAGAGGAGCGTTCTCGTTCACGTTCAAGGAGACGCTGAGGGCCTGAGCAGTGAGGGCACTGCTTTTGGTAATTTTGGGGGACGAGGTGGTTTGTAAATAGTTATTATTGCATTGCATATTTTAATTTTTGTACATATTTTTTTCTTTTCTTTCTTTGCATGTTTAATTCTGCATTGCATCTTTATAAAAAAAAATTATAAAAATTAAAAATGAAAAAATATAAAAGAAAAAAATCAAATAAAATTGAAAAACTAAAAAGTTTTTTTTGGCCATAATTGACTTAAGTTTGACAAGATGGTTAACTAGCTAGGAAAAACTAGATCCTAAATTTTGTAAATTAAAAACCTTACAAATAACCTTTCTTAAAGTTTAACGGTAGAAAATATATGTCCTTGTAACTTTATTTAGAAATAGGAAAATTTTGAGTTCAGTTCTTGGGCTAAGTCAAAATAAGGGAAGAGTATTGAAATTTTTATTGAAGTGTAAGTCTGAAAAATAATTCCGAAACTTGAGGCTAAATTCTGAAAATATATACCCTACAACTCGCACATACACGCACCTTGAAACTTGGGATAGTAGAGGATACCTTGAATTTCTCTTGTCTAAAATCCTTAGTATGAGAAAAAAATTTAAATAAAGTATAAGTGTGAATAAAGAGATAAAAAAAATAAACACTTGTTTTGTAATCACTTAAGGCTGCGTAAAATAAAAAATATATAGTGAGGGTGCTTTATTACCTAGTGTCTTAGACCAACTGGTTTGGGAGTCACTGCTAAAGCCTTAGGTATTACAAGACGAGGAATTACGCCTAAATGCGCGAACACATTTTATAATCGGTCGTTAGTACCTCAAGAAGTATTAACGGTCGCATGAAGGATGTGTGAGCAATTTCATCTAAAATTCACCAGCTAAAAGTACTTTGGACAATGGACAAGAGTATAATAGCTTGAATTGAATTTCCAAGTGTAGGAGTGATACATACACACACATAGGGGTATATGATTGGGGTTTGGATGAGAGATAGGAATGAAAGATATGACTTATACCTTCAGTAGAGATGATAAAAATTCCTAAGTTGAGATGTAACCTTAGAAGGAAAATTCAAATGATGCTGAAAGCTTTATAAGTTTGCAAAATATATACGATCTTAAGTTAAATGATAAGTGAATGTGAAAAATACGGGTTGATAATTTCTAAGTTGAAGATAATAGAATTTCTTGCTAGAACACCGAATTGAAGAATGAAAGTCAATAGGCCAAATTGATCGGATTTTTTTGGTAGTATCCGCTGAAAACCCTCAGGAGACAACACTCCTCCTACTAGGGACACCTAGAGGTTTAACGGCTTGTTGCACGAGCTCAGTGCAATCGCGATTCCCTGCGAAAGTGAGGTTAGGATTTTTTCGAGAATAAATTGGCTTTGTTCAGGACGAGCAAAAGATAAGTTTGGGGGTATTTGTTCATATCAGAATTTTGCATTATTATATTCACCATTCTTAATTATATTGCAAATAAATAGGTGCTTTTGATCCATATCCTCTAAATAGTCGCAGGTTACAGGTTCTCGGAACAATACAGTGAAAATGGTGAAAATACGCTACAAATGTGATACTACGACCAACAAATAGATGAATCTGCAAGATGCTGCCTACCAGTTTGGGGAACAAACGAAGATCAGCAAAAAGTTCAATATACAATGTACAAGGGCAGCACAAGATTCAAGATTTCAACGCGAAGCTAACGGTAAAAGTCCACAAATTCTGCACTGTTGGAAATCTGGAAGAAAGTAGAAAAGATTCTGAGGAACCAAATGGAAAAAGCAACTTGAAGCATCACAGAAGAACTGAGCCCAAGAGCCCATCAAACGGCCGCGGATCCGCGGCCAAACAAGGCTTATGGCCGCAGTTCCGCGGCCATACAGAGCACGTGTCGGTGCGTGTCGGTGGGAGTCGGTGCATTGACCCGGCTTTCTTAGGGTAGTATTGTAATTTCAGATGTGGATCAGATGTAAACCCTAGGGTTTCTCCTATCTATAAATAGGAAAGTCTACAGCCTCTTTTGGGGCATGCCTCTTTTTAATTCTAGATTAAATTTTAATTCCCTTATAATCGTCAAGAGTGCATCAATAAAAGTAAGTTTTTTTATTGAATTTTTCTTATTTTCAATTTAATTTCTGCAATTTTTCGTATCTGTCTTTTATTATCTGCACGTTAGTTAGGTAATAAATAAAGAAAACTAAAAATGAACTCCATTGTTAATACCTTAATGAGTGAGTAGTTCCTCACTTGTTAGGATTAGGATTGGGTAGGGTTGAGAGATGAAAATCTCTCACTCCTTTCTTGCCCGTTTAATATTTTAAATTAGGACTCTATGTAAATCAAACACACACCGCTCACTACGGAACCCTATCCTACGAGATAGCGGCGATTCCCTAGTTAGACCGTTTGTGGTTGATTTACATAGAGGTTAGAGCTAAGATTTAAGAAAGGACGGACAAGAACCAAAAGGAAGAAACAATGTTTCTTCCTAGTCGTGCTAATCCCTTTGTTAACTATTACCTTAACACCTAAGTTCTTAATTAAGGGCAAAGGAAGCGGTGAGTAGAATTAACTTTCCAAACTAACCTAATCCTAATCCTAGCAAGGTTTTAATCCAACTCAAATTCAATCTTAGTTTTTATAGAAATCAAAACCTACCACAAATAGGAATTGACTCGTAAGAACAATAAGAAAAGAACACATTTTCCCTGTGGACCGACCCGTACTCAATCAGCTAGCTACTAAACGACACCATTATTGATTGCGGTATATTCTATTCTTTGATTTTAAAACACACGCAAAACATATCAAACAATCAGGGTGGTAAACGTCAGACCCCAGTAACTTGACAAGTCATGCCGATGTATGGCTCATAACGGTTCGAGAAACTACTGATAACTCTTATCAGTAAATCTCGACAGCCCTGGCCATGGATTTGCTGTTATGGACGATCAAGCTTAGCGCAAAATCAACTCCCTATACCGAGAAAGACGAAACCCCTCCTATCGCTCACCGCCTCATGTGATTCGGGACTGTACCCAAAATCAACCTGTTTGCACGAATTAGTAGAGCCGTGGTAGGGAGGAAATCAAAGCACGGTGGGAATCGCACAAGACACTATGACGATCTCGGGTCTACAGACTAACCTATACAAGTGTCACCAGAGAACTGCTATCTGACGATAGGTATATATCACAACTAGGAGTTCTCGGCGAGTCCTATTTGGTGTACCCATTCTCTAATGAGCACATGTGCACAATATTTGATGTCAAACACCAATGGTTATGGGATCAACCATCGCCCTCTAAGGGTCAAAAAACGTACACACTAGTCTACTCTAGAATATCGATATCCTTGTCTCGATATTCTCTCGACTAGAAACTGTTGAAGGATGTACTTTTGGACCATCCTGGCCCCACTAGTATGATCTCATCATAATTCTTGTGGTCAAGTACATATCCTAAGGGTTTTACCAACATGTGAGAGAAAGACGGTAAAGAATACCAATCAACATGTTAAGATAAAGATAAACCAGATAGCATACTATCATTTTCAGCAAAGATTGTTTCCGTACATATACATGCCTAGTATCCTATACAATACAGGCCTCTAGGACATACATATCTAACATATCTACTTAACAGGGTTATAGGATCATTCAGATCCAACAAAAGAGCATTTGGTCTTTATTGTTTCGGCCCGCTGTTAATTTAAGGACGTTTCGGTCCGTAGATTACCATTTTTGAGGTAAGGGTTTAGTATAAGGACGTTTCGGTCCGTAGATCACCATTTTTGAGGTGAGGGTTTAGTTTAAGGACGTTTCTGTCCGTTGTTAGTTTAAGAATGTTTCGGTCCGCAGATCACCATTTTTGAGGTGAAGGTTTAGTTTAAAGACGTTTCGGTCCGTAGTTAGTTTAAGAACGTTTCGGTCCGTAGATCATCCTGCGTGCACGTGTATTTGTTACGTGACGGGATGTACGACGATGATGTGGGATATACCCATTTGGGGTGTGGTTTAGTGTAAAGTGTGCACGTCAGCTTAGGAAGTGCACCCAAAAGCAGTTGGTTGTCGGGACCCGCCACCTCTATGAAGACGTTGAGGAATTACAACGACATGTATCAGAGGTGTGGAGAGATGTATCCTTGAACCAATTCTCGTGTCTGAGGGAAAAGATCATGGTGGACCATCTAAGAACCATTAGACATTTTTGGGAAACTTAGATTAACTTAGGGGATGTGGGATGAAAATCATTTTGGATATCATCAGTTAAAGGGTCATGAGTCATGTTTGGGAAGAAGTGAACCCATGGGCTTAGTTGATCTGAATTAGGGACCTTTCCAGCTCGGGCTTAGACCACTAAGTTTTTATTTGAAAGAAGTGCTAAGCATTTGTTTGGGCTCAGTCCCTCTTTTTATGTAAAAAGTGCTGAGCACTTATGTATGTTCTGACACTCACATATAACCATGTGGGGTTCTCAGTCATGGAAATTGCCTAATAAGTGTTAAACACTTTACCCCCTTTTTGTCTCTTTATGAAGTGCTAGGCACTTTTTATGGTGCCTACGTGCAAAGCAAGTGAGGCGCTAGGCGCTAAGCGTCGCTTGATGAGTGTTAAGCACTTTTTGCGTTTTGTGGCACCCACGTGAGTCACGTGAGACGCTGGGCGATGAGCGCTAGGCGTAGCTCATTGAGTGCTAAGTGCTCCTCTATCTTATAACGCCGATGTGAGAGGCACGTGAGGCGATGGGCGCCAACCACCGAGTACTAAGCACTTCTTATTGAGTAGCGCCTATGTGAGGGGCACGTGGGGCGCTGGGCGCCAACCACTGAGTGCTAAGCACTTCTTATTGAGTAGCATCCACGTGAGGGGCACGTGGGGCACTGGGCGCTGAGCGCCAACCACTGAGTGCTAAGCACTTCTTATTGAGTAGCATCCACATAAGGGGCACATGAGGCACTGGGTTTTGAGCTCCAACCACTGAGTGCTAAGCACTTCTTATTGAGTAGCGCCCACATGAGGGGCACGTGAGGCGCCAGGCGCTGATTTTTCCTTATATATTTTTTTCTGAGAAGTTCAATTTTCTGATTCTTTTCTGGATCTTTGATCTCCAAGAACAAGTTCGTCCTGATGAGAATTAAATTCTCACTTGTGGGAGACTTGTCATGTGGATCTCAGATCCAGAGAAAGAACTAAGTTCTTTAATAAGGGTTAAACCCTTAAATATACAAGCGAGATGCTTCGATCTCTGTTCTTTTTATTTACCAAGAATTTCTCCTAAGAAGGGAGATCTTCTTCTTTCTTCGTTTTTTGAAGTTTTCTGCTTCTTTTTTTGAAGCTTATAGGGGGGTTCCTCTCTATCTCTCTGTCTCTTAGATTTGAAGTTTTGGGTCCTTTATATAGTAGAGGCAAGTCTGTTGATTAGTTGAAGAAATCACTCGTTAAGAGATCTTAATTGATTTGGGGATTTTACCCACCGTTGGATCTTTGATCCAAGGACTTCTGTTTTACAGAAGGTATTTTTCTTGTTTTAAACAAGATTAGAGAAATATTTTCCCATACAGAATTTATTCTGCAGATAGGTGATTTTTTAATTACCATTGGATTTTTAATCCAATGGTACTCTGTTTTACAGAGGGTAATCTTTCTTGTTTAGAAAGATTTGAGGCATATTTTCTCAACAGAATTTAATTCTGCATTCTGATAATTTATCATTTCTATTGGATTTTTGATCCAACGGCTCTGTTTAACAGAGTGTAGAATTTAATTCTACAAGGCGTCGGCGCTCATATGCTGTGCACGTGCGGCTCTAATAAGAGTTTTTAACTCTGGCGCCGGCACCCTCGTGGCAGGCACGCGAGGCACTACCTCTTGAGTTTTGTGTGCTTTGCACACGGGCGCTGCTCATATAAGAGTTTTTTAACTCTGCCGTCGGCGCCCTCGTGGCAGGCACGTGAGGCGCTGCCTCTTGAGTTTTGAACAGAGCTTTGCTCTTTTACTGGGGGAAACAACACTCAAGCTTGCAAAGTATCAATGAAATAGAATTCTCTAAATTCTCCATCGTCACAACATCCATGGTTTTAGCGCACAATACTCTAAAAAAGCAACAAAGCTCATTGATTACTAGACCAACCGATTCGAGAAGGGAAGTCCTATGGGCTAATGGGAGAAGGTGCTCCGTAATAATATGGTGATCAAGACTTTTCAGCCCATCGATCTTACCTTTCACAATTTTTATCTTTTTGCTAAATGATCCAGAAAAACCTGTAGGAACTTTCAAATCATGCAACACCTGCAGGAACTTTTTCTTCTCCGGTTGTGATATATGATACGCGGTATTGGGAAGTACAAACTTGCCGGGATTACCCGCTATCAGTTTAGAATGCAATTCACTTCTAATTTCCCAGTTCTGAAGATCCATCCGAGCACGGAGGTTGTCTTTCAATTTCCGTCTTTACAAAAAAGCAAGTTGAGTATGTGCTCGGATACTCCCTTCTCTATATGCATGATGTCCAGACAATGACGGACAAAATTTGTTGTCCAGTATGGAAACTCGTAGAAAATGCTTAATTTGTTCCAGTAGGGTGGTTTGACATGTTTTGCTTGATCTATCTTGAAGGTCACATTATTGTAACCATCCCACTAAGCAGTCACGTCCTCTCCGGACAATGAGGCTGAAGGCCCAAGAAGCTCCTGATGACCATTAAAATGAGCAGCGTCTAACCTGTAGGGATAGTCTACTTGCAGAAAACGCAATAACAAACCTTCCTTGTAACGACCCTGAATTTTCTGTAGAAAATTTTTCTTTTTAAAAAGTACAGAAAGGAGTACCTTAGCCTGAGCACAACTTAAAAGCAATTCTTGTTTAAGAACAATAAGAAATCACTTGTAGCTCATTGGTAAAACCTTGCACTGTTGTGAAATAGCACTTGTGTTCAAATCCTCCTAACCATATATTATTTTTATTGATTTTTATTTTAAACTTTTTGGAAGCCAAAAAGTTTACACGTGCAATACACGTAAAATGAAAGGTCACGGAAAATCAAACAAGTGCACAATGTTATATGAACCGACCTAAACACGTGGCACAAATCCCACGCCCCACCTCACACCCATGACCGGCGAGATGGACACTTGGGCTGGCACCGCCAGGCCCCCCATGGGAAATGCTCCCAAACTTTACACCCCAGTACTTTGGCCTACCCCCACTACTCCAGTACTGTTTGAATTTTCTGTACATTAACAGAGAACTTAATTTCACTCATAAATACTATTTTTAATACATTTTAAGTCTCTCTTCAATTCTTAAAATCCTAATTTTATTCTATAAATACAACCTCATACCCTAGCCCTCTCCATTCTGAAATCTATTGTTCTAAATCCTCAAAATTTTCCAAGTCAAAGAGGAGTACAAGTGGAGTTAGCACTAGGTCAAGTTCCGGCGACGATTCCGGCAATGCCGCGACTCCACGAAGCCACCAAATTTTCCCTATACCTCTCCTCTAAACCCTAAGCTAGTAAGTCACATATCTTCCTAATTTAAAATTTTCTCTTTTCAAAACTCGTCGGAAGTGGAGTTATTCCAACATCCGATTCTAAACTTGTTAAAATAATAATTTTTCTTAATAACCAATCATCCATATCATTATATCTTGCTTAGTAATCACGAAACAAATATTGAGAATAAGTTTCATCTTAACATACCATGTTATGTAACTTCTATTTGCATTTTTCGTTTAAATACCACAAACTTTACATATGACATATTTTGACTACTTTAGCTTAGCATACCTGTAGAAAACCTCACGAGGTAATGACCTACCTCTCACATATACACATATTGACATAGCACGTTTCGCTTGAAAATAATATCTTGTGGCAAATACGACTTTTCAAATAAATATCTTAAACTATTAAAAACCGTATTCTTTAAATTGTGTTATTTAAATTTCTTACGATTATGTCTCCACAACCCACTTTTGGGGAATCCGATTCGGTTGGTGCGAGTTATCGTACATCCATCGAACTAGTAGGGCGAGATGCAGACCTCCTCACGGAGCATACGATCTCGATGGAATTTTTAATACAATTTTTAAGAAAAACGTGATTTTCTATTTAATAAATAAATTTTATTTTTAATAATTATATATAAATATTATCAAACCATCTATTTTAAATATATAATAAATTCCATGTTTTCCAAACCAAAAGAAAAGAATTACAAGTTTCATGAAAATACCATCAAGAATCCATACAAGTCAATTTTACACTAAAATACCCTAAACTGTTTTAGATTATATGTATATTCGCTAACATACCTCATCCTACAAAATTTACACTCATGAAAACCCTAAAGAATATAAATAAATACTTGAGATTTATTTTGAAAGTATACTAAAACTATTTTTCATAAAATCCCCTCAAGTTATGTTAATTTACAATAAGGACCCTAGTAAATATAGGTTTAAGCGGGACCAAATCTCTTGAGTCTCAGGGAGTCGGAGAAAGTGGGTGCTTGCCTATTTAAGGTAGAAAACTAAAACAGGGTTATCAAATGGTAATTGTCTTGGAAAAAGACACAAATCCTGCCGTCCATGTGCAGCAGTTACCGATAACTCCAAAATTTAATTCAGAAATCCAATTCTGTTTAAGTGACTGACTCAATCTGAGCCTCAGTCTAATCTGAATATAATTCAAACATGAATACAATCCAAACTTAACTCCAATTCATCATGAATCCATATATACTGAAACTTGAACATGAATACCACAATACTATCAAATATCAACATGATTTGATTTGACCGAACCATGGATATATATTGATTTGACTATATGACTATCCATTTACATCTTTATTCGTTAACATGAACAACATATACCATGGTCTCGACAAGTCTGATAACTCTAATTAATTACAATGTATATTACGGGGTTTAACAGGGTAGACTGGTATGGAATGTGTTAAAAGTGGCATGAGATGGTCACTAAGAGACGTAAATAAACATCCGTTGTCGTTGTTCTGTGGGTTTTGACGGAGCCTTATACTACGGGTTGCCTTAGTCCATGGGATAGTTGGACTCCTCTCGTATACACTGATATATTCTGTACCAAGTTACAAACAATTACGTTAGCATAACAAGCATACACTTTACTAATTATATTCTCTTTACCTGTCTATTCTATTTATATCTCTCTTTTGGGACTTACCAAGCGCTAGTCGCTGACGACATTTCTATTTCTTCTTTCTTTGGAATGTTGTCAGGAGGACCCGACTCTCAGGAGACCGAGCCCGGTTAGGAGCACTTAGAGCAGATCATAAAGCAGCACGATTCCTAAGCTTCTACTTGTACATACTTTTACTTTCAGTTCATATACCATTGTTTAGGCTTCACTTTCCAGTATTGTATTTACTTTTCAGTTGTATGTAAAGAATATTGATCAATAAAAAGTTGTTATTTTACACCTTTTGTCTTTCTTGTGTATATTTTATTATATTGCTTATTTACCCTTAACGTGTTTATTTCTGAGTAAATACGTCGCGGGCCTTGTTATGTTTCCTTACCCGTACACCAGGAAGTGGGCGTGACAGGTTTTGTTGGTGGCCCATGCAGGTCAGTTCTGCATGAAGTCCTACTATGCAGGGTCAGTTCTGCATGGAAACCTAAGCAATATATCACAAGAAGTATAAGAATAAGCAACTAAAACATTCTTTACATTTCATATTCCTTGAATCTATCCTAACCCAATTTTTTCTTTCAAGGTTATGGATTCCTCGAACAATACGAGCATAAATTTCAATGGAAACACTCCACCACATCTTCCCCTTGCACCTACCGTAGCAGCTCCGATCAACGAGCAGACGGTTTTGCTTGAGGCAATCAAGAGCCTCTTGGAGGGACAACAGCAGCAGACGGCCATCCTAATGAACCGCCCAGAAGCTGAGGCACCCGGAGTGAAGCAATTCTGAGCACTGTATCCGAAGCAATTTTCTGGGAAAGAGAGCCCCCTACAAGAAGAAGAATAGGCTCAGTCAATTGAAGATGGTCTGGAAGCAGCATAAGTGCCGAAGATTGCCTGGGTAAGGGTTGCGAAGCTGCAACTCACTGCCAATGCCAGAGTATGGTGGAAGGCTAAAGAAAGCCGACTTGCCCAGCCGATCGAATGGAAGACGTTTCGCGACATGTTTGACGTGAAATATTTTCCCGAGGCTGCCCGTTTTGACATGGAGCAACAATTCATCCACTTGCAATAAGGCTCTATGTGGAGCAAATCTATGGATGAATATGATGCTGGATTTACCATGCTGAGTAGGTTCGCGGCACATCTCATACCAACTGCTGAGATCAGCGCTCGAAAATTTCAACAAGGGTTGGACCCGGAGATTCAAGCTGCTCTGGCTACAGGGGATTTCCCAACCCATGATTTAGCTCTGAACGCTGCCCAACGTTATGAGACAGTAGTAAAGAGGAAGGGCAGACCTCAATCTGCTGGTGTGAAGCGCCCTGCTACCCAGATGGCAGGAGAGACCCTTCTATACAATCTTTTTCACCTAGGAGACCAGAAGTAACATTCAACCAGCCCAGTCCAGACTTTTGCTACTACTGCAAGAGGGATGGACATCTGTTGAAGGACTGCAGGTGCGCAAACGGCCGGTGCTTAGTCTGTGGCGCATCCACTCATGATATTTGAACATGCACTCATAGACGCAACCCAGTTCCAACACACATCAACTTTCCGCAACGGCTAGCTATTCAGGCTCCTGCACCTCGTCTTGCACTACCCGCTCCACCTCCACATGGACCTCCTGCACAGCCTCCTCATCAATTCCATTAGACACTGAGGAACATGTCTAGAGGGCAGAGAAACATGCCTCAAGGACAGAAGAATGTGCCTCCAGTTAGGAAGAATGTACCCCGGCGTCAGGCTTTCACTTTAGCGGCCGTAGAAGCCGATGTTATAGACCAAGGTAACACTGGTAATTCCCTTCAATCTTTTCAAACCCTTGCACCATTTCTTTATTTTTCATGCACTATCAATAGTTCTTTCACCACCACTGTCATCAAATTTTTCTTGAATCTGTTACAAATTCCTTCTATAAATTTCGAGGACGAACTTTTTATAAGGAGGGTAGAATCTAATGACCCTGAATTTTCTGTACAAAATTTTTCTTTTTAAAAAGAACAGAAAGGAGTACTATAGCATGAGCACAACTTAAAAGTATTTCTTGTTTAAGAACAACAAGAAAGAACTTGTAGCTCATTGGTAAAGCCTTGCACTGCTGTGACATAGCTCCTATTTTCAAATCCCCCCATCCACATATTATTTTTCTAATTTTTATTTTAAACTTTTTGGAAGCCCAAAAGTTTATACGTGCAATACACGTAAAATGAAAAGTCACAGAAAATTAAACATGGGCACAATGTTATATGAACCGACCGAGACATATGTCACAAATCCCACACCCCACCTCACACCCATGACTGGCGAGATGGCCACTTGGGCCGGCACCGCCGGGCCTCCATGGGAAATGCTCCCTAACTTTACACCCCAGTTCTTTAGCCTACCCCCACAACTCCAGTACTGTTTGAATTCTCTGTACATTAACAGAGAACTTAATTTCACTCATAAATCCTATTTTTAATATATTTTAATTCTCTCTTCAATTCTCAAAACCTTAATTCTATCCAATAAATACAACCCCATGCCCTAACCCTCTCCATTCTGAAATCTATTGTTCAAAATCCTCACAATTTTCCAAGTCAAAGAAGAGAGCAAATGGAGTTAGTACTGGGTCAAGTTCCGGCGACGATTCAAGACGATTCCGGCGACCCCTTGACTCAACGAAGCCACCAAATTTTCCCTTTACCTCTCCTCTAAACCCTAAGCTAGTAAGTCCCCTCTCTTCTCCTCTCTTCCTAATTTAAAATATTCTCTTTTCAAAACTCATCGGAAGTGGAGTTATTCATGTAGAGTATTTTTTGTCACCCCATTGAGATGGGAATACCTGCGCGCTTGTCAAGCGCATTACAGATTCCCCCTGTCTAGGATAGACCGGGGTTTATTAATTGTGGGGATCCGAATCTCCGGAAGCTACGGACTAAGCTGCCGTTAATTACCCCTTTCCTTTGGAGCGAAGGAACCTTCGATTGACGGGTCAAACTGATCATGTGAACTCAATGTGCAGTGTGCGTGTGTTGTGTTTTGAGGGGTTCTTGGATATATCGGGAGCCTCGTAGAGTTTATGGGGGTGTAGTATGTTGTGGAGTATGTGTGTATATATATAAAAAAGAGGGAAGAATAGCGTCCAAAAGACGCGTGGGTGCTGGCTCCCTACGTGCCTGGCACACGGGTGCTGGACGCTGGGCGCCAGTGCCCCACGTGTCTGGCACACGGGCGCTGGACGCTAGCGCCCCATGTGCCTGGCACGCGGGCGCTGGGCGTCAGCAGAAAAAGGAACTTAGTCCCTGCACTGGGGGCTATGCTCCCGATTTGACTTTTGGAGTTGAACTCCTGACAAAGAGGACAAAGGGGCTTAACCCCTGCACTTGGAGTTGTACTCCCAATAAGAAAGATTTATTATTTTATATATATATATATATATGTATTATTTTTTTGAGGAGTTAAACTCCTAAGATACTACAGGAGCAAGTGCTATCGGAGAACAATTAGCCTTGGAGCTGATGAAAGGGGGGCCCTTTCTTCTCCCTTGAGCCCTGGATCTTTCCCAAAGTAGGGTTTTTAGAGACGGGTCTCCTTCTTCCTACTCTATATTGGCTGGATCTTGGAGAGAAGAGGGTGAGATTTTTAAAAAATCTCTTCTTTTGAAGATTTGATGGAAGATATATGTTCCCCTTCAAGGGTTTTGTAGTGAAAAACTATTTCTTTTTGGAAAAAGAAGAGTTGAACTCTTAATTTAATTCAAAAAAGGAAGAAGGTTTAGAACTTTGAGTAAAGAGAAGGAGGCACAAGAAACCTAATTTTTAGGACGAATGGATATTGTATATCTTATTTCATCATCATGTTGCCTTATATAGGCTTACAAAATTACTTATAGCCCATTGGGCTTTTACAAAATGGAATTTTGCCCATCCCATGCCTGATGTGCTCATTTCTTTTGCACATGAGCCATGTGCTTTACAAAAATTTGGCTTTATGCCCATTTTTCTTACATTCATGTATGAAAATTATATCAAAATTATTTATTACACAATTTTCATGGGGAGGCCGGCCGCTTCATGGTCGGGCTTGACTTGGGCATGGGCCCACTTAGCCTGGGCTTGGGCCCACCTGGCCTGGGCTTGACTTTGACTTTGACTTGGTCAACCGGGGTGTAATTTTTGACCCCAACAAAGTGCCCCCAATCAATAAATGCACACCGCACATGCAGGTCGTGTGCATGAAATTGATGGATTTTCTTTCACATGGAGGCGACTTGATTTGGTTCCCTCTCTTGAGAAGCTGGCACTGCCCTTTTTATGACATGGACGGTCGATACTGCCCTTTTAGCGACGTGGACGGTCGATGATGCCCTTTTAGCAATGTGGACGGTCGGTGCTGCCCTTTTAGAGACGTGGACAGTCGGTGCTGCCTTTTTAGCGACGTGGACGGTCGATGCTGCCCTTTTAGCGACATGGACGGTCGATGCTGCCTTTTTTGCGACGTGGACGGTCGGTGCTTCCATTTTAGCGACGTGGATGGTCGGTGCTGCCCTTTTAGCGATGTGGAAGTTCGATGCTTTGATTTTACTTGCTCCGCTTTCTGTGGTGTCGGGATTTGATTTGACTTACTCCGCTTTCTGCGGTGTCAGGGTTGAAGTTGACTTTCTCCGCTTTCTGCGGTGTCTGGATTCAACTTGTTTTCGAGGTGGAGCTTGATTCCGCTAGGGAATTTGTTGGTTGTCTTGCTGATTGTGATTTGGGTTGACATAAACATCGCTATATTGGAATATCGTACTAGGAGCGAATCATCATCTGCCATGAGAGGATTTGGGGATTTTGGTTTGGCATCAGCACCGCTACATATGGTACCAGGAGCGAATCATCATTTGCTGTGAGGGGATTTCCCTCATTCCCAGTTTAACGACTTAGGGGTCATCTATTCCCAGTTTAACGACTTATGGGTCATCTGTTCTAGTTTAACGACTTAGAAATCATCTATTCCCAGTTTAAAGACTTAGGGATCTATTGGATTGGAGTTTGGGATTTTGGGGTTAGCGTAGGCATCAGCGTTGCTAACACTGAAGCATATGCGCTAGGAGCAATTCATCATTTGCCTTTGCCTGTTGGGAAAGCAATGGCTTAGGAGACAGATTTAGGTCCCTATCACCCAAGGCTTTTCAATTTTATGAGCCGTAAGGGTCCCATAAAAGTATTTTCTCCCTACGAGTCGAAAGGATCTCGTAGGTGTATTTTCTCCTTAGGAGTCGTAAGGACTCCCAAATGTGTTTTTCCCTTGTGAGTCGTAAGGATCTCACGAAGGTTTGTTCTCCTCATGTATCGTGAGGACACATGAGTAGGTCTTCCCAATGGAGCATAATTCCAAGGGTGGAGACCGGCCGCTGGACTGGTGATTGCGGTAGGGTATGGGTATGATGAGAATTATTTGAGCCCGTGGATTGTATACGGTAGTCAATTCGGAGACCAACCGTAGGTCTGGGAGAATTTTGGGATTTTGTTGGCGTCTACATCGCTGCATTGGAATATGGTACCAGGAGCGAATCATCATTCGCCGTTGGGAATTTGAATTTTGGTTGGCGTCTGCATCGCTGCACTGGAATATGGTACCAGGAGCGACTCATCATTCGCCTTTTTTTACCGCGATTTCTCTCTCGTTTCATCTTTTCTCATCGCGAAGATCGCGATTTCCCTATCATTTTGGCTATTCATTCGCGGTTGCCCCATCATTTCGGCTTTATTTTTATCTTTATTTTACTCCCTGATATTTATTGCGAGTTGCCCCATCATTTCGACTTTTTTTTCTTTCCTTTTTTTCTTTTTTATTTACACATTTTTACATCCCCAGTTTAACGACTTAGAGGTCGATTATTCCCAGTTTAACGACGTGGTGGTCCGCTATTTTGCATGAAATCGGCAGTCGCAGCTTGACTGTTTGCTAACACGCCTTTAGACAGATCTATTTCTCCTGCCTTGTATTGTTTTTCGACCCAATCTTTGAAGACGAAACAGTCTTCAATAGCATGACTTATCACTCTGTGATAGGGGCAATATTTGGGGTCGTTGGTCATATTCGCTTCTTGCGTTCTTTTTTATTCCAGCAATTGTAGACCGTTTCTTAGGGCATCCTTGAATATTTTACGGACTTTGTCCCTTCTGAAGGAATAGACCTTATCCAGCTTCTCTTTCAGTAAAGATTCTCCTCCCTCTCCGAACACTGGCTTTCGAGGCTAGTTGGCATTAGGCCCGCTCATCCCTCGCTTATTTCGGTTAGCCAAAATGTTAAAAGATTCAGCATTGTCAAAATTTCCGCCTTTACGATTTTCGTCCTTTCGGCTTCTCCAGGACCTATTGTTATTTTGGGAGTCAGAGGAGGACTTCTGCTTTGAGCGCTCCGACATCTGGACTTTCCTGTTCAGCTCTTGGAATGTTTTGAGACCCGCGGTGTATAGAAACGGGGCCATACAATTGTTGAGATTTCCGACGAGGAGACTGATAGATTGGTCCTGCTCTATCGGCGGTTCATATTTGACGGAGAGATTGCGCCATCGGATTATAAAATCCATGCTGCTTACATTGTTCTTTAGCTTGGTCCTTACGAGGTCGGCAATGGTGATCTTATCGCTGACACTCATGAACCTTTGTCGAAACAAAGATTCAATTTGGACGAAAGTAGTAACGGAGCCATCCGGTATGCTCGCGTACCAGTCGAAAGCGACATCGGTCAGGCTATTAACAAACTGGTGGAGGAGAAGCGCATCATTGCCCCTAGTATTCCCACATGAGGCTTTAAAATGAGTGATGTGTTGATTCGCATTTCCCGTCCTATCAAATCTTCCGAATTTGGGGATGACATGGCCGCTAGGAAATTCTACCAGATCATACTGAGCAGGATATGATCTCCCACTACTGCTGATATCTTTTTGTGCTTTGGCTTCGGCTACCAATTTTTTTACTTTGTTGGCAACCAAATCCATGATTTGACCTTGAGTTAGCGGGCTACTGTCATCGGTACACAAGACATTTCCCGAGATAGGATGTGACGGACATTCATGCGGTCCGCCCACCTTTGGATTTGAGCGAATAGGCGTCGGCTGTCTCGGGGCATCGTTTCCTGGTTCATGAGCAGAGTCCTGCGCTCAATTAGGCGGCTGAGAGGCAAGTTGAGCCGTGAGCTGTAAGACGACATTTGTCAAGTTGTCAATCTTTGAGTAGAGCTTGGAAATTTCCTTGTCTTTACTTCTGAGCTGTTTTCAGAGCTCTTGGAGAAGTTGCTGCTCTGCGTTCTTAGGTTGAAATATTGGCTCATCTTCTCTTTCCGAGCCTGACTCCTCATGAACCGAGGGATCTCTCTGCTTATCAGCCTCACTGGAAGGGTTTTCATTACCTCCCAGAGGATGCTGGTTTTGGGAAGTAGCAGCCACATTCATACCATATTGGATTTGAGATGTGGTGGCCCTGTCCTTGCTCTTGCTGCACGTGCCCACCATGTAGACAGTGTGGACCACATATCCATCCATCCCTTTATCTTTGGTGGGATAACCCTGTTCTTGGAACCTCATGAAGTTCAGCCTAGCAGGAACCCTATCCCTTTTGTTGGCTCTGTATCTGAGCCTTTTCTGTCTTAACTTCTCGATTTTGAGGGCTTGACGGGCATCCTTCATCCAGGAAGCCATCATGAGCCGATTAACGGGGAGCTTAGAGAAGATACCCAATTGAGCAGTTGTCAGGGGTGCCGCTGGAGTTTGCCCGAGATGCCTTATTTCTTTGTTGGTGTTGATGGACTTGCCCCTAGCTGGGGCTAAGGAAAGTTGTTCAAACACCTACTTGCGTTTGGGTAGTGGTTCTCTCGAGATCACCACATTTGGCAACCTGCCTTTCGAGGCCGGTCTGTCTGTTACTGGAGCTTGAGAAGCTGGGATGGCGCTAGCCGGTACGAACAGAATAGAGCTAAATGGTAGCAGCGGCTCCTCCCACTGTCGCCCGAGGCTGGCCGGGAGGACCGTCCTGGCGTCCATTTTCATCGTGTAACAGATGGGAGTCGTGTTGAGAGCCAAGCTTATCTTTAGAGATATTTTGCTGCGTTCGAAGATTACAGTCGAAAGTCATTAACCTGTGAGTAGAAGCATGATTTCAGTACAGGCAATCAATATATATGTTGATTGAGTTCGCATGGATATTTATCCCGAAATATGGGAGGAGAGATTCATCCCACCGGGCGTGCTAGAATCTGTAGGGTGTTTTTCATCACCCCATTGAGATGGGAATACGCGCGCGCTTGTCAGGCTCATTACAGATTCCCCCTGCCTAGGATAGGACGGGGTTTATTGATTGTGGGGATCCGAATCTCCGGCAGCCGCGGACTAAGCTGCCGTTAATTACCCCTCGTCTTTGGAGTGAAGGAACCTACGATTGACGGGTCAAACTGATCATGCGAACTCAGTGTGCAGTGCGCGTATGTTGTGTTTTGAAGGGGTCTTGGATATATCGGGAGCCTCGCAGAGTTTACGGGGACACTGTTGTGGAGTATGTGTCTATATATATAAAAAAAGAGAAGAATAGTGTCCAAAGGACGCGTGGGTGCTGGCGCCTCACGTGCCTGGCATGCGGGCGCTAGACGCTGTATGCTGGGCGCCGGCGCCCTATGTGCCTGGCATGCTGGCGCCGGGCACCCCACGTGCCTGGCATGCGAGCAACGGGCATCAGCAGGAAAAAGAGACTTGGTCCCTGCACTAGGAGCTATGCTTCCGATTTGACTTTTGGAGTTGAACTCCTGATAAATAAGACAAAGGGGCTTAGCCCCTGCACTGCGAGTTGTACTCCCAAAATGAAAGATTTATTATTATTATTATTATTATTATATATATATATATATATATATATATATATATATATATATATATTTAAGGAGTTAAACTCCTAAGATATTTTTGGAGCTGATGAAAGGGGGCTCCCTTTTTCTCCCTTGAGCCCTGGATCTTCCCCAAAGTGGGGTTTTTGGAGGTGGGTCTCCTTCTTCCTCCTCTCTATTGGCTGGATCTTGGAGAGAAGAGGGTGGGATTTTAAAAAAATCTTTTCTTTTGGAGAATTTATGGAAGATCTGCGTTCCCCTTCAAAGGTTTTGTAGTGAAAAACTATTTCTTTTTGGAAAAGGAAGAGTGAAACTCTTGATTTAATTCAAAAAAAGGAAGAAGGTTTAAAACCTTGAGCAAAGAGAAGGAGGCACATGAAACCTAATTTTTGGAGAGAATAGATATTGTATATCTTATTTCATCATCATGTTGCCTTATATAGGCTTACAAAATTACATATAGCCTCTTTAGCTTTTACAAAATAGCATATTGCCCATCCCATACCTCATGTGCTCATTTCTTTTGCACATGAGCCATGGGCTTTACAAAAATTTGGCTTTATACCCATTTTTCTTACATTCATGTATGAAAATTATATCAAAATTATTTATTACATAATTTTCATGGGGAGGCCGGCCGTTTCATGGTCGGGCTTGACTTGGGCATGGGCCCACTTGGCCTGGAATTGGACCCACCTGGGTTGAGGTTGACTTTGATTTTGACTTGGTCAACCGGGGTGTAATTTTTGACCTCAACAATTCCGACATCCGATTCTAAACTTATTAAAATCACAATCTTTTTTAATAACCAATCATCCATATCATTATATCTTGCTTAGTAATCATGAAACAAATATTAAGAAAAAGTTTCATCTTAACATACCATGTTATGTAACTTCTATTTGCATTTTTTGTTTAAATATCGCAAACTTTACATATGACATATTTTAATTACTTTAGCTTAGCATACCTTTAGAAAACCTCACGAGATAATGACCTACCTCTCACATACACACATCTTGACATAGCACGTTTCCCTTGAAAACAATATCTTGTGGCAAATACGACTTTTGAAATAAATATCTTAAATTATTAAAAACCGTATTCTTTAAATTGTGTTATTTAAATTCCTTAAGATTATGTCTCTACAACCCACTTTTGGGGAATCCGATTCGGTTGTTGCGGGTTATCGCACATCCATCGGACTAGTAGAGCGAGATGCAGACCTCCTCACGGAGCATACGATCTCGATGGAATTTTTAATACAATTTTTAAGAAAAACGTGATTTTCTATTTAATAAATAAATTTTATTTTTAATAATTATATATAAATATTATCAAACCATCTATTTTAAATATATAATAAATTCCATGTTTTCCAAACCAAAAGAAAAGAATTGCAAGTTTCATGAAAATACCATCAAGAATCTATACAAGTTAATTTTACACTAAAATACCTTAAGCTATTTTAAGTTATATGTATATTCACTAACATACCTCATCCTATAAAATTTACACTTATGAAAACACTAAAGAATATAAATAAATACTTGAAATTTATTTTGAAAGTATACTAAAACAATTTTTCATAAAACACCCCCAGGTTATATTAATTTATAATAAGGACCCTAGTAAATATAGGTTTAAGTGGGACCAATTCTCTTGAGCCTCAGGGAGCCGGAGAAAGTAGGTTCTTACCTATTTAAGATAGAAAACTAACGGGCTTATCAAATGGTAATTGTTTTGGAAAAAGACACAAATCCTACCATCCATGTGCAGCAGTTACCGATAATTCCAAAATTTAATTCAGGAATCCAATTCTGTTTAAGTGTCTGACTCAATCTAAGTCTCAGTCTAATCTGAATACAATTCAAACAAGAATACAATCCAAACTTAACTCCAATTCATCATGAATCC
Organism: Agapanthus africanus; assembly: GCA_030015575.1. NCBI lineage: Eukaryota > Viridiplantae > Streptophyta > Magnoliopsida > Asparagales > Amaryllidaceae > Agapanthus > Agapanthus africanus. The sequence goes on along the minus strand of CM057345.1, from coordinate 45,992,765 downwards.
ATATACTGGAACTTGAACATGAATATCAGAATACTATCAAATATCAACATGAGTTGATTTGACCGAACCATAGATATATATTGACTTGACTGCATGACTATCCGTTTATATCCTTATCCGTTTACATGAACAACATATACCATGGTCTCGGCAAGTCTGATAACTCTAATTCATTACTATATATATATATATATATATATATATATATATTTATATTACGGGGTTTAACGTGGTAGACTGTTACGGAATGTGTTAAAAGTGGCACGAGATGGTCACTAGAGACGTAAATAAACATCCATCGCCGTTGTTCCGTGGGTTTTGACGGAGCCTTGTACTATGGGTTATCTTAGTCCACAGGATAGTTGGATTCCTCTCGTATACACTGATATATTCTGTACCAAGCTACAAACAATTACGTTAGCATAAAAAACATACACTTTACCATTTATATTCTCTTTACATGTTTATTCTATTTCTATCTCTCTTTTGAAACTTACCGAGCGCTAGTTCGCTGACGACATTCCTATTTCTTCTTTATTTGGAATGTTGTCAGGAGGACTCGACTCTCAGGAGACCGAGCCCAGTCATGAGCACTTAGAGCACATCATAGAGTAGAACGATTCCTAGGCTTCTACTTATACATACTTTTAGTTTCAGTTCATATGCCATTTTTTAGACATCGCTTTCCAGTATTGTATTTACTTTTCAGTTGTAAGTAAAGAATGTTGATCAATAAAAAGTTGTTATTTTATATCATTTATATTTCTTGTTTACATTTTATTATATTGCTTATTTACGCTTTACGTGTTTACTTCTGAGTAAATACATCGCAGGCCTCGTCACGTCTCATTACCCATATACTGGGAAGCGGGGCGTGACATTCCTTCTAAAATTCAACCACTTCGATGTTGTATATTGATGGTGTTAGTTGTATGTGTGCCCTAAAGGCCATTATTGTACATGATTGTATATTATAGTGGATGCTTGGACATATATAGAGAGGACTTTCTTGCTCGACATGATAATATGCTATCTGGTTGCTCTTTATCTTAACATGTAGACTTGTATTATGATACTGTCTTTCTCTCACATGTTGATAAAGTCCTTAGGATGTATACTTAACTACCAGGATTATGATGCAGATCATACTAGTGGGGCCAGGGTAGTCCACAAGTCCATCCTTTAATTGTTCCTAGTCATGGGTGTATCGAGACGGGCATCGATATTCCAGAGTAGACTAGCGTATACGTTTCTTGACTCATTTGATGGGCGATGGATGATCCCACATCCATTGGTGTTTGACATCAAAGATTGTATACGGGTGCTCAGTAGAGACTAGGTACACCGAACAGGACTCGCCGAGAACTCCTAGATGGTATTATACCTATCGTCAGATAGCAGTTCTCTGGTGACACTGGTACAGGTTAGTCTGTAGACCCGAGATCGTTATAGAGTCTTGTGTGATTCCCACCGTACTTTGATTTCCTCCCTACCACGTTCAAGAGAACGTGCAAACAGGTGGATTTTGGATACAGTCCCGAGTCACATAGAGGCAATGAGCGATAGGAGGGGTTTCGTCTCTCCCGGTATTGGGGGTTGATGTTGCGCTGTGCTCAATTGACTATAACAGGAAGTCTCTGGCCAGGGCTGATTATGAGATTTACTGGTAAGTGTTATCAGTAGTTTCTCGATTCGTTATGAGCTTCATATCGGCATGACTTATCAAGTTATTGGGGTCTGACGTTTACACCCCCAGACTAGATATGCGACATATCAGACGACGAGACCGGACTGTACGGTAGTGTTACTTATTGGATTCTCGGGAGTATGAGCTAGCTTGCTTGTTAATCTTCTGATCGCTCATTACCCGGGTAGCCGTTAAGTCCAGCTAGTACCGCTGGCGGCTTGTGGGTAACTGATATGATCATTACCTACTGCTGGTATATTGACGAGTCTTTAGAGTCCTACACAGAGGTTTCCTGGCTCAAGCGAAACGAAGTAGGGCACATATGTAATATGTGCGGGACCAAGATTAATACGTGTATATGATACCGTATTCTAATCTCGCGATATAGGTTATATATGATATAACCGGATTATTGAATTAAGTGTTGATTCGATAATTTGTTGTATGTATATTTGATATACATATGAATGATATTAGTCGGTTGTATACGATACGGCCGGGTTATTAAATCAAGTGTTGATTTAATAATTTAATGTATAATTATATATTTGATATATTAATATACATTAACTAATATTATCTCACTTAAGAAAATGTTTTCTCTAAATACATTTAAATATATATGTGATATATATTAATATATTTGTTTATGTGTCATGGTAGATGATATAATGGACTTTGGTGTATGAGACTCATACCAAAGTAAAGATAATTTGGGTATTTAAATATTAAGGGGAAAATCAAAATTAGGTGGAAATTAGTATGACTAAGATGCTTATGAAAGTATGTAGAAGTCTTGACTTAAGTCCACTAATTTTGTTTTACTCTAGATATTTATTAACCTAACCATTATCTTTAGCCATGGTTAAATCTCTACATGAGTATGTATGAGATATTTTCTCACCCATGGTTCATACTTGATCACTTGAGTTTTTTTTATCTTCATCTCCTTCCTTGCTCTCTAGTTTTCAAGTTAGAGGAAAAAGAAAAAGAGAAAATTAATTCTAAAGTGGGAAAAATTCCTACTTCATCAATCTATACCAAACTAGCCATTTAGTAGGTTGTTTGCTTCACTAATTCTCAATTAGTAAAGAGGTAGCTTGAGTTAGAGATTCTTTGACGTAGATCATCTTCGGCCTCAATGATCCTTGAGCAAGCTCGTTTCTTTCGCCTAGTGGAGCCTGAGGAGAGTCCGGGAGACCACTACTTGGAGCAAAGGGACTACCACTACACGGAGCTTTAGAAGTGAAGGACCGGTCTACAAAGGTTGCATTCCTATATCACTTAGTGTAAAGTTTGTTTACATGATATAATAACCCTAATTCTCTAGTTAGATCCTTGGTTCGGGCTTCTTAGCACTCTAGATTTTTTAAAATTGCATACTCGATGCCTAATAAAACCTAGTGAGGGTGCTAAGGAATCTACAGTGGTATCAAAGCCAAGCTAGAGCTTTAGGAATTGTCTAGGCGAAGTTAATGTGTTCGAACGAACATCAAAACCCATGCATTAGATGCTCTCTGGAAATTTTTCAAAAGATAGAATTTTTGGGTTTAAAAATATTCAGAAAATCGTGCAAGGTATTATATGGACCCCCAAGAAAAACGACCCTCTAATTCGACCTAATGACCGCGGAACCGCGACCAAAACATGCTTTTGGCGGCGGTTCCGCGACGCTGTTGGTAAGGCCAGGGACGTGCCTTCTTGTGCTGGTCCGTATGTGCTAATAGCACTGTGTGGGTATTTTTGAATCTGTCTCAAGTGTTGAGGTCTCTGAGAATTGTGTGTTTTGATAGATCGATTGAAATGTTTAACATCGTCTAAATATCCGTGATTTGTGATACAATAATTGGAATCCACAATAATTAGTTTTATGAAAACTAGTTTGAATTTTGTAAATCTAGCAATTTAGTCTCTATTGATCGGTTGCCACGGGGTTTTGATATGGATCAAAACTCTGTCGCAATCACGTTGTGTACGAGGATACTCGCCGGGTAACATTACTAGATAGCCACGCCCCATAGCCCCGACCAAGTGACTGTAGGAGAACCCCGTTGTCAAAAGCATCCACTCAGGTGCTCGTGGCCGCAGTGTTCCTCCTAAGTGCACTTCGTCGACGACATCGGGGGTATGGCCGTCTACTAAAGTTTTCGACGAGCATTCGATCAGGTTGTCGGGAATCTTGTTGAATTGCCCGACTAGTTATTGAAAAGTGTTTTCAATATCGAGACTAAAATACGGGGTTTATAATGTTAGGCATAAAATTCAGAATATGAGATATTCCGGGTTTATGATGTCTAAGGAACTCACTTGGTTAGGCATGAAATCTGAAGTATGTGATATCTCGGGTTTATGATGTCTAAGGATGTTGCGGATTCCAATTATTATAGTTTTCACTTTCTTTTCTGCGACCGTAAGTGTAATATGTGGGGTATCGCCGGTTTCATTGCTATACGTCAACGACAATTGGGATACGCATATTTACTTACGTTGATGACACGTGATGTTATGTGTTGCTGTGATATGTTATATTGGATCGTTGTGTTTGAATAGCTGGGTTTTTTTTATGTGAGATGAGAGTTTTTCATTTTCATTCATGTAATAACTTGTATGTAATATTCTTTTATCGGGACACTTCTGGGTTGTGGATGGTATCATCATTGATGTACGTTATTTACTTTTCCGCATTAGGATAGACCCAAGGTGGGGAGTACAAGTAACCGGGTTCTAGAGTCCAGTAGGAGACCATCTTGAGAAGTCGAGACTGGGTCTCCTAACTCTAGAATTGGCAGGGTTACTTGCCGCTCTCGTTGGGGTCTAGGGATGTGGGTTTGGCTATTCATCATGACCGTGGAATCCGTGTATTTTTACTGGCTTAATTTAAAATGCGGAACTCCTAGTATATCAAATATTTCATATGTTGACTTCTGCTGCAATGTTCTGTGATGAGATCATATAACCGCGTGAGACGAATTTTATTATTATATATATGATATATAATAAACGTTGCTTATGTTTTGCATCCGCACTAGTCATGTCCCCGCTCTTCCATTAGTTAACTAACCTAACGGTGAATGACGGGACCCCGTGGCGAATGTAGATGGCATAAGCGTAAGTTGTATTTTCTTTTCTTTATCTGTGATGTTTAAGTATCAATGATGGGACTTCATAATGAGATTAATGAAAAGGAAAGAAACCCAATGATGTTGTGGAATCAAATTTTCAAAAACCGGTAGCTTGTTCAGTCGAAAATATTGCACTTGTAACATGAAAATTTTCTTACTTTTCTTAATTATCTAAAGGTCTTTGTTATAAATATAACACATATTAGAAATTCATCTGCAAAGATCATTTACCATGTGTTATATATTATAATCAAAATTATGAAGGAAATTGTGTGTTAATATTTTACGCATAATATTTTGTATCTCCAACATTCTTCATTGAGATATTGTACAGGATTAGCTCAGGTCAGATATCGAGAATCAGGAATCTGCCGATAAAATACAGGATATCAAGGAATTAAATACTGGCAGAGATTCAGATAAAATTAGAAGATTCCAGATATCACATAAAGACCCAGAAACCAACAGAAGAAGAATCCATAAGTTTCAACCCAAGATCACACCGAGTCACGGCCGATCCGCGGCCGAGTCGGGCATAGTGGCCGCGGATCCGCGGCCGATTCAGGGACTTGAGGTTCAAGATTTCTCAAGAAGCTTCTTCATAACAAACTAAGTTTGTTGAGAATTTCTGTTACTGGATTTGGGGCTATAAAAAGGAACGAGGGCTACATCATTAAAGGATCCCAATCCCAAATTCATTTCTAAAGAATCCAATTCAAATCAAGAAAAGAGCCAACAAATCTCCACATCAAATCCAAGATCCTCGATCAAGAAATCATCGAGAAATTCATCAAGCGACATCAATCAAGACTCCTTTACACGAAGCCGATCATCCTCAACGAGTACGTGATCCTCGACTGGTCCAAGACTCAAGTTGATCAAGCGACGTGAAGATTGATGAGCATTTACTTCTTCGAGGCGGAGATCGAGAGCAATTTTGTTCCTCTTGTACTCTATTGAAGAAATGTATTGTGACGTTGAGTAATAAAGGTAATTCATTAGTTTTAATCTCGCTATCTTTTAATTTTCTCATTATGAATTCTATGTCTATTCTTTCATCTATTTTCATGATGCGCGAGTAAATCTCTGCTTGATTGGCTTCGTAGGATTATGGTAGATCAATGGGTGAGAAAATACTATACTCCTTTTAAGTCTTATGAAATTTATAAACTTCAACAAAAAAAAAGTCAACATCCTTATCGGGAGATATCAATTTCTTGATAATATCGACCACGATTTAAGATAAGATTGATGATCATTTTGTTGAGGGCTAGATATGAATGGAGATGAATGCAAGCACAAAGGTCAATCGTGGCGAAACCCTAGTTTCATCGAAAGAACCCTAATCTGCATTCATCGCCATCAATCTAGTTATAAATTTATCAATAGATAAGAGGAGTCATCCTTATTAGTCATCCATGGGTACTAAATCCCAACGAATTCTACAAGCCTTCTTCATATAAATTTTCTTGATAATTCAATTAGATCTTGAAACATTTTCTTGATAATTCAATTAAATCTTGAAATCGTTTTCTTGATTTTCTTCAATTAGATCTTGAAACTATCATCATCTTGATTTTCTTTGCTTTCTCTTTTCTATTTTTTCGACTCGTCTAAATCAAGAATTATAAAATTCCACGAATCCAAGAGGACGACCCGTACTCACTGCGGCATGCTACATGCGACACCGTTACTGATTGCGGTTATAATACTACACTTTTTTCAAATAAATCATAGCTCTAGTTCTTGCTTTGCATAGTGGTATTCCTTGATGAATATCCAGCACTTCATTTGTTGGGGAAAGAGCCTAGATCCCTTCACCGGGAGTGACCTTTTTAGCATAAGCTAGCAGATGATACACCCATTTGGTTTATTTTGAAAACACTTGATTTTAAAAGCGGATATTAAACCACTCCTTTTCAAATCACTCGATTCTACAACGATATCAAGTTCATTACGCAAAAGGTTTTCTTAAAAACCTGTCGTAGGACTCCGTCATTTCAGATAAATACTATTTAGTATTCGTGCTACGTTTGTTGGCCTTCGTCAAAGCGTAGTGTGCAGTAGCTGATTAGTGCTTATCCGTTGCATTTGATGCGATTGGATTCGGGTAGTCGTACGACTTTGTTGGCCTTCGTCAAGGGTCGTGCGGGTAGGTTTAATTCAATCACGAAATGTACGGTTTGAACTTGACTAGCAGCCTATGGTTTGTTGGCCTTTGTCAAGGTCCTAGGACATTAGGGGCAAAACATTATCGGGAATTTCAAGTGTTGAGATTTGCAATGAGATTGCACACCTTCTATGAGATGGTTGGATCCCGATACCCACTGCGAGTAAGTGTTACTCCTTAGAGAATTTTGCACTTAACAATTAGCTAACCCATTAGGTTTCTAGAAAGGTGTCAACGGGGTTATCCTCTGGGAAAACGAGGTTTACTTTAATTAGGTCCGTGCAAAAGCACGGGGAACCTCCCTCAAAGTACTGACACTGACCTGGTTGACCGGTTAGCGAATTTGTAGGGTGTAATTAATCCCGGCTAGTCTTACCTTTTAGGATTTGAAGGAAGATTTGATAAAAACAGTGGGAGCCATCCTGATTAGATAAGATAATAACCAATCTAATCTTGCAAGAGCATACGTTAAGTGTTTTCTTATCTCTCTCTCCATGTAGCAACCATGACACGCCTTAATCAAGATAATAATATTAATGTATTGACTGGACCTGCTTATTATACTGAGCTGGGGAACGTTGGTTCCGCTCTTCCTTATAATTGTTATAAGTCTGAGCAGAAAATAGGGGAATACCAGGATTCCCATGCCACCCGATCGAAGAAAGTTCATGTTGATGCATTTTTTTCGGGTATGTTCGTTACCGAGAACTGTTTCTCAGTATGCTCTGCGTCCTGAGTATTAGATACCGGATCAGAATCCCACATATATAATCTATTACATGGGCTAAAGAGATATAGAGAACTGGGAGTGGTTGATAAAGATATAATAGTGGGAAATGGTGCAATTGTTGCAGCCAAATCAGTTGGCGAATATCACCTTGTATTACGAAGTGGTAATACATTGATTCTGAACGAATGTTATTACATACCGAATCTGATATGCAATATTATATCAGTCTCTTTATTAAGTAAAGAAGGATATAATTTTGTATTGCAGGATAATGTTATGAACATTTTCCTGAATCAAAAGTTGATTGGATTAGGCACGTTATGTAATGGCATATACGTTCTAAATCAAACCACGGTTCTAAGTATACAGAACACACACAAGAAGAAGAGTTAAGAAATAAACGAATCCTTCTTATGGCATTGTAGACTAGGTCATATCAATACGACACGACTCGCTAAGTTACATAAAGATGGATATTTGAATCCGTTCGAATTTACATCTTATGAAACTTGCAAGTCATGTCTCAAAGGTAAAATGATCAAAACTCCGTTTACTGAATACGGAGAAAGAGCTACTGAACTCTTGGGACTGATACATAGTGATGTATGCTGTACCATATCTACACATGCCAGGAATGGTTCCTTGTACTTCATTACATTCACTGACGATCTCTAAAGATACGGACATGTGTTCCTGTTGAAACAAAAGTCTGAAGCTTTTGAGAAATTTAAGGAATATAAGTGCGAAGTTGAGAACCAAACGGGTAAAAGTATTAAAATCCTTTGATCTGATAGGGGAAGAGAATACTTGAGCACGGAGTTCCAGGATTATTTAAAAGAAAATAGGATTCACTCTCAGCTTGCTCCTCCGTATATACCACAGCACAACGGTGTATCGGAGTGGATGAATCACACCCTATTAGATATGGTGCGCTCTATGATGAGTACTGCTGAGTTGCCTATTTTCTTTTAAGGCTATGCGCTTGAGACAGCCATAAACCTATTGAATATGGCCCCTACAAAATCTATGCCTACCAATTCATATGAGATATGGAAGGGGAAGAGACCCTGTCTTAATTATATTAAGATATGGGATTGTACGGCTTATGTTAAAACGCAAAATTCGGACAAGTTCGAGGCAAGGTCAGTTTTGTGTAAGTTTGTAGGATATCCCAAAAACTCACGTGGGTATATCTTCTACCACACCGAGGAACAAAAGGTGTTTGTTTCTCGTAATGCCACCTTTTTGGAAAAGGAATTTCTTGAAAAAGAAATTGGTGGCAAAGAGGCAGAACTGGAAGAAGTTCCAGCTACACAAGCTACAACAGAAGATTTGGTGGAACTAGAGGATTCAATAGTTCCCAACGAACTTCAGCCTCTCCGCCGATCTAGTAGGATCTCTCATCCACCTGAGAGATACTACGGTTTTCTCATTGATGGTAGGAGCAAGGATTGCATCATAGAAGATGATGACCCAACTAGTTTCGAGCAGGCCATCACGAGTAGAGACTCTGTGAAATGGCTGGATGCAATGCGATCAACAAAGTATGGAATCCATGTACACCAACAAAGTATGGACTTTGGAAGTTGCTCCTGAAGGGGTAAAACCCATTGGGAGCAAATGGATCTTTAAGAAGAAACTTGGTATAGATGGAAAAGTTGAGACTTTCAAAGCTAGACTTGTTGCAAAAGGTTTTCTTCAACGACCAGGTGTCGATTATGAAGAAACATTTTCTCCAGTGGCTATGCTTAAGTCCATCCAGATTCTACCTGCCATCGCTGCATACCATGACTACGAAATCTAGCAGATGGATGTCAAGACCTCTTTTCTAAATGGTGATTTAGAAGAGAGCATGTACATGACTCAGCCAGAGGGCTTCGTAGATAGTGGGATCAGCAGAAAGGTGTGCAAGCTTCTTAAATCAATCTACGGGTTAAAGCAGGCATCGCGGAGTTAGAACATCTGTTTTGATGTGGCAGTCAAAGAGTTTGAATTCATCAAAAACGTAGATAAACCTTGTGTATACAAGAAGGTTGCAGAGAGTAAGGTCGTCTTCCTCGTATTGTACGTGGATAACATACTCTTGATAGGAAATGATGTTCCTATGCTGCATTCGGTCAAGCTCCTCTTATCACAAAGATTCTCGATGAAAGATCTGGGTGATGCCTCCTACATCTTGGGGATTAAGATCTATAGAGATAGATCTAAACGGATGTTGGGATTGTTCCAATCCAGGTACATTGACACCATACTAAAGAGGTTTAGTATGGAAGATTCTAAGCGTTGGAATTTACCCACGATCTCAGGAATTACTCTTTCTAAAGAGATGTCTCTCAAGACTGATTTGGAGAAGGCTCACATGCAAGGGATACCCTATACTTCGCAGTAGGCTCTATCATGTATGTGATGTTATGTACAAGACCAGATGTAGCTTACTCACTAGATGTGGTGAGTAGGTATCAATCGGATCCTGGAAAGAATCACTGGACAGCTGTGAAGAACATTCTTAAGTACTTGAGAATGACTAAAGAAATGTTCTTAGTGTATGGTAACGGTGAACTCCAAGTGGAGTTGAGCTTCCAGAGTGATAAGGACAACTCTAAGTTGGTCTCAGGTTTTGTCTTCACCCTCAATGGAGAGGCGGTATGTTGGAATAGTTCCAAGTAAGAAACCATGGCAGACTTGACGATGGAGGTTGAATATATCGCTGCCAACGATGCTGCCAAAGAGGCTGTCTGGATGAAGAAGTTCATAACCGAACTTGGTGTGGTTTTGTCCATCGAGCATCCAATACTTTTGTATTGTGATAACAATGGAGCAGTGGCTTTGGCCAAGGAACCTGGGTCCCATCAGCGATTTAGGCATATTCTGAGGTGGTATCACCTGATCCGGGAAATAGTTGATCGCCGGGAGATCGAGTTCAGGAGAGTTGACACGAAGAATAACACAGCGGATCCACTCACAAAGGCGATACAATTTGAGAGACTCTTCGGGATGTTGGGTATGAGATGCTACAACAACTGGCCTTAGTGCAAGTGGGAGATTGTTAGTTGTATGTATGCCCTAGAGGCCATTATTATACATGATTGTATATTATAGTGGATGCTTAGACATATATAGAGATGAATTTCTTGCTCAACATGATAATATGCTATCTGGTTGCTCTTTATCTTAACATGTAGACTCGTATTATGATACTGTCTTTCTCTCACATGTTGATAAAGCCCTTAGGATGTATACTTGACTACCAGGATTATGATGCAGATCATACTAGTGGGGCCAGGGTACTCCAAAATTTCATCCTTTAATTGTTCCTAGTCGTGGGTGTATCAAGACGGGGCATCGATATTCCAGAGTAAACTAGTGTATACGTTTCTTGACCCATTTGATGGGCGATGGATGATCCCACATCCATTATTGTTTGACATCAATGATTGTATACGGGTGCTCAGTGGAGACTGGGTACACCGAACAGGACTCGTCGAGAACTCCTAGATGGTATTATACCTATCGTCAGATAGCAGTTCTCTGGTGACACTGGTACAGGTTAGTCTGTAGACCCAAGATCGTCATAGAGTCTTGTGTGATTCCCAATTTCCTTTGATTTCCTCCCTACCACGTTCAAGAGAACGTGCAAACAGGTGGATTTTGGGTACAGTCCCGAGTCACATAGAGGCAATGAGCGATAGGAAGGGTTTCGTCTCTCCCGGTATTGGGGGTTGATGTTGCACTGTGATCGATTGGCTATAACAGGAAATCTCTGGCCAGGGCTGATTATGAGATTTACTGGTAAATATTATCAATAGTTTCTCGACCCGTTATGAGCCTCATATTGGCATGACTTATCAAGTTATTGGGGTCTGACGTTTACCACCCCCAGACTAGATATGCGATATATCAGACGAAGAGACCGGAATGTATGGTAGTGTTACTTATTGGATTCATGGGATTATAAGCTAGCTTGCTTGTTGATTTTCTGATCGCTCAATACCCGGGTAGCCGTTACGTCCAGCTACTACCGCTGACGGCTTGTGGGTAACTGATATGATCATTACCTTCTGCTGGCGTATTGACGAGTCTTTAGAGTCCTACATAGAGGTTTCCTGGCTTAAGCGAAACGAAGTAAGGCACATATGTGATATGTGCGGGACCGAGATTAATACGTGTACATGATACCGTATTCTAATCTCGCGATATAGGTTATATGTGATATAACCGGATTATTGAATCAAGTGTTTATTCGATAATTTTTTGTATGTATATTTGATATACATATGAATGATATTAGTCGGTTGTATGTGATACAGCCGAGTTATTAAATCAAGTGTTGATTTAATAATTTAATGTATAATTATATATTTGATATATTAATATACATTAATTAATATTAGCTCACTTAAAAAAATGTTTTCTCTAAATACATTTAAATATATATGTGATATATATTAATGTATTTGTTTATGTGTCATGCTAGATGATACAATGGACTTGGGTGTATGAGACTTGTACCAAAGTAAAGATAATTTGGGTATTTAAATATTAAGGAGAAAATCAAAATTAGGTGGAAATTAGCATGGCTAAGATGTTTATGGAAGTATGTAGAAGGCTTGACTTAAGTCCACTAATTTTATTTTACTCTAGATATTTATTAACCTAACCATTATCTTTAGCCATTGTTAAGTCTCTACATGAGTATATATGAGATATTTTCTCACCCATGGTTCATACTTGATCACTTGAGTTTTCTTTCTTCATCTCCTTCCTTGCTCTCTAGTTTTCAAGTAAAAAGAAAGGAGAAAGAGAAAATTAATTCTAAAGTGAGTAAAGTTCATATTTCATCAATCTATACCAAACTAGCCATTTAGTATAGGTTGTTTACTTCACTAATTCTCAATTAGTGAAGAGGTAGCTTGAGATAGAGATTCTTTGACGTAGATCATTTTCGGCCTTGAAGATCCTTGAGCAAGCTCGTTCTTTTCGCCTAGTGGAGCCTAAGGAGAGTCCGGAAGACCACTACTTGGAGCAAAGGGACTACTACACGGAGCTTTAGAAGTGAAGGACCGGTCTACAAAGGTTGCATTCCTATATCACTTAGTGTAAAGTTTGTTTACATGCTATAATAACCCTAATTCTCTAGTTAGATCCTTGGTTCGGGCTTCTTAGCACTCTAGATTTTTTTAAATTGCATACCCGATATCTTATAAAACCTAGTGAGGGTGCTAAGGAACCCTACAGATGGCAATAAGGACATGCTTTGTAACTATGTACGGACCAACCTGATAGTATTCCGTACGCAGGAAAGTCATTAATTGTCCACATTAAAGCCGCACGTAGTGTGAAGGTTGTATCTGTGTTTGAATCGTAAGTCTCTACACCATCAATGAATACAGATTTTAACTCATAGATCAGAGGTCGGAGATAGACGTAGATATTATTTGCTGGTGAGTTTGGTCCAATAAGAAGAGATATCATAAAATAGGATTGATCCATAGCCAACAAATGCGACAGATTATAAACCATCATTACTATGGGCCATGTGCTATGGCTTCCAGCCATATACTTGAATTGGAAGAAGCCATCACTAGAGAGTTCGAGCCTGAAAATGCAAGAATCACTACTGAATATTTCGTGCCTCCTATCGAAATCCTTCAATGCCGGTGAATCTCTTGGAAGGCTCATTTTTCCATCTTCACTTGGAGCAACACGGTGATGCCAAATCATTGCCTCAGCTGTTTTCTTGCACCTGAATAGCCTCTGCAGCCTCTGTGTTATGGGAAAGTAGCGTGCTATCTTGACAGGTATATCGAGCTTCTTATCGGATTTTTTCGGCTTATACCTGGCATCTCCGCATGTTGGACACTCTTTCAAATCTGAATTCTCTTTCCTGTACAACCCGCAATCTTTAGGACATGCATGAATCTTCTCACACTTCAGATCCAAATCAGAAATCATTTTCTGGGCTCTGTACCAGCTGTCAGGCACGTTATTTTCCGGGCGCATAGAATCTTTCAGCAACTTCAGAAGCATCGTGAATGACTTGTTGCTCCATCCATTTAGGCACTTAATTTGGAAAAGTTGGACGAACCATGATAGGGCGGAATACTTTGCTTTCTCATAAATTAGTCTTCTAGTATCATTCATGAACTTTTCATACTTATCAGCACGCGGTCCTTGACCGGAAGGAATGTCATCTTCGATAGGAATACTATCACCTAGGACGACCTCTACCATATCCTCCATTTCTTCTTCTGGAAAGAAGTTATCGTCTTCTTCTTATTCTACCGCATTATCGTCTTCTCCTTCTTCTTCTGTCGTATTACCGTCTTCTTCTTGTCCTTCCCTGTGATATAGCCAAGTTGAATAAAGTCTAGTAAAACCATGTTTAACGATGTGAAGCTCTATGATTTCTACCTTCTACCAGAACTTATTCCCACATCTATCGCATGGGTAGAGAATCTTCTCTAACACGATCTTATTATGTGCACGTGCAAATTTAATGCAAGCAGCAACTCCTGTGACAAACTTAGATTGCATGTGTTGTTGCCAATCCACGTACATCCAATCCTTAACTCTGATGTACTCATGGGCCATGTTAGACTGTATAACATATAAATTATAGGTTATGGTGACTATATTGAGAAATCTAAGAACGAGATGGTTACTGACAAAGAAGAAAATCCGTAGAGGCAAGTTTGTCGTTGAAAAGAATAAAATATCGATAAACAAAGTTAGATTTGAAGATACCCAAGTATGAGTTGTATTCTGTGTATGTGTGTTTCAATTTATAATTTCGCTTAAGTGTTAGATTGTTAGTGTGTATGTGCTTTGTGTGTGCGTTTGTTTTGTATTCGTATTGTATGTATGTGTTTCGGCTGTCGAGGGTAAAACTTCTATCACATTAAGAATGTATAGATCAGACACACATTCGCTTATGCTTTCATCTGTTTCGAGTAAATTTCGGCAGCACCTCCCCGCTGTTCTCCGAGTACACTGTAATAGAATAGATAATTATTTCAATGCTATGAAACAACGTTGAAATGAACATCTAATTTATCTTTGTACACGGAGAACCAGCGGAAAAGTACCGACGAAATAACTCGAAATGAATGAAAATATAAGTGAATGCAGGTGTTTGCTTTATACATTCCTAAGTTGTCCACATTGGACAAATTTATCGGTTATCATACGATTGAATCTTCTCGTCACATTGACTACATGGCGGTTGTTAGGACCGAACTATACCGTCCGATATTTAACAACCTTCGTATAGTTCTATGTCACGACGAACATCAAACGTATGTTAACCGATAGACGGGGACTAAGCCGTGCTTTGATTTTCACATATGAGTATCGATAAGAATATGAAAGTTTCATATTATCATCGAGTATCACATATTGGTTTTAACTTGAACATTTAACTTGAATAGGTTTTACGTTTACGTTTCGGTTTTAAGGGTTCGAAGTTTTTAGTTTAGGGTATAGTTTTCTTACGTTTACGGTAAAGTTGTATATTTACGTTATCATCGAGTATCCTACTGAAGGAACCGGTGCCCTAAACCCTAACCCTAATTAACCCAAATTAACCCCAATCATCACCCTAACTCAAATTATTCCTAACTAACCCAAAATTAAGCTAATTAAACCAAATTAATCCTAATCAGCGCCCTAACACTAATTAACCATATTTTACCTAATTAACCCTAATTCTAACCCTAATCATCACCCAAACACAAATTAACCATATTTTACCTAATTAACTATAATCATCACCCAAACCCTAACCCAAATTAACCATAGCCCAAACCAAAATTAACCCTAATTAATATAATTAACCCTAACCCTAATCATCACCAACTCTATTTTTCCTAATTAACCCCAACCCTAATCATTACCTAAACCCTAACCCTAATACTATTTTACCTAATTAACCATAACCCTAATCATCACCCAAACCCTAACCCTAATCCAAATTAACCTGGCCCTATAACCCTAACCCTATTTTACCTAATTAACCATAACCCTAACCCTAATCATCATCCAAAATCTAACCCTAACCCCCAATTATCCCGGCCTGGTAACCCAAAACCTAACCCTAAAATCAACAACAATAACACCAATTTAAAATCAACAAAATTAAAAATTAAAAATTAACTCACCTCTGCCGCCGACGAGTAAAGTTCCTCGAGGAGGTGCAGAACAAGGTTTCGACGAGATGGAGAAGGCCGGGAAGATAGAGCCTGAAGTGGTGGAGGCGGCGACAAGGACGACTGGAGGTGACGAGGTCGATTAGCGACGACAAGGAACTCCATGATGAGCTTGATCGACGGCGATGTAGGAGGAACTCGACGACGAGGAAGGCGGCGATGAAAGTGGGCCGGCGGCGACGATAGGCCACGATCGATGGGCGACGATGGGAATATTTGGTGCGGGGTTAGGTGGGAAAATTTGGGGGACAGTGGGAAAATTCTTAGCTATAATTTTTTTAAATAACCCTTTTTTACCCTACGGATTAATCCGTAGGGCTCTCTTTTGCGGCACCGTTGGGCCAAATAAAGACATTGCATTTTAATATTTTTTAATTTATTTATGCCCCTACGGATTTAGCCATAGGGGCAAACAATGTCCCTACGGAGTAAACCGTAGAGGCAATAAAAATTTGCCCCTACGAATTCTTCTATCCGTAGGGGCAACCCCTCAATGCTTTTATTTTATTTTCTTTTGTAAACATAAAACCATTATATAAAAGCACAAATAAAATGTTGCCCCCTCTTAAACATGTCGTGTACACTAAGCATGGTTAACAAAAAAACAAACTTGGTTAAGTGCTCAAAATAGGAAAACACAAATTAAGTTTAACGCTAAATTTGTATGGATATATTTATATGCTAATTTATGAAAATCCCAATTAAATAAATATTTCATAAATAATAATTCATTTTAATTTTCAATTATTTTCCAAAATAGAGTTATATAATTATACTAATCTACAAAAACTCAAATCCATACTCGGTATAATATCCGTAATATTCATTATATTATTATTTAAATTCTAAAATAATATTTTCAATTTTCTAAAATATTATAGAGGGTGTCCTTACAGTCGCTGTGATCTTTGTAGGGGACGGGAGACAGTCCAGAGAGAGATCAGGGCTCGGCTGTTGAGATTTTGGGGGCCCACTTTTGAGAAAGGAAGCATTGAATCAAATATTGATAATATTGGCCGACATACTGTTTATCGATAAGTCACGATATGATACGTGTCATTATCGATAATTCTTATTTGAGCCCAATGAACCGAGATTTCAAATATCGGATGATATATCGATTGTACGTATTAGCCTAGCCCAATATTAGTCGATATGGATCATATTTGACCAGTACTAAATTATTAATTATGTATTTTTTTTATTTAATAAAGTGAGTTTCTTGGATAATTAGGTAATGTGCCAAACCCATTACAAACCCCTTCAGGGTACATCAAATTTTAAAAAAACTAAAAACAATATTTTTTACATGGATTTATGATATATGATAATTTAAGATTTATCATCGTTATATAGGCTTATTCCACATAAATCACCTGGTGGTTTACTCTGGTTTTCCAAAACCACCATGTGGTTCAAACTTATCACGAAACCCCCTTGAACTTTTAGTTTGTTATACAAAATCTCTCGTTGTTTGATCTATAAGTTTTTTTTTGCAGTAAATAGGTCATGTGACCCGCATTTAACTGATTCTTGTAATTTTATCCTAAATTATCCATTATAATCTCATTATATCAGCTCTTTTTCCTCTAAATTTTGATTTAATATCAAATTGAGGATTCTTATCCAAATTCTTAAACCTGAATTTTTCTTCTCTAAATTAGGGCAAATTGCTCACTAAATGGCACTACGAGCATTATTTACTTTCAATGCATTTAGAGAATCCGTATTTTTATTAAAATAAGAGCTTAATTTAGTCATTTTTTGTCATAAACAACTGCAGCGGGTTTTTGTGTAACGAAATAAAAGTTCGGAGGAGAGGGTGTGTTTCCCCAATAAAAGAGCAAAGCTCTGTGAGGCAGCGCCCAGCGCCCAAGCGCCGCATGTGCCTTCCACGAGGGTGCCAGTGCCAGAGTTAAAAACTCATATGTGAGCGGCGCCAATATGCAAAGCACACAAAAATCTTAAGTAGCGCCCACGTGCACAACACGTGAGCGCCGGCGCCTAGTAGAATTAAATTCTACTATATGTTAAACAGAGCCGTTGGATCAAAGATCCAACGGAGATGATAAATCATCAGGAGGTAGAATTAAATTCTGTAGAGAGGAAACATTCCTCAAATCTTTCTAAACAAGAAAGATTGCCCTCTATAAAATAGAGGACCGTTGGATTAAAAATCCAATGGTGATTAAAAATTCACCATTCTATAGAATAAATTCTGTATGGAGAAATATTTTCCTAATTTTGTTAAAAACAAGAAAATACTTTCTGTAAAAGAGAAGTTCTGGGATTAAAGATCCAACGGTGGGTAAAATCCCCAAATCAATTGAGATCTCTTAATGAGAGATTTTCACAAAGCTAATCAATAAACTGCCTTTACTATATAAAGGACCCAAGACTTCAAGTCTCAGGAAGATGGACCTCCCCATAAACTTCAAAGAGAACAGAGAATTAAATTTTTGAGGAAGAAGAACTCTCTTCTTGAAAAATTAGGTGAACAAAAAAAATTAATAAGATATATAAATATATCTCAAAAAACCAAGTTCTTTCTCTAGATCTGAGATCCACGAGGCAAGTCTTCCATATGATGAGAATTTAATTCTCATTAAGAATCAAAAATTCATCTACAAAAAAGAGCCTACTGATCGTCAAGAGCTGTGCCTAGCGCCTCACGTGCTTCTCACAGAGACGCTACAAAAGAAAAGAGTGCTTAACACTCAGTGAGCGGCGCTCAGCACCCAGCGCCTCACGTGTCCCTCACATGGACGCCACAGAATAAAAGAACCCAGGAAGTAGAGCTCAGTGCCCAGCGCCCCACATGCTTCTCACGTAGGCGCTACAAAAGAAAGGAGTGCTTAGCACTCAGTGAGCGGCGCCCAGCGCCTCACGTGTCCCCCATGTAGGCGCTACAGAATAAAAAGTGCTTGGCACTCACCAGGCAGCGCCTAGCGCCCTACGTGCGTCGCACGTGGGCGTCATAAAGAGTTCTCAGCACTCCATATAAAGACAAAAAGGGGTAAAGTGTTTAAAACTTATTGGGCAAATCCCCATGACTGAAAACCCCACATGATTATATGTGAGCGTCGGAACTTACATAAGTGCTCTGCACTTTTTGCACATAAAAAGGGACTGAGCCTAAACAAGTGCTTAGCACTTTTTCTTAAATAACAAGAAAACTGAGTGGACCAAGCCCAAGTTGGCTAGATTCCTTGAGAATAGAAATTCCCTAATTCAGATCAACCAAGCCCATATGCTCACTACTTCCCAAACTGATCTTAGTCCCAAATACGACTATCGATCTTCCAATTGATGATATCCCAAAACGATATTCGTCCCACATTCCCCTGAGGTAGTCTTAGTCTCAAAATAGGACTAATGATTTCTGGGTTTACCACTGATTCCTCTTTCCCTCAAATACGGGAATTGATTCAAGGGTACATCTCTCTACACCTCAGATACATGTCGTTGTAATTCATCAACGTCTTCAGAGAGGTGGCGGGTCCCGACAACCAACTACTTTTTAGTGCATTTTCAAAACTGACGTGCACACCTTAAACCAAACCACACCCTAAAATATGTGTATCCCCACATCATTATTGTTCATCCCGTCACGTAACAAATATATATGCACGCAAGATGAACAATGGGTCGAAACGTCCTTAAACTAACAACGGACCGAAATGTTTTTAAACTAAACACTGCCACCAAAATGGCAACAATGGACTGTAACGTGTTTAAACTAAAATCTCACCTCCAAAATGGTGATCAACAGATCGGGATGTCCTCAAACTAAAACGTCGCCTCCAAAATGGCGATAATGGACCGAAATGTCCCTAAACTAAGACAACAGAGCCCAAATGCTCTCTTGTTGGATCTGAAACAAAAATTATCCTGAAACCCTGTTAAGTAGATCTTAGTCTCAAATTGGACTAACGCATCCTTAACAAAAACAAATCGAGCCCCAAATACTCATAAACATTTAAGTTGATCTTAATCTCAAACCAGATTAACGATCCTTAAATAAAATAAACCCAAATCTAAGATATACGGATTTGGACTAATCCATGCCCTACGGGCGACAACATAAATTAATCTCCGTATATAATCCACGGGTAACCAAAAATAAAACAAACACACACGACACGAAGTGAACCTCCGGAGCAGGAGAAAGTGGTTATCGCTACGCGGTAACGTAATTAAATGCAGGGGCTTGCGCTTGTAGGGAAGAGCGTCCCCATAATCAAAACTCCCTCACAAACGAGGGGGAATCTGACGAAGTCTGCTACAACGGCCGCATCCGTCCAAACCTCTGATACACGGTGCCATAAATCAACTTGGCATCTTCGGAGAGGTGGACAGATAAAACTAAATAGCATATGTCCCCAGAATTCAGGCCAGATGAACTTACGCGGTTCCTTCTTCGTTTCCGATGGTGAACAGATTCCGGCACGCCCGGTGGGACCTTTTCCTCTTTCCAATCCACATTTCGTGTGTCGTGTTTCGTGAAAAAATCACGGTTTGTTATGGTTTCCCCTGGATTCGAGATACGAAGATTTGGTGTCTTACTCCTGTGCAGGAAATAAGTCAATGGCTTCTAGCTGCACAAATTGCATTAGCAACTCTCGCTCCACCCCAACTGGAGGAGTGACATATGTGCCGAACGCGACCTGCATCTTTTTAATGCCGGTGGAAAAGGTGACTCAGGACACCACTGGATTGTTCTTTAGGACCATGCTCCCGCCAGCAAGCTTCAGCGCCCCAGTGCCACCACAGGAAGCTCCGAAGAAGTCTGTCTTCGATCGACTTGCAACCACTACGGCCCCTCTCAACGGGTCATCCAAGTCTGCCACCTCAGTCTTCAACAGGCTGAGTCAAACCTCAAGTATGCCCGCAAAGCGGCTCGTGATACCTGAAGGGGTTATCCCGAAACAGATAGCCATTCCAGCTCCGGCAGGTGAAGCCGTCAAGGTGCTTCTCCTACCAAATGATCGGTCTTCGCAAGATTGGTTATTCCAACTCCTGCTATGGGTGAAGTCATCAAAATTGCTTCCCCTACCAGAAAATCGGCCTTCGAAAGATTGGCCGTTCTCTCTCAACGGACGTCAGTCTTCGACAGGCTGGCACCAGCAGCAGCCCTTCACCAAAGAAGGAGGCATGACAAAGCCGCTTCCATAACTAAGGTGATCCTATCTGCAAGGCACGCTCGACGTCGCCACTGGCGCCGAGTGAGGAGAGCTAGGGGCAACTCCCCTTCTGGGCTTAATCCGCCAGCTCCAATGGTGGAAGTTGACGATGTTGTTCCAACCGGGAACAACTTTGATCTACTTAGGAGGGTGCGCAAGAACTCTCCAACCGCGGTGCTGAACAAATCTCCCTCGCCTGCTGAAAACAGGATGCAGGCAAAGTCGGAGCAGCCCCCTCAGTGGCTGTCCTCCCAAATCTACAGGGTCTGGCCGAAGGTCTAGGATTCTCTTATCAACAAAGATTATTCTTGCCGACTAAAGAAAACGAAGGCTCGGCAAGAAGAGGACCATCCCTCCGCCATACTACAGAAGGCATCGTTTACATGGGTGCCCGTTACAACGGCCCCTCCGACTTCAACCTCCCACAAAAGGAGAAGGCTGGAGAAATCCCCGCTGCCTGCGGCGAATTCCAAAGGCGCTGGACCCAAACGCCCCAAGTCTGGGGACATGATAGTGCACACCGTCTACACGGATTCTGGGAAAAAGGAAAGTCGTGCTTCCGTAGGTCACTGACCACTCACTCGGTCATTGACAAAAGCTCAGGAGCAGCAACAAAAGCTCCAAGAAATGCTGATGAAAATGTCAGCACACACCGAGCAGAAAGAAAGCTCGGAATCGGCATCCGAACAACGCCAGGAGCAGGAGACCGATACAGAGTTCCTGCGAATGGTGCTAGAAAGAAAGGATAAGGAGGCCGCGGAATAGGCTGCTAATATAAAGTAGATGGCGCTCCTGTTCCAAGACATGATTGGAATGCTGATCCAGCCAGAACCTCTAGTTGAAGAACCGCCGATAATCATTGAGGACGACAGAGGGGAAACATCTAACCCTTTTCCGGTTTTATCAACGGCTAATGAGGAAACCATCTCCAAGGCCGCCCTTGACGATTACATGGCTCAGCAAATACGAGCTCACTAAGCGAGTGAAGTGGCTGGCTAAGTTGTCAGTGAAAGGTTCCTAGGCACACCAAGGAGGTCTCACAAGGCATCAACCATGCCAATTTGAAATTTTAACGGTGCCGAGAAACCCTAACAAGATCGTTGGCTAGATTTTTAGGCGACATAATGAGCTAGTTAACAACTTAACTAAAAGTAAACGAACATACAACCTTTGTAGATCCATTTCTCCACCTCCATAGCTCCGCAATGAAGTCTCCTCGCTGTCCATATCAAATCCCGGGCTCTAGCGTCGGCTTTATCGGAGAAAGAGCGGGCTAGGTCATCGACGACGTGCCGAAGATGATCTACGTCGAGGCATCACTAGATCAAGCTCCAACTTCACCAAGTCAAGAAAACTTGTGAAGGAAACACACTCTACTACTTGGCAAGAGGTAGAGGATGAAGAAATAGGAAGTGGGTTCA
Organism: Agapanthus africanus; assembly: GCA_030015575.1. Taxonomy (NCBI): domain Eukaryota; kingdom Viridiplantae; phylum Streptophyta; class Magnoliopsida; order Asparagales; family Amaryllidaceae; genus Agapanthus; species Agapanthus africanus. Next base: position 45,970,248 of record CM057345.1, on the reverse strand, counting down.
CTTTAGAATTGGATTTCTCACTCTTTTTCATCAATCACCATTGATGAAGTGAAGCTTTCTTCATGAAAGAAGATGAAGAAGAAGAAGCATATATTGTTATGATAATATTCCAAATAGAAAATAAAAGGAATCCTTATCATAATCTAACCATGGTGAAGTGTAGAGAATCAACTAGGGTTAAGTGGAGTGGTTAGGGTTAAGCATGAGACAAAATGGTGACTTAGTCAAAACTTCATGAAGCTTCAACATGCAACCAAAGAAAGCAACCATTCATTTATTTTGCAAAATAAATAAATGATTAAGCAAAAGAAAACCCTAACCATTACACAACCATGGTTTAATCTTTACACAAACCCTTGTGAGCATGTATCATCAAACATGATACAAAAAGGTGCACAAAAATATATCACATATACAATGTGCATCAAGTGAGAAAATCCTATTAAAGTGAACCGATACTAGTTAATGCAAAGTAATATATCATATATATAATTATACATTAAATCATTAAATCAACACTTGATTTAACGATCCGGTCATATCGCATACAACCGACTAGTATCATCAGTAACAACTTATCGAAACAACACTTGATCCGATAACCCGGCTATATCGCATATAACCGAGCAATGTCACATATCGCGAGAATCAAATACAGTATCACATACTGGTATCATTCTCGGTCCCGCACATATCTCATATGCGCTCCTATTTCATTTTGCTTGAGCCAGGAAACCTCTGTGTAGGACTCTAAAGACTCGTCAATACGCCGGCAGCAGATGATGATCATATCAAACACCCACAAGCCGCAAGCGGTCTGCTAAATGTAACGGCCACCCGGGTATTGAGCGATCAGAAGATCGACGAGCAAGCCCGCTCACACTCCAGTGAATCCAACCAGTAACACTACCGTACAGTCCGGTCTGATCGTCTGATATGTCGCATATCTCGCCTAGGGGTGGTAAACGTCAGACCCCAATAGCTCGATAAGTCGTGTCGATATGAGGTCTATAACAATTCGAGAAACTACTGGTAACACTTACCAGTAAATCTCAGAAACCCTGGCCAGGGATTTCCTGCTATAGCCAATCGAACACAGCGCAACATCAACCCCCTATACCGGGAGAGACGAATCCCCTCCTATCGCTCATTGCCTCCATGTGACTCGGGACTGTACCCAAAAACCACCGTTTTGCACGCCCTCTTGGACGTGGTAAGATGGAAATCAAAGCACAGTGGGAACCACACAAGACTCTATGACGATCTCGGGTCAACAGACTACTCTGTACCAGTGTCACCAGAGAACTGCCATCTGACGTAAGGTATAATACCATCTGGGAGTTCTCGGCGAGTCCGTCCAGTGTACCCGGTCTTAACTGAGCACCCGTATATCATCTCTGATGTCAAACACCGATGGATATGGGATCATCCATCGCCCATCTGTATGGGTCGAGAAGGTACACGCTAGTCTACTCTGGTATATCGATGCCCCGTCTCGATACACCCACGACTAGGGACTTTCAAGGATGTACTTATGGACTACCTTGTCCCCACTAGTATGATCCGCATCATAGTCCAGGTAGTCAAGTATACATCCTAAGGGCTTTACCAACATGTAACAGAGAGACAATCAGTATACACGTTAAGGTAAAGGGGTAACCAGATAGCATACTATCATGTCGAGCAAGAAAGTCCTCCCTATATATGTCACAGCATCCACTACAATATACATCCAATGTACAGTAATGGCCTCTAGGGCATACATATAACTAACAATCTCCCACTTGCACTAGGGCCATCTGATAGCAGTGGTTGTAGTATCTCATACTCAACCATCCCATAAAAGTCTCTCACTGGGAATAGGCCTTTGTGAGTGGATCCGCCGTGTTGTCCTCTGAGTCTACTCTCCTAACCTCGATCCCTTAGAGATCAACCATCTCCATGATCAGGTGATACTGCCTTAGAATATGTCTGGATCACTGATGGGACCTGCGTTCCTTGGCATAAGCCACAACTCCATTGTCACACAATGGGAGGAACATAGTTCATCTCATGAACCAATATACACCCAAACAGCCTCTTTGGTAGCATCTTAAGTAGCGATGTATGCTGCCTTTATCGTCTAGTATGTCACGGTATCTAGCTTGGAACTCTTCCAACATACCGTCCCTTTACTGAGGGTAAAGACAATGCCTGTGACTGACATTCAGTCGTCTTTATCACCCTGGAACACTTCCAGTGATTTTCCCCAGGATCAACTGATACCATCTCACTACAACTAGTGAATATCCTAACATCTATTTAGATCTATCTCATAGATCCAAAGCTTAGGATTTAGTAGGTATCACTTTGATCCTATATGGAGAATCATTATGATAAGCGGAGATTGATCGAGCGTAGCATAGGAAACTGCTTCCCTATCAAGAGTATGTCATCCACGTACTCTACGAGGATTGTCACCATACTCCCTACTACCTTTTTGTTTATATAAGGTTCATCTACCATTTTGATGATGTCAAACTCTTTGACTAACATATCAAAACAGACGTTCCAACTCCGCGATGCCTGCTTTATCGTATAAAGCATCTTGCACACGTTTCCGCTGCTCCCACTGTCTGCGAGGCCCTCTGGCTGTGTACTTATAGACGCTCTCTTCTAAAACATCATTTAGAAAAGCTGTCATGACACTCAACCACCAGATATCGTAGTCATGGTATGTAGCCGTGGCAAGTAGGATCTGGATGAACTTAAGCATAGCTACTTGAAAAGGTTTCATCATTATCCACAGCTGGTCAATGATGCAAACTTTTAACAAGTCTAGCTTTGAAAGTCTCAACTTTTCCATGTACACCAAGTAATCTTCTCAAGATATACTTGCTCCTGATGGGGATTTAACCCTTCAGATATAGCAACCAAAGTCCATACTTTGTTGGTGTATAAGGATTCCATCTCAGATCGATAAACATCCAGCCATTCTTACAGAGTCTCACTCCTGATGGCCAGCTCGAAACTAGTTGGGTCATCATCTCATGATGTAATCCTCGCTCCCACTGTCATAGAGAAACCGAAGTAACTCTCAGGTGGGTGAGGAACTCTACTAGATCGGCGGAGAGGCTGAGGTTCGTTGGAATCTACTGAATCCTTTGGTTCTATCAAATCATCTTCTGTAGTTTGCATAGCTGGAACCTTTCCAGTTCTACATAACTAATCTTGCCTCGAGATTGTCCGGATTTTGCTTTTAGACATAGGCGGGACAACCCCAAATCTTAACTAACTTAAGACATGGGCTCTTCCCTTTCCATATCATATATGAAGTGGTAGGCAACTGATTTGATTCGAACCCTATTCAATAGGTATGCAGCTTCTCAAGCGCATAACTCCCAAAAGGAAAAAGGTAACTCAGTAGTACTCATCATAGAGCACACCTTATCATATAGGGTGTGATTGCTCTGCCCCGATATACCATCGTGCTATGGTGTATACGGAGGAGTAATACTGAGAGAGAATCTCATTCTCCTTTAGAATAATCCAGGAATTCCGTGCTCAAGTATTCTCCTCCTTGATCGCATCCAAGGACATAATACTTATACCCGTATTTTGGTTCTCTGCTTCTAACTTATATTCTGTGAATATCTCAAAAGGTTCGGACTTGTGTTTCAACAGAAACATAGGTCTGAAACTCGAAAGATCATCAGAGAACGTAATGAAGTATAAAGAACCAGTCCTGGCATGTGTAGACAGGGGACCTACATACATCAACATGTATCATCCCAAGAGTTCATTAACTCTTTCTCTGTTTCCAGTAAACGGAGCTATGGTCATTTTATCTTTGTGACATGACTGGCGTTTCACAAGATGTAAATTCAAACTAATTTAAATATGCATCTTTATGTAACTCTAGCCAGTCGGGTCGCATTGATCTGACCTAGTCTACAATACCTCAAGAAGGATTCGTTCATTTCTGAACTCTTCCTATTGTGTGTGTTCTGTATACTAAGAACTGTAGTTTGATTTAGAACGTCAATGCTTTTAGACAACGTGCCTGAACCGATCAACTTTTGATATAGGAAATGTTCAAAACATTATCCAACAATACAAAATTATATCATTTCTTTACTAATAAAGAGACTGATATGATTTTGTATATCAGGTTCGGTATCTAATAACATTTGTTCAGAATCAATGTATTGGTAATACAGGGTGACAGTGACCAACAGACTTGGCTGCAACTCTTGCCCCGTTTTCTGCCTCATGAAACTTATCACCCGTTCTCAGTTTTTCTACCCTTTTGTAGCCCTATGTAACAGATTACATATCTGGGATCCTGATCCGGTATCATATACCCAGGATGCGGAGGATACTGAAAAACAGTTCTGTATAATGAACACACCCGAAGATGATGCATCAGCATGCACTCTCTTCGTTTGGGCGGCACGGGAAATCTGGTATTTCCCTTATTTCCTGCTCTGTCTTATAACAATTATAAGTTGGAGCGGGACCAACGTTCCCCAGCTCAGTATAACAAGCGGGTTCGGTCAATAATCCGTATTATTATCTTGATTAAGGCGTGATATGGTCGCTACCTGAAGAGAGAGAGAAGAAAACACTCAGCGTGCGCTCTTGCAAGATCAGATTGGTTATTATTTTATCTAATCAGGATGGCTCCCACTGCTTTTTATCAAATCTTCCTTCAAACCCTAAAAGGAAAGACTAGCCGGGATAAATTACACACTACAAGTTCGCCAATCTTTCAGCCAGGCCAGTGTCGGTACTTTGAGGGAGGTCCCCCGTGCTTTCGCACGAACCTAATTAATGTAAACCTCGTTTTCCCAGAGGCGTAACCTCATTGACACCTTTCTAGACACCTACTTGATCGGCTAATTGTAATGTATAAAACTCTCCCAGGAGTAACACTTACTCGCAGCGGGTATCGGGATCCAACTATCTCATAGAAGGTATGCAATCTCATTGCAAATTTCAACACTTTAAATTCCCGATAATATTTTGCCCCTAGCGTGTTATGACCTTGACGCATGCCAAACAACCCATAGTCCGCTAGTCAAGTTCAACCCGTACATTTCTTGATTGAATTAAACCCACCCGCACGACCCTTGACGCATGCCAAACAACGCCGTACGAATAACCTAATCCAATCGCATCGTATGCTAGCAGATAAGCACTAGTTAGCTACCGTACACTACATCTTGACGCATGCCAAACAACCGCAGCACGAATACTAACTAGTACTTATCTGAAATGACGGAGGACTACGACAGGTTTTTCTGAAAACCTTTTGCGTAATGAACTTGATATCGTTGTAGGATCGAATAAATTTTGAAATGGAGTGTCTTTGAGGTTTTTCTAGTTTTGCTAAAGGAGTCATTCCCGGTGAAGGGATCGTCGGTCCTTTCCTCGTCGAATGAGGTGCGGGATATATCATATATATCACTGTGCAAAGCAAAAACACTTAAAAGCAATCAAAAGACAAACCGAATGTGTAGCATCTGCCAGTTATTGCTAAAGGAGTCATTCCCGGCGAAGGGATCTCGGTCCTTTCCTCATCGAATAAGGTGCAGGATATATCATGTATACCTCTATGCAAAGCAAGAATTGTAGCTATCTATTTTATTTTAAAATTTGATTCTACAACATCTTAGGTTTCTTTTCTTTCATTAATCACATTAATGAAGTCCCATCATTTAAGTACCTAAACATCATAGATAAATACGACGTACACTTATGCCATCCGCATTCGCCTCGATGTCCCCTCGTGCACCGTTAGGTTAGGTAACTAACGGCAGAGCGGGGCAGGGCTAGCACGGGTGTAAAACATAAGTAACGTCTATATAATATATCATATATACTATATACTGTATCTATCACAGAACATCACATGATCACATCACAGATATCGCAGCAGAAGAATCATATGAAATATTGGATATACTAGGACGTCCGTGTTTTCAATACGAGCCAGTATAAAACACGGATTCCACGGTCGCGATGAATAGCCAAACCCACACCCCTAGACCCCTACGAGAGCGGCAAGCAACCCTACCAATTCTGGAGTTAGGAGACCCGGACTCGACTCCTCGAGTTGGTCTCCCACTGGACTCCAGAACCCGGTTACTTGTGCTCTCCTCCTTGGGTCTATCCTAGTGCGGAAAAGTAAATAATATACAACAACGGTGACAACTTCCGCAACCTGGAAGTGCCCCAATAAAAGAATATTACATACAAGTTTTTACATGAATGAAAATGAAAAACACTCATCTCACATAAAAACCCCCGGCTATTCGAACACGACGATCCAATATAACATATCCAGCAACACATAACATCTCATGTCATCAACGTAAGTAAATATGCGCATCCCAATTGTCGTTGACATATAGCAACGAAACCGGCGATGTCACATATTACACTTACGGTCACAGAAAAGAAAGTGTAAAACTACAACAGTTGGAATCCGCAATCACCTCAGACATCGCATGCCTGACCAAATGAATTCTTTAGACATCGCATGCCTAACAATTATAAACCCCGCATTTTATTCTCAAAATCGAAAACTCTTTTCAATATCAAGTCGGGCAATTCAACAAGATTCCCGACATCCTGATCGAATGCTCGTCGCAAACTTCAGTAGACGGCCGCACCCCCGATACCGTCGACGAAGTGCACCAAGGCGGAACACCGCTGCCGCGAGCACCCGAACGGATGCTTTCGGCGACGGGGTTCTCCTACAGTCACTTGGTCGGGGCTATGGAGTGAGGCTGTCTATTAAGTTTACCCGGCGAGTATCCGCGTACGCTACGTGATTGCGACGGACTTTTGATCGAGTCAAAATTCCGTGGCAACCGATCAAGTGAGACTAAACTGCTATGTTTATAACATTCATTCAGTTATCTCATAACTTATTGTGAATTCCAATTATTGTATCACATTCCAGATAATTAGAAAATGTTAAACTTTCCGATTGAACATTCGAACACCCAAGTTTTCCCGATACTGATCAACACATGAAACGTGTCTAAAAACATTCAGTTCGTGCCTCAGTACCAACGGTCCAGCCGTAGAAGGGTCAAGCCAACGTCTCACATGTGGCACGCCGTACTGTCCCAAACCCGAATGTTCAAAGGGCAGTTCAAGACGGTCACATAATCGAGTTAAGGTTTGTTGTCTTCTAGAGGGTCCATCGAGTTACTTGCACTACTTAGAACGTCTTTAAACCACGGAAAAATCCAACACTTGGAAATTTCCCGACAGGGGAAAAATTGGGTATATATATCCGGCCGAACTTTTTAACATATTCTAAAAATATCCGGAAAGGCACACAGACAAAATTTGATAATCCAATCGAACATTCGAATCCCCAAAACAACCCAGAAAATTCAACTCTTGAATAAATAGTAAAAATTCCCAGAAAATCCAACACCAGAAAAGAGGAATTACTGTGCAAAAATGGGAAGCTGACGTCACCATACGACAGCGGAACCGCCGCAGAAGCCAGGCTTTTGCCGCGGTTCCGCCGCACTTTGGTGGATTCATGGGTACGGGCTTCACAGTAATTCTTACAATTCCCTGCTGATTTTTCTGCATATTTTTAATGTGGAAAAATCCCAGATTTTAGAAAAAGTCCAGAGAGCATGTTTGGTTTAGGGTTTCGGGTTCGTTCGGGTTTCAAACTTCGTCTACGCATTGCCTAAGGCTCTAGCTAGGCTCTGATACCAGTGAAAGGTTCCTAGGCACACCAAGAAGGTCTCACAAGGCATCAACCATGCCAATTTGAAATTTTAATGGTGCCGAGAAACCCTAACAAGATCGTTGGCTAGATTTTTAGGCGACATAACGAGCTAGTTAACAACTTAACTAAAAGTAAACGAACATACAACCTTTGTAGATCCATTTCTCCACCTCCATAGCTCCGCAATGAAGTCTCCTCGCTGTCCATATCAAATCCCGGGCTCTAGCGTCGGCTTTATCGGAGAAAGAGCGGGCTAGGTCATCAACGACGTGCCGAAGATGATCTACGTCGAGGCATCACTAGATCAAGCTCCAACTTCACCAAGTCAAGAAAACTTGTGAAGGAAACACACTCTGGCAAGAGGTAGAGGATGAAGAAATAGGAAGTGGGTTCACTTTAGAATTGGATTTCTCACTCTTTTTCATCAATCACCATTGATGAAGTGAAGCTTTCTTCATGAAAGAAGATGAAGAAGAAGAAGCATATATTGTTATGATAATATTCCAAATAGAAAATAAAAGGAATCCTTATCATAATCTAACCATGGTGAAGTGTAGAGAATCAACTAGGGTTAAGTGGAGTGATTAGGGTTAAGCATGAGACAAAATGGTGACTTAGTCAAAACTTCATGAAGCTTCAACATGCAACCAAAGAAAGCAACCATTCATTTATTTTGCAAAATAAATAAATGATTAAGCAAAAGAAAACCCTAACCATTACACAACCATGGTTTAATCTTTACACAAACCCTTGTGAGCATGTATCATCAAACATGATACAAAAAGGTGCACAAAAATATATCACATATACAATGTGCATCAAGTGAGAAAATCCTATTAAAGTGAACCGATACTAGTTAATGCAAAGTAATATATCATATATATAATTATACATTAAATCATTAAATCAACACTTGATTTAACGATCCGGTCATATCGCATACAACCGACTAGTATCATCAGTAACAACTTATCGAAACAACACTTGATCCGATAACCCGGCTATATCGTATATAACCGAGCAATGTCACATATCGTGAGAATCAAATACAGTATCACATACTGGTATCATTCTCGGTCCCGCACATATCTCATATGCGCTCCTATTTCATTTTGCTTGAGCCAGGAAACCTCTGTGTAGGACTCTAAAGACTCGTCAATACGCCGGCAGCAGATGATGATCATATCAAACACCCACAAGCCGCAAGCGGTCTGCTAAACGTAACGGCCACCCGGGTATTGAGCGATCAGAAGATCGACGAGCAAGCCCGCTCACACTCCAGTGAATCCAACCAGTAACACTACTGTACAGTCCGGTCTGATCGTCTGATATGTCGCATATCTCGCCTAGGGGTGGTAAACGTCAGACCCCAATAGCTCGATAAGTCGTGTCGATATGAGGTCTATAACAATTCGAGAAACTACTGGTAACACTTACCAGTAAATCTCAGCAACCCTGGCCAGGGATTTCCTGTTATAGCCAATCGAACACAGCGCAACATCAACCCCCTATACCGGGAGAGACTAATCCCCTCCTATCGCTCATTGCCTCCATGTGACTCGGGACTGTACCCAAAAACCACCGTTTTGCACGCCCTCTTGGACGTGGTAAGATGGAAATCAAAGCACAGTGGGAACCACACAAGACTCTATGACGATCTCGGGTCAACAGACTACTCTGTACCAGTGTCACCAGAGAACTGCCATCTGACGTAAGGTATAATACCATCTGGGAGTTCTCGGCGAGTCCGTCCAGTGTACCCAGTCTTAACTGAGCACCCGTATATCATCTCTGATGTCAAACACCGATGGATATGGGATCATCCATCGCCCATCTGTATGGGTCGAGAAGGTACACGCTAGTCTACTCTGGTATATCGATGCCCCGTCTCGATACACCCACGACTAGGGACTTTCAAGGATGTACTTATGGACTACCTTGTCCCCACTAGTATGATCCGCATCATAGTCCACGTAGTCAAGTATACATCCTAAGGGCTTTACCAACATGTAACAGAGAGACAATCAGTATACACGTTAAGGTAAAGGGGTAACCAGATAGCATACTATCATGTCGAGCAAGAAAGTCCTCCCTATATATGTCCCAGCATCCACTACAATATACATCCAATGTACAGTAATGGCCTCTAGGGCATACATATAACTAACAGTCAGAACTGGGCGACCGTATCCGGGCTGATATGATCAAATCAAATACCCGACGGGATATACGATCCCTAAGATCCATGTGTATAAGGGGACAGGCAATCCTCATCAGCACGTCGCTCAGTTCAGAGCTTTATGCGGCAATACGGAAGGTGGCGACAAATTGCTGCTTCGCCAGTTCGTTGGCAGCCTCTCCGAGACGGCGTTTGAATGGTACTCGGAGCTCCCAAATGAATCCGTCAAAACATTCATGGAGATGGAATTTCTGTTCACACAGCAGTTTTCTAGCGCAAGCAGGCGCACCCCGATCACGACATTAATCAATGCCAGGGTGAAGCCAGGAGAGACCTGGATTCAATACGCAATTCAGTGGCGGAACCTATGGTCAAAATGCGAACAATACATCGAAGAAGCTCCTGCCGTGGGCATGTTCATAGGAACTCTCGATCCGCAGGCGACTGTGTCCCAGTTCATGATGTTCTTCAAACCGACCACATTCCAGGCTTTGATCGACAAGTTGGCCCAAATGGACCAGATGGGCCACGGGCCATCCTCTTCAAAAATGGACCCTTGGAATGCAAAAGGTAAAAGGAAGCGGCCTTCGTTGCCAACACTCAACAACAACCAAGTGACCCGAAACCGGTTGCTCGCCAAAACAACGCACGCTCGCACCAATCACTCGAAGAGAAGCTAGAACGTGCTTACTCATTTCCCCGTGATAAAACAAGGAGATTGTTTGAACTGGCAATCCGCAACAGACTCATCACTCTGCCGGACCCAAGGCGTCCACTGCAGCCTGGCGACGTCAACAATTCCAACTATTGCTTCTATCACAGAATAGTAAGCCACCCAATTAAGGATTGCTATATCTTTAAAAACCGACGTGCATACCTTAAACCAAACCACACCACAAAATAGGTGTATCCTTCATCCCATCACGTAATAAATATACGTGCACGCAAGATGAATAATGGGCCGAAACATTCTTAAACTAACAACGGACCGAAATGTTCTTAAACTAAACGTTGCCTCCAAAATGGCAACAACGAACCGTAACATTCTTAAACTAAAATCTCACCTCCAAAATGGTGATCAACAGACCGAGATGTCCTCAAACTAAAACGTCGCCTCCAAAATGGCGATAATGGACCGAAATGTCCCTAAATTAAGACAACAGAGCCCAAATGTTCTCTTATTGGATCTGAAACAAAAATGATCCTGAAACCCTGTTAAGTTGATCTTAGTCTCAAATTGGACTAACGTATCCTTAACAAAAACAAATCGTGACCCAAATGCTCACAAACATTTAAGTTGATTTTAATCTTAAACCAGATTAACGATTCTTAAATAAAACAAACCCAAATCTAAGATATACGGATTTGGACTAATCCACAACCTACGGGCGACAACATAAATTAGTCTCCGTATACAGTCCACGGGCAACCAAAAATAAAATAAACACACACGACACGAAGTGAACCTCCGGAACAGGAGAAAGTGGTTATCGCTACGCGGTAACGTAATTAACTGAGGAGCTTGCGCCTGCAGGAAAGTGCGTCCCCATAATCAAAAACCTCTCACAAACGAGAGTGAATCTGACGAAATCTACTACAACGGCTGCATCCATCTAAACCTCCGATATATGGTGCCATAAATCAACTTGGTATTTTCAAAGAGGTGGACGGATAAAACAAAATAGCATCTGCCTCCAGAATTTAGGCCAGACGAACATGCGCGGTTCCTTCTCCGTTTCCGGTGGTGAACAGGGTATTTCATGATGAGTTTAAAGTACATGGTAGTTTTGGAAAACTCTAGTAAACCATAGGATGGTTTCTGTGAAATAAACCAAACAAATATTTATAAATATATTTAGAGCACTTTGCCGCAAAAAAGTTAACGGCGTTAATTTTTTGGTTCATAAGAAAAAAATTTAAACCAAAAACTTCCCTCTAAAAAATTTAAACGACAAACCTAATATTCTCTTTTTTTTCTTCATCAAATCTAAATACATACTCTCTTGAATCCACACTTTTTGGAAAAAAAAGAGATGGGAGATGGTATTTTGAGAATTTTGGATCGCGGAACAACAACAACAACAACTGAGCCTTTTATCCCAAGCATATGGGGTAGGCTACATGAACCAACATGAGAATCACGCCGGGTCCAGCATATGAATCCTCTATCTCCACTCACTTCTATCGAACAATATACTTTCATTGAGTCCTTTGGCAACCATATCGTTTCGTATCACCTCCATCCATGTTTTCTTCTGTCTCCCTTTTGCTCTTTTGCCATTGCCCATATCGAGAGTATCTATTCGTCGAACCGGTGCTTCCATAGGTCTGCATCGCACATGACCAAACCATTTTAGCCGGTTTTCCCGCATCTTCTCCTCCACAGGTGCTACACCAACTTTTGCACGAATATCCTCATTTCGCACCTTATCTTTTCTAGTGTTACCGCACATCCAACGAAGCATGCGCATCTCCGCTACGTGCATCTTCTGTGTATGATGCTTCTTAGGAGCCCAGCATTCTGTACCATATAATAAGGCAGGCCGAATAGCGCTCCGATAAAACTTCCCTTTCAATTTTAACGGAAAGTTACGATCACACAAAATCGCTGTTGCACTCCTCCATTTCAACCAACCAGCTTGGATCCTTTGAATAACATCACTATCAATCTCCCCATTCTTTTGGATGATGGAACCTAGATATCTAAACTGGTCGCTCGGTGATATCTTTTGCCGTTCCAATGTTATACCAATATGGTTTTGACTTCTCTGGCTACTAAATTTGCAGTGCATATATGCTGTCTTGGACCTGCTCAATCTGAATCCCCGAGATTCCAATGTTTGCTTCTATAATTCCAATTTGGGATCGCGGAACAACATGAGGAAAATACGTTTCAATGGGAAAAAATAATTATATAAGAAAGAGGGATAGAATTTAGAGAAGATAGGTTTGAGGATAAATAAAGAAAATAAAGGTGTTAAATTTATTAGGTAAAATGTATGTTTCACAATTTCGGGGGTTTCTTGCACTGGAGCCGAATTAAACAATGAATTAAACTTATTTTCATCTAGAATCAAACTTTTAAATAGTAATAATTAATTCATAGCCTTACTATAACATATTAATATACTTAATAGTTTCCAAACTTTAATATAAACACAACACAAAGAGATGATATAATATGTTTTAAAAAAACGTAGGAGGTTATAGCATTTATTTTTTGTATAGGTGGAATTAGAGACGGCCCAATGGTATTGATATAGCAGGAAAATCACACTTATATATAATTAAAAAAACGTTTTGGGAGTTATTATATTTATGGACCATTCTGCTTAAAACATTATTTGAAGTTACCATAGGAGAGAAAAATCATATATAAGCATGCCTTGCAGTCCAATAGATATCAGGAAAAAATGGCTTCTCAAAGTATGTCGAAGATCGGAACCCTAATTGTTGTATTGCTTCTTGCCTTTTCCCTTCAAGAAGAGTTCCCAACCGCCGAGGCGGCGAAAATTGAGATATCCGGGCTATCAGTGGGGACCAAAGTGTATATATGTAGCGGATGCCAGTGAGGAACGCTTCAATGAATGCATGACAGAAGAAGGACGGAAAAATCCATATGATTGTTATGTTTATCACCCATTGATCAAAAAGATCTGCAGCGAACTCCCAGATGATCCTCAGTAGTGATGGATGCCTTTGCAACTGTTTCTCACCTCCTATTTCCAATCTTTTTATTTATGAATAATTTCATACCCTTTACTTCACTCAGAAAGAGATGATGTGTAATGGATAATTGGTATTTATCTATATCCATAATGTAAAGGCATAGAGGGATGGCAGACTTTTGCCCAATATACCAATATTGCCCTCCCATGAATCAATTTTGAAGCAGCCTAGCATTAATTAGTATTAATTAACAGGGACATGATTCAATAGCTAGGTTGAATTTTGAAACAACCTACAAGCCTGGCATTAATTAATGGGGGCATAATTCAATAGCGAGGTTGAATTTTAAACCAGCCTACTAGCCTAGCATTAATTATTGAGGTATGATTTGCTAGGCTGAGCTCCCTGTATGTCATAGCATTTAATTTATCTACATGACTACACTTCAATGCACAGATAAATTTGGTAAGCCCTGTACTGCATTAAAAGTTTTGGTTGGTATAGAAACACCTACTTCTTTTTTCATTCTTATATATAGCTCAAATCTTTGCATTCCTATAACAATCTGCTTGAGCATATGGCGGTTAGTGAAGAAATTGTAGGTTATTTTTTTATCGCATACAATTTTTTGCATGTCGAAAACAATGTCCTATTATATTTGAAAATTCTAACAATAATTGTAAATTCTAATAATTGCAGGATAATCTATCCACGTTCTTCCTCTCATGTTTTGCATTTTGAATATTATGTTAAAAATACCAATTTTAGCTATTTTTATTCAAATTATACTTTCTTTCAGTATAAAGTTAGAGATAAGGTTGTTGATCATACGGATGAAATACATGTTATTCTTTATGATAATCAAGCTGAAACGGTTCTTTGCAAACCTATTGAATATACACATTTGTTACAATCAAGTTAAAATTCCCACTTTTATATTGAATATACAAATACATACACAAAAATCTATATTTGTTAATTTAAAACTTATCATACAGTATAATGAGAGAGACATATTCAATAAACATGTGACAATGTATAAATTGTAACTTACATGTTGAAAACCAATGTGACCATCAAGTACTTTGGCTCACAGCAGTCACATGGATAATCTATAACAAAAGTTGAACAGGTAATTGATTCTCGGGAATTTGATGAAAAAGATGACGATGAGGATGAAAATGATATTGAGATGGATGACCGCGATGAAGAATCTAAAATATTAGATCAATAATGTACTAATTATTGGACATCAATAATATCTTTGTACTTGCGGATCTATATTTCTGGATTAAAAATATTAGTCACATATCTTCTAATGGTCTTATAATCCATTATTATTGTAGCGTTTTTTTATTCAGATAAATAAGGAATAAAAATTCTCCATTCTATGAGAAATATATCTCATGATGTTTTATACTTAGTAATTATTGAGTTTAATCAACATAGGTTTCAAATTAGTGTATTGGAATTCAAATTTTAATACGGAAATAATTTAACATCTCACTGTCCTTGATTTATGTTTCTATACGCGTAGCACGGGTAAAATGCTAGTTATATATTAAAAGTGTAATTTGTTAAGTGTCCTTTCCCTTTAAAAATTAATTCTACATTTGATAATTTGATTAATTAGTATGGGTAAATCCTTATATATATTGAGCCTTGCAAGGTATTAAATTAAAATTGTGGGCTTCCTTGAGGTAAAAAAAAAAGAGATATTAAATTAAAATTTGAACTAAAAACTTTTCTCTTAAATACTAATTATTAAAGGTAGATATGGAAAAATTAAATTAAAATTTGGATTAATATCTGTTATCTCTTTGTCTTCTATATATTCCCCTTTACAGAAAGAAACATAATTATTCAAATTTTATTAAGCAGGGGTTGTGTGTGTGTCTCTTTTTATTTTGGAGAATAAGACGGAAAATATAGAATTCATTGCATATAAAATTTATTTATAATATATCCATCCGAAGAAAATTTATTTTTTGTACTGGATTCATGCATCCGACCATGAGAGAAAAAGAAATAGAAGTGTGGACATCATTAAGCTATCGAAGGGTGTCCAAAAATATACCATCTTTTTCCACCTCATGCTAGATGCATTGCACCCGATTTACTTAACAATCTTTGGCTATTCTGAAGTATTATTTTTGTTTGTTTGCGCATGGACATTCCCTTTGAGATTTTGATGCTTCATCGTGTACATAGTTTCCTTTCAAGTTTACGAGTAATGCAACACTAGTCTATATAAAACGCTGTCTCCACTACACCCATTCTAGATTCAAAGTATGTGTAATTCTTTTACATATATGCACAAGAGTGGGCAAACATTTCGAAATGTTTTCTTATTTATGTAGTTTTAATGAGAGGCCAATAATTTATTTTTCAGACAAATTTTTAAACTAGGCACAAACTGCATTCAAAAAAAAAGGATCATGAACTATAAGAAAATTCTTTCTATATTCAATTATGTTGTAAATTAATTTTTATTTCCAAAACCATGCAAAGCTTTATTTGATGTGATATTTTTGGACAAAAATTGCTAGTGTGTGGTTCTTATCTTTTTCGAATCCTAGCTTTACTCTTCTTCCAATCAATGTCAACATTAATTGAATCTTATTTTAACATGGGTTTTTGATGATGCTCAATATTGGCGATCTTCAAGATGAGGATACGTGGCAGATAACATGTCCTAAGACCCAGAAGAAAGGGTCCACAGAGGCCGATCAGACCACCCTTGTACCCGACTTGCAATCACAAGCTGGCCCTCCTTGAGGCCCCCTGCAAATTGGCCTCCTCGTCCCATCAGCTCGTCCCGAGCTGCCACAGGACCAAGACTCCTCGGCCCTCTTGCTCGTCTCCGAGCTTCTCAGCCGAGACCGTCTTCCTCGGTCCTTCCGACCGACCAACTCCACCACTCACAGG
Organism: Agapanthus africanus; assembly: GCA_030015575.1. Lineage (NCBI taxonomy): Eukaryota > Viridiplantae > Streptophyta > Magnoliopsida > Asparagales > Amaryllidaceae > Agapanthus > Agapanthus africanus. The sequence goes on along the minus strand of CM057345.1, from coordinate 45,953,728 downwards.
AGTAACCGCCGCTTCGCAAATCTTGCCACGCGCAGATTCTCCGCCAGCAACGTCCCACGTTCCACGCCATCACGATCCCCATTAATGGGAGATCCGCTCTTTACGCGGGCGTGACGTCGGGAGCGTAACTGCCGACGAGATTCTCGCGCCTGCTGCTACGTGCCGCCGCCGCTATATAAACCCCATCACAGAGGGGTCAAGTAATCCATTTCTGACTTACTTAGCCATTACGCTGCTCGGATCTAGTACTAACTTGATCGTCGGAGGGTCCTCGGTGGTACCAAACCACTCCGGGACTTCTTTGCAAGTACTCGGCGCTAAACTCCTCAAATCACTAACCTCCTCAAAACCCATTGAGACCCACACGCAACAGGAGATCACCTCCAAGATCCACCAGGAGATCGACGGAAGACAACATCTGAAGGAGACCAGAAAAGGACCTCCATCAGTTGGCGCCGTCTGTGGGAACACAAAACTCCACAAAAACAAAATTTGGCCTTCCGATCTCCGTCCACATGGCGTGCGATTACCTTGAAGATCCAGGTACCAGCCGCCGCCTCCCCCTCATCAGAGGCACGGATGAACCTCCCCCGGCGACCGTCATCAACGCCCTCACCGGCCGATAGACCGACTAAAGTCCAAACGGCCAGGCCAGGGCCCCAGATCGTCGCTCCCCCGCCTCCAGAAGACTCTGCCCTCGTCGGCACGGCTGACCACCGGCAGGCTACGTCCCATGGCCACAGATCTCACGGACCGATACTCGTCCTCTGGGTGATCATTGAGCCTCCTCTAGCGGAATCGAAACGACGCGACTCCGGCGCTTCGCCTCCCCGCACAATCGATGCACGTGCTACGCGCACGTTCACCGCATCCGTTCCTGTTCCTCATACCTGCAAATGGACGGTCGGTCGAAACCTCATGAAGAATCAGCCGAGCAGCTACCCTGCTCGGTTATCCCTGGCCGGTAGCTTCCCTACTCGCAACGCCATGGATCAAAGTCCTCCATAGAGGCAGCCGAGCAGCTTCTCTGCTCGGCTACCCCTGGCCGGTAGCTTCCCTACTCGCAACGCCAGGGATGAAAGCCCTCGCCAAGAGGCAACCCAACAACTACCCTGCTCGATTATCCCTGGCGGGTATCTTCCCTACCGCAACGCCATGGATCGGAAAGCCCTCCCAGAGGCAGTCGAGCCCAAGGATCCGTCTCTCGGCTATCCCTGGCGGGTAGCTTCCCTACCGCAACGCCAGGGATCAGAAAGCCCTCGCCAAGAGGCAACCCAGCAGCTACCCTTCTCGGTTATCCCTGGCGGGTAGCTTCCCTACCGCAACGCCAGGGATCAGAAAGTCCTCCCAGAGGCAGTCGAGCCCGACCCTCACTCGGCTATCCCTGGCGGGTAGCTTCCCTACCGCAACGCCAAGGATCAGAAAGCCCTCGCCAAGAGGCAACCCAGCAGCTACCCTGCTCGGTTATCCATGGTGGGTAGCTTCCCTACCGCAACGCCAGGAATCAGAAAGACCTCCCAGCGGCAGTCGAGCCCGACCCTCGCTCGGCTATCCCTGGCGGGTAGCTTCCCTACCGCAACGCCGGGGATCAGAAAGTCCTCCCAGAGGCAGCCGAGCCCGACCCTCGCTCGGCTATCCATGGCGGGTAGCTTCCCTGCCACAACGCTAGGGATCAGAAAGCCCTCCCAGAGCCAGTCGAGCCCGAGGATCCCTCGCTCGTCTATCATTCAGGACAAAAGCCCTCGCCAAGAGGCACCGGGCAATAACCCTGCCCGGCCAAGGGTGCTTGGTAGGCTTCTTACAACCCCTCCCGCGCCAAGGACCAAAGTCCTCCCAGAGGCGGTCGATTCTTTGCTCGGCTATCCCCGGCTGGTAGCTTCCTACCACAACCGACAGGGATCAAAGTCCTCGCCAAGAGGCACTGGGCAGTAACCCTGCTCGGTCCCTGTCCTGAAGGATCAAAACCCTCGCAAGAGGAAACCGAGCAGCTACCCTGCTCGGTCATCTCTGGCTGGTAGCTCTCTACCCATGACGCCAGGGATCGAAGCCCTCGCAAGAGGCATCCGGGCGGCTACCCCGCTCGGTCATCCCAAGCTGGTAGTTGCCTACCCACGACGCCAGAGATCAAAGCCCTCATCAAGGGGCAACCGCGCAGCTTCACTACCCCGTCATCCTTAGTGGGCTTCTTACAGCCCCTCCAACGCTAAGGATCAAAGTCCTCGCCAAGAGGCACTGAGCAGCTACCTTGCTCGGTCATCCCCGGCTGGTAGATCCCAACCCACGACGCCAGGGATCCAAGCCCTCGCCAAGAGGCACCGAGCAGCTACCCTATTCGGCCATCCTCAGCAGGCCTCTCACGGCCCCTCTCACGCTGAGGATAGAAGCCCTCACCTGAGGCCGCCGAGATCCTTCTCGCTCGGCGCATCCCCCACGGGCATCCTCCTGCCCATCAGACGCTGAGGGTCTTGATCAGTCGAAAATAATGTATTTTTAACACGTCAATTTCCCTATCATTTGCACTCATCTAATAGTGTTCGGTTTGCATATTATACATATTAGCAAAACAGCTGTAAAATACCAGATTACCTGTGTTGTATATTAAAACCGACATTTTTGAGGGAAATTGTGTGTTTATCATGGCATCGCATCATTCCTGTGTAGCGCAACACTTGTTTCGAAGTCTGTGCAGGAAATTTCAGGAACCGAGCCAAAATTGTCAAAGTGCTGATCAAAATTACGCCAACTCAAAGACTTGAGAGCTGGTAGTAATCTAGAAGGAATTGTGAGAATCAACATATCATAAAAATACCAAGAATTCAGCAGGAATCATCACTGGAGAGATGATACCCTAAACCCCTCACGTGACCGCGGATCCGCGACCTAAGGAGGCACATGCCGTGGATCTGCGGTGGAATTGCCACATCATTAACTCCTCTCTGCTGCAGAATACTTCTCTCAATGCCTACACCTCATCAAGCTATGTGAAATTCCAGAATACTCTAGAACTTTCTGCCAGATCAGCAAGGCTCCTTGATCAAAGCTAAACACTCCAAGCTTCTAAAGCAAGCTTCCCCCTTAACTACCTTAAAGCCTAGAAGCTTCTCCTTAACCTCCAAGCTTATGAAGGAAGCTAACCCTAACTAACTAATTCTAGAACCTTCCTCCTAACTACTAAGCTTTTGAGAGAAGCTAACCTAGACTAAGCTTATGAGAGAAGCTAACCTAATCCTAGCTTCTTAAGGAAGCTAATCATTCTTAAGGCTATAAAAGGGACCCTAGGCTTGGTTGTTGAAAGTTAATTCTTCTTCATCTTCCACCAACAAGTTGAGTGACACAACTTGTAAACCCTAATCCCAATTCAAAATCCAAAGCCAAATTCAAGATCCCCGAGTACAATTCAAGCAAGAAGCCTTCAACTTTTTAGGAGCGCAGCCGATCTTCATCCGAGCAAGTGATCCAAGCCGATCAGCGACTCACGAAGACGAGCGAAGCCAAATCGACGATCGAGTTCTTCCTCTTGTAGTTCTTAAGCGAATTGTAACGGAATTATTGATAAATAAAAGGTGAAATTCTTTAATCTTGCTTTCTTTAAATTCTTGCATCATGATTCGATCTCAATTTGTGATTGTGGTTCTTGTTGTGATGTTTTAGGAAAACTCCGCTCGTAAAGGAGTCGAGACTGATTGTTTCGAAAAAAGTGTTTGTAGTTAACCGCAATCAATAACGGTGTCGCGTGTAGCTAGACCGAGATGAGTACGGGTCGTCCTCAGGGAAACGTTGAACCTTTTACTCTTACTTTAAATATGTTGAAAAAGATAGGAGAGATAAAGAATATTGTAGAATAGATTCTAGATCTACATTAAGCAAGAATGCAAAAATATAGATCTAGATTATTTTAGAGATTTAGATAATATAATAATAGGGCTTGTAGGGTTCGTTAAGATTTAGTAGTTATGAACGATTAATTAAAAGTTACTCTTTTTATCCTTTAATAGATTTATAACTAGAACGACGGTGATGCGTGTAGATTAGGGTTTCTGGAGGGAAAAGGAATCCCACTCTTAACCCTTATCTCGACACGGAACTCCGTTCATATCTAGCCTTTACCAAAACAATCATTAATCTAATCGCTAATCGCGGTCGGAACTAGCAAAGAATTGTTAGCACGCCCGATTAGGATGTTAATAATTCTTTTGATAAAGTTCATAAACTTTATAGGACTTAAAAAGGGTTTAGGGATCTTTATCGTCTATTAGCCTACCCTAATCCTACGAACTCTAACAAGCGGAGAATTACTCGCGCATGTTGGGAGAAGAAGATGAAAAGACAGAGAGGGAAAACATAATGTAAAATGCAAAAGAATTAAATAAAATAACTACCTTTATTAATCAACTTGAACAATCTACACTTTATTCCGTAGAAAATGATTACAAAACTAGTTGCTTCTCGATCTTTCCTAAGGAGGTAGACGAACAGTTGATGATCAGCCTGGATGCGTGAGCCGTCTTGGACTTCGTGATCTCTTCGGCTTGATAACTTTTCCAAGAGGCTCTCGGTGCTCTTTTATAGTGAAAAGCCACAATCTTTTGCTTCAAAAGTTGGTAAAATATAGCAGAGAATCATGTCCCAAAATTTTGGCAAATGATCCTTCTAGATTGCCGCGGATCCGCGGCTAACAGGGGGGTTTGGCCGCGGTTCCGCGGCCAAAGGTGGAGATCTCTTGATGATTTTTCTTGGGATTTGTGATTGTGACATGTGGCAATCCTAGGCACCTTCAGAATTCAGAAATCTTCTCTCGGTTGCTTCCAGACTTGGTCTCCAAGTTTTGCTTCTTAATTTGGCAAGTTTTCTTCAACAACTTGATTTGCTTGATAACTTCTGCATAACAACTTGGAAAATTCTGCACAATAATCTCAAATAATATTTAGTAGACTTAGTTCTACTAGGATTTGGTCAATGAATTTATTTGCATACATTTTTCTACCAAATACTAATTAAAATATATTAACACATGGAAAATGGTGTTTTTACACATAAACCCTCATATGTATAATATATTATAATAAAGTCCTTTTTTAATATGAAAATGGTAGGAAAAATGTAATACAAATGTGCAGTTTTATCAACTGAACAAATACCCCCAAACTTATCTTTGATCGTCCCGAGAAAACTAGTTTATTCAATAGGAGAAAAAAAAGGAGAAAACTAAGCACACTTTCATAGGCAAACACGATTGCACTGAGCACGTGCAATAAGCCGTTAAACCTCTAGGTGTCCCTAGCAGGAGGAGTGTTGTCTCCTGAGGGTTTTCAACGGATTACACCCACAAAATCCTATAACAAAAGAGAGATGGTGAAATTTACATATAAAGATAAGAAATATAAAAAGAAAGACTTTGAAAATAAGAGTTTCCAACTATACTAGCTTTTCAGTTGTCATGAGCCCTATCTTAATAGTCATGAAAAAATGTTAGAATTCACATCATCCCTCAATAAAACATCGTCTTTATTTTTCGTTCCTACCTTTCATCCAAATATTGATCATATAACCCCACGTGTGTGTTAAGAACATCCCTACACTTGGAGAATTCAATTCAAGCTATCATACTCTTGTCCATCTACCTTAGTACTTTTTAATTTGATGAATACTTAAGTTTGCTCACACCTTTTCATGCGACCGTTAATATTTCTTGAGGTACTAACCGACCAATTACTCAAGTGCTTGCTGATTAGGTGATAATATTTTCCTCGTCTTGCACTACCTAAGGCTTAGCACTGACTCCCAGACTAGTTGGCCTTAGGGCACTAGGTGAAGAGGCACCCTCGCTATATTTTTTTATTGCTACCTTGGCGATACAAAACCAGTGTTCATTTTTTTCTTTCACCATTTTTATATTTTCTTCATTTTTTTTATTTCCTTCATACTTTGGCTTTTAGACAAGAGCATTTCAAGGTATCCTCTACTATCCCGAATTTCAAGACGTGTGTAAGTGCATATAGTAGGGTATCAATATTCAAATGTTTGGCTTCCAGAATAGAAACTATTTTTCAGACTTATTTTTATCCTCAGATTAGTGACTTCCTCCATCTTACTAACCCTTGGGACAACAGCTCATAACTACTTATTACTAATTCGTTTAAGAAAACTTCTAATTTTCTTGGTTTTCTTAAACTATTCCTATCTTTCATAAATAATTTTTCACTTTCTACTCTTCTGTTATAAAAGAAAATTTTTGAAATTTTTGAAAATGTTTGAAATTTTTGAAAATGTTGTGCTTATGCAAAATATGATGCAAAAATAAGCACAAACCTCCCCCAAACCTGTTTACAGCAGTGTCCTCACTGATGTCATTCGTTAAGCTCAAAAACCTGTAGACTTGGGAGGAAATTATTAATGGGGGCAAGAATATATGAAAGTGAAAATCCTCCCCCAAACTTATTTTTGGCTCACAATTTTGTAAAAATCATTTTTTTTCAAGAGCCCAAAATATACCACCCCCCCAAACTTAAACAATTTTAATCTTTAAAATCACACGAGGGGGTCAAGGTTATTGGTCAATGCCAAGCTTTGCAAAGACCGAAGGTCAACACCAACTATTCAAAAATTTTATCGATGAAGCACCAAAGTTGGTGGAAGAACATGTCACCTTTCGACAAGAAGAAGTGGGGAGGTGATAAGAGGTGTAAAGGAAAAGGATTGCGTCTCAATTTAGAGAGACGACACAGTGATAGTGATGATGGATTACTCGCATTATCATGATTGTCCAAAAGAAGGGGTGGAGGTCCAATTTCTTCATCTTGGAGTTGATTCATCTCAACACCCGTGTCTTGTAAAAATGCGAGTTCATCAGCGAAAATTTCCTCAAAGCTTTCATCGATACCCGGAAGAATAATGTCATCAGAAAAAATGGGGTGATCGTCCGACTCTATAAAAAGTTCCTCATCAGTGTTAGATGTTGACCCGGACAACTCGGTGGAAGAGTCCATGGTTGGGGTCAAACAACAACATATGAAAAGAGTCAGTATCATGAGATTGATCAAATTCGCTGCTGTCGACATCCATTAATTCGACAGAACACACGAGAGCATAGGGTTCGGAGGGTTCACTTCCCAACTTGTAAATGTTAAGCTCAATTGACTTCTTTCCAAAGGATAGGGTCATAGAGCCGTTTCTACAATTGATTACTGCGTTGGAAGTGGCCAAAAAGGGTCGACCGAGTATCACCGGGATTTGATTGCGTGGGTTTGCTATAGGTTGTGTATCTATAACGATAAAGTCCACAGGGAATATGAATTCCCCGACTTTGATTAACACATCCTCTAGCTCACCCCTAGGTTGGGTGATAGATCGATCGGCCATCTGAAGAGTGCAATGCGCCGGCTTTAACTCTCCGATCCCTAATTGCTCATAAACAGAATACGGAAGCAAGTTAACTCTAGCACCTAGATCGAGTAGAGCACGATTGATATTTTTACCCCCAATAGAAATTGAAATTGTAGGACTTCCGGGGTCCTTTCGTTTCTTGGGTAGTTGTTGTGTAAAAGCAGTGCTCACATTACTCGCAAGGAAAACTTCTTTAGGTACTTGAACTTTTCTCTTCCTAGTGCACAAGTCCTTTAGGATTTTCGCATAAGACGGAACTTGTTGAATAACATCTAGGAAAGGAATGTTTATGTTAACTTGCTTAAAAATTTCCACAATCTTCTCCATTTGTGGACTTGGTCTGTTACCCCTTAACCTGTTTGGATAAGGTGCTTGATCAATAAGTTTTGGGTCCAACGTTTGTAGAGAAGACTGTGGGGATGGATTCGATCCCAAAACTGGAGTGGGAATCGACTTAGATAGATTTGGCGAAATGGGCGAAGGGTTCGAGCCTTGGGGAAAACGGAGAATAGGCTCGGGTGAAGGTGGGAGACTAGACGAATTAGGGGAAGAAGAAGAAGCTGGGGTATCATTGGTGTCACTATCATCACACTGCTCACCCACTCGGTCATTCAGCACTTTTCCCGATCTCAATGTGGTAACAGCACTCACATTATAACTTTGTGAGTGGCCAGGATTAGGTATGGGTTGAGATGGGAGTTTCCCTTTCTCTCTCGCACTCATTGCGGCGTTTAACTGTGTGATTTGGTTTTCTATTGATTTAATACTCTCACCATGGGAGGCGGAGTTTTGCGTTAGGGTATCAATAGAAGACTTCATCTCAGCCGAAAATTGCATGGATTTCCAAAGTTTGTGCAAGTGAGTTGTCAGTACCGGCCACTTGTGGTGTAGAACTGTTGGCCGGATTTTGGAAATTCTGTGACTGAAAGGGGGGCTGATTCTGTGGTTGTGGTTGCTGTGGAGGAGGTCTTTGATAATTGCTTTGTTGGTTTTGATTCCAAGAAAAGTTAGGATGATTCCTCCATCCTTGATTGTACGTGGAAGAATAAGGGTCATTTCTTGGTCGCTGCTGAAAAGCAGCATTAGCTTGAAACGATGCATTCATAGGACATTCTTCCGTTAAGTGTGAAGGATCCGAACAGCAAGCACAGACGGTCTTAGGAAGCGTGACCTGATTTAGGGAGAATGTTGAGAATTTGTTCTCAATAGCGTCGAGTTTCTTCTGTATCGCTGCCATTTCGGCTTTCACTGCGATAGAAATATCGAGCTGGTGAATACCTCCCTTAATTGAAGGTGGTCTTACGCTTTCCCACTGCAACGTGTGTTCAGCAAGGTCTTCCAGATATTTCCAAGCTTCACTGTCATCTTTAGACATGAAATTTCATTGACATATTGTTTCAAGCATCTGCTTTGTCGCTGGATTAATGCCCTCATATATAATCCGACATAAATCCCATCTATTGATTCTATGATGAGGACATTGGACAAGCAGATCTTTGAAATGTTCAAAGCACTTCTAAAATGGTTCATTGGGAAGCTGGGTGAACTGGTTGATCTCGCTCCTAACACGTGCAGTCTTATGGTTTGGGTAAAACTTCTTAAGAAATGCTATGACGAATTCATCCCAATTAGTGATAGAGTGTGCGACAGTATTGTAAAGCCATTTTTCTGCCAAGTCGCACAGTGTGAATGGGAGAAGACGTAAGCGCATAGCATCTAAATTCAATTGTGAAGTACCCATCATTGCGCATACGTTTTCGAATTTGGTGATGAAAACGTACGCGTCTTCCGACTCAAGCCAGTGAAATTTGGGCAGCAGATTGATGTAGTGGGGTTTAATTTTGAAATTATCCCCGTTAGGTGGTGGCAGAGATAGACAAGTAGGAAGAGGACCACGGATAGGATAGCATCTCTTTTGGAGAGAGATGCACGGTGGATTCTGCTCACCTACGGGCGGTGACAGCGTGGTGTTATAATTAGATGGAGTGCCATCCATCACGGTCGGTGTGGTGTGTGGTGGAGGAAAAGAAGATGAAGAAGTACCGACTTCGGCGTCGATAGCAAGAACGCGGACAAGACGGGCACTAGGATCCCGTGTCCAGCCGAGCATGCACTAAGCGGGTTTAGTGCAAGTGGCAGCGTGTGTGCGATTTAAAAATTGGCTTGTTTTGAAAAAGTGGGACTCAAGACAAATCACCCTAAGATGCACAAGCAGCCCTAGAACTAAGGTCACCTAGGTCTAGTCTCTAGACCGCTCCTAGACTTCCAAAGGACAAGCCGCAGGATAAATCCTCTACCGCCTCCGTACTACCCTTGTAGCCAGGTAAGTGCCAGGTAAGTGGGAAGGAACCACGGTAGTGGGCCTAATTAAAAACCACTAGCCTTTGACACACTTGCCTAGGCACTACAAAAGTAATGCGGATAAACGATAGATTACCCACGACCTTCCTGTGTCCTTAATGAGCGCGACAGTCCTTAGAGTCTGGTCTAGATATTTTTTAAATTAATGAAGGGTTGATCTATATGCTCGGTTTGTGATTTGTGGGGCTTAGGAAGGGTGATGAAATCCCCACCTAATATTGATTTGGTCTTTGCCCCTTAAAGTACGTATTAAAATATGCAAAACAAAACCAATCACAAAACTTTTGCAAAAAGATTTTTTAGCGGCGCGATTTTTGCAAAGAATCCTGCAGAAGATAAATTTTATTGGATTTGAGAGGAGAGAAAAGGAGTTAAGAAAGATACCAGAGAAGTTCGTAACCCTAGATCTCCTGTTTTCTCAAGTCCGCGACTCCAGATTCCCTCGCAAAATTCACACACAAATCGTTAAATATGCAATTTACAGTTTTGTTTTAATAATGATATGACTCGTCTAAGAATTCAACACAAATAGTAAAAATAAAAAATTACGCATGTATCCCCGGCAACGGCGCCATTTGATTGTTTCAAAAAAAGTGTTTGTAGTTAACCGCAATCAATAACGGTGTCGCGTGTAGCTAGACCGAGATGAGTACGGGTCGTCCTCAGGGAAACGTTGAACCTTTTACTCTTACTTTAAATGTGTTGAAAAAGATAGGAGAGATAAAGAATATTGTAGAATAGATTCTAGATCTACGTTAAGCAAGAATGTAAAAATATAGATCTAGATTATTTTAGAGATTTAGATAATATAATAATAGGGCTTGTAGGGTTCGTTAGGATTTAGTAGTTATGAACGATTAATTAAAAGTTACCATTTTTATCCTTTAATAGATTTATAACTAGAACGACGGTGATGCGTGTAGATTAGGGTTTCTGGAGGGAAAAGGAATCCCACTCTTAACCCTTATCTCGATACGGAACTCCGTTCATATCTAGCCTTTACCAAAACAATCATTAATCTAATCGCTAATCGTGGTCGGAACTAGCAAAGAATTGTTAGCGCGCCCGATTAGGATGTTAATAATTCTTTTGATAAAGTTCATAAACTTTATAGGACTTAAAAAGGGTTTAGGGATCTTTATCGTCTATTAGCCTACCCTAATCCTACGAACTCTAACAAGCGGAGAATTACTCGCGCATGTTGGGAGAAGAAGATGAAAAGACAGAGAGGGAAAACATAATGTAAAATGCAAAAGAATTAAATAAAATAACTACCTTTATTAATCAACTTGAACAATCTACACTTTATTCCGTAGAAAATGATTACAAAACTAGTTGCTTCTCGATCTTTCCTAAGGAGGTAGACGAACAGTTGATGATCAGCCTGGATGCGTGAGCCGTCTTGGACTTCGTGATCTCTTCGGCTTGATAACTTTTTCAAGAGGCTCTCGGTGCTCTTTTATAGTGAAAAGCCACAATCTTTTGCTTCAAAAGTTGGTAAAATATAGCAGAGAATCATGTCCCAAAATTTTGGCAAATGATCCTTCTAGATTGCCGCGGATCCGCGGCTAACAGGGGGGTTTGGCCGCGGTTCCGCGGCCAAAGGTGGAGATCTCTTGATGATTTTTCTTGGGATTTGTGATTGTGACATGTGGCAATCCTAGGCACCTTCAGAATTCAGAAATCTTCTCTCGGTTGCTTCCAGACTTGGTCTCCAAGTTTTGCTTCTTAATTTGGCAAGTTTTCTTCAACAACTTGATTTGCTTGATAACTTCTGCATAACAACTTGGAAAATTCTGCACAATAATCTCAAATAATATTTAGTAGACTTAGTTCTACTAGGATTTGGTCAATGAATTTATTTGCATACATTTTTCTACCAAATACTAATTAAAATATATTAACACATGGAAAATGGTGTTTTTACACATAAACCCTCATATGTATAATATATTATAATAAAGTCCTTTTTTAATATGAAAATGGTAGGAAAAATGTAATACAAATGTGCAGTTTTATCAACTGAACAGAGACGATCAATAGAATGATGATGTAACAAATCTTAAAATAATTCTTAAGTCCTACGAGTTTGTAAACCCTAGCAAATTGAAGAATCGACGACCTAGTTTCGATGCGATACTTTCTTGATTGTGATCGCTCGAAATTAGGGATCCACGATCGATTCTTGAATTTACTAGAGGCTAGAATGTGAATGATATCGACGAAGGGACAAGGGATAGATGATGAAACGTCAGTTTCCGCAAGAAATCCCTAATTCTCGTTGATCATCATCGATCTAGTATCAATTCATCGATGGATAAGAATACGTAATCAATAGATTTCATCACATCTATAGATCCGATCGATTCCTACGAGCCTCATTTCGATTCTTGATATTTGATTTGGAAATCATCACATCTCAATTCCTGATTTTAATGTTTTCTTGTTATTAGATCTAGATTTTTCTAATTCTTGAACTTCATTTTACAAATCATGAATTGTTCTTTCTTTTCTTTTCTTTAAATTTTCGATTCATCTAATTCGAAATACGAACGGATTACACTTTCCCTGTGGACGATCCGCACTTACTAACGCGCTACAATCGACACCGTTATTGATTACGGTCAAATATTTTTTGGTTGTGATTTCTATACATTTTCTAAACATACACAACAAGAATTTCGTATCAATCAAATGGCGCCGTTGCCGGGGATAGTGCACTAATTCGTTCGTTTTTTGAAATTTGAGTTGAAAAGTTTATTCCATTCTAATTTTGAGATCAAAATTCGCGCAAAACACTAATCAATTCATTGTGATTTGTTGCGAGGAAATCTGGAATTATTGGAGCTAAAGGAAAATTATTCTGAGAATTCCAGAGAGCTCAAAAGGAAAACAGAAGCTTGTGCACAAAATTCTGTGCAGTGATCCCAACAAGGCACCGTGTTTCCGTGGCTGTAGGCAGCTCCCACCATGTTTCCGCGGCACAACAAGCAGATCACTGTACCAATTTCTTTCAGGTCCTCTCTAACTTTCTTATCTCCTTCCTCAATCTGCTCCATTAACAATTTGCTGCAGGTTTCTTCGCAAAATTCGCAGCGCCGCAAAAATAAAAAAATTATGCGTGTTTGATTTTTGGTTGTTTGCATATTAATACGGAATTTAAGGGGCAAAGACCAAATTCAGATTAGGTGGGGAGTTCATTACCCTTCCTAAGCCCCAAAAATCACAAACTTGCATTCGCATTACCCTCATTAACTAAAAAATATCTAGAGATGGCTCTAAGGACCGTCGCGCTCACTTAGGACAGAAGAAGGCCGTGGGTAATTCATTGTTTATCCACGTTTCTTTTGTGGTGTCTAAGGCAAGTGTGTCTAAGGCTAGTGGTTATTAATTAGGCCCACTACTTACGTAGTGGAGTACCTTCCCACTTACCTGGCACTTACCTGGCTATAGGAAAGACAAAGAGGCAGTGGAGGATTGATCCTGCAACTTGTCTTTTGGCAGTTAGGAGCGGTCTAGAGCTTTGACCTAGGTGACCACTAGATTTTAGGGTTGCTTGTTGCATTTGTTGTGATCGCATCATTTTTTTCAAAAATTCGTATATTTTTCAAAACAAACACCAACACTTCATTCATTTCGCCTAATTATATTCACGCTGCTACTTGTACTAACCCTTTTTAGTACAAGATAGGTTGGACACGGGATTCTAGTGCCCGTTTAGTCCGCGTTCCCCCCATCGACTCCTAAAGTCGGTATTTCTACATTTACCTCTTCTTTACCCACCACCACACCCACATCGATGGATCCTTCTCCATCGAATTTCTTTACCACTAATCTGCCGCCGTCCGCAGGTGCGCAGAATCCACCCCGCATATCTCTCCAAGAAAGGTGCTATCCTATCGACCTATCTCTCCATTCCACCAGCCAACGCGGACAATTTTCAGATTAAACCCCAATACATCAACCTTCTACCCAAATTCACGGTCTCGAGTCTGAAGACGCATATGTCTTTATCACCAAATTTGAAAATGTATGCGCAATGATGGGTACCTCACAGCTTTCTGTGGATGCTATGCGTCTTCGTCTTCTCCCATTTAGCTTGTGCGATATAGCCGAGAAGTGGCTGTACAACACAACCGCACATTCCATTTCAAACTGGGAAGAATTCGTTAAAGCATTCTTTAAGAAATTCGACCCACATCATAAGATAGCTCGAGTCCGTAGCGAAATAAATCAATTCACCTAGCTTCCAAATGAACCATTTTCAAAATGTCTTGAACGCTTCAAGGATCTATTAATCCAATGTCCACATCACGGAATTCCTAGATGGGAACTGTGCAGAATCATATATGAGGGCATTAATCCTAACACAAGACAGACCCTTGAATCCATGTGTCAAGGCAACTTCATGACCAAAGATGATGGGGAAGCCTGGAAATTCCTAGAAGATTTCGCTGAAAAATCTTTACAGTGGGAGGGTGTGAGTCAATCATTTAGGGGTGGCAATAACCAGTCGGATGTTTCCATAGGAGTTAGAGCTGAAATGTCAGCAATGCAAAAGAAACTCGAGACTATGGAAAACAAATTTTATGCTGCCGCCCTAAATCAAATGTCACTCTCCAAAACTGTATGTGGATGCTGTTCTGATCCTTCACATCTCACGGAAGAATGTCCATTGAATTCTCCGTTTCAAGGTCATGAGCATATCAATTCTGCTTTCCAACAACGACCTAGAAACGATCCATTTTCTTCCACATATAATCAGGGTTGGAGGAATCACCCTAACTTTGCTTGGAACCAATCACAATCTCAAAACACGGTTCCAACTCAAAACAATTTCCAAAAAGTCCCTCTACCACAACAGCAACCACTTCAATTGAGTCAGCACCCCTACCAATCACAAAACTTCAAAAATCCGGCCAACACTTTTGCACCACATGAAAACTCTTTGCAATTGACCGGTACAGATAATATCTCTGCACTAGCACAAACCTTGGATAATTTCATGAAACAATCCATCCAAGGGACGGCAAATATGCAATCTTCCTTCGATAATGTGATGAAGATCATTGTCTCTCAAAATGAGAATATTAAATCGATGGAAGAACAAATTGCACAACTAAAAGCCGAAATGAGTGCAAGAGAGAAAGAGAAACTTCCAGCTCAACCTTTGCCCAATCCTGGTTATTCACATCATGTGGATGCATGTTCCCGCCAAAATTTTGGCTCAAAATCCGCTCCTTATAAAATAATAACAATAAAAATAAATAAATAAATAAATAAATAATTATAATAAAGGAGAAAATCTCCCCTTCAGAGCAAAGCTCTGTTCAAATTCCAAGGCGGAAAATGAAGCAACGCTTCTGTTTCACCCAATCAGAGCAAAGCTCTGTTTAAAATTCAAATAATAATAAAGGAAGCAACGCTTCAGCTGACTTGCGCTCTGCGCTGCGCGCCATGTAGCAGCACAGTTGCGCTAGCGCAGTTGCGCTGCGCGACACGTGTCGAGCGCTGGTGCATCTGCGTCAAACAGAATTAAAATTCTAGTAAGATCTTTCTGTTCTTGTTAAAACGAGAAGATTGTCTTCTGTAAAACAGAAGCCCTTGGATTAAAGATCCAACGGTGGGGAAAATTCCCCAAATCACTTAGAGAAAGATCTCTTTAACAAATTTAACAAATTAATGTGCACTATATAAAGGCCCCTATACCCCAACACACATCAAGATCAACAACAAGAACACAGAGAATAGAAAAAACTCTAGAAACAGAGAGAGAACTCTAAAGAACTCTGAGAAGAAATTCAGAAGGAAAAAGAAGGTAAAACCCTTTTAAAAAAAGAGAAGAATTTCTTCTGAATAGATCATTGATCTAAGAACAAGATCAATGATCTTCAATAAAAAATAAATAATGACAAAAGCATTGCTTTTTCATGAACCACTGGTTCTGGAATCTTAAAGATTCTTTTCTTGAATCCAAAATTGGATCTAGAAATTAAAACAGTACCTTGCACTTGCAGATCTGCACTGTTGCGCTCCTAGGATGGCGCGAGCCACCAGAGAGCGCCACGTGTCAGCACCATAACCACTTGCGCTATGCGCTTTTAAGATAGAGCATTGCTCTCTAAATTTGGCGCAACTCACCAGAGCGCGCCACGTGTCAGCGGCGCAACAGCGCAGCGCATTGAGGCAGCGCACTGCGCCAACTGCGCTTGCGCTCACCAGAACGTGACACGTGTCATCTCCACATGCGCTTGCCCTCAATAATTGGCGCAAAGTGCCTGACAAGCTACTATCAGATAATTAATGCACTGCATTATTTACAGAAGGGCCAAGCCCAATTAAAAAAAGTCTAACAGGCCAAATTAAATGCAATGCATTATTTTAAAGAAGGGCAAAGCCCAAATAAAAACAGATGCTGTGCATTATTTATAAAGGGACAGAGCCCAAATCAAAAAGGCATAGAAGGCCAAAATAAAATGCAATGCATTATTAAATAGGGGCATAGCCTTAGCACAGGCCTAATAGGCCAAAGATAAAAACGTTGAACATCTTCAACTGGACTTAGCCCAATCATGGCCGTAAGTCCTCAAATTAAATTGACTGAGCACGGCTGCTCGCTTAAATCAATTTACATCCGGTTCAAGGGTACATCTCCGAACTCCTCTGACACCTATCGTTGTAATCCTTCAACGACGTCAGAGAGGTGACGGGTTCCGATGGCCACAAATAAAATGGATCCCCACGTCCCTAAACTGGAACATGGACCGCAATGTCCTTAAACTACCTATGGACCACCACGTCCTTAAACTGGAACAACAGAGCCCCCAAATGCTCTTTTCTCGGATCTAAATGATCCCTTTTAAGTTGATCTTAGCCTCAAACATGGCTAACGTATCCTTAAACATTCAAACAGACTTTAGTCCTAAACTGGACTACAGATCCCCCAAGCAACTCTGGTTCAAGGGTACATCTCTGAACTTCTCTGACACCTGTCGTTGTAACCCTTCAACGTCGTCAGAGAGGAGATGGGTCCCGACGACCATACATGCAATGGACCACCATGTCCCTAAACTGGGAATCGACCGCAGTGTCATTAAACTAAACAATAGAGCCCCAAATGCTCTCTTGTCGGATCCAAACGATCCCGTTAAGTTGATCTTAGTCTGGAGATTAGGCTAACGTATCCTTAACAAAAGTTTAAGTTGATCTTAGCCTTAAATAGGGATAACGTATTCTTAAACTAAAACACCAAACCCAAATCTAAGAAAATACGGATTTGGACTAATCCACGTCCTACGGGCGACGACATAAATTAGTCTCTGTATACAATCCACGGGCAACCACAAACAAAACAAACACCCACGACACGAAGTGAAATTCTGGAGAAGGGGAAAGTTGTTACAGCGATGCGGTAGCGTAATTAACTGCAGGGGCTTGCGCCTGCAGGGAAGAGCGTCCCCACAATCAAAAACCCCTCGAACGAGGGGGAATCTGACGAATTCTGCTACATCGGCCGCATCCGCCCAAACCTCCGATACACGGTGCCATAAATCAACTTGGCATCTTCGGAGAGGTGGACGGATAAAACCAAATAGCATCTGCCCCGAATCTCAGGCAAGACGCCCACGTCTTGGCCGCCATTCGGAGGGGAATAGATTCTGGCACGCCCGGTGGGACCTCTTCCTCTTTCCACTCCACACTTCGTGTGTCGTGTTCGCGAACGAATCGCGGTTTGCTGTGATTGCCTGTGGATTTGAGGTACTAAGATTTGGTGTCTTGCTCCGTGCAGAAAACAGAGGATCAATGGCTTCAAACTGCACTACCTGCAACTGCAACTCTCGCTCCGTCCTTGCCGGAGGAGTGACTTATGGGCCCCAAGCGGCCTCCATCTTCGCTATGCCGGTGGAACAGGTGACTCAGGCCACCAATGGGCTATTCTTCGGGACCATGATCCCACCAATGAGCTTCAATGCCCCATTACCATCGCAAGAAGCTCCGAAGAAGTCGGTCTTCGATCGGCTTACAACTATCGCGGCCCCTCTCAACGGGTCGCCCAAGCCCAATGCCTCAGCTTTCAGCAAACTGGGCCAAAACTCATGTGGGCCCATGAAGAAGCCTGCAATACCAGAAAAGGTTGTTCCGAAGAGGATAGCCATCCCTGCTCCTGAAGTCGTCAAGGCGGCTTCTCCTGCCAAAGGGTCGGTCTTCATAAGACTGACTATTCCGGCTCATGTTCCTGCTCGAAGGTCTGTCATTGACAGATTGGATACCGCTACTCAAAAGACGTCAGTCTTCAAGAGACTGGCACCAGCACGCTTCATTTGGACAGGGGGCAAGACAAAGCCATCCCCATCGCTGAACCAACGCCATCCGCTCGACATGCTCGCCGTAGTCACTGGCGCCGGGTAAGGAAAGCTGGGGGCAACTCCCCCTCTGGGATAACTCCGCCATCTCCGATGGTGGAAATCAATGCTGCCGTTCCGACCGGGAATAGCTTTGAACCGCTAAGAAGGGTGCGCAAGAACTCGCCAACTGCCGTATTGAAAAGATCTCCTACACCTGTGGATAATGCCCCAAAGGTGAAGCTGGAGAAGCCCCCTCAACGGCTATCCTCTAAAATTTACAAGGTCTGGCGTCAAGTCCAGGACTCCGTAGTGGATCAAGACTATCTCCACCGACAGAAAAAGATGAAGGTTCGGCAGGAGAAGGACTACTCTGTCAAGCCACCAAAAGTGACAGCTACTTGGGTACCCACTACAACGGCCCCTTCAACTTCGACCGCTCAAAAAAGAAGGAGGTCGGAGAAGATCCCTGTGTCTTTGGCAAATCGCAAAGACACTGAAGCTAAACGCCCCAAGTCTGGGGGCATGGTGGTGCACACTGTTTATATGGCTGCCGGAAAGGAGGAAAGCCATGCTTCGACGGGTCACCGACCACTCACCCGATCCGTGACAAAAGCCCAGGAGCAACAACAGAAGCTTCAGGAAATGATGGCTGCAATGGCCGCACTTACCGGGCCAAAAGAAAGCTCGGAGGCATCCTCGGATCAATGCCGGGAGCAAGAAACTGACGCTGACTTCCTATGCAGAGTCCTCGAAAAGAAGGACAGAGAAGCAGCAGGACAAGTAGCTAATATAAAACAAATGGCGCTTCTTTTCCAAGATATGGTAGGAATGATGTTACAGCAGGATCCTCCAGCTGAAGACCCTCCGACCATTACTGAAGACGATAGAGGGGAGACATCCAATTCTCCTCCGGCTCTTTCAGCAGCCAAGGAAGAAACCATTTCTAAGGCTGCACTGGATGACTATATAGCTCAGCAAATAAGAGCTCATCAAGCGAATGAGGCGTCTGGGCAAATTGCTAGAACCGGATGACCCTACCCGGGCTGGTATGACCAAATCAGTTACCCGCCGGGATATACGATCCCTAAATTCCATGTGTGCAAGGGGACAGGGAATCCACATCAGCATGTCGCTCAATTCAGGGCCTTATGCGGCAATACTGGAGGCGATGACAAATTGTTGCTTCGACAATTCGTCGGCAGCTTAGCAGAAACAGCCTTTGAATAGTATTCGGAGCTACCTAACGACTCTGTCAAAACATTTGCAGAGATGGAGCTACTGTTTACACAAAGATTCGTGAGTGCTAGTGGACGCACCCCGATAACAGCATTGATCAATGCCAGGATAAGGCTAGGCGAAACGTGGGTCCAATATGCAACACGATGGCGGAACCTATGGTCGAAATACGAACAAAGCATAGAAGAGGCACCTACGGTAGGTATGTTCGTGGGCACTCTTAATCCGCAAGCGACCATCTCGTAATTCATGATGTTCTTCAGGCCGACCACTTTCCAGGCCTTGATCGACAAATTAGCCCAAATGGACCAGATGGGCCATGGACCGTCTCCTCCAAAATTGGACTCTCGAAATGAGAAGAAAGGAAAAGCGGTCGTTGTTTCCAATACTCAACAACAGCCGAGCAAATCAAAGCCGGTTGCTCGCCAAAACAACGTGCATCCATGCCCATCTCTCGAGGAGAGACTGGGACGTCCTTACTCGTTTCCTCAGAATAAAACAAGGAAACTGTTCGAGCTGGCCACGCTCAACGGACTCATCAATCTGCCGAGTCCAAAACGTCTGTTGCAGCCAGGCGATCTCGATAATCCCGATTATCGCCCTTACCACCACACGGTAAGTCACCCGATCGAGGATTGCTTCGTCTTTAAGGGATGGATCGAGGATCAGTACCTACAAGGCAAGTTTGCGCTGTCTGAAAAGTGGAAGGTAAACCCACCACAGCCGCACACTCCAAAGAAGACGGACACGATGGGGGCAGGTTGTTCTTTTGTTGAGGATGAAAACGATGGAAAAGACTCATCAGATGAATCCGAAGACTACGTAGCGAGTTGTCATGTGATCTCGCACTCATTGGTGGATAATGAAGAGGCTCCTTGCGCCGAGAAACCGAGGGCAGACCCTGAACCAGAAATTCTGCGGCCGTCAGACGAGATGATCGATGCCTTCCTGAATGAGATTCGTCTGAAAGTTAAAACCAATCAAGAACGTGAGATGGCCATACTGGAAGAAGCCAAACACCGCCGACTAGACCAAAGAGTCGAGGCACTCCCGTCAAATCAAAAGCCATCCGCTGCGGATAAAAACAAATTCAAGACGAGGAAAAGGTTTGCTAAAGCCCTGTCAGCGGGAATGAAGCTACCACCCTCTGAAGAAAATACTCTCGGTGGAGTGGAGATACATCCTAACTTCTGCTTGTATCATCAGAAGATCATACATCCTACCGAAGACTGCGACTCCTTTAAGTGTTGGTGGTAAGGGTATGTCGCTCAAAAGCAACACTTCAACAGGATGAAGCGTGAAGCTCGTAGAAATCAGAAAGATGCGATAGATGAGCGCAAAAGAGCTGCCGCCGACTGTTACATAGCCGACTCCAAAGGATCGCAAATTATCACCTTTGGAAGTGACCCTGACGAAGAAGCTATCCTCAACCCTCTCCTCGAGGAATCCATTTCAAAAATGAAAGAATTGAGGAGTTGCGAGAACGTTCAGCCGTGCAACTGCACGCTGCTCGGAAAAAATCTCGGCCCCATAAACAAGGGGTCGAGCAAAAACGATAAAGGGAAGGGAAAAACAGCCCTCGTAGCCAATTCTCAACAGCAATCGAGTGGCCCTAGACCGGTTGTTTGCCGAAACAACAAGCGGCAACCCCTCCAGGAAAAGTTGAAACGTCCTTACTCGTTTTCCGCAAGATAAAACAAGGGGACTGTTCGAGCTGGCAATGCATGACAGACTCATCAATCTGCTGAGTCCAAAACGTCCGTTGCGGCCAGGCGATGTTAACGATCTCGATTATTTCCCTTACCACCAAATGGTAGGTCACCTGATCGAGAATTGCTACGTCTTCAAAAACTGGGTTGAAGATCAATACCAACAAGGCAAGTTCGTCATCTCCGAAAACTGGAAGGTGAGCCCGTCACAACCACACGCGCCGGGAAAAATGGAGACGCTAGGGGCATCATGCTCATTCATAGGGAAAGCCCCATAGACCGAAAAGTCAGTAAACTAGAGATTCGCCTCAAATACGGCGACGGCGGACCGAAACGTCCTTAAACTAACAATGGACCACTATGTCCTAAAACTAGCGATAGACCGAAACGTCGTTAAACTAACGTTGGACCACTATGTCCTAAAACTGGCGATGGACCGAAACGTCCTTAAACTAATGACGGACCACTACGTCCTAAAACTGGCCAAGGACCGAAACGTCCTTAAACTAATGATGGACCACTACGTCCTAAAACTAACTGTTGACCGAGATGTCAATAAACTACGGTGGATTGCAACATCCCAAAGTCGATATATAAAAAAAAGAAAAGAGAATAAAAAAATAATAAATAAAAACGGTATGCCCATAAGCAAAAAGGGCACGGATGAAAACCCGAAAGGGCTCCGTGAGTAAAAACAGCAGGGCTACCGGCGAGTGTTGATGAAAACCCAAAAGGGCGCAACCTCATTATAAAAAAAAGAATAAAAAAAGAGAAAAAACGGTGTGTCCATAAGCAAAATGGGCACGGATGAAAACCTGAAAGGGCTCCATGAGTAAAAAAAGTAGGGCTACCGGCGAGTGTTTGTGAAAACCCGAAAGGGCGCAACCTCGTTAAAGGACACTTGCAGGGTCTTCTCGACCTTGTAAGGAGAAACCACCCGCGTGAGATCCTTACGACTCACAAGGGAGCAATACACTTAGGGATCCTCACGATCCCCAAGGAGAAATTACACTTGCGAGATCCTCACGACTCGTAAGGAGAACTCTCTTATGGGACCCTCACGGCTCATAAGATTTGAAAGTCTTAAGTTACAGAAACCTTAACCTGTTCTTAAGAAACCCCCACAACATCCACTACTGCCTTACAAGTGGTTCAATACTGACCCTTGTATACAATCCACGGGCGCGAATAAACATCTCCCCAGCAAAGTCCCATCCGTGACTAGGGATATGTCCATATGGTGAACAACCCTTATAAGTCCTCTTGACTTATAAGGAGAAAACCCTTTTGTAAGATCCTTACGACTTACAGGGGAATATACACTTAGGAATCCTCACGATTCCTAAGGAGAAAACACACCTACGAGATCCTCACGACTTGTAAGGAGAAATACCTTTGTGAGACCCTTACGGCTCATGAAGTCAAAAGCCTTAGTCGATGGGATCCTAACCCTGTTCGCTAAGCCACCTTTGTTCGACATCGACAGAGGCAAATGATGATTCGCTCCTGGCAATATCCCAGTTGTAGCGATGTTGATATCTAAACCGGTATCAAATCCTAAGCCCTTTCATGGCAAATGATGATTCGCACCTGGCAATATTCCAGTTGTAGCGATGCTGATACTGAGATTGGCACCAGATTCCAAGGTCCACACTTATGATAAAAAAAATCATCAGCGAGCCATACATGCATACGAAATAGCCGAAATGATGGAGCAACTTGCAATAAAAATCAGCAAGTAGAAATGTATGCGTGCAAAACAGTCGAAATGATGGGGCAACTCGCAATAAAAAGCAGTGAGTAAAATAATAATAATAATAATAATAATAATAATAATAATAATAATAATAATAATAATAAATAGCCGAAATGATTGGGCAACTCACAATAAAAAGCAGCGAGTGAAAATAAAATAAATAGCCGAAATGATTGGGCACCGCGAAAAATAACCGAAATGATTGGGCAAATGCGACTTTCGCGATATAAAGCTGAAATGATAGAGCATCGCGGAAAGAAAATAATAATTAAAAAAAATGAATGAAACTTTTGCCCTACATGTGAGATCACGTCGATCCCTGTATACAATTCAGGGACACAAATAAAGAGGGAACCATACCTTCCCGACAGGCTCCACCAGAAAGCGAAGCCAAATCTCGACGGTTTAACAACAACCTAGAGACAACCATGACATTCGTCTCGATACAGCAGACGCAATGTCAACAATAACGTCCTTCCTCCAACAGGATTTGGACATGACAAGGCAAACGAAGCGAAGGCCAAATTCCTAGCTTCAAGGTCTTAACGGCGAGTCATGTAAAACGTGAAAGACGATCGGAGATCATTTCGCATCTACGCGGAGTGGTCACCACCTCGACGATCGTCTCGATACAGCAGATGAAATGTCACCTCAGCGTTCTTCCCCCAGCAGGATTCGGATGCGCCAAAGCAAATGAAGCAAAAGGCCAAATTTCTAGCTTCAGGGTCTTGACGGCAAGTCATATAAAGCCTGAAAGACAATCGGAGATCATCTCACACCAGTGCAGAATGGTCACCACCTCGATGATTGTCTCGATACAGCAGACGAGATGTCAACAATGGCGTTCCTTTGCAGTCCAACAGAATGCAGAAGCAACGTCAACAAAAGACCTCATGGTCGAAATAAAGCAAAGTGACGGAAAAATCCCAGCTCCACCTCAACAATCGTCTCGATACAGCAAACGATATGTCACCTCAGCGTTCTTCCTCCCACAAGATTCGAGCACGCCAAAGCTGTAAGTCGATGTAGAACACCCCAATACTTGTGGGGAGGCGGAATTTTCAAAAACGAACTTGTTTAGTGAACAAACATCAACTAACCGCTTGAATCGAAGCTAAACGATAACTAACCAAACATATAGTTGTTCTAAACTACTATGCTTAGGGATTATACCTATCGAACCAAGTCCTTCGTCTTTACGATCTCCTCGTTCTCCTCGGCCTTCTCGAAGTAGTAGACGATCCACCCGAGAGCTTTACTCCAAGCTTAGCCTCTAAACTTGAGACAACTAAACTTCTTCAAGTGCTAATCAAAGAAGCTAGGTGTAATATAGAGAGGGTTATGGATTAATTAGTCTTACTAATCTTTGTACTCAACTCATGAGAGGGGAGGATTAGTCTTTGAAGAGGAAGAGCTTGAGGAGAGAGAAGGTAAGAATGATTATCAAGTGAGAATAGTAAGTTATCATAATATATATGAAACTTTATAATTCATCAACAAAAGAAAAACAAGTGATGAATAATCAAGTTTCATAAATATCTAATGGTGATTCATAACCATGACTCATTAATCATTTATTGTGCATTAATGATATGAATGAATCACCCTCATGACTCACTAAACCCATTTAATGCAAATGACACCTAAACCTCCTTAGTCACCATCTTCTAGAAGCTTCTCGCACAATTACGAGAACGCCCCTCCAATCCGCAAAAATACGGAAAAACTTTAGACTGTAAAAATCCAATAACCGGATACCAGTAACTGGCTTAAACCAAAGCCGACTGGTAAAAACTGTCCGAAAGTCGTACGCGCATAAACGCACGTATGTGTCCGAACCCTTGTCGTAAAACCATACGACCTCTATATCGTTTCGCCTGGAGTAGGAAACTCTCTGTGTGGGACTCTAGAGACTCGACTACCACGCTGGCAGTGGGTTTAACCACAGACCGCAAGCGGCACTAGCTGTACGTAACGGTCCCCAGGTAGTTGTCGATAAGAAGGCCGATGAGGAAACCCATCCGAACTCCTACTGAGTCTGATGTGACAATCTCCATACAGTCCGGTCCGTTCGTCCAAGACTATCGCATATCGGGCCTAGGGGGCGGCAAGCGTCAGTCCCCTAATAGCGGTATAAGTCGTGTCGGAGGGAAGCCCATTACATCCTGAGAAACTACTGGAACCTACCAGCAAATCTTGCTTGCCCTGGCCAGGGACTTTGCGTAATGGCTCTCTGACACAGCGCGATATCAACTCCCAATACCGGGAGGGACGAATCCTGTCTAACCGCCACTGCCTCCAAGTGCTCGGGACTGCACCCAACTGCTACATGTTTGCACGACTCCTTTAAGCCGTGGTAGGGTAGCAATCTAAGAACAGTGGGACACACTCGAGGCGAAGTAGCAGTGTCAAGTCTGCGGACTATGCTGTACTCATGTCACCTGGGAACTGTTCACTGACGACTGGTATAAAACCAACCAACAGTTCCCTGTGAGTCCTGTCCGGTGTACCCGTAACCTAACGAGCACCTGTATACTATCTCCAGTACGACGTACTGACGGCTGTGGGACAGACCATCTCCCCAACTGGGATGAGAAGCGTACACACTAGTCTACTCCGGAGTATCGATGCCCTGTCTCGATAATCCAACGACTAGGGACCTGAACAAGGATGTGCTTGTAGACTACCCAGCCCCCACTAGTGTGACTGCCATCACAACGCTGGTAGTCAAGCAAGATCCTAAGAGCTCTATCAATACGTATACTCACATATTAAGATAGAAAAAACCAAGTAGCATACTACCATGTTTAGCAAGACTGTTATATACATGTGAATATCCCAAGCTTCCATTAAGTAATATACAAACTAGTATGATACAGTAATGGCCTTCTAGGGCATAAACACTAACAATCTCCCACTTGCACTAGGGCCATGTACTGGCATATCGAAGACCAATGATCTCGAGTAGCCTCTCAAACTGCGTCTGAGGTAGGGCCTTCGTGAATGGATCAGCAATGTTCTCTTCTGAAGCAACTCTCCGAACCTCGATCTCCTGACGATCAATGATCTCCCTGATCAGGTGATACCGCCTCAAGATGTGTCTGGACTTCTGATGGGACCTTGGTTCCTTCGCTAAAGCTATAGCTCCGTTGTTGTCGCAATACAGAGGTATTGGATCAACTATGGTAGGAACCACCTGAAGTTCTGTTAGGAACTTCTTCATCCAGACTGCTTCTTTTGCGGTATCGTAAGCAGCTATATACTCCGCTTCCATCGTCGAGTCAGCAACGGTGTCCTGCTTGGAGCTCTTCCAGCACACCGCCCCTCCATTGAGGGAAAAGACATAACCCGACATGGACTTGGAATCGTCCTTATCACTCTGGAAGCCGAAATCAGCAAAGGCCTCCAACCTGAGGTCTTTTCCGTCGTAAACCAAAAACATCTCCTTAGTCCTTCTCAGGTACTTGAGAATGTTCTTTACTGCTATCCAGTGCTTCTCCCCTGGGTCTGACTGATACCGGCTTACCACGCTCAGTGCGTAAGCTACATCTGGTCTGGTACACAACATCGCATACATTATAGAGCCTACCGCAGAAGCGTAGGGTATAATAGACATGCGTTCCCTTTCCAAATCAGTCTTGGGAGACATCTCTTTGGAGAGGGTGATTCCGTGACAAGCCGGTAGATTACCGCGTTTAGAATCTTCCATACTGAATCTTTTCAGTACAGTGTCGATATACCTGGACTGCGAAAGTCCCAACATCCTCTTGGATCTATCACGATAGATCCGGATCCCCAGAATGTAAGAGGCATCACCCAGGTCTTTCATGGAGAACCTGTGTGACAAGAATCCTTTGACAGATTGTAGCATAGGAATGTCATTTCCTATCAATAGAATGTCATCCACGTACAAGACGAGGAATACAACACTTCTGGCTACAACTTTACTATATATGCACGGTTCATCTGGATTTTTGATAAAGTCATATTCTTTGACTGTCTCATCAAAACAGATGTTCCAACTCCGCGATGCCTGCTTTAGTCCATAAATGGACTTAAGCAGCTTGCATACTTTCCCGCTGCTCCCACTCTGATTGAAACCCTCTGGCTGATCCATATAGACGCTCTCTTCTAAATTTCCATTCAGAAAAGCCGTCTTTACGTCCATCTGCCAGATTTCATAATCATGGAAGGCAGCAATAGCAAGAAGGGCCCGAATGGATTTGAGCATAGCCACTGGAGAAAAAGTTTCGTCATAGTCCAAACCAGGTCTTTGACGAAAACCCTTTGCAACAAGTCTAGCCTTATAGGTTTCCACCTGTCCATTTACACCAATCTTTTTCTTGAAGATCCATTTGCATCCTGTGGGTTTTACCCCATCAGGAGCAAAGTCCAAAGTCCATACTTTGTTGGTGTACATGGACTCCATTTCGGTCCGCATTGCATCTAGCCATCGTACCGAGTCGCCGCTCTGGATGGCCTGCTGGAAGTCAGTAGGTTCATCATCATCTATGATGCAATCCTCTCTATCCCCATCTATGAGAAAACCGTAATATCTCTCAGGCGGATGAGACGGCCTACTACTCCTGCGGAGGGGTGCGGGAATGTCCTGTTCTTCTTGAACTTCCGGTTCTACCAAACTTTCAGTAGCAGTTTGTGGTTCTGGAATTTCTTCCAGTTCTATTTCGCTCCCACTTGATTCCTTTTCTAAAAACTGATGTTCTAGAAAATAGGCATTACGAGAAACAAATACCTTTTGTTCCTCTGCGTAATAGAATAGATATCCCCTGGAGTTCTTTGGATATCCCACAAACTTACACTTTACTGATCGTGCCTCGAGCTTGTCCACATGCTGCTTTTTAACAAAAGCTGGACATCCCCAAATCTTTATATACTGTAGATGGGGTTTCTTCCCGCTCCACATCTGATATGGAGTGGTAGGCACAGTCTTGGTAGGTACCATGTTCAAAAGATATGCCGCTGATTCTAGCGCATGACCCCAGAAAGATCGTAGTAACTCAGCATTACTCATCATGGATCGTACCATATCCAATAGGGTTCGATTCCGTCTCTCCGATACACCGTTATGCTGTGGAGTGTACGGAGGGGTAAGCTGAGAGAGAATTCCTTTCTCTTTTAGGTAACCTAGGAACTCGGCACTCAAGTATTCACCACCTCGATCAGATCTAAGTGTCTTGATACTTTTGCCGGTTTGGTTTTCTACTTCATTCTTATACTCTTGGAATTTCTCAGAAGCCTCGGATTTATGTTTCATCAGATAAATGAATCCGTATCTTGAGTAATCATCCGTGAAAGTAATGAAATAGGAAAAACCACCTCTCGCATGTGTAGACATTGGACCACATACATCGCTGTGTATGAGTCCTAAGAGCTCGCTCGCTCTTACTCCTTGTCCAGTGAATGGAGTCTTTGTCATCTTTCCTTTGAGACAAGATTGACAAGTGTCATAAGATTGATATTCGAACGAGTCCAAATATCCTTCTCTATGCAACTTAGTCAACCTTCTCTCATTGATGTGACCCAGTCTACAATGCCATAAGAAAGCTTTATTTAAATCTGGAGACTTTCTTTTTAGTGTGTTCTGGACATTGAAAATTTGGAGTTGGTTTAAAACATATATACCGTTATTTAGTGTACCTGACCCAATCAAACCATGATTAAGGTGGATGTTAACAACATCTCTTACAAACGTGAAATCATAACCTTTATTTGATAACAAGGAAACTGATATGATATTACACGTTAAGCTTGGTACAAAATAACAGTTATGTAAAACCAAAATGTGTCCACTCGTCAATCCTAGGTGATAATCCCCGACGGACGCAGCTCCCACGCTAGCTCCGTTAGCAACCTTTAGGGTCATATCACCTTCTTTCAGCACTCTACGGTTTCTCAATGCCTGCAATGAATTGCAAAGATGAGATCCTGATCCGGTATCCAATACCCAGGAAGTAGAGTTGATCGACAGACAATTCTCAATTACAAACACACCTGAAGTCGAAGCCACAGCTTGCTTCGGTTCCTGGTTCTTGGCGTTCCACGCCTTGCAATCCTTCTTCCAGTGCCCTTTCCTGTGACAATGGAAGCACTCATCCTGACCAACTACCGGTGCTGCAAACTTTTTCTTTCCCTTCCCTCCCACCTTACTAACACCTCCTCTAGGTTTGGGTGCGGCCTTCTTCTTCCTTCCTTTGGCCCTAGCCTTGGACCCGGAAGAAGATGAACCGCCAACAAACATAGCGGGTGTTTCCCTTGCTTTCTGCAAGGTGCCCTCTGCACTCCTTAACATGTTCAGGAGTTCCGGAAGTTCAACTTCTTTTCTTTGAATGTTGAAGTTCAGGATAAACTGGGCGTAGGTGGAAGGAAGGGACTGGAGAATAAGGTCTGTATAGAGCTCATTATCCAAAGTCATCCCAAGGTCTGCGAGCTCTTCTATATAGCCGATCATCTTTAGGACATGTTCTCCTACCGATGACCCGACAGCCAACCTCGCTCGAAACAAGTTCTTTGAGGTCTCGTATCTTGCTATACGAGATTGCTCTCCATAAAGTTCCTTTGTATGGAGAAATATGCCATCAAGGTCCATATCCTCGTGCCTCCTCTGATGTTCATTGTTCATCGAGGCAAGCACGATGCACTTGGTTTTCGCGCAATCTGAATCCCAGGTTTTGCGGATTTCCTTATCCGCATTACTGGATTTGGGACCAGGGACAGCAGGTGCCGTAGCGGTGAGGACGTACCCCAATTTGTCATAGGTCAAAGCCATTTTGACATTCCGCAGCCAATCTTTATAGTTTGGCCCTGTCAGTATATTTTTCTCTAAAAGTAACTTAAGTCCAGTCATTTTCAGGGTCGCTGCAATTAGGAGAGAGAGAAGAAAACTCTTTAGCATGATGCTCTTGCAAGTTTAGAGTGGTTTTTAGTTTATCTAAACTGGATGGCTCCCACTGTTTCTCGAATCCTTCCTCAAACCATAAAAGAAGAATTAGCCAGGACTATTCTCACCGTACAATACTTGCTTAACCGTTCAGCCAGGCCAGTGTCGATACTTCGAGGGAGGTTTTCCAACGCTTTCGCGAAGTTCCTTAATTAAATAACCTCTTTTCTCTGGGGGCGTAACCCCGCTGACACCTTTCTGGACACCTACTTGGTTTATAGCATTGATCGTTAAATGACAAATATCCTGATAAGTAGCATATACTCACAGTAGGATCGGGATCCAAATATCATCGTCTGATAATGTTGTAGGAATGCTACCAACATTCATCAAACTCAAAATGGTATGCATCTCTTTGCAAATTTCAGTTTCTTTAGAAATTCCCGATATAAGTTTTTGCCCCATGCTCTTATGACCTTGGCGTTAGGTCAAAATGTCATAAGTCACATGTCAAGTTCTACCCATCATTATCTTGTCAATTTGAACCCATCCGTATATATCCTTGACGTTCGGCCAAAATGATAATACGACTGTCCCAAACTAACTCATCTATCTATGCAACAAATGAATACCCAGTAGCTACCAAACACTATGCCTTGGCGTTAGGTCAAAATACATAGCTTGAATACTACTGAATACCCAGATGAAATGACGGAGGGCTACGAATGGTTTTGGCGAAACCGTGAACGTAGTGAACTTGATATAACCGAAGGAACCTGATAGCTTTTAAAAGGAGTGGTTAAAGCTCCGCATTTAAAAATATCTGTTTTTAAAATTAACCGAGTGGTTTCTTTTAAATTGTTCCAACGATTAAAACTTTGGTTTATTTTTCTTTGCATTATAGATAATGCGTCCCATCATTAACCTATCATTGCAGAAAACAACGAAAATACAACGTCCTCTTATGCCATCCGCATTCGCCACTGGGTCCCGTCATCACCCGTTAGATTACTTAACTAATGACAGAGCGGGGACTGGGCTAGCGCGGGTGTAAAACATAAGTGACGTCTAAAATAGCTATCATATATATAGATATTTTACATTCGTCTGACGCAATGATATACATTCCAGAACACAGATAAACTTTATTGGATTTGCAAGCAATCTGTATTTCTTTTGAGCCTGCAAGAAAAGACAGATTACACAGTTGTGATGAATAGCCATTACCCCACCCAAGATCCCTACGGGTACGGCAAACTACCCGCCCGGCAGTTTGTGTACCCCACCTTGGATCTGTCCTAGGAGCAAAAACAGTAAAATGAAATAATACAACGGTGGCTACAACCGCAATCTGGATGTGCCCCGCAAAATAATATTACAACAAATTACATTTACATCAAATGAATTAAATGATAACCCATCACATAACCCCGGCTATACATCACAACAGTCCAACACAGTTTATATGCACAAACAGATAAAATCCATTTCAGAAATGTGCAACCCCTTGCCAACTGACATAGTAGCAGTTAGGGGAGGTTTACGAACACATTAAACAATCACAGATATAATCCAATATGCAAATACTGTACAATTTCGATCGATTAAACACCATTAATATTGCTCCAATACTGCTCTGTAAAACTGAAACCTGAGCAAATATTAAAAATTCCAGAAAATACCAAATATCACAGGGGACCCACACAAAAAATTTGGGTTCATGACTCGGCAACTCGGCGGCGGAACCGCGGCGGATCGGTGGGATCCGCCATGCTTCCGCGGCGCTTTAGCCGAGTCATGGGCCCAATTTTCTTGGGTGTTCTCCTGGATGCTTTTCAAGCTTTCTGAACATCCCTGAAAAATTTTTGGACTTCATTTAAATTTCGACAGAAACTTGACAGTTCGGGGTTTTCCGGTTTCGTTTTTTTCGTTCGAAATTCGTACAAATTTGCAATTAAGTTATTTATTATTTAGCGAGGCTCTGATACCACTGTAAGTCGATGTAGAACACCCCAATACTTGTGGGGAGGCGGAATTTTCAAAAACGAACTTGTTTAGTGAACAAACATCGACTAACCGCTTGAATCGAAGCTAAACGATAACTAACCAAACATATAGTTGTTCTAAACTACTATGCTTAGGGATTATACCTATCGAACCAAGTCCTTCGTCTTTACGATCTCCTCGTTCTCCTCGGCCTTCTCGAAGTAGTAGACGATCCACCCGAGAGCTTTACTCCAAGCTTAGCCTCTAAACTTGAGGCAACTAAACTTCTTCAAGTGCTAATCAAAGAAGCTAGGTGTAATATAGAGAGGGTTATGGATTAATTAGTCTTACTAATCCTTGTACTCAACTCATGAGAGGGGAGGATTAGTCTTTGAAGAGGGAGAGCTTGAGGAGAGAGAAGGTGAGAATGATTATCAAGTGAGAATAGTAAGTTATCATAATATATATGAAACTTTATAATTCATCAACAAAAGAAAAACAAGTGATGAATAATCAAGTTTCATAAATATCTAATGGTGATTCATAACCATGACTCATTAATCATTTATTGTGCATTAATGATATGAATGAATCACCCTCATGACTCACTAAACCCATTTAATGCAAATGACACCTAAACCTCCTTAGTCACCATCTTCTAGAAGCTTCTCGCACAATTACGAGAACGCCCCTCCGATCCGCAAAAATACGGAAAAACTTTAGACTGTAAAAATCCAATAACCGGATACCAGTAACTGGCTTAAACCAAAGCCGACTGGTAAAAACTGTCCGAAAGTCGTACGCGCGTAAATGCACGTATGCGTCCGAACCCTTGTCGTAAAACCATACGACCTCTATATCGTTTCGCCTGGAGTAGGAAACTCTCTGTGTGGGACTCTAGAGACTCGACTACCACGCTGGCAGTGGGTTTAACCACAGACCGCAAGCGGCACTAGCTGTACGTAACGGTCCCCAGGTAGTTGTCGATAAGAAGGCCGATGAGGAAACCCATCCGAACTCCTACTGAGTCTGATGTGACAATCTCCATACAGTCCGGTCCGTTCGTCCAAGACTATCGCATATCGGGCCTAGGGGGCGGCAAGCGTCAGTCCCCTAATAGCGGTATAAGTCGTGTCGGAGGGAAGCCCATTACACCCTGAGAAACTACTGGAACCTACCAGCAAATCTCGCTTGCCCTGGCCAGGGACTTTGCGTAATGGCTCTCTGACACAGCGCGATATCAACTCCCAATACCGGGAGGGACGAATCCTGTCTAACCGCCACTGCCTCCAAGTGCTCGGGACTGCACCCAACTGCTACCTGTTTGCACGACTCCTTTGAGCCGTGGTAGGGTAGCAATCTAAGAACAGTGGGACACACTCGAGGCGAAGTAGCAGTGTCAAGTCTGCGGACTATGCTGTACTCATGTCACCTGGGAACTGTTCACTGACGACTGGTATAAAACCAACCAACAGTTCCCTGTGAGTCCTGTCCGGTGTACCCGTAACCTAACGAGCACCTGTATACTATCTCCAGTACGACGTACTGACGGCTGTGGGACAGACCATCTCCCCAACTGGGATGAGAAGCGTACACACTAGTCTACTCCGGAGTATCGATGCCCTGTCTCGATAATCCAACGACTAGGGACCTGAACAAGGATGTGCTTGTAGACTACCCAGCCCCCACTAGTGTGACTGCCATCACAACGCTGGTAGTCAAGCAAGATCCTAAGAGCTCTATCAATACGTATACTCACATATTAAGATAGAAAAAACCAAGTAGCATACTACCATGTTTAGCAAGACTGTTATATACATGTGAATATCCCAAGCTTCCATTAAGTAATATACAAACTAGTATGATACAGTAATGGCCTTCTAGGGCATAAACACTAACAAAAGCAAACGAAGCAAAGGCCAAATTCCTAGCTTCAAGATCTTAACGGCAAGTCATATAAAGCCTGAAAGACAACCGGAGATCATCTCACACCAGTGCGGAATGGTCACCACTTCGACGTTCGTCTCGACACAGCAGACGCAACATCATCAAACAAACGGAGCCACGGCAAAGTCCCTAGTTCCAAACCTCTACGGTTCACCAACAACCGAGAGACAACAGCGACATTCGTCTCGATACAGCAGACGCGATGCCAGCAAACGAAGCAAAAGCCAAATTCCTAGCTTCAAGGTCTTAAAGACAACTTCTATAAAACCTGAAAGACCATCGGAGATCATCTCACATCAGTGCGGAGTGGTCACCACCTTGACGTTCGTCTCGATGCAGCAGACGAGATGTCACCCCAGCGTTCTCCCTCCAGCAGGGTTCAGACGCGACAATCAAACAAATGGAGCCACGGCAAAATCCCTAGTTCCAAACCTCGACGGTTCATAAGGAACCTAGAGACAACCGCGACGTTCGTCTCAATACAGTAGACGAGTTGTCACCCCAGCGTTCTTCCTCCAGTAGGGTTCAAACGCGACAATCAAACAAACGGAGCCACGGCAAAATCCCTAGTTCCAAACCTCGACGGTTCACCAGCAACCTAGAGACAACCGCGACATTCGTCTCGATACAGCAGACGCGATACCAGCAAACGAAGTAAAGGCCAAATTCCTAGCTTTAGGGTCTTGACGGCAACTCACATAAAACCTGCAAGACTATCGGAGATCATCCCACACCAGCACGGAGTGGTTATGACTCATCGGGGCTCTCCAAAATGAGCCTAACCTCAAGTAAAAAGCGGCATGGCGAAATTCCTAACGCTTGCTCTTCCGACGGTCAAACTGCCAAGGAGGATTGCTTGAAGACGTCTTGTCCAACCCCCGAAGGGATCAGAGACACGGCAGTCGCGGGTCAACTCGAACAGCATGATTGCCTATCGAGGAATGTATCAGCTTATGCGACGGTACGACGGCCAAAACCCTAAGTACCACAGACCCTAACGAACCTATGTCGTAAAGAGCAGAGGTTAACTGTGACGTTAGGATATTCTTGTGAGAACTTCTCGATTCGTCTCGACTCGTGAGGAAATTGATGTCTTTGCGAGAACTTCTCGATTTGTCTTGACTCGTGAGATAAAGCCTTAGGCTGTAGGGATTAAGAAACCTGTTTCCTAAGCACTGGGACCCTGCAAGTCGGTCCAAAACGGTCTCTTGCATACTATCCACGGGTCTCACTCTCCAAAATCGAATCTCGATAAGGAGGGAAACAACCGCTTACGGGTCCTCTCGACTCGTAAGAGGGAAAGTTCTCTTATAGGATCCTT
The DNA here is from genome assembly GCA_030015575.1 of Agapanthus africanus. NCBI lineage: Eukaryota > Viridiplantae > Streptophyta > Magnoliopsida > Asparagales > Amaryllidaceae > Agapanthus > Agapanthus africanus. Next base: position 45,918,786 of record CM057345.1, on the reverse strand, counting down.
ACGACTTATAAGAGAAAACGCACTTAGGAATCCTCACGATTCCTAAAGAGAAAATACACCTATGAGATCCTCTCGATCCGTAGGGACAAAAGTCTTTGTGAGACCCTCACGGCTCATAAAGTTGAAAAGTCTTAGGCTATAAGGACCCTAAACTTGTCTCCTAAGCCCTCAATTCCATGGCTACTCATAGCTTTGCACTACTTCACCCACGTACATACTTACATGGGCAAAGTAGTGGGGGGCATTTGTTCCAGCCAAAATTTTGGCTCGAAACCCGCTCCTTATAAAATAATAACAATAAAAAGAAAAAAATAATAAATAAATAAATAATTATAATAAAGAAGAAAATATTCCATTCAGAGCAAAGCTCTGTTCAAATTCCAAGGCGGGAAATGAAGCAACGCTTCTGTTTCCCCCAATCAGAGCAAAACTCTGTTTAAAATTCAAATAATAATAAAGGAAGCAACGCTTCAGCTGACTTGCGCTCTGCGCTGCGCGCCACGTGGCAGCGCAGTTGCGCTGCGCGACACGTGGCAGTGCAGATGCGCTAGTACAGTTGCGCTGCGCTCTACGCTGCGCGACACGTGGCAGCGCAGGTGTGCTGCGCTCTGCGCTGCGCGACACGTGGCAGCGCAGGTGCGCTGCTACGTGACACGTGTCAAGCGCTGGTGCATCTGCGTCAAACATAATTAAAATTCTAATAAGATCTTTCTGTTCTTGTTAAAACGAGAAGATTGTCTTCTGTAAAACAAAAGCCCTTGGATCAAAGATCCAACGGTGGGGAAAATTCCCCAAATCACTCAGAGAAAGATCTCTTTAAGAAATTTAACAAATTAATGGGCACTATATAAAGGCCCCTAGACCCCAACACACATCAAGATCAACAACAAGAACACAGAGAATAGAAAAAACTCTAGAAACAGAGAGAGAACTCTAAAGAACTCTGAGAAGAAATTCAGAAGGAAAAAGAAGGTAAAACCCTTTCAAAAAAAGAGAAGAATTTCTTCTGAATAGATCATTGATCTAAGAACAAGATCAATGATCTTCAATAAAAAATAAATAATGACAAAAGCATTGATTTTTCATGAACCACTGGTTCTGGAATCTTAAAGATTCTTTTCTTGAATCCAAAATTGGATCAAGAAATTAAAACAGTGCCTTGCACTTGCAGATCTGCACTGTTGCGCTCCTGAGTTGGCGCGAGCCACCAGAGAGCGCCACGTGTCAGCACCATAACCACTTGCACTATGCGCTTTTAAGATAGAGCATTGCTCTATGAATTTGGCGCAACTCACCAGAGCGCACCACGTGTCAGCGGCGCAACAGCGCAGCGCATTGAGGCAGCGCACTGCGCCAACTGCACTTGCGCTCACCAGAACATGACACGTGTCATCTCCACATGCGCTTGCGCTCAATAATTGGTGCAAAGCGCCTGACAAGCCGCTATCAGATAATTAATGCACTGCATTATTTACAGAAGGGCCAAGCCCAATTAAAAAAGGCCTAACAGGCTAAATTAAATGCAATGCATTATTTTAAAGAAGGGCAAAGCCCAAATAAAAACATATGCTGTGCTTTATTTATAAAGAGACAGAGCCCAAATCAAAAAGGCCTAGCAGGCCAAAATAAAATGCAGTGCATTATTAAACAGGGGCAAAGCCTTAACACAGGCCTAATAGGCCAAATATAAAAACGTTGAATATCTTCAACTGGACTTAGCCCAATCATGGCCGTAAGTTCTTAAATTAAATACACTGAGCACGGCTGCTCCCTTAAATCAATTTACATCCGGTTCAAGGGTACATCTCTGAACTCCTCTGACACCTATCATTGTAATCCTTCAACGATGTCAGAGAGGTGACGGGTCCCAACAGCCACAAATAAAATGGACCCCCACGTCCCTAAACTGGAACATGGACCGCAATGTCCTTAAACTACCTATGGACCACCACGTCCTTAAACTGGAACAACAGAGCCCCCAAACACTCTTTTCTCGGATCTAAATGATCCCGTTTAAGTTGATCTTAGCCTCAAACATGGCTAACATATTCTTAAACATTCAAATAGACTTTAGTCCCAAACTGAACTACAGATCCCCCAAGCAACTCTGGTTCAAGGGTACATCTCTGAACTCCTCTGACACATGTCGTTGTAACCCTTCAACGTCGTCAGAGAGGTGATGGGTCCCGACGGCCATACATGCAATGGACCACCATGTCCCTAAACTGGGAATCGACTGTAATGTCATTAAACTAAACAATAGAGCCCCAAATGCTCTCTTGTCGGATCCAAACAATCCCGTTAAGTTGATTTTAATTTGGAGATTAGGCTAACGTATCCTTAACAAAAGTTTAAGTTGATCTTAGCCTTAAATAGAGCTAACGTATCCGTAAACCAAAACACCAAAACCAAATCTAAGAAAATACGGATTTGGACTAATCCACGTCCTACGGGCGACGACATAAATTAGTCTCCATATACAATCCACGGGCAACCACAAACAAAACAAACTCCCACGACACGAAGTGAAATTCTGGACAAGGAGAAAGTTGTTACTGCGATGCGGTAGCGTAATTAACTGCAGGGGCTTGCGCCTGCAGGAAAGAGCGTCCCCACAATCAAAAACCCCTCGAACGAGGGGGAATCTGACGAAGTCTGCTACATCGGCCGCATCCGCCCAAACCTCCGATACACGGTGCCATAAATCAACTTGGCATCTTCGGAGAGGTGGACGGATAAAACCAAATAGCATCTGCCCCGAATCTCAGGCAAGACGCCCACGTCTTGGCCGCCGTTCGAAGGGGAACAATGCAATCACCACGTTGAGATCTGGAAGAGTGCTTGACAATCATGTTGGGGAAAAGATTAATGACACTGAAAAATCTATCAATGATACCCCGGCTGAGACCTTTCCTCACACACACACTTCTACTTCTAATCCTTTTTTTTCTACCCCACCTCCTTCTCAAGAGCCTATTCTCCGTTTCCCACAAGGCTCGCCACCTCAGCATACCTCTTCTAGTCTACCATCGATGATTCCCACTTCTATTCTGGGATCGGTTCCAAACACACTTTCTTTTCCTATGATGGATCCAGCGCTTATTGCTAAAGCACCTTATCCTAATCGGTTAAGGGCTAACAAATCGAGTTCACATATGGAGAAGATTATGGACATGTTTAAGCAAGTTAACATCAACATCCCTCTCCTTGATGCTATCCAACAAGTTCCGTACTATGCGAAAACTCTTAAGAACTTATGCACTAGGAAGAAAAAGACTCAAGTGCCCAAGAAGATATTCATGGCAAAGACTGTAGACACGGCTTTCCCCCAACAATTACCACGGAAACGTAAGGACCCTGGCTGTCCTACTATTTCTATTTCTATTGGGGAGAAACACATTAACCGTGCTCTACTAGACCTTGGCGCTAGTGTTAACTTGCTTCCATACTCGGTTTACGAGCAGTTAGGTATTGGAGTGTTAAAGCCCTCGAGCATAACTCTCCAGATGGCTGGGTGAACTGGAGGATATGTTAATAAAAATCGGGGAATTTGTATTCCCTGTGGACTTTATTGTACTTGATACACAGTCTGTAGCGAACCCACGGAATCAAATTCCGGTGATTTTAGATCGCTCTTTTTTGGCCACTTCCAACGCTATCATCAACTGTCGTAATGGTTCTATGACCCTATCCTTCGGGAATAGGTCAATTGAGCTGAACATTTACAAGTTGGGAAGTGTACCCTCCGAACCTACTGCTCAGGTCTGTTCTGTCGACTTAATGGATGTCGACAGCAGCGAATTTGATGATCCTCATGATACCGATCTAGACTCTTTTCATATGTTGTTGTTTGACCCAACTATGTATCAAACACATACGGACTCTTCCACTGAGTTGTCCGGGTCAACAACTAACACTGATTATGAACCGTTTATAGAGTTTGAAGATCACCCCGCGCTTTGTGATGACATTATTCTCCGGGGTATTGATGAGACTTTTGAGGAAATCTTCGCTGATGAACTCGCATTTTTGAATGATACGGGTGTTCATCACAGAAAACTGCACTTCAATACCGCTCATTCGTTATCTGTTTTGTTATATATCGATACTATTAACCGGTGTTTGCTCAGTAATACAGATTACAGGTATCCGTGACAAAATACTGGAAATACATTTAAAATCATGGAAATATCATTTGTGAGCCAACACTGCAACCAGAACTGCAAACCGACCGATATCCAAGAGTTATTCTGTAAACAAATAAAGTGTGCACATTTTGGTCCAACACGTTGCATGTGTACACACCAACTCTTGGAGCTTGGACCATGAACCTAGGGGGCAACCACAAATCATGGTACAAGTGGGAATGGTGCATTCAAATGTATAATGTGTTGGTATGATTCAAAATTTCAAGCATTCAAACTTCCCTCCAAGCTTTGGAGACATTCAGATTCAAATTAAAGGAAAACAACAGGACCAAAGTCTTAGTGGGAAGCACAGAAGTCATCACAACCAAAAAGAGGTGATTCCCACTCATTGTGGCCGGCCAAACCTCCCCAAAAACCGGCCTCGCCGGCCCCCCTGTCCCCTGTGGGCCCCACTCTCTCACATGCTGTTCCCTGCTGCCATATGGTCTGGTTTTTATTGCTGATTTTTTCTGATTCTTTTGCCTATAAAAGGAAACCATGGGGCAAGGGTTCAAGGGATCCATTAGTCCATTTTTCATCTCTTTACTCTCATTTTGTCCAAGTTTTCTTTTGGTTTAGCTTGAGGGTGAGTGTGCTTCATCTTGGTTTCTTCTTCTTCTTCCCTTTTGAAGCTCTCTTTAGAGAGCTTGATTAAGGAGGTTGAACAAGTTACCAAATCTTGTATCTTGTTCTCAAGTGATTAATAAATTGTTGTTTCTTTTATTTACTTGCTTTCTTTTTATCATGTGTAACTAATCTTTATTTGGGTTGTGGTGTGGGTGAGGAAGTAAGATGGAAGGCTTTGCCTCCTACCTCTTGTTTATGTTTCATGTGCTTAACTTTTGATTCTAACTTAAATATTGTTTATGTATTGATATGATGCGGTATTTTGATACATGGTTATTTGTAACCTCCTCATATGCCGTATTCATTCCCTTTCCCCATTTTCAATATTTAAGTTAAAATCCATTTGGTGTTAAGTTTGCTAAGGTAGGATATGGTATTTTGTGATAAAGAGCTTGACAAACTCTTTGTTTCATATCCTATATACCTTCACAAATACTTAGCAAACTCGACACCAATATCATTTGCTCTCACTAACCTCTTTGTGTTTTCATTGTTGCGATATGCTTGCAAAACCCCGTGTTTAGCGTTGATGCCCCAAGCTCGGACATACAAACGGTAAGTGACCAAAAGGGACTCATTTCATGCCTTGCGGCGAATGTCGGACTTTGACGGTTTGTGCTCCGCAACCGTGTTGACCAGTCGTGCTCTATGCCGGAATCAAGGTAAGGCCGGACAACTCATAACCAAGGGAGCGTAGAGGTAAACGTCGCGATTCAATCTTCCGAACCAAGCCACAACCATTCTTTCCTTATACTCCTTTTCTTGCTTTTTCCTTGTTTCCATTCTTTTATATATATTTGTGACAACCAACCAATTCATTCATTTGTTAACCTTAAACAACGATACCTAATACTCAATTCCCTGCGGATCGACCCGTGCTTGCCGGCTCGCTACAACGCGCCGTGCACTTGCGGTTATAAATAGTAAAACGAGAACGATCTCGTGCGCGCATTCCGTTTTTCCACCAAAACGCATCCATTTCCAAAACACACGCGTTTGCGCGCGCGGGAGGATTCCCAACAAGTTTTTGGCGCCGTTGCCGGGGAATTGTAGTTATTAGATATTGTTATTTCTGGTTTTACTAACACAACTAACTTTTAACACAAATTTTATCAATACTAACAATACGATTTTTTTTTCTAACCATTGTTCTCTGTTCTGGATACCTGCTATTACTCTGTGCTAAAATTTAAAAATATAGTAAGACCATTAGAATATTTATCTTTCCTAGAGAGTCCACCAAAAATCCCTTCACCTAACCCTTTGCAAAAACCGGCGACCTTAGGGAATTTTCCGGCGTCGCCGGCCTGTTTGTGGGGGTTTTGATTTTTTCTTTTTTGGTGATCTCTAGTTTTGTGTTTTGGTTCTTTTGGTCTTGTTTGATTTTTGTAATTTTGGGTATGCAGGAATTGGGGCACACATATCGCTTTTTACACTAAATATCGTATTTTCCGACATTTTAGGTTTTTCGCGGAATTACGACCAGCGATCGTGCGGAGCGAGGTTCAATTGCAATTTCAAGACGTTGGGGAAGATTAGTGCCAAAGATCCGGGTAGTTTAACCCGCGCAAGTGAACATTCAATGACTCGGATCACTTTCAAAGGGTTTTCTTAAACCAAATCCATTTGGTACGTATTTCCTAACACCTCCTCTCGAATCTGACGCAATCCAATTCTCTATTTTTTGCAGGATTCTTTGCACAATTTTGCCGCCAATTGTAAAGAGAACTAACCCGTATTTGTTGCAGCGCTTAAAACTTAACCGAAAAAGAAATATTTGAATTTCATGATTTCTTAAATTCTTTGATTTGATTGCGCATTGCATCTTAAATACGGATTATAAAGGCTAAATGACCAAACAAGATACGGTAAAGGATTTCATCACCTTTTCTCCGTAGCCCACAAATCACAAAACTGCATTCTTGCATACCCCCAGTAATTTAAAATCAGTTAGACTTTGACTTTAAGGACTTCGCGCTCATTAGGAGAAGTTAACTGTGTTTAGAACTTTGCTTAACGGTATATTGTTCACGGGGTGTCTAGGCAAGCATAAGAGAAAGGGTTACTTAATTAAGGAACTTCGCGAAAGCGTTGGAAAACCTCCCCTTCTCTCTTGCACTTACCTGGCTTCGTGATCTGTATATCTTGAGCCTATTTCTCGACACAATTTTACTTCGTCAATCAGGTTCTTGAGCTGGTCTAGTTGACTTAGAAAACCATAGACTGCTAGGGGTGTGATATTCTTTTGTGATATTTGTGAAACCTTGTTAATATGGGCGATACACAATACAATTCTTTTTTTCACGATTCTTATTCTTTTGTTTATACTCAGTCCCAATCGATTTGTACAAATTGTCAAAATTCTTCCCACATTCATGATGATTGTCCTTTCCTAGGGGGTGACCAACCGTCCCAAATTTTTGATAACGGTCACCCACCTAACACTCCTGAACCCAGTTCCACTTCAAACCTTGACCAGATGATTGAAGATTTAGAGAGAGAGGTCGACAGAATGACTGCTCTAGCATCACCACCATCACAACCCCTTCAACCCGAAACAATTGAACTATCTTTAGGGAGTGATAGTGAGATGGATGCTAGGTTGACCGCCCTAGAAAAAGGTATTGAAGTAATGACCGCGGTCGAGAATCAAACAGCTTCTACGTTAGCCCTATTCATACAACAGTCTGAGCAATTATTTCTTGCTCAGGCCCAATCTTTGGCTAACATAGAGGAGCAAGTGAAACATTCAGCTGAGAGGATTCTAGGGAGTGAGCACAGTAAATCAGAACCCGATAATGTTAATGTCTATCATTTAGGGAGTCATCCGAATGAGATAATTGATCAAATGAATTTTGATGATTTCTTAGATGATGATACTAATGGATTGACTGGGTGCTACCAGGACACACAAGAAAACCCTCTAAGTCAGTCTACCACTAACCTTCAAGTATCCACTGAGCCTCTTATCACTTGTGATCTAGAGATTGACTTAACTGAAATAATACTTGATGAAGAAATTCTTGAACCGACTGATTTTTGCTTTCCGATTTTAGATGAGGGAGCTTGTGAATTTGTCGGGTATGGTTGGGATAGATTAGAAAAGATCAATGATCAGGAATCCACAATTTTTGTATCACCTAGTGATATTGTTTCGGAAGAAACATTAGGGTGGGAACCTACTTTTTTAGATGATATGAACCTACCCAATTATGAATGTGATGAGAAAAATATTGTTTTGGGAGAGAGTGTAAATGATGAGAGTGAGATTGTGGGAAATCAGAGGGAGGAAGACAATTTTGATAAATATTCTTTTATACTGAGTTTTGAGGAATTTTTTGCTGATGAGATTGAGATTTTAGGTGAGTTGGAGTCAGGATCATTTTTGGAACATCCGAGAAACCTTTCTTTTGCTGAACTTTTTGCGGATGAACTTCGGTTTTTACACGAACTTGACTTTGGAACTCCACATATGCTTATTGAACATGCAATTCATTCAGAAAACAATTCTTTGACATCCTCAAAATTTCATCTTCATCTTCAGCGTCTTCTTATCCCTAATTTTACACGCCCATGCCCTTTACTAACATCTAACCGTTCTTTGTATATTCTCCTTTTCTTTTTATTATACCTATTCTTTTGCCAGCCATGGCACTTTATAGACAAAATCTTTATGTGGCTGGTATTAATTTCTGCACTAACCCAATCTTTTAACATGTAAATGATGTAATTAATCTTAAGCTTTTTTCCTTTTTTCTTGAATAAAATTCTCATCCTGATGTCTAAAGTCTAGCTACCGGAGACGGGGGCAACGATGAGGACATCGTAAAACTCAGGTTTGGGGGTGAGCACTGCATCATGTGTATATTCTGCATTGCATACAAATAAAAACCATAAAAATTGAAAAAAATTTCCGAAAAAAAAATATAAAAACTTTGTCATCAAGTTAGCTTAGAGGGTAACTTAGATTCTATTCCAAAAGTTTAGTTGATACGTTAGAAGTAACTAAATCCTAGGCTTAGAAATTGAAAACCCTAAAAATAACCCTCATTCTGTTTAACCTTGGTAAGTATACGTTCTTACAGTTTTCTGAGAAATAGGTAATCTTGAGTTCAGTTCTTTAGTTAAGTCAAGATAAAGGGAGAGTATTGAAGCTTTACTGAAAGATAAGTCTGAAAAATAGTTTCTGTTCTTGAGCCCAAATTTAGAAAGTATATACCCTACAAATTGCACATACACGTACCTTGAAACTTGGGATAGTAGAGGATACCTAGAAATACTCTTGCCTGAAAACCTAGTATGAAAGAAAAATCGGTATTTAAAGCTAAACACAAAAAAAAGAGCATCACTGAAAAATATATCCGGTCTTGAAAAGAAAAAAAAAATAAAAGAAAAGAAAAAAAAATTTAAGTCAAGACCTGGAGACTGCTATTTACGCTTTAAGTTCATACATTGAGTAATCGGCTGTTGGTGCCTCATTAATGGTCGCATGAAATATGTATGAGCAACACCTTCCATCCATTAA